>JAEUBA010000007.1:0-714294 GCA_018257865.1 Stereocaulon alpinum
GAGCTAAATAGTACTTAGTAATCTTATCTACCTCCTTACCTTATTACCTAAGCTACCCTAAAGGAGTAGGGTTATTATTATAGTACTTACTACGTTAAGTTAGGGTAATATTAGCCTAATCTAGGCCCTTATAGACATATTTATATAGATAGAAAACCGACTTAATAGAGCTATAGATCTTAATATTAATATAGCTACTATATTTCTTTAATAAATAAGGATTATACGGAATAACCTATCTATTATTAATATTTATATTTTCGAGAGGCTCCGTAAATAGACGTTTATACTAAGGGTAGCTCCTATTAGGGGCGAATTTAGTCTAGTTATAAAAATCCTTAGGGAAGCTCTTACTATAATAATTCTTCTCTTTACTATAGTATATATTATTAGGGTTGCTAGTATAGCGATTATAGACTATATACTATAGAACTAACTTATAGAGCTTCTTATCAGCTCCTTTATTAGGTATAAATACTTAGACGACGCTATCGATATCTTTAATAGTATAAATCCGATCCTCTTCCTATATAATTAATAAAATATAGGCGTGTGGTAGTCCTCGCTTTTAAAACTTAATTATAAAGTAATAAGTAATATTAATACTAAGTATATAGAGCTTAAGGAGGTCGTATATAAGCTTATTAAGCTTCTGCTTAAATATATAGGCCGTTAGATTATAACGGTACTCTTATATCTAGCTAGGCTTTAGTAGATTTTGAATATTAGGCTACTTAGGATTATACGTAAAGGTAATAAAGTACTTAGGTTTACCCCTTTTCTAAACGATCGTTATTACGTCTTATATCTTCGCCTTTATATATTATAGGCTTTCTAGTATTATAGCTGGTAGTATAGTTACTTTAGACCTAAAATTCTTAAGAGAGATACTAGGGTTAGTACTAAGCCTATCTATAAGCCCTAAGTAGTAGTTAACTTAGATAGTTTACTAATTTCGCCTATACTAATTTAGATCGTTTATCTTAATTAAAGCTTAGATATTAGTAACCTAGTAACTAAAAAGACGCCCCCTATTTAGTATATAACTAAAGTAAGGTAAATAGATCTATAGTATAGTTAGATTTAGAAGGAAGATATTCTAACCTAGAAATATTATAATCTAACTTAGGGTAATAAAAGATACTTACCTATATCTACTTTATATAAAACTGATATCTTATTAATTATATAGATCCTCTACGCCCTTAAGGTATATTATTACTGTTAGTATTAAGGTTATTTTCTTACTCTAAGTTGTTACTACTATCTTCTTACTCTAGATCCTCCGAAAACTGGAAGTTATAGCGAGATAGTATACTAGCGGTATAATTACGCTGCGATATATATAGTAGATAATCGCTAGGAAGCTGTCGACCGGCTAATAAGATATAATTATACTATAACTACTCGCTAAATAGGAATAGTAAGATATACTATAGAGCTATATAAGAAGGATACTACTTTAGGATTATTATAAGACCCCCCTCTTTAGTTTCTATATAGATATTACGTTTAATACGACCCTTTTTCCTATCGGTAGGTATAATTATAATATAGGCGACCTTAGTAGACGTAGGGCGATTATATATACCCTTATTTTAATATTTTAGATTAAGCTACTAAATACGTATACTTATTATCTTAATTAGATATCTTTCCTTATCCTCCTTTATATAATCGAAGTAAGTCTTAAAACCTTAAGTATATAGATTAATAGTACGTAGGATATACTATAGCTGAGTAAGGGTAGCTAGATCTATACCCCCTAAATAGTACTACTAAGTATCTAGTTACTCCTATATACTATCTAGGGTATAGATTTAAGTAAACTTCGCCTGTTCGCTATTATCTAGTATAAGAGGCCTTATATAATAGTAGACTAACCCCTAGATTCGGAACGTAGTATGGCCTATATTAAAGTCGATATTATTAGCTACCTTACTAGTAAAGGAGAGGCTATTATTATAGCTAATAATATTTTAAATAAACTCTTTACTATAAGTAGTCCTACGGCGTATAGGGTACCTATCTACTAAGATATCTTTAATTTTATAGAGTAAGTTATTTATTTTATACGCTATAAGCTTACGGTCCTTTTCCGATCTATTAGGTAATAGATCGACCTCTTCCGGCTTATATAATTAATTAGGCGGTAGCTAATTATTCTTCCTATTATTATAGTATAGCCACCGATTATCAGGCCTACGTTCTATAGGCTAAGACTAAATAGTATAGTAGGGGTAGGTATTAGATATATTATAGAAACCTTTATTAATTATAAAGAGCTTTACGTCTTTAGCCGCAGCTGGGTCCCTATATAATTAGAATATAGCCCTATTCCTTAGCTGATATAGGCTACGCCGGCGACTAGGGTAGTCTAAGCTATAGTCTTCTACAGTTCGTTTCTAGTAGGCGTAGTAGCGTAGAGTGCGCTTAGAGTATACTAGTTTAGGTAGGGGAGTAATTAAGTTAATATCTATAAACTTAGTAAGTGCTAACTTAGTAATATCTTCTAGAGTAGGAGCTAGTAGAGGGACTCTTTATAAGATTACTATCTATAACCTTAGATTAATAGGGGTGCTATTACGCTATATCGCCGAATAGCTATAAAGGTAGGAGTTATAGGATAAATATTAAAAAAGCTAACCTAAATAGTTCCTAGGCTCTATATCCCTTAATATAATATTTAGATTACGAGTATTTAAAGCTGCCCTCTACTTCCTCCCTACTCTATCTCTTATACTACCCTAGTTACTACTATTTATATTATTATTACGCTTACTAAGGACTATCTACGCGCTTATCTATAGTTAAGCTATCGCTGGGGAAGGGCTCCTAGGGGAAGGGATAGTATTTTCGCGTAGAGGTTAGTTAGGGGTAGCCCTAGTCTTTCTACTAGCCCTAGGTCGTATCCTACCTCTTATCCTACTATTAATAGTATTACTACGCTTAGTAGGAGCTATATAAGGCCTCTTTAGAGGTAGTAGAGTTAGTAGGGATAAATTAGTAGGAGTAGACTTATTAAGGACGTAGTTAGGGCGTTTCTAATTCCGTAGCTTTCGTATAAGGTACAGCTTATCTATAATAGGATAAGTAGGATTAGATTAAGATATTACTAATAGTAGGACATTATTAGCTATATATATAGAAATAATCTATAGAGTAATAAAAAAAGGACTAAGAAGTATAGGTATTAAAAATAATAAACCTTAGGCGGAATAGATCCGTATAGGAAGAACTAGTATAGAAAATATTAATTAGAGTAAAACTTTATTAAAACTATATTAATTTTAATAATTCCGGCGTTATTAGAAAGCGTATAAAAAGTATTATAATATATAGTTAAGTAGATAATATTATATAGGTAAAGTTCTAAGTGCGTATAATACGAAAAAATAAAGATATTTTAATAGTTGATAGAGTCTTGGTATCTTAATTCTTTTAAAAACTATTGGTTAGAATAGCTCGGGAGATCTACAGGGTCCCAATTGCCGATTTTCTATTATAGTAAGAAAGATAGCGGATATACTAGAATTTATTAAGGAATAATCCGCTTAGAGCTATATATAGATAACGGACTAAGCGAATTACTACTAAGCTAATATATTCTATAAAGTAGGAGATTTAGTCTTCCTATCTAGCAGAAATATTACTATAGTACGGTTAAGTAAGAAGCTTAATAATAAGATACTAGGGTTATTTAAAGTTATAGAGAAAGTAGGATATTCCTACCGCCTAGAGCTCCTAGTAAGTATATAGATCTATAATATATTCTACCCTAGCCTATTATATAAGGCTGTAAGCGATCCCCTATCTAGATAACGCGCCGAACCGCTAGGGCCGGTAATTATTAATAATAAAGAGGAGTAGGAACTAGACGAGATATTAGACGCCTAATAGATAGAAAAGAACCGCCGGCTGTAGTTCTACGTCTAGTAGAAGGACGGAGGGAAACCTAACCGTTAATAGTATAATATAGATAGTAATAAATTTAAAAACGTAGCTAATATTATCGCAGATTTCTACCGCTGCTACCTAGGGAAGCCTAGCGGTCTGAGCTAATAGGAGACCGCTTATACGTATTAGGGTTAATACTTTCTAGAGGGGGGGGGTGATATTATAGGCTAGCCTTTCGTTAATTACTTACTAGTATTTCTTTCGTTACTTGCTAATATTTATTAAACTTCTTGCTAGTATCTAACGCTAGGCCCCTTTAGCCTTAGCGCCTAAGCGCGTCCCTAATATATCTTATACACGCTCTATATATATAGCTTTCCTTCCTTAGATTTATTCTCCTAGTCTAATAACACCCCTATTAACTCGCTCTAGGCCGGCCCCTGATAATAGCTAGAGTAGCGATTAGATATAGCTCGCTATAAGTTAAATACCTTCTAGTCTAATTAAGCTGATAGCTTAGGTAATATATAATATAGGCTCAAAGGTACTTTAAGAGGTACTTAATAAAGATTAAAGGTATAATATAATTATAGGTTCTATAGTACCCGCTATAGAAATTATTATTATAGGCTAGCTTAAACACCTTATATTATAGGGACTTAGGAATATAAAGATATTAGCGTCCTTCCTAACTTATAAGGTAAATTAAACCTTCCCTCTTATTAGGGGCCGGCCTAGAGCGAGTTAATAGGGGTGTTATTAGACTAGGAGAAGAAATCTAAGGAAGGAAAGCTATATATATAGAGCGTGTGTAAGATATATTAGGGACGCGCTTAGGCGCTAAGGCTAAAGGGGCCTAGCGTTAGATACTAGTAAGAAGTTTAATAAATATTAGCAAGTAACGAAAGAAATACTAGCAAGTAATTAACGAAAGGCTAGCCCGTAACACCTCTTCCGGAACTAAAAACCTTCTAGTAAGTTTTCCTCTCTATCTTCTAAGATATTAAGGGCCTTCTTCTATTACTTATCCTTAGTATAGGCCTCTATTAGATGTTACTTAAATCTATTATCTATTTCTACTAAGGTAGCGTAGTAGCCGAAGACTTTAGGGAGAAGGGCCTCGCGCTTAGCGCCGTTAAGTTAGATAGTTACGCTATAAAGGTAGTTTAGAATATTAGCCTTTTCGGCTACTAGTATATTAACCTACGCCTTTAGGCGCGAAAGGGTATCTAGTACTATATTAGAGGCCCCTAACTTATACCTAATTAATAGATTAAAGGAGGAAAGATATTAGGACGCCTAGACTAGGCAGAGGTTAAGCTTATTTATTAAGGATATAGAGAGGGAAGTCTACCTTAAAATTAGAATAGCCGCAGAATAATTAGTATAGATAATAGCGGGGGACTTTTTGATAGAATTAATTATATACCTAATCTTCTTAACCGCCTATATAATACCTACGACTTCTAGTTCGGTTAGCTAGTAGTTACGTTCAGCAGTATTAATATTTCTACTAAGGAATATAATAGGTTATACCGTAGTTCTTTTAGTATTATTATTATCTAACTTATAATAGACTATAGTAGTAAATCCCTAGACCTTAGATATATCTAGATTAATATAGAGTTACTAATTCCGGTCGTAATATATAAGGAAGGTAGGAGACTTAAAGGCGTCTTAAAGGTCGTAGAAAGCTTTAAGTTCCTCTATAGTAGGTTTATAGTATAGACGACTTAATAGCTACTTATAGGATAGACCTAAAAGCTACTTTATAGTAGGCTTTACTATAGGGGTAGTAGGGCCGCTAAAGCCTCCGGTAGGACCGTTAGGGCTAGTAGGGGAGGTTACTAGTATATCTTAAGTAAGGCGTATTCTACGGTCCTATAATAGTTAAGCTCGTTAAGTATAGCGGGGAATAAATAAGCGAAGCTAATTAGTTAGACCTAAGAAGGTCTCTAACTACCGAAGGTTTCTAGGGAAGTATAATATAGTAATAGCGCGAATCTTTTCGTCTGCTATTAATATATCTAAACTATTAACTCGCTACCCTAGTAGTATAATAGAAGGATAACCTAGATAGGATTTTATAGGTACTAGGGAGATTCCTTTAGCTTAAAGCAGTAGGAAAAGCTAGTATAGGTATCGGAGGTACTCCGTAAGGGTATAGCTAAAAATAATAATATTATTAATAAAGGCTCTTATAAAGGTATAGAGGGGACGTAGTATAGCGTCGGTCTACTACTATATATAAGGGGGAGATCCCTTATAGCCTATTAATACTATAGTAGATTCCTCCTAGCCTTAATAACTAATAATAGTAAGCTTATACCGATCCTCTACCTTAACGTAGAACTAATAGAAATAGCCTACTATATTAATAGTCGAAATAAATTAGTAGCTAGCGATAAGGGAAATTATATTAGATTATAGGGGTAGAGGGTAGCTGTTATCTTTAGTAATAGTATTTAGCCCTTAAATATTAATTACTATACGCCCTTTCTTTCCCTATAGTATTTCTCTCTAAATAATAAAATAGGGCTAGCTAAAAGAAGTAGGTTAATCTATAAAACGTAGCTTACCTTACGTATATAGCTTATCGAAGGTATTATCTACTACCTATCTATCTTTCTAGCTAAGGGGATAGACTCTTAAAGCCTTTAGCTAAGCCCCTACCTTAAGTCTAATAGGTATCTATTATTTCTTAGGAATATTAGTAGTCTTCCCTAGATC
This sequence comes from Stereocaulon alpinum, assembly GCA_018257865.1. Classification (NCBI taxonomy): domain Eukaryota; kingdom Fungi; phylum Ascomycota; class Lecanoromycetes; order Lecanorales; family Stereocaulaceae; genus Stereocaulon; species Stereocaulon alpinum. The sequence continues at coordinate 6,628 of JAEUBA010000007.1, forward strand.
CGTAAATATATCCTTAAAGCTGGATATAAGACCTACTAGAGTAGTAGCAGTGTTATAATCGCCGTAGATAGTAACGCTATTAGGTAGTAGATATTCCTTAGAAGGGTCTATCCGCGCAGTAGATAACGCTAAAGAGGAGGTCCTAAAAGCTAAATTAGACTAGTCTGGTATACGCTATCCGTAGGTAGTAAGAGATTCTGCTTTAGGCGAAACTATATAGTAGCTATAGCTATTATACTCTACTATAGTACTTAGCTTAGTATACCTTAAGAGTTTAATAGGATAAGGGGTAGTATTTTTAACCTTAACGAATAATATTATAGAATCGACGACGTGCGTATAGACGCCTCCTTAATATCCGAGCCTATAATAGGATTAGGGCTCGAAGAGGAAGTCTTAGTTATTAGAAATTAAGCTATAGTATATAATAGGGATATCTATAATAGAGTTCGGAGCTATAGTATATATATAATAGGTTTTAATAACTTAACGTAGTTAAGAGTATAGCTTCGCTACGCAGTAGATTAGAATTCTAATATTATTATATTAAGTAATTATTGCCTTCTACTTTCTTAGATTTAGTAGAATACTATAAGTCTTAAGTACCCTAGTACCTATAAGTATGTTAGCCTTTAGATTATCCGTAATATATACTTCTATAGCGAGTTTCGCTATAGTAGGACCTTAGCTATTAATACTATTAATATATAGGTTAAGGTTAAGGAACTCTAATACTACTAAGACCTTATTACCGAAGCTACGTACTAGGATATAAGATACTATATATTTAACCTTTACCTTAAAGTCTAGTATATATTAGCGGAGGAATTTATAGTCCCTAAGGGTAATAGGGTAGCTAAAATTAAGGTAAATACTTAACTTAGGGCTATCCGAGCTGAAGCTAATATTAGAGGTAGTATATTCGGAACTACGGAAGGTATATCCTAATAGATAATCCTAGGACGGTAATATAGAAGATTCTATAACGCGTAGTATAGATAGCTTTAGGTATTTAGACGTAAGGTTTATTAAAGTAGGTTCTAAGCCTATAGTAGAAAACTGCGGGTAAGAAGTAGTAGATTCTAGAAATAGTTTTAGGCTAGTAGTAATAAGCTCCGTCTTAGTAACCTTCTAGCAGTTATTACGGAGGTATAAGAATAATATATTATAAGAACTAAAAGTAGCCTAATAGTATTTATAATAATAGTAGACCTCTACTAAAGTAGTAATAAAATTAATATCTATATCCTTTAGGCTAGTATACTCGTTAGGTACTTCTAAATAGAATATATACTATTCGCTATCTAAGGTACTAGCCTTATTCTCCTCTATCTCGCTATAGTAGCCCTAATCTTCCTTATACTAATTATATTCCTTATTCTCTTCCGTTACCGTAGTATAGTATACCCTCTAGGGTTAAGGTAGCTAATTTCTATTTTAACGAAAAGGCGGGGTATTATTATAGTAAGGTAGAGTATTACTATATTAGCGAGAACCTAACCCGTTTTACTAGAGGGTAGGCCCTACCGTAATTTAGTAAGGTTAAGGAGGAGCGGGGAGCTATAGCTACTACTATAGGCGAGGCTAATTAGTCTAATAGCTTTAATAGCTTTAATAGCCTTACCCTTATACTAGTACTAGGTTACTATAAGACTAATTTTCTTAATAGCGTTACTAGTACTAGGGATTATAAGTATTATTCTAATAGTAAGAGGGTATAAATAGCTACTGCGGTCTATAGTTTTAGTTACTAGAACTAAAGGACCTAAACGACGAACCCCTTAGGTTATTATACTAACCGGTGTTATTACTTCGCTAAGAAGGGCCTTACGGAAGGCTTTAGCTACTAGGAGCCGTAGTACTACTATTTAGGCGTATTCGTATAGCCTTCTACTACTACTAATACTTCCGTCGGTCTATTACTATAAGGAATTGGTTCAGCGTAGCAGCTATATTAGGAGGGTTAATATTAGATTAAAATTCTATATCTAAGCTATTCTATATTATATTAAGCTAGTTATAAATGGTATCTAGCTTAGCTACCTTCGCTGCGTAAATAATAGCTATTATATACTCTCTAGGCTCCCTACGTTAGAAAGTATCGTTAATTATATATTTCTCTTTTAGTAAGTAAGCTATACTGATACTCTTTAGGGCTCTAAAACGCTCTATTAAGAATAATACCTATTCTTCTAATTCGTAGCTATATATAAGTAGGCGTTTCTCTCTATTAGTAAGCTACGACGTATACTATTCGAGAGCTTCGCCGCGAAGGTATAGTTATAAGTTCGCGCGAACGAACTCTACCCCTCTAGTATAAGCTATATCCTTAATTCTATTAATAAAAATAATAATATCCTAAAAGAAAGTTTCTTTTCTAGTATATTCTATTCTTAGAGCTATATCTAAGGATTTGTTATTATAAAACGGATCGAAAAACCTAATATCTCCTAGGTTAAAGCGGGGACTTAGGGGGCTATTATTAGACTCCCTAGGGAGTCTAGGTACCCCTAGGGGTCCTTATAGCCTAGGAGGGCCTTAAGGGAGTTAATTCTCCCTTATAAAGCGGGAGATAGTATTCGTAATTATTACCTTAATATTAATATTACTTAGTATCTATTACCTACTACTATTACCTATAGCACCGGAATCCGCTATATTATAATATATCTCCTCAGTAGCTTAAGATACTACTTAAGAAGTAGTAGGAGGTATCTTATTATCTAATTACTAAGATAAATTACTAGTTAGTGGCGTAACTATACTTTATTAGAGGTAGTACTTAAAGGCCTTAACGTCTATCCGTAATACCGCTTTATCGACTACCTAGCTATCCGGCTAGGCTACCTAAGGAGTAAAGCCTAGGTCTGCGGAAGCCTCTTATATAGCTAACCTAGTACGGGTTATCTATACTAATAGTTCTTATAAACGGACTCGTTCTAGCTGAGGGTATACGGTAGTAATACTCCTAATAGCAGAATAGGTACTCTATAAGATAATATTATAGTAGGCGTATCTACTCTCTAAGAATAAGTAGAGCTAGTATACCTTAATAATAATACTACGGGGTAAGTCTTATATTAGAGGTAGTAATAATAATAAAGAAGCTAGCTTAGCTATTTCCTTCTACTAGAATAATAAAAGAAGTACGATATAAGAGTATATAAGTAGGAAGTAATTAATAGGTTCTAGAAGGCTTTTATAATAAGTAGTAAGGTAAGGAGGTTCCCTTATAAAAGTAGGAATTTATTAGGAAAATAAGGTAGGAGGTACCTACCTTCCGTTCTATAGTTAAGATATACTAAGCGTTCCTTCCTAATTCGGTGACTTATATAGTATAATAAGGTAAGGCCTAAAAGGCCTAGTAGGCTAGCTATAGCGTAGTAGAAGCTATAGATATAGTATTCCTCTTTTTAGTAGATATAGTCTTACCGCTTATACCTATCTAGTATTAGGGCTCTACGGGTCGGCTAGACGGTTATTATTATATTATAATAAGGTCGGAGCAGTAAAATTACGGGTGCGGATATAGCGGCGTCGACCTACTTATAGACCTACTAGTAGAAGGCGTTAATAGGAGGTAGGGTACTACTAACTGCTAAAGGCTTTAATAAGGAAGTAAGATAAGTACGGAAGCGTCTTATAAGGGCTATTAGGGTCTTTGCGAACTAAGCTTTAGAGTTTCCGAACGGAAGATAAGCGGAGGTGGGCTGGATTTAGTACTATAAAGATAGCTGTTAGTATATAAGACGATTAAATAGTATCTCTATACATTAGTTTTAGCTACTAAAGCCGTTACTACTATTATTATAGCCTAATTCTATAAGAGTATAAGATAGTTCTATTCTTATCTAGCTATTATACTACTTCTATTAGGTACTAAGCTCTTAGTGCAAGCTAAGAGCTTAGCACTACGGTTAGACTAAACCATAATAAAGGAATACTATAATAGAGGAACTATAACACTTACTAAGATCTATAGGGATAGGGTTAGCGAAATAGTAAATACCCTAAATAGCCTATAGAAGCTAGCTAAGTAGAGTAAGAATCGTAGTATTTAAGGCCCCTTATATACGCCGCAGCTAGAAGATACGGACGGGCGTAAGGTAATAAGTAGTAAAGGGAAGGCGAAGATCCTAGCGGAGACGTTCTTCCTAAAACTATAATAGGCGGACCTAAAGGATTTAGAAGGATATAACTACCTAGAAGGTATCCCCTACCCGCTAATTATAAGATAAGAGGTCTAAAGGGTAATCCTTAGGATAGTACCGAATAAAGCGCTAGGGCTAAGCGGTATCCTAAATAGTATCCTAAGACTACTAAAGCTAGAAATTACCTAGCCGCTTATAAAGCTATTCTAAGCTTACGTAAGTAAAGGGTACTACTTAGAATAGTTTAAGGAGTCTATTATAGTAGTACTACGAAAGCTCTTTAAGGACGATTACTTAAAACCTAAGTTATATTAACCTATAGCGCTATTAGATACTATAGGTAAGATTCTAGAGAGCGTTATCGCTACGCGAATAGTAGCGCTTATAGAATAATACGAGCTTCTTCCGCTAACCTACTATAGCAGCCGTAAGCTTAAATCTATAGAACACGCCCTCTATTATATTATAGAGACGATTATAGCGAGTTAGAATAGGGGTGAGACCGCTTTAATACTCTACCTTAATATCGCTAGGGCGTATAATAATATCTCCTATAAGAGACTATTATATAACCTTAGGAAAAGGAGGATACCCGCCTAGCTAGTTAGCTAGGTTAGGGACTTCCTTAAAGACCGCTGAACTAAAATTAAGCTGCCTAAAGCTATCTATAATATTACGGGTAACCCCGCAAGGTTACGGGCAAGGCACGTGATAGGGTTAATAGGTAAAGGACACTTAGGAGAGGACCTAGTAATATAAGTAATCTAGGGTATATTAGGTAGATCACTAGGTAATATAGTAGATATAGGGCCAGATCACCCTAATTATAACAGGGCTTAGTATAATTAATGGTGAATATATAAGGAAGGGTTTTCCTTTGGCAGGAAGTCTTCTTATCTCCTTATATTCAACTTATATAATAGAGAGGAGTCTTAGCTAAAGATAATTTAACGACTATCTATCTCTATTACCTTCTAGTGCTTAATATACTGTGTGATTTACCCGTAGGAGTTAAACTACCCCGTTATATATAACTAGACGGCTTACCCTAATAGAATCCTATAAGGGTCTCCGCTATCACCTATCCTATACCTCTTCTATAATACTAATATAATCGAGGCAGAAGGCGTGATTAGGTACGTAGATAATATAATATTTATTAGTATAGGTAAGACTACTGTTACGGGCTGGGCCTGGGTAGATTCCTAGGTGGTGCGCCCGGGGCATTCCTATATATAGTGGCCTAGGGCAAAGCTCGTCGAGCTTTGTTTGTGCTCTTTTGCCAGGCGCGGGCCAGTGGTGCAGCGGTTAAGCCCCAGAATAGGCCCTAGGGTCGACCCGTAATATAAATAAAGCTCAACCCTAGGGTCCTAAGTTCGAGCCCCTCCGTAGTTGGAGTACTGTGGCGTGCGGCGGTTGCGCTGCGGGCGAATTATACAGCGATTGCGCTCAGGCGGATCGGGTGCGGGCAGTAGCTCCGGGGCGGAGTATTAGCTTATTAGGGGCTTATAGCGTATCTTATTTCACACGCGCTAGGGGGCAATTCTATATTTAATCTTCCGTAGTTAGGGCACTGTGGTTGCGGCGGTTACGCGTAGGTATAGGTTTGAGTCCTATTACTACAGCGGATTAGGCGCGGGCAGTAGCTCTGGGGCGGAGCCTCCTAGGAGGGGGAGGTAGTATTACGGGCTAGGCCTAGGTAGATTCCTAGGTAGTGCGCCTAGGGTATTCCTATATATAGTAGCCTAGGGCAAAGCTCGTTGAGCTTTGTTTGTGCTCTTTTGCCAGACGCGGGCTAGTGGTGCAGCGGTTAAGCCCCAGAATAGGCCCTAGGGTCGACCCGTGACAACTATAGAAGAAGTAGTAGCGAAATTAGAATAGTTATATAGGGATATCGCTATCCCCTAGGTATAAAGATACGCCTTAGTCTTCGCACCTATAAAGTTTTAAGTAATACACTTCGCCCTAATACTAGGTTAGGTAGGATTTAATAGGGGTTACCCTTTAACCCTAAACGGCGCTAAAGTATTACTAATAGCCTTATATAAATACCTAGGCCTTTACTTCGACCTATACCTACGGTAGGAGAAGCAGCTAGAATATATTAAAGTAAAAGTAGGCTAGCGACTTAGGGCCCTTAGCGGAATTATAGCGTCTATATAGGGGCTACGGTTCCGCGACCTTAGGCTAGTCTACTAAATAACGGTAGTACTATTTATACTATATATAAGCTTAGTATAGATCTTTAATAAGGCCTAGTCCTAAAGGATAGGGCTTAGGAAGAAGACTATTTACGCGCTTAATCAGGTGTAAAGAAGGGCTACTATTATAATTAGTAGGGCCTTTTAGCGTACCGCCGGTATAGCGATAGATATAGAAACTTACCTTACCCCAGTCGTATTATAGGCGGTATAGACTAACCGCGAGGTATAGCTTTATATAGTAATAACGCCTTTATATAGTACCTAGACCTTAGGAAGGGAGCTAGGAAGATAAAAAACGCTACTATAAGAGCTTAAAAAGGAGGTTACCCTATTCCTAAGAGGCCCTCTTAAGATTCGTAATATAATACTAGTCCTACTATAGTAGTAGGGGCTAGATATTACTATCTATACTACTAATAAGGAAGTAATTAAAGACTATACTAAAGTATTATAGGACCTCAGTAAGCTATACGCCTATACGGACGGTAGTAGTATTAAAGGCTAGGTAGGCGCTACGGTAGTAATACTATAGCTTAGTAAGAAGCTTACTATCTATCTAAGCCGGCTAGCCTATTTAATAGTCTATATAGGGGAGCTGTGCGGGATATAGATAGCCCTTATCCTTATATAATTCCTCTTAAAAGACTAGTAACGATAGAAGATTATTATCTTTACTAATAACTAAGAGGCGATTAGATTATCCTAATAGCCTAGAGGCTAGTCTAAGTAGTATATCCTAATATATATTATTAAAAAACTTAACGAGCGTAATTAGAAGGGGTACTTTAGAGTTAAAATCTAATAGATCCTAGCTTATAAAGGAGTACTAGGTAATAAGGAAGCGGATAAGCTTACTAAAGCGGCTGCTAAGTATAAGCTAGTAGCCCTAGGAGCTTATACCCTTATAGTAATAGTCCGGCCTATAACGCGCTATAAGACTCTCGACCTATAGGATTAATAATAGCAGGTCGAAGCCTATAGATAAGACCTCTTTTAGTATATAGAATACTTAGATAAGGCCGCCCTTAAAAGGTATAAAGGACTTAGTAGGGTCTAAAGCTTAATTCTTACTTAGTTACGGATAGGTAAGATAGGGCTTAACTACTTCCTTTTTAATATTAGAGTTAAAGAGGACGCTCTCTACTAGTATAGGCGAAGCGCTAAGATAATTCGCTACGTCCTAACGGAGTGCTACCTCCTCTATAATATAAGGGAAGAAGTCTTTAGCCCTTCTAGGGGTTAGGGGCTAGATATATAGTAACTTATCTTATACTTAGATATTATATTCTATATAATATCTTTTATATATAAGGCGGGTAGGCTGAAGTAATTTAGATAGACGTCTTAAGTATAAAGTATACCAGCTAGCCCCCCTATTACGGGGGGGGCTAGCGCTAAAGGTAATAACGTATATAGCTTATAGAGGCCTTACTGTATAATAATAAGGCCCCGTAGATAGATACGGAACCTATAGTAAGGGATAAAGTAAGCCTAGCAGGACATATATTAAATTAGGACTTTACGAATTTAGACTTTAAACTTTTTAAACTTTATAGACTTTTTGGCAATAGAGTAGCGGGCGCCTTATATTACTTTAAGGGGCCTAAAGTTGCTATTAATAGCGGCTCTAGACCCCGTAAATCCCCTGTAAGATAACGCTGCATAGCGCCCTTGCGGGCGCTGGGACAGTCTATGAATCAATCAATCAATCAATCAATCACTCCGTACGTACAAGGCGAACATTTCAAAGAATTGTGCTTCTATCGGGATTTCATCCAGACAATGAGAAGCAGACTTCTCGGGAATCTTTGCCACCACACACACCACACGTCAGTAATTCTTCAAGGCGAAAACGCCGACAAATCACGCCTCAATCGGCTCTTTCCCACCCATCCCCACCCATCCCAACCTCACATAAAACCACCTCAGGCCTCATCGCCACCAATATCCACCACAACAACCACCCTACAACTACCACCTCATCCTCCCAACTTCCCAAAATCCAATTTCAGACTCCAGCCCTGACGCCCTATGCCACCTAGCACACGCGCGTGCGGCGCGGGTACCTTATCTTGTGTGTTCATTCAGAACCTGGCCTGATAGGGAGCTCGTTGCGAGGTGATGGCTCGACGAACGATGCCGCGCGCCACTGCGGCGCATGTTATGCATACGTGTAGGCTCCAGCTTCGTCATCCCTGTTCCTATTCGTCATCTCTATCCCTGTCTGTTACCTATTTGGACTGGAAGGATCGATAGGATTTTAAGGCTGAGAAGGATGGCCGAGGGTATGGGGTTGGTGATGGCGTAATCCTTCCCAACGCCATGGACCTGGTCCGACCCTACGCCTCCTTCGTGACAGCGCAATGGTGGGAGCGCTATATTGTCAGCTCCGTGCTACGTTGGGTAGATGAGGGTATTTGTCCGAGGTTATGGATTGATAATGGAAATTCTGGTGCCTCACAGGACGCCTCGCCTAGCCTAGGTAGGTAGTCTCCGCTGTCAGTTGTTCGGGCGTTCTACGCGTTCAACATTGTACTACTGAGGTCTAATTCCGTCGTGCGTTGACGTGTGCTATGGTCTCCTGCAAGGCGCCGATCAGTACATGCTCCATGCGTGCTCAGCTGAGCTGAGCTCTGCAACCAAGACATGGATGTGGCCATATCGATCCATGCATAATTCATAAGCACAACCGCTGCTGGATTGGGCGATTTGAGTCCTTATATCGCGCCAGACTAAATACTCTGATATCATGGATAGAGACTAAAGTAGGTATGAGAGGCTTGAATGACGGGTCTCGGCCTTTGTCTCTCTCCGCATGGAGAGTCAGGTGTTCTCTTTGGAATGGCTTGATTTCAATCCTACAGTATTCTACTCCATTATTTGAGTCTTCTAAACATTAGCTTCCAACATCCTAGCAGAGTGCTTTGCTTTGTATGCATACATTGCTGTTCTGGCCTTGGCTACTAGTCAATTCTTGACGCAGCATTACTGGCTTGTGATTATCTCTTGGTATGACTTCATCTTGTCGACTTTTGATGGGCTTGGGGTAGAATGTCTTGATTAGTTGAATGAACAAAGATCTTGGGGAAGCTTGGTCAGGTAGATTGACGAGGCGTTGTTTGGTTTGGGGGGTGTTGTGGCCTAGTACTTGGTTGAATGATGCGTATTGGGGATTTCTTGCAGTCTCTATCACTGTTCGATGGTGGTTGGACATCTTGAAGATTCGGAAGACTTTAGTAGAAATCTTGGTGTAAGAAGCAAAATCGTCAAGGTATGGCAGAGAAAGAAAGTCACAGCACTCGTTACTGTTATAGAATGGACTACTATACTGAATGTACGAATACCATGAAAGAGGTAGCTTCTATTATAATTCTAGATCTGTGTACTCCGTAGTCCGTCTCAATTACCTCTCCATTTTCTCATCTGCCAGCTCCTCACTCGACGCACCTCTCGGATTCATATACTGTTCAAAAACCTTCGACTCCAAATCCTTCCCCTTCCCAACTTCCTTGATCGCCCTTTGTCGGAAACGAATCCTCTTTCCCCATTTCCACGCCTCAACGCCCCCAACGAACAAGATGGCTTCGATAAAAACAACCCCCCATTCCCAGGAGATCCCTTCGTGTTTGAAAACGACACGGTTGATGACCGGAATGTAGAGTGTCGGAAAGACGGTCACGAATCCAGCAATGATAGCCCAGAAGAGGAATTGATTGCGCCAGACATCATGCATCCACTGCGTAAAGTACTTCTTACTGTTGGGCTGCATGCGGAAGAAGGAGCGGCGCATATCAACCAGCTCCCAAGCCAGGAAAAGCGCGAACCATATCAGGCATACGAAAGTAGTGGCGCGAGCACGGAAGACGGTATCACACTCTGCGCTGTAGCTGTCATTGCAATTGGTGCCCAGCCCGCCATCTCCGAAGCCGAACAGGATAAGCGAGAAGGATGTCAGGCAAAGAGCGGCCATCCAGAAACCATATACCAACATATCAACGAGAACTTCCATCGTGAAGACGCCTTTCTCGAGGGACTGCGGTGGACGTGCCACTATGTCTGCTGCGGCTACTTCAACCCCAAGACCCATATCCGGCATACTAGAAGTGATCATGATGACCTAGAGGATCTCGACCGGAGAAAGGGGAAAGATCGAGAGGTCGGATGAATCTTTGAGAGCAAGGCCGATCAGGAGGGTGCAGGCTTGGGCGATGTTTTCGGAGAGAAGATGAAGTACGAATTCCTTGATGTTGTCGAACATACGGCGGCCTTCCTCCACCGCGTTGAGGATCGAGGCAAAATTAACATCTGTCAAAACGATATCAGATGCGTCTTTAGCAACATCAGACCCTGCTTGACCCATGGCAATGCCGACATCGGCACGCTTGAGAGAAGGGGAGTCATTCACTCCATCTCCAGTCATCGCAGCAAAGCATTTCCGTCTGTGTAAGGCCTCGATCATGCGGACCTTGGTATTGGGCGAGCACCGAGCAATGACTAGTGGAAGGACGGGAAGCCTGTCAATCTCTTCATCGGAGAGCTTGTCAAAGGCACTTGCTGTCATCATCATTGCATCGGCGACATCCTTTGCCACATCCTGTGAATTTGATGGAATTATACCTACTTGAGCTGCAATAGCCCTTGCAGTACCGGGATGGTCTCCAGTCAGCATATGGACAGCGACGCCTGCTTGGTGGCACTGTTTGACGGCTCCGGCAGACTCAACACGAGGCGGATCATATAGGCCAATGAGACCTTCGAAGGTCAAGTCCTTCTCAATATCTGCGCGGTCATATTCTGCGTCCGAGCCGCCAACGTCGCTCGAGTATTCTCTACTGGCAAGTGCAAGCACGCGCAGACCTTGCGCAGCCAAAGCTTCCATATTGTCAAGGATGCGGTCGCGTCGCTCTTCGGTCATCTCAGTCGGTCCTGACCCTTCTTCCCAACGAACCAGGTTGCAGGAAGCAATGATTCGTTCTACCGCGCCCTTGGTGAAGACCATTCTCTTGTCTAACGACTTGTTCTCAAAAATGACTGACATCTTCTTGACCTCAGAGTCGAAAGGGAACTCTGCGACATGACTCCAGGACTCTTCTTTAGTGAGGCGTTCGCGATTCCAGTTGAACCGCGATACAAATACCTGAATAGCGATCTCCGTGGGGTCTCCACGGGCCTTCCAGCCCTCTCCGGTTTCGTGAACGTGGGCAAGGTTGGCGAGAGACGCAACAGTAAGGTAGTCCTGGAGTTGAGGGTTACCCTTCAGCAAATCTCCATGGGAAGTCCCACTTCCATCCTGTTCCGTGGTTTCGGTCTTTACTTCGATTTCGTCTGGAGCACGTTCGTTGTGTGACAGATCGCCAACCGTGGGGTCATATGGATCACTCGAAATGCCAACCGAGTATGTGCCCTTACTCGGTATCCAAGCCCTTTTTGCCACCATTTTCCCTTGGGTGAGCGTACCAGTCTTATCGGAGCAGATGTCTACCGTATCTGTAAGCGCTGATGTTCGAATAACGGGAGGATATACTACCTGTTACCGCTCCCAACGCTTCGAGTGAGTCCAATTTGCGCACAATGACGTGTCGTTGTACCATTTTCTTTGTGCCAGCGGCCATGGTTATGGTCAGAACAACGAGGAGGGCGGCAGGAATCATGCTAAGACCAGTAGCAACAGCGTAGATGATGACTTCACGATTGTTGGAGAAGTCGTTTGCCGCAAGAACGATGATAGTACAAACGACCGCGATACCGAAAAGCAGGATAGCTAGTTTGGACAGTTTTCTTTGGAGAGGAGTACCAATGTTAACACCCAGGAAATGGCCGACAACGTCGGCGGCGGTCAATCCCCATGCTTCAGCATAGCGGTGCGGTTTGGCAGAACCGTCGGGCTTGCGTTTTACGGGTCGAGTTTTCTTTCCGGTTGCGCGTAAGGCAGTAGCAATGGTACCAATCTCAGTCTTCATGCCAGTCGCAAACACGATGCCGCGAGCTCTGCCCTTGGTGACCGTGGACGAACTGAAGGCGACGTTGAGACGATCTCCGGGACCAGTATCAGGGTCGAACGTGGCCTGGGCGTTCTTCTGAACCGGAAGCGACTCCCCTGTCAGCAATGCCTCGTCGGTTTCGAAATTTACCGCCTCCAGTAGTCTATCAATCGATGAGAACGATGAAGTCGAGAACGAGAGTAAGAATAGTACTCACCTGATGTCCGCTGGTAAGGTATCTCCGGTCTTCAGTTCCACCATATCACCCAGCACAATTTCGGCTGTGGGAACCATTTCGGTTTTCCCGTCTCTGACAGCAGATGCGGTCGGAGAACTTAAAGATCTCAACGACTCCATAGTTTTTTCGGCATTGAATTCCTGAAAGAATCCAACAATGATGTTAACGATGATAACAGCTGCAATGACACCTCCTTCAATATATGATTGAATACCAAAACCGACAGCCGCAGCCATTATTAGGACCTGTAACACTGTATCAGAACAACGTGATATGCCTCTTGGAGAATCTGGGTCACTGAACTAGCATCATGGCATTGGCAATCTGACGGACCAGAATCCTTACCGGGTTGACGCCAGCACCATCACCCAACTCATTTCGACCGTGTTCTTCAAGTCGAGATTTAGCCTCGACGGTGGTGAGACCATCCTCACTGTCGGCACCTATTCCACGCGAAACAGCCTTGGAAGAAAGAGTATGGGGAGGGAGAGATAGAGGCTTGTTGGCTTGGCCAGAAACATGAGCTTCCTCATCTTTCTTGGTCCCACCCATGTTGCCTAATGATTTCATTTGGAGGCTGTACTACACGGAGCACAAGATAAAGTGCGAGCGGTCTGGTATCCTTGGGCTTCCTTGTATACACGACGAAAAGCGGGCCTTACAGAAGGAAAACGGTCCGTCTATAAAAGCATTTACCTTGAACGCGGATATGTCGTGCCGAGGAAACGAGAGCAGATTTGCGATTCCACGAGGCCGCCATGAAGACGAAACTCATGCAGCAACATGCGTCGATACGATGGCAAATAGAGGATCCTCGCCATGGCGAAACAAGAGATCTTGGCGTTCGTGGGTCTGAATCTTGGTAACTTCTTGGCTGGATACTTGGCGGTTCGCGTTCCATGCTAATCGACTCGCACCTATCAGACTTCAGACCCTAATTTGGGCGATGAAAGTAATGCTAAGAGGAACTGGCACGCTCGGCATCCAACTTGGATCATCATGGCGACTGCGCTCAGTCGCCGCTCACTGACAAAGGTTGGCCGTGCTTGCCAAGATCTGGGCCAAGACCGGAGTGCTTGGCGAGGTGGGGCGGAGCACTTGGCGGGATAGATAATTGAAAGTGTCAGAGGCCTTCATGACAATCCTCCTAACGATCTATCAGGGTCTGATTCATTTATGCTCTCCCGCTCCAATCATTTAATACCTTGCGAACACCAGATTTTGGGCGTTCGTCCGCAGTGGTAGGTATGCTGCTAGCCGAACACACTTATCGCTCAATAGCTTTGTTGTAGCTTGGTATCTGAACAGTTGAGGTGTAGAAGAAACCCTTCGCAGTCTCTTCCAATGCCAAGCAACTGTCGAAGGCCTTTTTCTGGGCAGTTCAGACCAATTGCTTTTGACGCTATGGTTTGGCCGAGGCGTTGCCGTGTTCCGCTGGGGCTCTGCATGGACAGGCTCGCACGTCATGTCTCCACGTTATTTGGCTCTGCTGTCGAGGAGAAGCCAAGGCATTCGTTCTGCGGATCTGACCCGTGGGCTGTCGGATTTGATGAAGTCCGAGAGGCTGACCATTCTCGTCAATACCGCCGAAAAATAGTCCCTTCCATGATCAGAGGGATAGGTCTTCCTAATGTACTTCATTAAAGCTCTAGTATCCTCATCCTTACACAAGTCTTGAACAAGCATGTCAATCCCTTTTCGGAGATCGACAGATTCTTTAGATAGAATCCTGCGTACTTGTTCGATCTGCGAGAACGATGCGAAAGCAGGAAAGCTACTACGTTGCTGTAGAATGTGTTCAACAGCTTGTGTATGTAAGCTGCGGATATTTGGAATGTATGCTGAAGTGTTTTCTGGAACTTCCTTGAGTAGTTCCGCAAATCGGCAGAAGTCCTGAATCAGTTGTAGAGCTGGATATTTCGCGTCCAGAAGCTCCAGACTTTGGGACACTACTTGGATTCTTCGGTAGCTGCGAAAGACATCATCTTCGGCTTCTTTTATAGGTTTGAAAACCCTCAGTTCTGGTTCTTTACCAGGTTGGCGCAAGACATATGGGATCTCTCCACCAGCTATGCTTGCCTCACGATTGTGATCGCTAGGAAGATGCCGGATCCAAGGTTCAGATCGGTCACTGATAGCCTGGACGTTCTGGTAACATAGACCACATGCCTGACAGTGTATTTGCTCGTCATCACCCTCGTTGATCTCCAAGCAAGCTGGGCAAGTACACGGAGGGCACGCGAATCGATGGAAAACCATGCTCATATCAACGTTCTGGCCAGGCCTAAAGACTGACGTCCAATTCTTTGACAGGTCGATAGGTCGTCTTCGTTGAGTGTCTTGAATCACAAAGTCACCGTTGATCAATTTTGACATTCCAGCGGGCGTAACACCGGCTTTACCGAAACGAGCTTTTAGCACTGCCATGAAACATTCCAACGAATCAATGAAGTCAAGGTGGAAAGGAGCAATCTTGCCAAACGGGTCAAGGAGAATAACCGGCTGTTGTAACAGCACCTGGGGGGGAACCGCGGTCTGCGTTCGCAACATTGTTCTCATATCCTCAATGCTGTGCAGCAATTGCTTGTTTTGCTGAAGTATAACCACGAAGAACTGGCGTTGCTCAATTGTCAAGCCTTTGAGCATGTCCAAGATGCAGGTATCGTCAACATCTCGGACCGTGACGTCCAAGTTCCTCTCATTCATCTGACTGTCCATGGTCCGTTTGGCTTGAAAGGTGACGAGTAGCATAGTAATAGCAGACGCATGTCTTCCCAGCTGCACCCTGAATTGCGAGACATCATCCTTCCTACATAGGGTCCACTTGATCTTCCGGAAATTACTTTGGACACCTGATGCCTTGGTACTCAGATGGGGTTGATACTTGGATATTGAGGTCAGAAAATCTTGGATACTTTCTTGACACGCGCAGACTGCCCTTCTTAGGGCGGAAACCTGTTTGGGCGAGAACAGTTGATCTGCCTGAAGCTCTTCAATTGCTTCCAAGCCATCTTGGAGGGTAGTAATGTCGGTGACCAGGGCCTTGTAATCTGCTGCGGCTCCCTTCGAATCGTTCACGGCTCCAATCGAGTCTTTAATGAGCTTGAGACCAAGAAAGAGGTCGCCAACGGAGAACCCAAAACCTGTGGCCATACTAAGGAGCGGCCATGGTGTTCGGGGGTGTTATTATACCAGACGAGCCCTAAGGAAGTGAAATTAAACCTCTGTTGGTTGATTTGACTCAAGCGGTTGTTAATAATGGAACGTGTTCTGTACACGCCACAGAGTGGCAATGGTCTCTGACCTGTTTAGCATAAAAGTTTGCCATGTCGACGAAGGACTTGCGACTGCCCCTGATGCATTTAAGCATGGAAGGTGGCTTCAAACAAGTACTTTAACATCGAGTTCTGATGTTGGATCCTCGCCAAGCAGATTAGTCATCGCTTGCACCAATCACAGAGATAGTTCGTTTGAGCATGGTCATACCTAATGCTGATGCCTTCTGTTTCGGCGACAATACAGGTTGGAAATTGTGTTATTTAATCGAACTGCAGTATGCGTTATTATGGAGGGTCTTCTCGCTCCAATAACAACAACCGTCAAGTCAGACATTGTGCAACAAGAGAATCTCCTCGTGCCAGTGAGGACAGAGCCGAGCGACGGAGGAAGGCAGATATCCTCTCTCAACGGTCCAGAAACTATACTAGAGGTCCTGAAATCGAAGCCTGACCATGAGGAACTCGGTAGAGTCCTTCGCTGGCTCAAAGCGACGACAGATGCGCGTGAAGGCTTCAATATCAATATACCTGGTCCTAAAGCTGCTCAGGTTGTCTATGTTTTAGTCAATCACATCATTCCTGATTACTGGGCTACACTAAGCGGGAAAAGGACCAATAAGTCCACAGGAGAGCGATTGTTGATTCGCTGCCTCAGCAGTGTGACTGGCATTGGCGCGATTGTCGCTCGCCTCCGTCAGCTACTTGACCAGCTAAGAACACCCCTGGGTCAAGCTGAGATCTCGGGTTTCAATAGATTTCAGCCACTAGAAATACTGCTAGATGTTCTCGAAGCCGTTTTGGACAGTGATGCCTTCGTCGCTTCTGTATGGAATGACATCGATTCCTACATCTCTCAATCGTCTCTGAAATTGCTACAATGGAAAGAATTCGTATCTTTAGTGGCTTCGGGCAAAGTGCTGTCTATTGCAAGCGAGACGAGTTTGGCACTGGATGCCGTGAGCGAGAGTGTTGCAAATGGTAGCTGGGTGGGCAATGGCTTTGATTATGCTACTTGGCTTGGGAGGAATGTAAAACATATGATCAACACGTTACCCAAGAATGAAGTAGCCAGTGACAAAGCTCTATCACAGCTTCTAAGGAAGGCCTTGAACTTGGGTTACACAGGTCAGTTTAGAAGTGAAATTGTGGTTGTGTACGAAAGCTTATACTTGAGTAATAGATCATATCGTTCAAGCAGGTTTTTCGGATCTATTGAACGGCATTGACCGGTCTCTCGAGAAGATCGGGGATCTAATGAGTCATCTCTCGAGTCAGGAGCAGAAAGTGTTGGTATACTCTGTCATCCGAGCTCTCTCAAAACTCCACCTTTCCCGCCCTCATTCCACTGCAACCAATGACATCTCGGGTGATGAAGGTCGAGGAGGCGTTGCAGCGCTCCTAGTAGCGCTTGTCAAGACTACTCAATTGCATCAAGACGTTCTAGTCGACTGGCTCGCTGGCACCTCGGCTGATGCCTTTGGCTGCTGTCATGATGCTCACAGAGCTGTGATGGCAGCACTGTCCCTTCACACCGGTAGATCACTCGAGGCTCCTCCAGCGTTAGTGGTGATGGCTGACAACAGGAAGATCAAATGATGAAAGCGTTACAGATTAGCTTGGAAATATTTGGAGACAAGCTCTGTATAAAGCACGCACCAATGCTCCACCAAGAAGGTTTGACGCCTTTGTTAACATAGTAGTAGCGCTACTTTACTGACATTGCACAGTCAATGCCCAGATATTACTCATGCTTGTCGGTTACGTCTGCCGTACGGATAAGAAAAGCCTCACAATTCTAGCTCGTTCCAGCATCTACCTGAATGCCATATCCAATCGTATTGCAGCGTCTTCACCAAGAGCCCGCTTCCTGGGTATGGTTGTTGGTACTGCTATGTCTAAGCTCGTCGATTCTGAGGGCAAAAGCATGGTTTTCAGCGCGGAGGAGCTGAGTGGCTCTGATGGACAATGGTACGCTTGTTTGACAGATGTCAACGATAGGATCGGATCTATAAGTGATCTCAAGCCCACTCAAACACCCACAGTCAAGTCTCCTGGAAAGACAACACAACTCGCGACGAGGAATGTGAAGCCTTCCAGGCCGATGAAAGCTCTGGATAAAAGCTCCAAGATCATGTCGATCGAAGAGATTGAAAATGACTCCGAATCCGAAGTGGAAGATCTGCCAATATATGAGAAGCCGGACTCTGACCCTTCGGACGAAGATGAAGACCCAACCTTAGTGCAAAGAAGCAGGCCGACAGCCCCTGTGTAAGTCTTGCAGACTCAAAATCTGTTCACAATTGTATATTTACGGCTGTTATTCCAGGTACATCCAAGACCTCATTGCCGGTCTTCGGGATACAGAAAACTTCGACCGCCACAAACTTGCTCTCACTACTGCATCTAGCCTCGTCCGCCGTAAAGCAACTTTTGGCACTGAAGTTTCCGATAACATCGAAGAATTAGCCACACTTCTCGTTGGTCTGAGTGACAAGTGGGAAATAGAGAACTTTCAGAAAATGCGTCTTCAAGGCATGATAGCCGTGCTAACCGCCGAGCCTCTAAGAATGGGACAATGGTTCTGCATGACATTCTACAACGGCGACTACTCAATGGGGCAACGAGCATCAATACTCACAACCCTTGGCTTGGGTGCCAGAGAATTAGCTGGACTCGGAAAAGAAGACGCAGTCTTAACAGGCGCCAACGCCTCTGAAAATGCCTTCCCATCCAAAAGACTACCGGACAAATTGCACAAACTGTACGCTTCAGAAGCGGCCCCAATGACCGCCCTATCCCAACAGCTTGAAAGAACCATGATCCAACCAATGGCCGCCGAAGCAGCAGACAAAATCTCCGGTCCCAATGCCCTCAAAGTCCGCACATTTTCCTCACGCATGGCCGTCGAAAAGAAACGACAAAAGCCCATCCCTAATGCCCTAGCCAAAGTAGTAGCCGAAGGCTTCTTCTTCCCCCTTACAGGTCGCTGGCGGATCCACCTACAAGCCAAGTATACCATACACCATCCTACCCCCGCATATCATAACTAACACCTACTCTCCCAGCGGCGAAAATACAACCCACACCGCCCCCTTCCTCCTAACCCACCTCCTAAAAACCCTCTCCCTAATCCTCCACGCCTCCGGAACCTCAACCCTCTTCCTCCCGCAAATGACGTCCGAATTCTGGGACCTACTCCTTTCCCTCCGGCCCCGAGCCACCGACCCCTCTGTCCTCGAAGCCCTCCTGTTCGCGTTCCTAACACTCCTGGACATCAATGGAAATGATCAGCGACGACTGGCGGAAGAGCATGCGAAAGAGCTCTTGGAGACGCAGGAGTGGGTCGGGAATGTATTTGAGAGGATTGGGGGCGGGAGCGAGGAGGGTGATCGGATTAGGATGTTGGCTGCTGGTGTGTTGATGCGGACTAGGGAGGTGGTGGAGAGGTATCAGAGGATGTTGATGGGGGATTTGGTTGATTATATGTAGTCCGACATAGGGACTTATACGCAGCATACTTGTAGAGCTCCAACCAGCCTATCGCGCAGGGGGAGAATACATTGTCTTAACACCCAGCAACCTCTAAATCCGCACAACTGCCGCCTTGACATTCTAGTGATCCTAGCGACCCAAGTGGTAATAACCTCGCATGAGGTGCGGTTGAGCTACGACATCCAACGCTCAGTAGAAGTATGCTCAGATAGGTTAAGCTCCTCATCGTTGTGTTGTGGTGACCGCGCTTAGAGTGGCTGGAGCGGCTCGCGAGATAGTCAATATCAAATTGGTCACCTTGTTAATAAGGGCCTGGGGAATGTGTGTTGAAGGGTAAGAGGGTGGGGGAGACGTGTGGCTTAAGGTAGGGCTGTTGAGGCTGCTGTTGTAGGATGTAAGGGTGCTAGGTATAAAGTGTGAGAAGACTGGGAAATAGGATGGATGTATCTGTAAAGCAAGGTAGAATCATACTTAGAACTGGCTACCCTTCTCCAGATAGAGGTCCGCCATCAATCCTAAGTGATCAGTAACGAATTGACCTGTCCCAATTCCCTCCCCTTCTTCCAACCCCTCTACTTCCTCCTCTTCACCTATATCAATCCTAATCCCCGCACCAAAGCGTCTCAAATTCCTAATCTGTACCTTCCCGCAAAATAACACCTTATCCAATCTCGAAAACCCATACCGTCGTCCCGACTCTCCACTCTGCATTCCCCACGTAAACCCCTCCTCCTGGCCTTCCACACCTCCGTTTTCCAGATATGCATCTTTCAAGCCATATTCGGTATGTAGTGTCCGATCGAACTCCTCGATAGCGTTGAAATCACCAGCCATAACCCCAGCATCCATATATTGCGCGCGTAGGTACTGGCTCGCAACCTCGACCTGCCCAGGGCGCAAACGCGGATGCGCTACTAAGCTCTCTAGGTGCGTATTGCACAGGCGTACGACGGTGAATTTATCCCTAATCTCGACGTAAAGTCCATCGCGGCCCATATCGCTCGTGTATCTAGTGCGGAATACCTGGACAATAGGTAGGTTCTTGCTTATGAGCGTAGTGGTGCCGTAAAAGGAAAGCCAGTTCGAAGAATCGATATCTGTGATAAAAAAGCCGGACTGGACCCACGGCGTTGATTGGATGATGGCAAGATCTTCAGGTACCATTTCCTGCAAGAAGATGACGGAGGGCTGTCCTTTTGGGAGGGCGGCAAGTTGGGTTTGGAGGTGTTGCAGCGCAGCTATCATTCGCTGATTTCCGTTGGGTGTTTGGAAATCGATGTTCCAAGTGAAGAGCTTGATTGGGGATGGTAGAGCCGGGATTTGGGGGCAGAGATTCGTTTCCTGCCACTTTCCGTTCTGGTGGGCGTAACATGCTTGCTTAATCTGAGTGGAACCTGGTCTTCCAGCCACATGATCCATTTTTAGGAGGTCAATAGGAAATCGCCGTTCGGCTGGCTTTCTGAAGATTTGGTTGATGTAACGGGTCAGCTTCAGGGCTGCTGCGCCTGATGGAGGTATCGTACAAGACGACAAGGTGGAAGATTCAGGCAATCGAGATTCACGGCTGCCTGAAGTTGCTGCATCTTGGCCATGGACTGATAGGGACTTGACTCCAGTACTTCACTGTAGCCTTGGTGTGGACGGTCACTAATCTCTGTATGGTGACTCATTGGAAGGGATGATGGTTCTGCAAGTCATCCAGTGGCTTGCAAGGATCTATCCTAGTGCCAAGCCTTCTAAGGGCCTTACGACGACCTGCATCAACATACCTAGTATATCCATTCCTAGCTGCACCCACGTGTTTCCTATCTCGATCATGCAAGACGATCTACTTCTCGCCATCCTCACGATCCTCAGGATCTTTTATCCAGTATGCGCATCCTCGTTACCTGAGTCCTGCGGTCTGTTTCTTGATTGGAGCGTCTTGATTGCTGCATATAGGCTTGCAGCGGTAATCTCAGCGGCTCTAGATTGATTGCTCGCATCGCGGTACCTGAAGAATGACAACTTAAAAGATCCTTCTAGCAGTCCCAATTGGGGGCTGACATGGATGAGGCCCGAACGGTCGACGCCTCGACTGGCCAAGTGCAGATTGAGGCTTTGTACCTGATATCTTGCCATGGTGATTGTAGTTGCGCTTTGATCGTTCATTGCACTGCTATGCTGTATATTTGTAATCACTTGCGTCCATTATGTGGAAAGAAGGCTTTGGCCGAGATTGAGCATTGACTTTCGTCGCCACACCGTTGTGATGATGATGAGCCACGACTCGGTCAACGAGCACCAAACTCTTGTTGATACAACAAACATCGACTTAACACATTGACGCGCGCCCTTCAGCAAGCGCGCATTCTGTTTCGAGAAAGTATTCTATACTTCTGTTGGAACCTGTTGTGGCTCTACGCTTATCTCTACATCGGTCTTTATTCGAGGACACTCAGGCTCCTACATATTGTACTTAGAATCCTATTGGTATGCGAGGCACACTTGACGACCGAAAAGCAGTCCTAGCCTTTCATTTGCGCAATCACAGGCAAGTGGAGGAGATCGTCTACGAAGATGACTCCGGATAAGATCAAAAAACCTCTACCATCGTCCACATCCAGGATATTCCCTGAGCAGCCAAAGACCGTTCAGCAATGGCAGGTCGCACTTCGGCGCATCAAAGTTCTATATCTTGGTGGCCATTGGAAGCAGTGCGTTACACGATGCAATCAGCTCTTACGCGAAGAGAAATCACAGGTAGGATCGCACTATGTCCAGTCGCCAACGCGTACTGAAGAGTGTTATCAGCTTAACCCCCTTTACTCAACCTACATCTACTTCTACTCTGCACTGTCCAGCGAATCCGTAGCTCGCCATGCCCACGACCTCTCAACCTCAAAGCTCCAAACACTAAAAGAAGCAAAGATATCCTATCTAGCAGCCTCATCATCCCTACCAATCGCAGACAAGATCTCATATGAGGACAGCGAAGACTGGGACCATGAATCAGCCTTCACAAACACATCCTCAGCATCAGAAGAATCCGCCATCTTATACTACTACCAATCGAACCCACATGTACCAGACCGTCTCGGCTACGCTACCTCACCCTCATCCATCGACTCAAACGATACAGTCCGCAAAATGAAACCACTGCGACCATCAACGCTGCACATCCGCAAATCAATCAGCTTCACGAACCAACAAACCGGCGAACTAATGCACCTAGGCCAGTTCCCCGCACCACCAGACACCCCCCCCTTCACCCCCCCACCCAGATCAACAAGCCTCCAAACCACCACCCCAGCCTCAATAACCTTCCCCACAGCTTCCACCTCCTGGCTCCACTCCCGCGCCTACGAGCGCTACAACACCCACCTCGACTCCTTCTCCGAAATGCTAGCCAAGCACATCCGCACCATCGACACTCTAATCCAAGCGACTCAAGAAGCACAAGCTGCACGGCATACGATTAAGCGAATGGCGAGTTATGGCGATGATGAAGATGCTAGAGCGAGGGATTTGAAGGCTCGGATTGCGAGGTTGAAGGCGGGGGGGTGGCGGAGGGAGAGGTTTGTGCCGGAGAGGTATCAGGAGCTTTGTGAGGAGGCGTTGGGGGAGTTGTGAGGGCAGGGCGGGTGGTGGGCGTGGGTATTTGGTGGCCTACTTTTAGGGCGTTCTATGGAGGCGTTGCTGAGCTGTGAAGCCGACCTTTGGGGTGCGGGGTTGAGCGTTGATTTGTACGATATGAGGGGATTGGAGGCCCGGCTTTGAATGGTTGTTGATGGACTAATGGCGTGTTGTAATAGGGGACTGGTGTTGTCTTTTCGGTTCTCCGTTTCTCGGTTGTCGTTAGCTTCGTGGCATGCAGGATGCTGCATTTGAAGATCGGTCGTTTTCGAATCGGCTTCGTGGATTGGATTCTTCTGTACATATTCACTTTGATGATGGTGTAGCAGTACGAGGTCGTTCTTTAAGCACATGAAAACTTCGAATCAATAATGCACTATTTTCTCCCAAGCGATCCTTGACCGCTATACACAATATTTACAATCTCCCTAAACGCCTGCACGTCTTTTCCTTCCCCCTCCCTCCGTCCTTACTACCGATCAACCTCCCCAAACACCAAATCCATCGTCCCAATAATAGCCACCGCATCCGCAAGCAAATGCCCGCGACTAATCTGGTCAAAGCTCCCCAAATGCGCAAACCCCGGCGCGCGAATCTTACACCGATACGGCCTCTCACTCCCATCACTAACAACAAACACCCCCATCTCTCCCTTCGGCGCTTCAATAGCCGAATACGTTTCTCCAGGCGGGACCGTATAGCCTTTTGTGAAGAGTAGGAAATGGTGGATCAGGGCTTCCATGTTTTCTTTCATTGCGGCGCGGGGGGGTGGGGAGATTTTGTAGTCTTCGACTCTGATGGGGCCGGGGGGCATTTTGTTGAGGCATTGGTGGATGATGCGGAGGGATTGACGGAATTCTTCCATGCGGCAGAGGTAGCGGTCGTAGCAGTCTCCGTTTACACCGACGGGAACGTCGAATTCGACTTGGTCATAGGCATCATAAGGCTGGCTTTTGCGGACGTCCCAGGGTACACCTGATCCTCGTAGCATGACGCCGGAGAATGAGTAGTTTAGAGCATCGGCGGCGCTGACGACTCCGATTCCTTTTGTGCGGCCGATCCAGATTCGATTGTCTGTGAGAAGTTCTTCGGTCTCGTCGATACGGTCGCCGAATTGGGTGGCCCATTGGTAGATATCGTCGAGGAGGCCGAGGGGAAGGTCTTGATGTACGCCACCGGGGCGGACGTAGGCGGCGTGGAGACGGGCGCCGGAGACGCGCTCGTAGAATTCCTGAGATTGTCATCAATATGTGTACTTGGAGGCGGTTTGGACGGAAGTGATCGAGCGAGGCATACCATCAACTTCTCCCGTTCTTCAAACCCCCAAAGAAACGGCGTCAAAGCCCCCACATCCATAGCATGGCTAAGCACACTCATCAAATGATTTAAGACTCTCGTAATCTCTCCGAACAACGTTCTAATCCATTTCGCCCTCTCCGGTACCTCGATATTCAACAGCTTCTCCACAGCTAGCGAGAAACACTGCTCGTTCGTCATCATAGAGACATAATCCAGCCGGTCAAAGTACGGCAATGCCTGTAAATATGTCTTATACTCGATCAACTTCTCCGTTCCTCGATGTAAGAGCCCAACGTGAGGGTCAGCGCGCACAATCTCTTCGCCATTGAGTTCGAGAATCAAACGTAGCACACCGTGGGCGGCAGGATGCTGAGGTCCGAAGTTGACAGTATAATGTCTTATTTTGCGGTTCTCGGCCATGTTGCCGTCCTCCGGAGTCATATTCATGTGCTCAGGCTCATCTGGGTTTATAGGGTGCCCGAATCGCTCGTCTACAGGTACTAGTCTTGTGCCGCCTTGTTCAGCGGCTGCTTCTGCAGGCGAGGCATAGTGGCGTGGGAGAGATGTTGTAACGGATCGTAAGATGGTACGGGGGAGGGGGGTGGCGGGGCGGAGGCAGAGTCGCTTTGCTGAGTGCCCTGCTACGCGGGCGAAAGAGGAGGCCATTGTGTCCGATGGCCTGCGACTGCGGATGAGGCACTGGCAAGTGTGGTGCTGTACAATTGTGGTTTGATGTTCGCCGCAAAGTATGATGCACTCGACTTTTGCTTGGCACCGCTTGCCGATTGGCTGGCGCTGACTACTTCAAGGTACTGTCTCGCATTATGTTGGAGATATCCACTTGGACAGCACTCGAGGCTACAGATATATCCAAAAGGAAAAAGCTCGCCTCTACTACCGTTGATCTGATGGGTGTCTGACCGACGAGTTGTACGAAACGCGAAATTCTAGAGATAAAGCTGTGAAGGCGCCGTTGTATCCTAGCAAGTGTTCACCATGCTAACGAGAGCGACCACTCTTTATGCTTCCAGTGGAAGACCTTGTACATGTCCTGTCCAGCTACCTACCTCGACTACGAGAATTGCTGTTCCAGCCATAAGCTGCTGGACAGTAACAACATCCCCTGGTAAAGGTTAATTACTCACCTGAGTCTCCATAGATCAAAGAGGGATGCCTTGAACAATTGTAGTGAGGAGGGTTGTTCTTATAACAAGAGTGAGAGGTGAGTGAGCCAGAGAAGCATAGGAAAGATGGAGGAAGGAGCTACTTGATGGTAGGTATGATCGTTTGCGCTAGCAATTTTAGCCGAGTGAGCCGATTGGCGCGCTGAACATTTGAAGCTCTCGAAGCTCTATCAACCCATTTTGTGTACTGCTACCATTATTGTCCAATGGCTCCCGAGCCAGTATCGCCCGAAGAGGCTCGGCGGAGGAAGGTCTGTAAGCTTCTGAACTCCCTACCACTGTTAACAAAATGCTAACGCACCCAAGATCGTTGGGGTCAACGACGAAACGGTCACCAATGTCACATCCACCGACTTCCCAGGCCACTATCCTGGTGAAGACCATACCTGGAGTCTCGAGAAATTCACTGAAGTAAATCTCTCACTGCTCTTTCCCCTCACAATTCCCTCCTCGGTTCCCACCTTCCTGACCCAACCTTAGAATTTCTCCGTCCAATATCACAAAAATGCCCCCCACGATGCCGTCTTCTCCCTAATCGGTGTCGACGCCTCCATAGCCAATGCCTTCCGGCGCATACTCATCGCCGAGATTCCCACCTTAGCAATCGAACAAGTCTTTGTGCACAACAACACCTCCATAGTCCACGACGAGGTCCTCGCCGCGCGCCTCGGCCTAGTCCCGCTAACTGCAAACCTCTCAGGTCTCAACTGGTTAAAGTTCCGAAGAAGAGTTCCCAATGATGATATTGGCGATGCGCGAGAGGAAGAGAAGAAAGACGATGGCGCAACGGATACGAATACTGTGGTGCTAAAGTTGCAAATCGAATGTAAATGGGCAGAGGGGATTAAAGAGGGTGAGACGGATCCCAACAAGCTCTATGTGAACAGTAATGTCTATGCCAGGCATCTGGTCTTCGAACCACAAGGAAGCCAGAGCAAGCATTTCCCGGAGCCCGATGGAATAGTGAGGCCTGTGAATCCGGACATCCTGCTTGCGAAATTACGGCCAGGTCAGGTGATTGATCTAGAGATGTTTGCTGTTAAGGGAATTGGGGCCGATCATGCGAAGTTTAGTCCTGTGGCTCCGGCTACTTATAGGCTGTTGCCCACTATCGATATCATAAGCCCTATACTTGGGAGTGACGCAAAGAAGTTTGCTAGGTGCTTCCCCAAGGGCGTTATTGGGCTTGAAGATGTTACAGAGGAGGAGAGTGAGATTATGGGAGGAGAACTGGAAGGGAAAGCGGGGGAGAAGAAGGCGGTTGTGAAGAATACGTTCAAGGACACCGTGTCGAGGGAGTGCCTGAGACATGACGAGTTCAAGGACAAGGTCAAGTTGGGGAGGGTTAGGGACCACTTCATCTTCAGTGTGGAGAGCACAGGGCAGTTCGAGAGTGATCGGCTGTTCCTTGAGAGCGTGGCGATACTGAAGATGAAGTGCGTCAGACTGAAGCGGAGCTTGGCCAGTATTATGAGGTAGAGAGGCTGGAATGTGGTGTATGACCATGATTGCACGATCAAAAGCGGCATTGCAGGGCGCTGGATAATATAGAGATCTGGATAGCCTCAAGGCTGATTTCTGTCATTTGAGACAAGCTGAAGAGCTCGAAGTTTAGTACAGGAGTATCTAGTCGTGTGATGTTGTATATAGATGATTATATCATTCCCGCTCTCGCTACCCAAAAGCATCGACGACGCTTATCAAAATCCTCTGCCAATCCTTGGGGTCAGCGGTCGTTTCACTGCTCCCTGCGTCGACACACGCTTGACTGCTGAAGCAAGAGGTTTTCTGACCGCTGACCCCATTTCAGTCGACTTCGCTATCCGTTGAACTTCCCGCTCCTTATCTTCGGCCATTTTGGTCTCGATCTCCATTTTTCGATTGAACTCATACTCGGTGACTCGCTTTTCGCGAGCTGAGTAGCCTTTCTCTTTTACAGAGTAGAAGACACCACCAAGTTCGGCAAGCCACTAGGAATGATCTATGTCAGAATGCGTGCTAAAGGAGGAAGTGAAGAAGACTTACGTGTGGATCCACAGCGGTGACAGTGGACATGTACTCTTTCGACGTAAGTATAAGCTCGTGATAAACCACATGATCCGGCAGGAAGCCTAGGCCGTATAGCGAGCTAGTTGGATGGAGTTGGACGGTTACACTAGTCCGTAGGTTGATGTATTCTCCAATACCCTTCACTTTCGCCGCCTGGTGATAATATCCTGAGCATATGCACTTTCGAATAACGTCCCAGTCAGTACCGCAGCTTGTCAACTCCATCTTCTGTATCTTCATTATATCGTTTAGCTGTTCTCGAATTTCTTTAGCCCGCCGAACAGCTTTGGGATGCAGAAAGTGTCGAATGCACCAACCATCCGAGTAGCCGTTCGATTTCCATTGTGTATAAACGTGAAGGAGGGTGAGATGATCTGACTCAGGCACAAAGAACTTTTCCCGAGCAGCATCGGATTCCTCTTGACGCTCTTTCGGCCGATAGAAGACGCTGGGTACCGAGAGCATGGAGACGATCGTAAGCATCTCTTCACTGCAACCGTACTCCACCGAAGTGATTATCAACTTGGCCAGCGAAGGATCCATGGGGAATGCAGTCATCTGCTTGCCCATTGGAGTAAGATCGCCAATATTATCCAACGCACCAAGGGCCCAAAGATCGAAGAGAGAAGTTGTGATCGTGTCCTGTGGTGGAGGATCCATGAAATCGAAATCTAGAAGGTCTCTGACGCCCAACGACTTCAGAAGAAGTACAGTGTTTGCTAAATTAGTCCGCTGTATCTCTGGTATAGTCTGAATATAGAATTCGTCTTTGAACGCCGACTCGGTATATAAGTGATAAGCCTTGCCGGGACCAGTCCTTCCAGCACGTCCAGCCCGTTGAGAAGCATTGGCCTGAGATATTGGGGTGATTTGCAGCGCGTCCATGCCCATCCGGGGGTTGTAGACCTTGAGCTTGGAGAAACCAGCATCGACCACGTACATGATCCCATCGACCGTCAAACTGGTTTCAGCAATATTAGTAGCCACGATCACCTTCCGCACACCAGGTGCAGCCTTTTCAAAGATTTTCGCTTGCAGATCCGCCGGCATCTGACTGTAGATTGGAAGTATACTCAGCTTCGGTGGATCGTTGAGCAGCTTGAGTCGCTCCTCAACAAGCTCGCAGGTGATCTCAATATCTTCCTGACCAGTCATGAAAACAAGGATATCTCCTGCAGGTTGAGAGACATGAATAGCCAAAACCTGTTTCACTGCACTATCTACGTAATCTTCGCATGGTGTCCGTGAGTATTGTATGTCGACAGGGAATGTACGTCCAGGTATGAAGAACTCCGGCGCTCCACCATAAAAGCGAGAGAACCGGTCAGAGTTCATTGTTGCTGAAGTAACTATAAGCTTCAGGTCTCGCCGCCGAGCTAGAACTTTCTTGATTAGTCCCATAAGCACATCAGTATTAAGAGCACGTTCGTGGGCTTCGTCCATGATGATACACGAGTACCTGTCCAAGTCGGGCTCATTTAATGATTCGCGGAGAAGTACTCCGTCCGTCATATACTTGATGGCCGTCTCCTTGCTGGTACAATCCTCAAAGCGGATGGCATAGCCGACCAAGCCACCAAGCTTGACTTCCATCTCCTCGCTGACCCGCTTTGCAACACTCATCGCTGCTACTCTTCGGGGCTGCGTGCAGCCTATCAGACCTTTGTTTGCATAGCCATCTTCAAAAAGGAATTGCGTTAGTTGAGTTGTCTTCCCTGATCCTGTTTGGCCGACCACGATGACAACTTGATTGTCCCGTATTACTCGCAGAAGCTCTTCTCGTACTGCAAAAGCCGGCAGATATTCTCTTTGTTCTCGTAATGTTTTGCTCTTACTGAAGATACTTTGACCTTCGCTCTTCTTCATATGTTGAGAAAATTTATTGCTATTTTTCACATCCTCTTCGCCTGGAGCAGGTGCTGCACTGTCTCCTTCGTCCTCTTTGACCCCCATCAGGTTGCCCAGTGCGGTCCCAACCATATTCGTAGCCTCTTGTGCTTGCTTCTGCCTTTCTTTCTGCTGTCGCTTCTCTTTGACTACCTTGCTCCCTTTGCGACTGAATACTGCCATATCACTCTGTGGATCCCGGACTGCGGGTACAGGGTCTAGTTGCTTGGTGAAGATCTTCCTGCCGTCGAGAAACGGTGGTTTGATGTCGTGGACTAGCAGATGCACTCTCGTAGCCTCCTCATCGTCTTCGAAATCATTCTCATGGTCTCGTCGCTGTGCAACACCTGAGGTGAGCATCCGGTTCACCTCCCAGGCGTCTACGTCTCGCTGCTTTTGGACAGCTCGGGCGCTGACTCGTTTGCCATTCTTCTTTTCCGCCAGAGCGGCTTCCCTTTGCTGATCTGCCCACGATGAGTCGGTACCAAACGGATTGTGAGATTCGTCGCCAAGTGTATGGCCAAATTCATCTCCAGCGTACCAGTCGCGGTCGAGGGCGTTTGAGTCCTCATCGTTTATGAATGGCTCGGGGCCATCGAACTCTCTCTGACGAGGAGTAGAAGGGTACCTCGATGCTCTCGGCGTCGTTTCCCCAGAGACACGGCCATACCCATTCCTTTGTATGTGAGCTTTGCCTGGCTCGAAACCTCTCTTAACCAGAGGGGTCTGGGCGGACCGAAAGCTCTTTCCAGTATATGGCTCTGAGGGTTTGACGAACCGATTTGAGTCGAGCTTGCGCCTTTTCGGGCTGTCGTCGCGCGCCATGATGGGAAGAATACTAGAATCTATCTTGAACGGAGGACACTGCAAAGAGCTTCAGTAAAGCCCAATCGGCGTTTTCCAACCCCAAACTCCGACATGTCGAAAAGTTTTGCCGGATTTTCCCCGACCCCACTAAGAATTTTCTCAGTCTGAGGAGCTTGAACGTACGACAAGGAGTAGAATACCGCACAAACTTGGTTCGAGCATCCAACGGAGCAAGTCATGTCTATGATCACGGCTACTCTTTGGGTACCGCGAGGAGCAGCGGCAGCGTTCCCCACAAAGTACGATATTGACGATGACGAGCTTGCAAGAATATCTGAGCTCGCAAAACTGCAGCTTGAGGACGCAAAAGACAACCTTGACCATGCAACAAGGAACCACCATGACGCAACTGAAACAGAGGACTCAGACATGGAAGATAGTGGCGTGAATCTGCCACAGTCGCAGGCGTATACCTCTCTGCTTCTAAATCGCAGCTTTATAGGTCTAACTTCAAAATAGAGATGTAGACGACGATTTAAAGGAGTATGACCTTGAGCACTATGACAGCGACACCAACGTCAGAGATGGAGAGACCATGGCCATGTTCGGCAATGCTCGATCTCTGGCTTACCACGAGTCAAATGCTGATGACCCATATATCACGATGCAGGAGATTGATGAGGAGGATGAGGAGCGGGAAGATCTACAAATTCTAGCAACAGACAACATGTTAGTTGCGGCCAAAGTGGAGGACGAAGTTGCACATCTAGAAATCTATATCTACGAAGACGAAGCGGACAACCTATACGTACATCATGACATTATGCTCCCTGCAATACCACTCTGTGTCGAATGGTTAGATTTACCTGTTGGTAAAGACGCTAATGCAGTCAATCCAGACTCCAGGGCCAACTTTGTGGCTGTGGGCACGTTTGATCCAGATATTGAGATCTGGGATCTTGATACAATAGACTGCATGTATCCAAATGCGATTCTAGGTCAAAGTGAAGAAAAGACGAAAGGGGACGCCAATCAAGAGTTGAAGAAAAAAAGGCGAAAGAGGTCCAAGAAAGCCAACGACGACTACCATGTTGATGCGGTTCTTTCACTAGCTGCCAACAAACAACATCGAAATCTTTTAGCATCATCCTCGGCGGACAAGACCGTCAAGCTGTGGGACTTGAACAATCTGAAATGTGCCAAATCATACTCTTTCCATACAGATAAAGCGTGCTCGATAGCGTGGCACCCTCGAGAATCCACGATGCTCCTGAGTGGGAGCTATGATAGGACCGTAGTGGCGGCAGACATGCGAGCTCCTGATGCAAAAGTTCCAAGGTGGGGCGTGGAGAGCGATGTCGAGACGGTGATGTGGGACGCTCATGACCCAAACTATTTCTATGTTACCACGGAGAATGGCATCATACATAACAACGATATCCGGAACGCGCCATTTACACCTGGAGCATCAAAGGCCGTGTGGAAATTGCAGGCCCATGATGAGTCCATTTCGTCGTTTGATGTCAATCCAGTCATCCCCGGCTTTTTGGTCACAGGTTCGACAGACAAAGTTGTGAAATTGTGGAATGTGCAATCAAGCGGACCTAGCATGGTCGTCTCCCGCAACGTAGAGGTTGGGAAGGTCTTTTCTACTAGATTTGCACCAGATCCTGAAGTCGCTTTTCGATTAGCGGTGGCGGGCAGCAAGGGCACGATGCAAGTCTGGGACACTTCTACGAACGCAGCTGTCCGTCGAGCATTCGCAAGCCGCATGGCTCCTGGCAATAGTGACGTCAAGGAAGAGAGGATTGTGGGAGTTGAAGAAGATAGTAGTGATTCGGAGGAAGAAGGAGGCGTCGAGTCTGCTGCTGCAGACGCTACAGCTGAAAATGGGTGGGAATCCATGGATGACAACTTGCCATGATCTTTCGATGTCATTGAAGAAATGCCTTTGCTGATGAGCTACACGCTTGATCTGTTGCGAATCGGACCGTTATCTACCGACGTCCTGTGGCTACAAACAGCTCGGATGGAGATGTAGTAATTTCGCAGCTTCGCATGAACATCCGAAACAGCAGTCATCATGCAAGACCAAGGCTGCTGTTTCAAGAACGTGGTCGGAGGGTTTCGACTGTTAATTCAAAGTGAGACCACAGTCTCTCGTGCCACTCCATCCTTTCGTAGGATCCGGCACAGCTCCAGGAAATGCGACGAAAGGATTTGGAGACAGACGGAATGTTCGGCGAGTTTACAAGAGCGCTGGCATAAGACTGGATACTGAGAATGACTTTGGCATCGGGCGAATCGGTCCTACGGTAATGGGTGCGCCTGGCGAGGCCAGGAATTATTGGTATGAAAAGCAAATGGCTGGCTTGCAGACACTGAAGACTGTTCGTCAGGATTGGCTCTTGCCAATCATGAAGGGGTACCTGGCTGAAACAGACTTTTAGCGGGTTGACTTTGAGCGAACCATCAAGCACCACGCTATGTCTATGCAGCTACCGTAAAACACAGGAGACTAAGTGTATGTTTCCGTGACGTATGGTAGAATGTCATCTTTGCACCAATCGCAGAGACTAATGTCCTACTAAAAGTGGAGCCCGTCGCTTCATACTACTGGTAATCCATGACCTAGAGATGTGGCCGTACCGCCCTACAGATCGTAGCGTAAAGTATGGGCCGGCTTCGTGCGCGCCCTGCCCGGAAATCCAGGGGCCCGCGACTTCCCCCTCAACTTCGTGCCTGCAGTCTCTGATTCTCCTCCGTGACTCTCTTTCGCCCTTACTCGCCGTTCTTTATTCTCTCCTTACACAGCCCGGGGTGTTGTACGCTCCTTCACAACATCACACACACATTCATTCGGAAGCTTTTGATCGGACTGTGTCCGCAAGCTTAGATCTTGTACCACCTGTTCGCTGCTACGCATCGCAGAACACCTTCATTTTACGGACCATTCAATTTAGACGCCCAAGCATCACCAGACCACTTCACATCCAAGACCCCACCTTGAAACATTGCCGCCTACCACGATCACTGTGTAAAGATCTATCAGTATAACCTCGAACACTAACAGACATCTAAGCGTCAAGCCGTTCTATTGACAAATTCAGCTCAACCTACCTACATCAGCATACACCACAAGACTACGATGGAGCTTGCGCGAGCTCTCACCAGCCGTAGGAGGCAGGTGGCCGACCTCTCTCATCTTCAACCCGGCCGGGCAGCAAGCATGAGGAAGGCAGGCTCCATTAAACGCAGCGCGATCTCTTCACCACTGGAGCTCATCTCTACTACGAACGTCCTGGCCTATGAGGCACCTAATATCTATGCTTCGGCGTCGTCAGATGAATCAGACAGCTCCTTCACATTCTCTCAATCCTCTCGCGCAACCTCTCCAGATACCTCGTCGATCGAGTCTGCTCCCAGTCCTGTCGAGCCGAATCACCTGTCATCCTACTTTCAGTCAGCAACAACACGTGCTTCCAAAGGTGCCAGTGACTGTGACAGCCCAACGATTCCCCAACGTGCGCCGTCACACACAAAGAAGTCACACCAGGCTTCTGCTCGCAGCCGACGTTCGGCTTCTAAGTCGACCCTCCCACCCAACGCCCTTCCGAGCCCTTCTACTACGCGTACTAGCATCGACACGTTCTCTAGCAAGCCCGAGCCGGATCATCCTTTCGGCGCCGAGCTGACTAAAGTCAATGAGCTCGCTGAGGAGATTGGCGCAAGGGACGTTCTAATCTTGGACGACGATGAGCAGTTTTTGATGAGTCGCGGGCTTTGCAAATTCGGAGCCGAGGACTACGTGGACGAGATTGTGGGCCTGTTTGGAGGCTGCTACAACAACCCTTTCAGCCAGTTCACCGCTGTCTGGATCTAGGCTCGAGTACAAGCACCCCTTTAGGGGAGGACATGTCAGGAAAATGAATCGGCTTTTCGTTCTTGTTGATACCTCGTCGTCTACAAATGGCTTTGCCTCTACACTGCTGGGAACAAGCTGCAGAGGCTACGAAGGGCGTCTGGGTCGGATATGATATGAAGGCTTCAAAGTGATGGCGTCTTTCGGGCTTAGGTCGATTCGATCTGTACCCTTGTTGAATGTTTCGGACCAACTACTCACACTCCTTATCTGCGATCAATACTTCTAAGAGCGCGATCTGGCAAAGGGAATAGTGTTTAGCTCAGAGATAGTTTCACAATGTCATGCGCCTATGATCACTTGTGCCCCAATTCGAATAGTGCGAGTGAAACATGAGTCTGATAGCGACTCCAATGGATCTTATTGTCACGATACCGCCTAAATCATTTGCAATGTATTCTATGTGGGCGAGCTAGGTAGAACCTTGTAAACGCGGAGATGAAGACAAAGGAGAGTGTAGCCGAGACAATTGACATACGCCGTTGTCAGCATTATTCCAAGCTTCATACCTCGACGTCAAGGATCTGGCATTCGACAGTGGAACTGACCCTACGTCCAAAACAAAACAGGACTTAGTGAGGTCTCTGCCTCTGCAATTCTCTTACCATATGGGGTTCCTTCCTCTGCGTCATGGCCGGTAGTGAGCCACCGCCGGACGAGCCTCCAACGGTGGTGCCTCCCTACATCGATGACGATGCTGTACGCAATGGACATGGCAACGACAATACTGCGTCGGCGGCAGCTTCAGGGACACAAGAGGAGAAGGTTGACGACTTTGGTCTACCTGTGAAGAAAATGCGGATGCGCTCTATTGCCGCAAGCGAATACAATGCATCTTCAGACGACGGAGAGCCACAAGAAACCGGGCAACAATTCGATACTGCCCCTGGGACACGTTCGCACTCTCCATTGCACAATGATACTGCTCAGGATGCATCGCCTGAAGGGCGTCTTGAAGAAGGACCCAATACAGCCACGAATTCGCCTCTAGACCTGAACAGGACAGCACTTCCAGATAAGGCACCTATAGCTGCATCCGACGTATCAAACGATTCAGAACTATCCGAGCGATTGGATGAGCCTCAAAAGCCCCCTACTGAACCGTCAGAGCGGAAGATCAATGAGTCTTCGCCGCTCGAGCAATCTAAAGAACACGCCCAGAAACCCAAAAACACTGAGGCATCACCAACCGACGTCGTGGATAACCTAGTCAATGGCCGTGATTCCGGCGGAGTTTCGCGGTGGTCACATCAAGCACTTGCCCCTCAAAAGCCCGAAGAGAACCATGAAGAGGAAGATCAGTGGCAGACTATGCCGGCCTATGCGCCGTACGATATCTACGACGACAACAACAAGCTCGTTGCTAGAGAAGCCCGGGACGATGAGGAGGAGGCAGATGCTTATACTGGGCTAGGTGGTGCAGGGAAGGGCTATACCAAGGTTCAGCTCGACGAAGATGCACAGTCAGCTACGAGTATGGATGACAATACGGATTACTTGTTCAAGCGGAAAGGTACCGACGTTGTGGATGAAGAAGAAGACCAGAGGGATCCTCTGGCACAGCTCAAGGCCACCAAAGATCTGCTCACGGAGGGGCAGAGGATAGCCTACGTGGGCGTCACCCGGTTGGCAATGGCAAAGTTGGTGACAGAGCTTAGTGATGTGGAGGGGACAAAGAATACCAAGAAGGGGCTGCTGATAGCTGTGGAGTCGATGAAAATGTGGAGTCAGCAAATGATGGTCAGGCTGTACAAGCATATGGAGATCGACTCGTCCGAACAAGTCATGATTGAGCAGCTGGCCGAGCATGGCGTGGAACCTGAAGATCTGACCCCTGCTCTGATGCAGAATGCTCGAGTCAAGAACCCCATGGCCGAAGATCCAAGCACCGATAAAGGATCCCGAGCTTCACCAAAGCTCAGTGGGGAGGGCCGAGCATCAATGTCTTCTCAGCTGCCAGCTGAAGAAGAGGAATCTGCGGAGACAGCTTCGCTGCCTCCACACAAGGAGCACGAAGACGACGAGATGCCCGAAGTGCGGACTCCGAACCAGCTAGGAAACTCTCAAAACATTGATATCGACCTTCGATGGACGGTTCTTTGCGACTTGTTCCTTGTTCTGCTTGCCGACTCGATCTATGACTCGCGCTCGAGGACACTTCTGGAACGGGTGGGAGCATCGCTACAAGTCTCCTGGCTAGACATCTGCCGTTTCGAGAAACGAGTTACGGATTCCTTAGAGATGCAAGAGGCAGCTAACAAGGAGACTTGGAATGAAGCCGAGCATATGGAGAATCGAAGAAAGCAAGCCTTGAGGCGAAGATATATGATGATGGGGCTGGCCACTGTTGGTGGAAGTCTGGTCATTGGTCTTTCAGCAGGTCTTCTTGCTCCAGTCATAGGCGCTGGTCTGGCCGCAGGTTTTTCAACTATCGGTGTAGCTGGCACTAGTGGATTTCTTGCAGGCGCTGGAGGCACGGCCTTGATCACTTCCGGCGCTGTAATATCTGGAGGCACCATTGCTGTGAGAGCGTCGAATCGAAGAACAGGTGCCGTGCAGACATTCGAATATCGGCCTCTCCACAACAACAAGCGGGTGAACCTTATCGTGACTATCTCAGGTTGGATGAACGGCAAGATTGATGACGTTCGCTTGCCTTTCAGTACTGTTGATCCGATCATGGGCGACATGTACTCCGTCCATTGGGAACCGCAAATGCTGCAAAGTATGGGTGATACCATCAACATTCTGGCTACTGAGGCTCTTACTCAAGGGTTACAGCAAGTACTCGGCGCCACAATATTGGTCACTCTCATGGCCGCTCTTCAACTTCCCATCGTCTTATCGAAGCTCTCCTATCTTATTGACAATCCCTGGACAGTCTCTATGGGCCGAGCCAATGCGGCCGGTCTCATTTTGGCTGACTCGTTGATTGATCGACATCTTGGCGTCAGGCCTATCACATTGGTAGGCTTCTCCCTTGGAGCTCGAGTGATCTTCGCGTGCTTGCGGGAGCTGGCGAACAAGGGTGCCTTTGGCGTGGTGCAAAATGTATATCTCTTTGGATCGCCGATTGTCGCTAATAAAGAAGATTACCTGCGTGTGAGATCGGTCATTGCGGGAAGATTCGTCAATGGCTATGCGTCCAATGACTGGATTCTTGGTATGTTCATGGCTCGTCATGGCCTTCCGAATAAGTAGTATTGACCTTGACTAGGCTACCTATTTCGAGCCACAAGTGGGGGCATCTACCGTGTTGCTGGCCTTGCCCCTGTCGAGGGGATCAAGGGTCTAGAAAACATTGATGTCACCAAGCTCGTCAACGGCCATATGGCCTACCGCTCAGCAATGCCCAAGCTACTACGTGAAGTTGGCTGGGAGACTACGAGTGATGAGTTCACTGAAATCGAAGACCCAGATCCAGAGAATCACGAGAAGCGCCAACGCGAACTGATTCGTGAGCTTGACGAAGCGCGTAAAGGTGCAGAAGCTAAGCCAGGGAAAAGAAGATTTGGTTTCTTTAAGAGGGGCAAAGTCGTAGAGAAGAAGCGTTGGGAGACATATGATGATAGTGTAAGAAAGGAAGATGAGTGGGGTACAGGCAGCGCGGAAAGTGGTAACCATGTGCTGTTCGATATTGAGGCTATCAAGGCCGAACTACATAGCGAACAGATTGAGGTCCGGCAGCTGGAGTCTACGTTACCGCCAATGAAGCTCGACATCAATGGAGCTAACAAGGGCGAGGAGAAGGCCCAGCAGAGCCCGTACTTGAATTTAAGAGAGACTAAGAGCTATGATGGCAGCATGTCTTTCCGGCTTAGAGACTTGGATACAGCGGCTTCGAAGGCGTCGCTACCCAATGGCCACAAAGAGAACCCATTCAACCAAGGTTACGACGAGTACAACCTCTCCGGTGAAGCTCTCAAGTACACAGAAAGTGCAGCGCATAGCACGCTGTCATTCGAGAGTGTCTCACGATCACCGGGCCTCAACCCACCTGGAAGCGCAGAGCATGGGAAGCTCTCCTTCGAGAGTGTCCCCCGTTCACCAGGTCTGGGTTCTGGGAGTGCAGATTATGGTAAGCTATCTTTTGAAAGCTCCAGCTTACGCTCTGGTTCTCCTCTCCGCTCTTCGCATAGGCTACCCGAGTCTCCACGATTACCGTCGCCAGCAAGGGGATCGCCAGGTAGAGAAGCAGTGGACTCACCACCGCCACTTGCAAGGCCGTCACTAAGGTCCTCGGTGACCATGCCTTCCGGTCCCAGTCTGGAGCACAATGCATGGGCGGACGATCCGGATGATGAAGACTTCGGCAAGGAGCAGGAAGTTAAGATGACGTTCTGATGGAGGTACTTGAATATATCTGTGTGGCATAGCGAGGTGCGATCAGGGCTGATTCTTCATGAGCACTCCGAAGCAAGTTCTTCATACATGGGGGCACTGCTGGGTGTACAACAGACAACAGCATCGGAATTGATTTGATGCATGCGGTTACAACGTTCTTTTGAAGCTGACAGTGACACACTGTTCGATCTTGGGACGGAGCGTTAGGGGATTGTAATCATACACTTCAGTATTGACCAGCTTGTAAGCTTTGACGTTTGTGGCATACTCTAAACAAGTAAATGCATAAGGACTGTGTTGCATCAGGATATGCTTCGCTCAATGAAGGTAACTCGGCTACAGCTACCCATTTCGAGCCGCTAAGGTACAGGCGCGTCTCGAGTACGCGCTTGTACCTAAAGTACTTCACTGTGCATCTACCTTACTCTTCAAAAAGTGTCTTCTTCGTTGGGCCTAGTCGTTCCTGATCGCTACTGCGTCATGGAGGACAATGTCGCAAGATCGAGCCAACCCCCGCTTCTTCCGATCCAGCACATTCCAAAGCAGAGGCCTGGAACAACCGATTCCATTATCCCGATGCGGGGTCGGTAATGGCACGACGACGAAATGTCTTGCAGATTGAGCATATACGATGAGCAGGGATCCCACCCGGAGCGTAGTTGTTTGCTTTAAATCTTTCACCATCTCGAATTGTTGGGTTCCTCGCGTCTGAACATTGACAGGTCTCGACTTCGAATCCACCAAAACTAACCATGCTTCAAGTCTATCTCGATCCGTGCACCGTCAACAGTCGCAAGGTGCTAGCAGGGTTAGCACTGCTCGGTACGGAATACGATTACCACTTCATCAACTACTTCGCAGGCGAGCAGAAGAGCGAAGCATTCAAGAAAATCAACCCGTCCGCCACGGTTCCGGCTGCCAGCGACGGCGACCTGGTCCTCACCGAGTCTAATGCGATCTTGCAGTATGCCGCAGATCTTGTCAGCAGCCCCGCCTATCCTAAGGACCTGAAGAAACGTGCCGACATCAACCGCTGGCTGCTTTGGGAGGCATCGGTTTGGTTTCAAACCTGCTATGTCTATCTCGTGGAGTTCGTTGTCAAACCATTACTCAACGCCGAGCCCGACCAGGCGATAATCGATGCCCAGGAGCCAACATGGCTCAAGCTTGCGACCATCCTCGATGATCGGCTGTCCAAGTCCAAGTATCTGACAGGTGACGAGGTCTCTATCGCCGACATTGCAGTCGCAGCTCCAGTGCACCTCCACGGGGCCTGCCGCTTACCGCTCGAGAAAACCCCGCATCTCAAACGCTGGATCGCCGACATTGAGCGGTTGCCTTGCTGGCAGCAAACCCAGGGTGCTGTTGACAAGGCCTTGCTACCCCAAGCTGCCGCTGCGAACGGTGCAAATGGCGCCAATGGCAACAAAGATGTCCGAGCGCCCTTCAATTATACCAAAGATGTCCAGCAGCTCACCGAGCTGTATTTCTACGAGTCAGAAAAAGCGAAGAATATCCACGAGCCAGGCGACGATCCGCACGAGATGTCGGTGCACGATGGCCGGCATCGCGCAGATTCGTTCTCAGTCGACAAGGAGGGTTTCTCATTGCACAGCCTGAAGACCGCATTCGAACAGTGGGACGATGATGCCGCCGTGGCAAAAACATTCTACCCGGAGATTGTAGATTTCCTCAAGAAAACCCAGGGCGCGAAGCGTGTCTTAGTCTTCGATCATACCATTCGCTCGAAAACCAATGCGGGCAAGGCACTGACGCAGGAGACAGGCACGTCGCAGCGAGCGCCGGTGATGTTAGTACACTGTGACTATACCGCCGAATCAGGCCCAATACGGGTGCAGCAGCTGATGGGCGACGAAGCCAAGGACCTGCTATCGCGGCGCGTGGCTTTCTTCAACGTGTGGAAACCGATTCGGCGCGTCGTCGAGGAGCATCCATTAGCCATGTGCGACGTCACCTCGTCGCCGCCCGAGGACTTCTTCAAGCTCTACCTCCGTTATCGCGATCGCACTGGTGAGAACTATGTCATGCGCCATAATCCCGCCCATAAGTGGTGGTACTTTCCAAAGATGAACCCGGAGCAAGTCATTGTCTTGAAGACTTTCGACTCCGCAACGGATGGCAGGGCCCGTTTCGTGGGTCACTCTGCGTTCAGTGACCCAACGTCCCCACAAGACGCGCCATATCGTGAGAGTGTAGAGATCCGTACAATTGCATTCTTCTAAGGGGTGAAAGGCAAGGTATAGGCGAACTTGGAACCTTAGCTAGTATGATGATTCCGTAGCAATTTGAGCCTTGTACAATTCTATATGATGTCGACCCTACCTCTATAATCGAAATTGAGGATTCTCCTTGCGCGTTCCAATTGTATCTATTTGCAGGAACAGCGCTCTGTCTCGGCCGGAATTGTTCGCACGTTGGCTGAATGCTAAGGGCATTGCAGGCTTACACTTTAGTGTTGATCAGCATGTGAGGCCTTAGATTTAGACACAATAATAAAGCATATAACGTCTGTTGTCGAAGCAAGATATGCTTCACTCACTGAAGTCAGATAGGCTACACTTGCCCATTCCCAGCCGCCTTCCGGCGCGTATTCGAGACGCGTAAAGTACTTCGAGCTACGAGTTACCTATTATCCGTGCCACCCCCAATCACGTGCTATGTACTTTACAGACTCCCAAAATTGGGTGATATGCACATACTACGTGCATTCCTAACGAGCAATGGCGTTGTCCATGACTTATGACCTTTCAGTCAAAAGCCACCTTACCAGGCGGTCTGGCATGACAAGGCAGAAC
The DNA here is from genome assembly GCA_018257865.1 of Stereocaulon alpinum. Taxonomy (NCBI): domain Eukaryota; kingdom Fungi; phylum Ascomycota; class Lecanoromycetes; order Lecanorales; family Stereocaulaceae; genus Stereocaulon; species Stereocaulon alpinum. The sequence continues at coordinate 47,895 of JAEUBA010000007.1, forward strand.
ATTTACGGTAGCTTACATAGAGGGACTCTACAGCTCAAGAAAGAAGCCCGAGCACCAAGCCCAGAGGACTACAACGCTCCTCCTGCAGACGACTCGCTTGATGAGACCTCGGTAACAGAGGAATCTCCAAGAGAAAAGTCATCGGATTGTGGTTCTGGCGGAAGCAGGAGTGGGAAGGCACCTGCCCGTTTTCGAACACCATGGAAGAAAGAGCAAACCACACCCCGGAATGAGGAAGACGAGGACAGTGCACATGAAGATGGCTTAGCACCTTCGAATATACCGAGCACCACTTTTGTCTCTCGGAGAAGTTGGGGAAGCCGTAATGGATCACAGAGTAACCAGAAAAGGACACGGACGGATGTGATGGCCGATGATGAAGAAGAATTCGGGATGGCGTGGTCTCAGAGGTCAAGCAAGGAAACGTACACGAAGAATCTCTTCAAGAGACCAACCAAGGAGCAGAAAAAGCCCGTGAAAGCAGCTTCTCAGGAGAGTCCGAAAGGGAAGCCTGCGTTCAAGAAGCCTAAGTTCGATATTCCTCCAGCTCAAGGTATGCAATATGCCTCTACCACCCAAACATATCTGATCCTGTGCAGGTAAAGAAACATCAGGAGCATCTGAAGAGCTAGCCTTCAAAAGGCCGCCATCGAACGAGACCACACCACGATCCCGAAGAGCTTCACAGCGTTCGTCTCAGGATGCTCGAGAGACTCCGCAAGGCACTCCGAAAAAAGAATTCAAGCAGCCCAAAAGGATGTCACCCAGGAAAGCTACACCTACGGAACAGAAAGCAGGCCCAATCTTTAAGGGCCCAACTATGCTCGAGGGAATAGACACTCAAAGAACCACAAGGTTCTCAGTGCCTACGAAGCATTCCTCGAAGATCACTGACGCTGATGGGCTTACAACCTTGGATTTACAGAGCAAAGCGAGCGTCTCAGCGGACAAGCTTGGCATGTCTGAATTGCAACTTAAAATTCCTTCCTCATCGATGACTACACCATCGGAGCCTTCTCCGCCCTTTGATGTGACAACAACACTATCATCACCCCTCACATCCGTGCCCGAAGACTTTGAGGTTCAATGTGCCAGTGACGAAATTGGCGAAAATGCATTGCCAGAAGATATGATACTGCCACCTAAACCGAAGCCTTCAATATGTCCTTTCTGCAAGGGGCCCGTCGACAAAGACTTCTTAGAAGAACGCATCAGTGTTAAAGGACGACCGAGCATCCGTCAGCAAGCCCAGTTCTGTAAAAGTCACAAAATCCACGCTGCAGAAGAGGAATGGAAGGAACTGCAGTATCCTAGCATCGACTGGCCAAATCTTGAGAACCATCTGAATCAATTCCATGCAGCTCTTGATGATATCTTGCAACGGAGGTGTTTCTCCTTCTATAGGAACGCGTTCGAGGATGTGATTCAAAGCAGGAAGAACAAGTCTCTGCGTCAGGACGTGCTGACTGCGAGCCGTATCGGGGAACTGAGCCCAGGGTACTACGGAAGTCGGGGCGCAAGAATTATGTATGTTACTCAATCTCCAGATTCGGAACGCGCTTGATGTACAGAACTAACTATAGATAGGACGGAGAACATCATGGCCAACTTCAACAGCAAGCTCCGCCGCCGTTCGGCCTCCGACGACTTGATCTCATCTGGAGGTGTCTCGGAGTTTGTGCAGGCTGTTCTAGTCCCTGAACTGGCGTTACTGTTGATCAAGAATGACATGAAAATCGAAGACGATGAAAAGGCGAGAGAAGTATTACGGAACAGTGTTGATATAGGACACATGTTGAACGAAGAAGAGGACGAAGTGATCAAGGAACCCGAACCTAATGAGACACGGCCTATAGAGTTGATGTGAGAGCTGCAAACGTATGTAAGATACCATTTTGGAACATGTTGCTTAGTGCACATATGATACAATCAGAGATATTCGAGCTACCATATTATGAAAATCATTTCATTCATGATGTTACAGTACTCCGGTATCTTGCTCTGCTTTTCTGATATGCTCTCGACCTCGCCCTCTTCACCGCAAGTGTCCCCCCTGTCCTCATCTCGCCTGAGCACTCCACACCGTGCCGAACCTATACAGTCCAAACGCCGCCACAACACTCAATCCAATCGGCAACGGCTTCATCGTCTTGATAGCTCTCGGCACACTGCTCCCGGCCAACACGATACTAGCCAGCAGAGCCATTTCAATGCCGTAGGGTTGACGGTTACGGATGCGGTAGCCACCGAGACCGTACTATTGTATTGTCAGTAAGCTAGGATGGCAATTGAATTCCCCAGTATGAGTGATGTGATAGCCGAACGCAAGGGCGTTTGGGTGAAGATATTGTTCGGAAGCTTGGGACTTGGGAGAAGGCGTACTAAAGCTCCAACGGTCATGCCCGCAGCCACGGACGGGACGGAACCAGTGCGTATATAGCCCGTAAGCCCGCCACCGGCTGTGAGGAGGGCGAGGAGGAAAGCTTGGGTTGAGGGTTCGTCGGCCTGTATATGTCAGCTGCTATTTGCTGCTAAGGGTTGGCTGGGTAGGCGTAATGAATGAAGGAGTCAAAAGAAAAACAATTCTGCGCACCATATTAATTGTTGGGATAGCTCTTTCAGAGCGTTGATTCCAATTGAATGAGTAGATGGTTCAAGTAAACAAGTGGCGACAACGCCAATTACGAGTGAAGCTCTGACGGAACAGTCCCGCTCCCAAAACCAGTTCAAGTCTTGGCATCTGAAGATCCGCAACGTTGCCTTCTTCACCAGCACTCCAAGCTTCCATCTCCACCGCCCTCCTCACCACCAGCTCAACCACCCACCACCTTCTCTCGTAATGGCGCCAAAACCCCCCCGCTCCCAAATCTCCCCCAACGCCTCAATCCCTCCAATCCCCAAAACCCCCTCAACCACAACCACCACAACCACCACCACCTCCCACAGCAAATCCTCCTCGTTCTCAAAATCCACCTACGCAAACAACAACAACAACCAATCCCCCCAAGAAATCGCTCTCCAGATATGGACAAACTATCTAAACACCACACCCCAGCGCGTAAAGTTAATTGATATATTCATGGCGTTCTTGGTAGTGGTGGGGGGGCTGCAGTTTGTCTATTGTGCATTGGTAGGGAACTATGTAAGTGCTGGATACTTTGAAAAGGGGCAAGGATAGGGATGGATGGGGTAGATGGTACTGGGGGCTGACATGAGGTAGCCGTTCAATGCCTTCCTATCAGGCTTCAGCGCAACAGTAGGCCAATTCGTCTTGACGGCTAGTCTGCGGATCCAGACGAATCCGGAGAATAAGATGGAGTTTAGGAGTGTGAGTCATGAGAGGTGAGTCCGAATATCGCGTTACCGTGCTCACTATTTAGACCGGATGGTGGGGAGTGAGACGATAGAGGAGTATTGGCTGATACCGGAGCCGAACAGGGCGTTCGCCGACTTCGTATTTGGGAGCTTGATATTACATTTCTTCTGCGTGAACTTTATCAATTAAGGGTGTTGGGTTGGAGTGATATTGGGCATTTGGAGCGCCAAGAAAAAGCATACTCTCGGAGCTGGATTGGGATGTTTGACTTCAGAGCTATGTGTGATAAGAAGCTATAAAGCGTGGACTGTTTACCGCAACACAAATCTATGCTATGTGCGAAAGGTCATGCACTGCAAGTGTGAGCAAATGGAATAGTTTCAACGCTGACCCGCCTTTTGTTCGCTTGCATACGTTTATAGATTTGAAAGAGCTACGTTTCCCTTAAGCTCGCAATAGGTCAATGGCCCGCACCGTTCGAAGCTTTGTCCTCAAGGTGAAAAACAGCCCTCAAAGCATCTCCCATTCTCCTGATTGCCTCCTCTACCTTGTCAGCCGGTGCAGCCGCAAAAGTCGTTCTGAAGAACATGTCGCTGCCCAGGTTATCAGTCTCAGCACGGGACCAGCTCCCTTTCGCAATCAGAGCTCCCCTGTCGATTGACGCATGGAAGATCTCGTCTTCGATATCAGCCATTGACTCGGACTCCTTCGAAGGGTGCTGCTGCCAATCTATCTTGATCCAATGGAACATCCCGGCCATTGGTGGAGTCCAGCTCGCAATCTCTCTTGGTAAATATTTCTCGCACGCGTAACATATGTTATCCCTTCGTTTCGTGTATTCCAGCCTCAAGTGAATAAGCCAATCCAGGTAACCCGAGTGACCCCAAGTCTCTTCTAGCAGTTTGAACAGTATCAATTGAGATGGCCCACTAGGATTTTGGGTGCAAACTTCAGCATGTCTTACGAAACGCTCGATGATCTGTTCCGAGGCTGTAATCCAGCCTAGACGGAACCCAGGAGCGATGACTTTGGAGAAAGAGTCCAGGCGCATCACGCGCCCATCCACATCCATGCTAAGGAGCGACGGCACAAGCGCCTCAATAAAGGCTTCATGTGATGCTGGAGGTGGGACATCAGGGGCATTGGGACCTGTGTACGGCTGCATTTGGAGGAAGAAGTACGGTTCGTCTTCGAGGATGTAAAGGTCGTGTTTCTGAGCCATACGATAGAGCTCTTTTCTCCGCTTGTATGATTGTGTTGCACCAGTCGGATTTTGTCCCGAAGGGACAGTGTAGAGTAGCCACGGTTTTGGAGCATTGCTATGGGCAGAAGGGTCCCAGCTGGTCAGAATAGAATCCAGATCTGAGGGAAGGAGACCTTCTTCATCCATCTTGACGCCGACGCACTGAACGCCCATTGGACGCACGGTCTCTGCGGCGCTGGAGAAGGTGTACTCCTCGGTCAGGATGCATTCGCCACGTGTGAGGAACATTCGACAGGCTAGATCGTAGGACGACGTGCTACCGACGTTCATGCAGCATTGCCAGTCTTGGTAGGGCGGGTTGTGTACGATCTGTAATTCTTCATGAGCCACGAATACAATGAATCAGTGCCAAATTTTCACCTCTGTGTGCTCTGTTACGAAGCGAAGAAGCTGTGGCGGGCCTGTTGCTTGCCCATAGTTGAGGCCTACATGAAGGTCTGGCCATCATGTTTCAGTCGTCTTATCTTCATCGTAGCCATGCGTATATGGCTTACCATAAATGCTCTTGCCTTCTTCAATATCATATTTCCCAATCCTCTTAACAAGTCCGAGTTCCTTGGTCTCTTGCTCTGTAAAATGTGGAGCGGAGGGTACTTTGACGTCAATGAACTCAACAGGAAAGTACTGGCTTGATGGAAGGCCACCGCCGAGACTTATAATGCCTGCTAGATATTAGCGCAAATAATATCCTAAGCCTTTGACGGAGAGTTCACAAACCAGGGTTCTTGAGATATTTTGCAGCACGTTTCAAGCTGGATGCCTGTTCAACCCGTCAGCACTGCGCCCCACAGTCTTGTCCAATAACCTCTCACCTTCCTTGATTTGCTTTCCTCATTCAATCGATCTATTTCTCAATCAGCACCGTGTCCAACACCCTTATGGCTTGGTCGTAGACGAACGTACGATCCCACCTCTTAGCACTCGATTTGCCGCGTCCCTATCGTTGTATCAGACCGCCTCTTACAATTCATGGTAGGAGACAGTCTTACTGGTCCTTTAAACATGTCGCTGCTAGCATGAGCCGCAATGCCTCCGGCCATCTTTGGCGCCTTTGAGCGCCTCGCTGCGACGCCATTGACACTCAGCCGGTCAGAGAAGGTCGCACTTTGGGTATCCATAGTGCTCTGCATGTCAGTAGCCATTGGTGGAGTCATGGTGAAAAGTGAACCAGGAAGCGTTGGAACAGAAGTGAGAAAATACAAGTTGGAGAATGTTTGAACAAACAAAGAAGTAGCCAAGCTTTGTGCTTCGCTGTCTTCCGGGAGTAAACAGCTAAGTAGGGATGGAATTCACATCCAGTGCGACATGCAGCAAGGATCAAACGTGCCTGCCATATCGGATATCAAGAAAGAACCAGCCCAAGAAGGGGTATCTTTTCCCAACTACCTTCTTCAAGCGGCCCGTGGTCCACGTAAATTTAGCACGCCGATGCTAGCCGTTATCTTGGGAAGCTAACATGCCGCTGGTCGTCAATCTCGTCTCCATAGCATAGCCTAGTATATGGAGTATCAGCCGATGGTGTAAAAGGCGAATGTTTGTATGGGTGGAGTGGTCAGGAGGAGCGGGTGCCGTTTTCGTCTAAGACGCCTCATGCATAGAGATAGGTCAACGTAAGCGAGAGGCGGATTCTATAAACATCAGATGCCTTCCTAGCCGGAATTTGATGATTGGTCAATGGCTCTGGCATTAGGGCAAGGCAGTAGGGCATGATGAAAGTCGAAAACTTTTCATACTCGAGTGTAGCACTGTTGGCTGAATGGGATAAGCCTTCTCAGGGCCTGCTGCACTCCAGCATGTCTACGTGGAGTCACGGAGAGAACGTGTATCCAACAAAATGAACAGCTTGGTATCCTACATAGACCCTTAGGTCTTTTGGTATCTCAACTAAAAACCCATGATCAACCCATATCCTTTCCCCAGTTGCCTTTCTGGAGATGTATGCCAATGCCCAGACTCCATGCTTGATGTCCTCCTGTAGCCAAACGCTCGTCCGTAGTTTTGCCCGTAGCAATATCAAACAGCAAGTCCCGTGGAGACTGACCACTGGTGAATGTACACATTTCGAGATGACCACCCGCGAACCCGTTTGCCCCTAATGTATGTCCTCCGCAAACCCTGCCAGCTCAATAACCACAGTCGAGAATGCAAATGTCCAGATTTCCAACATGAGCCAGCAAAGTCGCTGGCCGACAATCGCCAGCTTCTGCGAGGCGTGTTTGCCGGTTGCTTGGAGTGACGCCTCAAGGCGCAGACACTCAAGCTGATGACAAGTATGGCTCTTTTAATACGGCTCGTTGCCGACGCCATTGTTGGTTGCAGCGGGCGGATAGACTGCTCCGTAGCCAGCCTGGGGCTGTGATGGATCAAGCCCATGGGGACTGAGGATATTGTTAACGCCCTCTTCTTGTCCTTGGTAAGTTGTTGTCGTCGATGGATCTGTTGCAGCGCCTACACTTGCCCCACTCGCAGTTGACTGTGCTGCGGCCGCACCATATCCACTGCCTGGCCGTGGCTGATTCTGATTATCTCCACGTTGCGATTGGGACTGGAACTGGGAGTCAATAAGTTGATCCGCTCGTTGACCAATGATGACATGGATGAGCGCGGATGAATGGTGGGGCAACAAGTGACCACGAACTTGAAGGACTTACTTCTCTGTATTTTGCCAGGTATATTTTGAGGGCTTCGGCGTAGTTTTCAAAGCCAGTCGACGTCATAGCAAAGAGGATGTCCTCGCCGTTGACTGTCTTCCGCTTCTCTTGCTGACACTTCTCGGAAGCTGAAGGTGTCAGCTTAGGGTCTATCGCAAGCTATCTGACTCTACGTACCTTCACTTGTAATAAAGGAAATAAACTCGCTCACGCATTCTTGCATGCATTCTTTTGCTTCTTTGGCAATTTTGGCGTTCTCGGGCAACGCTGTCTTCATGATCCGAGCGACTGGAGCAAAGTTGCGTATGTTAGCATCAGAGACGAGGCTATGTTGCCTTGAACCACGCGGAGGAGGTGATATAGAATGCGGGGAACTTCGGGACATTGTGAACGCCCACTAATCAAATGTATCTTGACCATAGAGATTAAAGAAACAGAATGCTGGCGCAGATCTTTAGTCTGTGGAGATGGGCCTCGGAGTCCAACGATTATTGCGCGTGGAACCCTTGTAAGCGACGGCAATACGGGGTTCCATCATCATGCAGCGTCGCAAGTGGAAAACGCGCAATTCATAGGACGAAAATGCAGGCAGAAACGACTGGGACCAACCATTTGCAATCGGTAACCATCTATCTTGTTCTTTCACCTCAAAATCGTACGCTTCTCGCGCCTGTACTTCTTCTCCTCTATCCATGCTCTCGGAATTATTCTCGGGGGTCGCATCTCCTTGCTCAGCTCCTTCCTTCGGAGGGGAAACGGACATGATAATAAAAGGGCGGCTGCAGCCCGAGGCAGCCAACCGATTCCGTGAGACTGTACTTGGACGTAAGGCGAGTAACTTGGGTCGGAATAGGCGGCTTGCCGGACTGCAGCTTGATGTGCTGGACAATGGGTCAGGAGTCTTGGGTGAGTAAGTTTGCGTTGGGTTTGCTTTCAGCAGCAGCCTAGTGTGGCTCTCTGCGCGATCTCAATGAGGCTTTGCTATGGAATGGCTATTGCTGCGCCAATTCTTCCCAAGGCAAAGACACAGATTCGCCCGATGACGCGCGATGCTGGTAGTACTCCCGCAAGAACGTGGGAGAGTCACCGCTCAACCAGCACTACTAAACCCAATTTTGTATATGACAATAGGATTGTGGGGACGGATACACGCAGTCTTGCGGCGCCGGTGCACTTCGTAAAGGAGGGTGACACGCAGGCGGTTGGGCTCCAATGGCGGTCAGAGAACTATCTCAAGGCTTAGCTTTTGGCACGAGAAAGGTACTTGACGTGGGCGGCGCATACACTTGCTGTGCTAACCAGGAAAGCGCTAGTCTGGCAAGCTCATGTCTTGCACTCAGGCGCAATTGGCGGTGGAGTGTTGAAGAACTGGGATTGGGAGTTTGGTCGAGTCCGAAGTGAAGCTTTCTCCAGTGGGGGTTGGGTTCGATGGACACGCAGGTGATGAGGAACTAACGAAGATATAAAGAGTGAAGCTGCAGATCTACCTGATCGCGTCAAACGCGTGTGCAGTCGTCTCAAGGAGTGTGTTATGTTCCTGAGAGCATCGCATTGGCTCTTACAGCGGGCAATGGATGAATTGGAGACTATTGAACGGCATGGCAGGCCGCCTGGGGGCCGCCAGGGAAGGGGCAGCCAGGCTAGACAGGGATCTACCACGGCTCCACGGCGGCAGTCTTCAAGCACGTCGGGAGTGTCTCCCAATGACAGCTGACATCGATGCTCCATATTCTGGACCCAAGAGCCCAGTCGAATCCATAATCTGGTGTCCATGCTTGGCCCTCGTGCGTCTGCCACGCATATGACATCCGCACTACTGCGAACTGCCCACTCGAGAGAGGGGTTCTAATTCTCCAGCTTGGGCACCAACGCGTGCAATGCCAGCGCTATTCATCATCACTACTAGCCTTGAGAATGGCCAACCTATGCTACAGATCTAAAACGGCTGAAAGACTAGGAAAATTTTAAGATTCGATTCATGCCAATACTGGCGGCTATCACAGCGTCTGTACATACAATGAGATTCAACCTCTCGAGAGACATCCGCATCCGTAGGATGAAACGTCTGGAAGGATACCCGCTGATGCGCAAGTGATTGGTTTCTGAGCCACATGTTCCAGCTTCTGTTTCATCTGTCTGAGTCTCGAAATGGCGAACCGGCCTCGACCAAAAGAGTAGTGTGAGCCGAATCGAGCGGTGGTTCAGTAAGCCTCAGAGCGCATGCATTGCATGCTGGGGTGTGAAGACCTTGCGCCAACCGCCCCAGACCTTCCCTTATCGGTGTGAGGATGTCTGAGTGACCCCCCCAAATAGGCATCTGGGAGCTATTTGAAAGTCTGTTGACTCAAGACGAAGTCCCGGGTACCTGATGTAAGATCTGGTATTACAATGATGGAAAGCCTTGTGTTTACCAGCGTAGAAGTCGAGGTGACGTTGATTATCCAGTCATATCATCGCCGTACCTTGTTTTAGCCCCTCCTATGATCGCCTTGCCCACGTTTGACATAATCTTGCATGTTTAACGATCCAGTCATTGAGGCCTCGCCCCCGTGCCAACCAAGCCGACTCATTTGCAAGCCCTGCGTTTCGAGAGTGACGAATGACCGGTACGACGGTAAATTTCATACTTATAGCTTGTGCAATGTCGCCCTAGATAATAATTGAAGCTCTAGAAAAGGTTATACGATGTAGACGAGCAGGTTGGGCACGGACGCATTGTTGTGCATGGTAAGCCCATCGCGAGTATTATAAGTAAGCATCAAAAATACCGGGCTGTTGGAGGTTCACGACGATTCTGCCCGCCTTGCTAGAAAGCACCTGCTGTGACGGCAAGCACGATGCAGCAAGAGGTTTTCGAGCAGTTGAATCGAAATTTAGTGGTCTATTGCTGAACGACCTGTATATTGTTTTTCTTCTGAACAAGTGGTCACTGTCAGCGAAACTTCTCTTAAGCAGGCTTGGTGGACTAGCTTTCCACTTCTCCATCTCCTCTTGTTGCCGCTTGTACTGTTTGACCAACTCCTCCAGCACTTTCTTCAAGCCTTCCGAATTTGTCTGCAGCGCCGGAGTCACATCCTTGACTGTTCTTTCCACTAGCACACCGTTTATCATCCGAAAGCACTTTCGATCGGGTGGCAGAGGGCCTAGGGTCTCTAGCACTAGTCTGTAGGAACGAATAAGCGGTGTGATTCTCATCCAGGGGCTTGAACAGGGTGTTCCTGAATGGTTGCAGGGCTCAGTATGCAAGTCCGGGAGGTGGAAGCACGCACTTGTGCTCTTCAGTATCTTGCTCGATCTCGCCAATTCTCTGTGCCAGCTGTTGAAGGCTGTTCTTGTAGTTCGTGTATTGTTGCTGCAGCTCTGTTCGGCTATCAGCAGTTGAGATGACAAGAACCTTGAGATGCTTACCTTGCTGCTTCTTCGCAGTAATCTGTGGCTGTGCCATCATGGGTACTGCATGCCTTTAGTGTGACCAGGCTGAAGATCAATGATCGAAATGCAGGGCGAGCGACGATCCGAGGGGCTTGGGCGGCAACGGGAAGCTTCCGCTACAAAGTCCGCGATCTTGCCCGCAACGAGATACGAAAATGCATCGGCTTTCACCAAAAGCTCTACCTGCGGCTTCTCATTAGCATAGCGATGCATCCTCATCTCCATACCAAAGACAACAGAGGTACGTACTCCGCTCGGAACCCCTGAGATTCAATCCACTGTTTTCTCCTGCGCCCCGCGCCCCTCGCCCTGACGCTTTCAGATTACCCGTCCTAATTCTAGCTACAGGCTGCGAAGGAGTCATGGCAGCACTCGATGAATGCCATGCCCAAGGTTTCCTACACAAAGCGCTCGGTGGATGTAACAAAGCCAAAACAGAGGTCAATAAGTGTCTACGTGCGGAGCGATTAGAGCGAACGGCAAAGAACAGAGAGAAGGCAAAGGCAAAGAGGGAGAAGATCCAGAGCATATGGAAGGAGATCGATGAGCAGTCATGACGGTTGAAACTTGATACTCTCTTAAAGCTGATGCTGCAAGTCGTAGAGAAGCGCGGTTTCCCGATGCAGGGGCAACATTATTGCGTTTTGGCATAGCGCGGAGTCATGCATTGCTAGGGGCAGGGGAATGACTAGGCAGTCGAGGGAGACGAGAATCGTGCCATGGAGGCGTCAAAGCGGTCGAGCTGGAGACAGGTCAATCGGGTAGCCACTGATGCATTGTCACACAAGCCGGGTTATATCCATTCAGCTCAGTCATACTATTCATTTTCTTCGTGGCCACTGTTGAGTGCGGCAGCTAAGTCTAGCTGTTGTGATTTGTGTCTTCTCTTCCTCTTGCGCTTGGCTGGAGGATTCGGTGCTTCTTCCAGGGCGCCTTCAATGATTTGGACTGAAGCTTTCGAAGGCTCTGTGTCGGTGTCTGGCCCTCCTTCTTCAACTCGAATGTATTCGGGAGTCTCTTGTTGGCATGGTTCCAGAACGTTGCCAACCTCCTTCTTGCCCTTTTTTACGCTCAACGGATTTGGCCCCTTAGGCCCTTTAGTCTTCTTTTTCTTCACAGTCGTCACTTCGTCTTCGGCGACGCTGGTCACGTGCTTATCTTTTCTCACATCCCTACCTTCATCCTCTTCTCGTTTTCTCTTCCCTAGAAGCCCAGCACCTCTTCCTCTCAGTCCAGTCCTGAACTTTGACCGCTCTATACCTTCTCTGACACCCACACTACTCTCCGCCATTGGTTCCATGACCATTACTGATCTCTTCACGTACACCAACGGCACCCCTCTGATCTCCCGACAGAATCTTCGGACGTCCTCATCCTGACTGGCAACAACGTAACGATTCTTATTTGTGAGTGATTTCTTAGGGTCTATAACGCTGGATAGGCATGCGAGGGTTGAGAGAGGCTCGTCAAGGATATGGTGATTGCAACGACGACGTTCCATTGTCTTGGCTGTAGAAATAAGGGCGTCTTTCTCGGGTTGTGCAAGGTCCTCAAGAGTGTAGAGGTGACGAATGGAACATCTGATTCCACTGTCAGTCGCGGGTACATCTCGGTCTAGGGGGCAAGATGCGTACTGTGTGATCACTGTTGTAACATAGTACAATTAGCATGTACTCAAGGCAGCGGAACAGACAGTCGCATACTTGGCTTTACCTTGCCTAGAACATCAAAGACCATCAGTAAAATCGTCAGAGCATATGCTAAGTCATCAGCATCACAACACACCACTGAGTGTACGCTCCAAGCCTGAAAAATCGATTAGCTTCGAGGAAATGAAGATTTGTGGAGCAAGGATAAACACACCGCCAACAAGATCCATCTTGAAGCGTTCGGCATCCTGGATGATTTGAGCATCGACTATACATAGCTCCATCAGCAAGAGCATATCAGATAGGCCACTGTATAAGAAGCACCAAGGACTTGATAGGGTTCTCTGAACCCGAAGACTATCCCATACTGTTGCATCAATTTGCGGTATTGCTTTGAGCGTTTGCCCCTCATTTTGACCTTGGGCACCTGCTATACACCAGAGCTTGCACTTCAACGATGTCAATGTCTGCAAGGTACAGAACCGATCACCACATCTTCAAACATTCGGCACTAGTCGCCTAGCCCGTTGAGCCCTATGACTCGCTTCACCACCGCACAAAGTTTCTTCCCAACATTTACAACAGCCTTACGATTCATCATATGTTGCAGCGCTGCTCTTTCAGCATTCGTCCTACTTCCCTCACAGTCTACTTCATAGTTGACATGCTTCTTGACGACAGTCTCTGTCATGTCCACTACTCAGCGCCCAACAGACGCTGTCCCCGCCTTCACCCGAAAACCACTTCTACGCCGTCCTACGTTGATCAGGAAACGAGACGATGACGAGGAAGCACCTCCTTCCAGTCCAGGGAAGCGATCGAAGGTCACGTTTGACTCAGATGTCGAGGTGAGGGTAATGGACGAGTGGGAAAAGGCTCCGGGACTTATCCAGGAAGAAGTGCGTCGAGCCTTTGCGAAGCGCGCAACAGGAGATAATTCGGGCTATGACAAGCTAAAGGAGGTTTATGCTCCCAAAAAAGACGAGAAAGACGAACCCAGTTCCACCACGATCAAGAACTACACAGTGGCATTGCTTGGCAATGTTTCTGTGCTCAACAAATCCAATTCTGAATTGGTCCACCTAGTGTTGAAAAGCGAATGGCTGGGGAGACAGGAAGACTACATAGCAGTCTACGTCCGACTGTTAGCGAATCTTGTGTCAGCTCATGGTATCTTCCTGGGGGACACGATGCGCATGTTGGTAGATAATTTGACAGCAACGCCACCTTCCAATGGACGGATATCAAACCTACCTGCCGTTTCACGCTCGACCATATATGCTCGAGCACACCACGCTATCCAGTATTTGCTACAGCTTATACCCGCTACCGGTCGGGTACTATCGAACGCACTCATTAGCACATTTCCTCATGAAACAGATTCCAGGCGCGCACACGTCGTCTACGTCCAGAACCTTCTGAAGCTTGCCGTCTATGCTCCACAGCTACGTGGGGAGATACTCACGCTGATCACGGATCGGCTTGTCAAGATTGACGTGCAAGTGCAGGTTGATCTGGAAGATCTTGCAGAGGATGTGGGAGACGGACTAGTAGAAGGAATACCACAGGTGCGACCTGATTTGCTGGAAGATGTGGAAGATTCGGAGAGCAGCGAAGAGGATTCAGAGTCAGACGATGATGAAGCCGAAAAAGATGCACGGAGAACCAAGGACATAATTAAGAACGTGCAAAAGATGGACGTCATGCTGGACATACTGTTTTCCCACTATGACCAAGTCTTCATCAAGGCCTCTATAGAAGACCGCGTTGGATCCATTGACATACTGTTATCTCAATTCATGACCATTATCCTGCCTACGCACCGATCACGACACACACAATTTCTTCTCTTTCATTTTGCTCAGAAGTCGCCTACGCACATTGATACATTCATCGGAACTTGCGTTCAAATGACATTCGACAGGAAGCAAACAGCAATGGCTCGTCAGGCATCAGCGGCGTACCTCGCAAGCTTCGTCGCTAGAGGCATCCACGTGCCTTCAAATGTGGTACGGGATGTTTTCGACTACATCGGCAGCGAGCTCGAGCGGCTTCGAGTTGACTACGAACCCAGCTGCCACGGTCCCAACCTCAGACGTTACTCGTCTTTCTATGTCCTCGTACAGGCTTTGTTGTATATATTCTGCTACAGATGGAGAGATCTTGAGACCAATCCAGATGATGACTCCGAGGATGATGACTTGGTGTCAACATATGATCACCAACATCAGTGGAGATCAGGGGTTAGAGAGTCCTTATCACAGAATATCTTCTCGAAGCTAAATCCACTCAAAGTATGCTCGCCGGCAATTGTTACCGAGTTCGCTCGCATAGCAAACCACCTTGGCGTGGTCTACGTCTATCACCTACTGGCAACAAACAAGAGAGTTCGTGTGGTACAATTCGCCAGCAGTGCATATGGCCCCAATCGAGAGACAGCCCTTTCAGCAAAGAGCGATGAGAGCCTTCAACATCTTGAGGCGTATTTCCCATTTGATCCTTATCACTTACCGAAGAGTAAGCGATGGATAGAAGGCGACTATCGAGAATGGGAGGGCATTCCGGGCCTGGACGATGGACAAGGTTCAGGAAGTGAGAGCGGTGACGAAGAGGCTGCGGAGAGTGATGTGGAGCGAGGGACAGAAACCGATGAGACAGGCTGATCGTTCCAGGCTTGGACGATCAGAGCAGTTAGATGGTTAGGGTTGCATAGCGGGCATTGAGCGTGGCGCTTTCAGGGTTGCACACAGGCTTTCGCATAAGCATGAGATTTGGAGCAATGGCTGTAAAAGAAACCCCCTGGTTTCGGTTACGACAATGGTTCGTAGCGTCGCAATTGACCCTTCATGAATGGTGAATGAGGACAAGTGGACTCCTATCTGCATGTAAAATATCTACAAACACCAGTCATGAGGTTAGTGATGCTAGTCCGACCTGCTACTGCACGGAACTTAGATGTTGTTCCCTTGAGACGTGAGGCCACTGTCCTAAGAGCAATTTGCTTTACTTAACGTAGGAGGACCTTAACAGTCTCCTACTTTACGGTCATATTGGGAAAGAATTGTCACCAGGTGCTTTTGAGGAAGGTTAACCGGCCCAGCGGCCCACATTCCGCTACGCCCAGCCCGCAGCGCCGGCTGTACCCGCCTATGCTCTCCTTTTGGATAACCTCACTTTCACTTTCTGTATGGCCGTCCCCAATACGTCTCATCCCAGCTTTGGTCATCTGATACCAACCGAATAGGGCGTAAACACCTTGCAATATATGGTCTGAAGTCCTGCAGTCTTGATGAACGAATAGAATATCTGAATGGCAGGTGGTGGAGGGAGGGGGTCGAGACTTGTGAATTCAAACAAAACTTGTAGAACCTCCTAGGAGACCGGAAGTGAGCCCATAATAATTTTCTTTCCTAACACTTACTCTGATATTCCTATCCCTTCTTCCCGCTCGTCTACACTTCGATTTGGTGACTTTTCTGATCCGGCTATCCATGCACGCATCGTCTTCAAGTATATAATGTCATTCTCTAAGCGTATCCGACATCATGGTCGGAAGATCTCCAAAATTATTAAAGGTACCTCTAACTCAGACTCTGACGATGTATCATTAGGCAATCTTGTCTTCAGTCCTAATGCCTCTCCGCCTATACCACCTCTACCCTCAAGACCTCCAACCGCGTTAGGTTCGCCTCAACACAATCCGCCCCTTTCAGCTTTGTCTAGGCCACGCGTGAACGAGCTACGACAAAACTTTGAGCCCCGCGTGATTGAACCCAGAGCTCCGAACTCAAGGGACTTCAAACAGCACCATAGACGTCTGGCAACTTTACCGGATCAGCCTATTCCAGCTACTTTCCAGAGTGCTGCACGGATACTAACAAGGTCAGCCACTGACCCTAGTGCTGTCGAGCCTCATCCGGACTTCTTGGAACCCGTCACAAGATTTGATCTAACCCCACAACCACATAAGCCTTTCGTTCCATCACCAGCTCTCAAAAGCAAAGACTTCATAGATGAACCGGGCCGAGCAGTTCCAACCGCAGCATCTGCGCCAAGCACTACCGTGTCCAAGGGACAAGGTTCTCTTCTTCGAAAACGTGGATCATCTCGACGTTACCATAGACTTACCGGATCACCATCAGCACGTACTCATCAGGAGCTCATCCAGGACATCAACCAGCTAATTGCGGAATCTGCGACTATTTCCAGCGACGTCGAAGGTGACTACGGCTTGTCCAACCGAGGGCGTGACTCGTCTCAAGCGTTTTACAGATTGTCCCAAGTTCCGCCACCTCTTTCGATCTCAGTGGATTCTCAGCGCACCAACAAACTTCTGGCAAGCTCTGTGTTTGATCCAAACTCCAGAGAGAGCAGTCCTTCGTCGTTATATCGTGAGCAAGAGGCTTCAAAGAGTGCGGGGTTAGCCTTAAGCCTTACAGCAAGATCTAATTTTCAGATTTGGAGCGAGACCAATCCACGTCCCTCGAAGACGAAGCAAGCGTCTCATACGCGTGCTGATAACGCCTTCAAGCCAACGGTAGACTCCTTGAATACGACTGACAAGGAAGACAGCCGGCATTCGTTAGACTCCGAGCAAGATAGTGAACCAAAAACAAGTCAAGTTAACATGGCAGCAATCCGAGCATCAACCTTTTTCGACCCAAGCTTTGAACGATTTTCACGCTTGCCTGAAAGTCAGCGATTCACAAGAAATGAAGCAAAGCAGCAGGAAGCTATCATCCACGCCAAGCTGAAGAATGCTGGTGTGCCGATTCCGCCCTATGAGTTCATAAACTTCATCGGCAAAGGAACCTATGGAAGGGTGTACTCAGCGTAAATCTCCCTTTCATCAAACCTTGCTGTATTCTTATCCTTCTTTGTTACCTTTCCTGTTACCTCGCTGACTTCAATGGCTTTCGACATCCTCACTCGGGTTTTCGTGCCTGATACTTAAGCTAACCAAGGCTTATAGGCGCGACATCAGGTCAAACCGAAGGGCAGCAATCAAAGTCGTGGATGTTGATGCCGTCGATTACAAAATGGAAGCCGAGCTGCGAAACGCAAACCTTGACGTCTTCATGCAAGAGTACAAAGTCTTAAAGCAACTCACGGACTTCAAGGCAGAGAATGTCAGCCAAATTTTCGAGATCCTCCAGGTGCATTCTCAGATCTGGATCGTTTCCGAATTTTGCCCTGGTGGAAGCGTACATACCTTGGTAAGGCAATTTACACTCAACTGCCATGTCACGCCAGTCTTCCTGACAATCCACAGATGCAATCCATGAACAACAAGATAGAGGAGAAGTACATTAAGATAATTGCAAGAGAGCTTGCCAAAGCGCTCAAAGCTGTCCACGATGCGGATATCATCCACAGAGATGTCAAAGGTGAATAGCTTCATCCAGCTCTGTCTGTTAGAAGACCTGGGACTAGTAGGGTACAATTTATCATAGAGGTACTAACGCTAAAATGTCTTAGCTGGGAACATCATGATCCACGAGAAGGGCAGCCTTCAGCTCATCGACTTTGGCGTCGCCGGGCAGCTGGATTCCAGAATTGACAAGCGAAATACCGTTATTGGCACCGTTCACTGGATGGCTCCCGAAATGCTCCACGGTATCGTTCAAGATGCTAAGCAGAAACATGGAAAGGAGGTGAGCATTCTTTAAAGTGGCCATAGAACGAGAATTTTCCACACATCGAGTTGTTAACGCGGAGACTAGGTTGATGTATGGTCCTATGGAATAACTCTGATCGAAATGGCTACGGGCCAACCTCCCAATTCACGATTACTTCCTGCTCAGCTGGAAAAGCATCTCAAACGAGCCGCACCGAGATTGAAGCCCGAGAATGGGATCTCGCAAGAATTGTGCGACTTTGTGGCCTTCACACTAGAATTGGAGCCATCAAAACGAGCCACGATGGATTTAATATTGGACCATCCGTACATTCGTGATAGTGAAGGGAGCTACCCGACTGTCTTGTTGGCTGATCTTGTGAATGTTTTTAACCGCTGGGCATCTGCAGGAGGCCAGCGAGTCTCTCTATTTGTACCGCATGGAGCTGAAGCGGCGACGTCTGAGGAAGCTGTGGCCAACCCCGAATGGAGATTTAGTACCCTTGAAACCACTGAAACGTTAGAGAGGCTGTCGTCGGATGCTCCTTTCGACTTTGCTGATGATGGCGACAATGACACTACCACCTCAATGGGTCATCGACCGCCAGCGCACATCGATCCTATTGCAGACATATCGTCAGCACAAGCCCAAGAGGACTCACTGAACTCGTACTTCGCCGGTGAACCTGCGGACGAAGATTTCAACGAGTTGGCAGATGAGATCTACAAGCAGAGTGTCCCGCCTCCATCATATGAAAACGGAAATTACGCCCCGGACGAAGCCAGTGTTAACCGGGGGGCAAATCACCTCCGTTCCCTGTTTGGTCACGATGCCTACAACTCTGACCCACAGGAGTTGCGTCACGAGCCATCAGACTTGCCACTCCGGAGCCAACGTCCCGGGATTGCACGACAAGATACTGATGGTAGCACTGGTGGTTCTTCAAGATCTGGCAGGAATCTGGCGAACATTGATACCATGAGAGCGAATTCCTACAATGCTAATCGTCCTCCTACCATGAACATGAGCTGGGACTTCCCAGTCAAAGCTCACAATGAAGGACATCCAAACTTGGAAAATTGGGCCGCAGATGCTGGTTATGGCTCCCCAAGTGACGACTTCGAGTCCTCCTATGACGAAGCTCCATACCCGCCACCAAGCCGCCCAGCACTCCGCCATGCGGCTACGGATCCTATTCATGCTAGTGAAGATAGCAATGAATTGAATATCGATCTAGCACGCGGATCTCGACTAGACATGGACGCTTTGATGGGGGGAACCCTGAGTACCTCGTCTCTCTATGCTGCACCAGCCCAGCATCAGTACCAGCAAAGTCTCCCGGTGATAGGATCCACCACAGCAATTGAGGTAGGAGACGGAGGACTTGATCTGGACGCTATGATAAGTGATGCAGATGTCGAATCGTTGAACGAACCCCTCGCGGATCCAGGGAATACACCACGGGACCGGTACGGTAGACAACAACCAGTCGAGGGCTACGATAATATCGAAAGCCACACCAGAACAGTACCAATCCCCCAGCCACCCAGCGAGGAGGCGATGACCGCCGGAGCTCCACAAATCGTGCTGGAGATGGAATTTGAACGCTTGTCCAAGCAATTCAATGATGGGTTAGGAACTCTCCTGGCGCAATTTGAGGGGCTTGTTGAAGAAGATCATACAAACATCGCTACGAATGGAGAAGAAGCGGCAACGATTGGAAGTGATTAAGATACTTGAGCGTGGGACTTGTAAGAGAGAACGTACGGAAACATTGGATGATGATACTACACCTTAAGTAACGCTAGAGTAGGCCGCCGGACTTGATACCCCGGGATTTCTTGGGCACACTCACAACGCATGCATGATTGATTGGTACAATGGCAGATTCGTGTAAATAGAGATTCGTTAGGTACTGAATATAATAGCATGCGGTTGTTTTAGTAACGGTAGGCCACTGGGTATCAAAATCCCTTCTATGCTAATGCTCCCCTATGCATGCTCCGAGTCTAGGGAACTAGCAGACAAACGACCCTTCACTCCCCCGTCTTCCCCTCCGCGTCCTGTGTACTCAATCCATTAACCCCATCCATCACCTCCTGAACACCCTCCCCCTTCCTCCGCAACCTCTCCCTAACCTCTCCAACCAAGTCCCCAATCCCAACCATGACCCCATCCTTCTCCGGATGTCCCTCCGGCAACCCCATCTCCTTAATCTTTACCTTCCCCATCGCCTGCTCCTCCTCCCCCAAGATAACAGCAAAAGGAATTCCACTCTGTTCTGCACTCTTAAACTGCGCCGGCAGCTTCGGTTTCTGCTTATACGCAAACTCAGCCTTGATGCCTGCATCCCATAACATCTTCGCGACTTGCATGCGCTCTGTTAACAGGCCTGTGAAACCTTTGCCGCCGAACGCCATGACGAAAACGTCGACTTCTGTGGGGCGGATGGT
The DNA here is from genome assembly GCA_018257865.1 of Stereocaulon alpinum. Taxonomy (NCBI): domain Eukaryota; kingdom Fungi; phylum Ascomycota; class Lecanoromycetes; order Lecanorales; family Stereocaulaceae; genus Stereocaulon; species Stereocaulon alpinum. The sequence goes on from JAEUBA010000007.1 coordinate 68,278, forward strand.
GGAGGCTATTTTTGAGGCTTCCATGCGGGCTTTTGTTATAGAGAAGATTCGGTCGACGCCGAAGGATATGCCGACGCAAGGGATTTGCGCTTTGCCTGAGAACATGCCGACGAGTTCGTCGTAGCGGCCGCCGGCTGCTACGCTGCCTACGCCCACTGAGGGATCATTTGACCTATCTTCGTCGAACTCGGCTGTCTTTTCTCTCTTTGCAGCTCTCTGCAGCTTCTGGCCTGTGGTTGACGAAGGGGCTGAGCCTTCCGTGACGACTTCGTAGATTACGCCTGTGTAGTAGTCTAGGCCGCGGGCGAGAGAAAGGTTGAATTCGACTTTTGAGAGGACGCCGAAGGCGTCTAGGTAGGTGAAGAGGAGCTCCATGTCCTCCAGTCCCGCCTTTAGACTTTCGTTGTCCATGACTCTTTCGTCTTGTCGTAGAGCGTCCATCACATCTTTACCCCCTTTTCTCTGCACGAATTTCCATATCCTATCTGCAACCTCTTCACTCAATCCTTTCTCATCGATCATCTCTTTCTTGACCTCTTCCCAGGGTGATTTGTCCAGCTTGTCTACTGCGCTGCTTATCGTTCGTATCTTCTCCTTGGGGACACCACATACTTCGAATATTCCATCGAGCACCTTTCTGTGATTTATTTTGATATTAAAGGCCCCCTCGCCCGTCCAACCTAGTCCTTGCTCTCCAAAAATTTCACATATAATCCGTAGAATCTCGGCATCGGGCAGCATCCGGTCATAAGCGCCTGCAATATCGAAATCACACTGGTAAAATTCCCTCATTCTTCCCTTCGTCATAGCAGGCTGGTCTCGTCTGTATACCTTTGCAATATGGTATCTTTTTATGCTTTGTATACTTGGATTCATAGCCAGCCATCGTGCAAATGGAACAGTAAGGTCGTAGCGCAAGGAGCAGAGTTCACCACCTTGGTCTGCCAGGTCGTAGATTAATTTGCTATCTTCGCCGTATTTGCCTGAGAGAATCGGGCGCAGCTCGAAGACGGGTGTGTCTATTGTGACGCCGCCGTGACGCTTGAAGACTGTTGTTATGGTGTTGAAGATTCTGTCGCGGAGTACCATATCTTTGCCTTCCCAGTCCTTGGTGCCCTTGGGGGTCTTAAGCTGGTAGGGGACTTTATCCTTCCCCATGTCTGCGGTTTCTAGAGGGTCGACAGGGTGGGTCGTGAAGGTTCGTTTGTAGAAGTATTGATTGAGCGGTCCAATGGAAGTTAATCTTGGCGAATCGAAGCGGACCAGCCGGATAATGGTGCTGTAAGAGTACCGCATGCACAAATCGGAAATTGAGTCGTGTGATTTTGTAGCTGTAGACTGGGAGTCATTCTGATATTGACTGCACGATGGCGTCTACGGGCCGCCGTAAGAGGCTTGGCGCTGTTACCAATGATCAGCCTTCTCCAACGGTATCTGCCTATCCTCCAAGCATGGCGCCTCATCCCGGAATTGACACTGATCAGATAAGAGAAAAGGCCCGTAAGGATCTTTTGGACTTGCTAGAAGTTGTATGTAAGGTTCCACGATTTGTTAGACCAATAACAACTTGAAATTAATTGTTTCAGGTTCGAGGAAAGAAGAACCTGGTCATCGAGAGATCGCTTGCAGGACCTATTGGCCTTTTTGTCAAGTTCTCTACCCTTCAAGATCATGGGATCGACAAGGTTTTCTTTCTTGAGAACGATAATGTGGACGCTTCTCAGAAGAATGTCATATTCTTGGCTGGGGGAGAGAAAGCGACTCAACCCATAGCTATTGCTGGTATGTATGTGCTAATGTTTCCTAGATCATGATTATCGTACTTCTTCATGTTCTTACATTTTCGACGATCATAAGCGTCCTCTACCGCCGCATGACGGGACAAAAAGTAGATTACCTAGACTCACTCCTACTCTTGATAATCAGTCTTGATCCCAAGATTCATCTCTTTCGGACCCAGCTCGATCTATAGCGTTACCCTGCTCGTGGGATAGGTCTTACGCCATCATTACTTGCTGACATCTCTTGCTATCCAGAACAGATTAAGCGGTTGCAGAAGAATAGCAGTATCGAACATGAATTTTCCGTCATCTGGGTGCCTAGACGCACTCTCGTATGCAACAAGATATTAGAGGATGCCGGTGTCTTGGGTGATGTTGGTTTTGAGGAGTTCTCGCTGCATTTCATACCATTGGAGCAGGATTTGATGTCTCTCTGTCTTGACGAATCTTTCAAGGACTTGTACTTGGTATGAAGCATGACACTTTCGGTCGACCATGAGCTGACAAGGCGTAGAGGAAAGACCCAACGTGTATCTTTCTCGCAGCAAAAGCACTTATGCCTTTACAGCAAGCGCATGGCCTGTTTCCGCGGATCATTGGCAAGGGTGATAATGCACATCGACTAATGGAGCTCCTGTTGCGTATGCGTACAGAACAAGCTGCAGATGACAGCAACACATCTAAATTTGGCATGCTGCCGAGCGCCGCTATCGAGAGCTTGATCATTATAGACAGAGAGATTGACTTTGCTACCGTTCTACTTACTCAACTTACTTACGAAGGCCTGATAGATGAGATGTTCGGTGTCAAATACAACCAAGCTGAGATTGACTCATCCATCATTGGTCCAGCACCAGGAGCTCAACAGTCTGGCAAAAGCGTAGGTGCACCTCAGCAGCAAGGGTTGAAGCGGAAAATACAACTTGACTCTTCCGATAAGCTATACGAACAGCTTAGGGATGCCAATGGTGCGATAGTGGATAGCCTGCTAAACAAGGTTGCGAGACGACTGCAGAATGATATGAAAAGCAGTAACGCAGAGAGTATCTCAGAGCTGCGAGACTTCGTTGGCAAATTGCCCGGATATCAGAGCGAGCAGCAAAGCTTGAAGATCCATATCAATCTAACAGAAGAGATCATGAAGAACACTCAAGGCGATATCTTCCGCCGTTCCCTGGAAGTTCAGCAGAACCTGTACGATGGTTCAGACCCATCATACCAGCATGACACGATCGAAGAGCTAATATCCCGCGATGTTCCTCTGACTACTGTACTCCGCCTACTGTGTCTTGAATCGTGCATTTCAGGCGGCCTTCGCCAAAAAGACCTAGACAACTTCAAACGACTCATCCTCCATGCCTACGGCTACCAGCACCTACTCACACTCAATGCCCTCGAAAAGATGGGCCTCCTGTCAACCCGTGCTTCTGCAAATGTCCTAATGAACCCTCTCGGTGTTGGCGGTTCCACAGCCGAAGGTACAAAGACTAACTACAACTACCTCCGCAAATTCCTCCGCTTAGTCGTCGAAGAAGTCAACGAACAGAACCCCAACGACATCGCCTACGTCTACAGCGGCTACGCTCCCCTTACCGTCCGCCTAGTCCAGTCCTTGATCCAAAAACAGCACCTCCTCACCATCACCAAAGGCGCCTCCGCAGCTTCCAATGGCGTCGGTAGCGCCGCTCATGGCTGGCAAGGTTTCGAAGATGCTCTTCGCAATATCAAAGGCGAGACTTTCAACAAAGTGCAGAAAGGAGATGAGTCAGCGGTTAAGGCGAGGCATATGCTTGCTGGTACTGGAGGGAAGGTGAAGACTGTTGTGGTGATGTTTTTGGGCGGGATTACGTTCACGGAGATTGCGGCGTTGAGGTTTGTGGCGAGGCAGGAAGAGGGGAGGAGGCGGATCTTGATATGTACGACTGATGTTATCAATGGGAGTCGGATGATGGATGCGGCCATTGAGACGAGGGATTTTGGGAAGGGGTAAATATGTAGCGTCTCACTCCACTAAGTGATCACATGGTCTTCATGCCTTCAAGTTCAGAGTTCTGTTCTGCCATACGTGTCTTATGCATTGTGTGTCATGCATTGTATACGCCCTCGACGTCGGTGGTATGCATCAGCTATAGATGCTGAACCCTACAGAGTAAAATTCCTCGACTAGCATAGTGCTCCCCCCAAATCCAAATCCTCGTCCCATATTTCGCCCTAGAAGCGCCTTGCTAAAGATATCACATCATCTCCCTAACGTTGCCATTGTAGAATCCTCCTCTTACATCCCTCAGACCGTAGCATCTTCATATACAAAGCGAATGTCTCTCGGCCGTTGGGTATTCCTCGCCACAAATTCCTCGTTTCCTGGTGGTCTTTCGTTCTTAGTGTTTCCTGTGAGCATACTTTGGATGCTCATGCATACGCTCTCGACATTTTGGACTGGCGACCATCCTTGTGTGCCGAGTAGGTCTAGGCAGATTATACCGTTGGAGTAGATGTGGGGGTGGATTGGGATTGTGCGTGAGGGGGAGGAGAGGGTTATGAATGTTACTTCTGGCGCTTCTAGGATGTTGTTAGCTGGTGGTTCTTATCGGGTTAATGGGAGTGTTGGGGGGTGGGGAGATGGTGGAGGTAGCCGGATAGGGTGGGGAACGGTGGTGGATGAGAGGAACACCCTACCTATTGGGTAGTTATTGCTGAACCTGAAGCGAAGACGGTATGTTTGGTCGAGGTAGAGTGGGTTTGCGTCGAGCACTTTAATGTCCATCTGCCATTCTTTGAAGTCTGAGGCAGAGACTAGGCTGATGCCTGGTGGGAGGGTTTGATGGATCTTAATATGGAGGTTAGAGAGCCGGGTGTCATGGTAATAGGATTGGGAATACCTTGGTGAGCTCCTGTTCCATACAAATGTTAGAACTAGCATAAGAAGCAAACTCATCAATCGACCGTTGGGCTCACCTTGCCTAAGCGTTTGGATGCGAACATTGTGGTCGCTTGCTGGGGAGAGGGAGGATTAAATGTTCGCCGTCCGGGGCCGGTGTGTTGTATGCGTCATTAGGCGTGGGGTGTATGGCACTGGAGTGAGTGTAGGAGTGCTCCTTGAGTCCTTGCAGCCCCATTTTGATCGTTTCTGGACCCCTACATCCCTGTTGCCTTACCCGCGATCGGCAACGTTACGGGGTCGGAATGACGGAATTCACCCGCTTTCTGGGAGCTAAGGTACGTACCTAGAACTCTTGTTTAAGGTCAAGCTGAGCAACATATCACTCCGTCCAAGAAGCTTTTGTTCTGCGATTCTTTACCAACATGACTACCCTAGCAAATGGCTTAGAGCCATCAAGGGAGAGATGGTACCTCACCCATTCAAACACTAAGACATTGTCACCAGAAGCTAACGTTTCAGAAGGCGGTACCTCGACAACTTTCTGAACAAGCCTGGTCCAACTTCAGATCCAGATTGGTTACCGGGTGAACAGACCATCACCGGTCTTGAGACGTCAAAGGTCCTGTCAGTAAGAATTATGAGCCTTTCGTATAAACGGTTTCTCTAACCCGTCATAGCGTTATGTATATGCTGCCTAAACCACACAGGATTTGAGGTACTGATGTAGCTACAGAGGCGCTGGAGGATTGGGGTGTGAAATATTGAAGAACCTAGCCCTGTCAGGGTTCAAAGATATACATGTCATAGATATGGGTATGTCGTAAGAAGCGCTGTTGCTCTTACAGCTTAAGCTAAAAAGGACCAGACACCATCGATGTTTCAAACCTCAATCGCCAATTTTTATTCCGCGAAGCCGATGTCGGAAAGTCGAAAGCTGAGTGTGCAGCGGCCTTTGTCGAAAAGAGGGTTAAGGGTGTAGAGATAACGCCTTTCAATGGCAAGATCCAAGACAAGGATGAAGAGTATTACATGCAGTTTAAAATGATCGTATGCGGCTTAGACAGCATCGAAGCAAGGCGCTGGATCAATGCTACCCTGGTGGGAATGGTAGACATGGAGAACCCAGAAAGCCTCAAGCCACTTATAGATGGTGGAACAGAGGGTAGAAGCTCGGATAGCTTTCAGGGACGCACGCAAATGCTGACACGAAGTATGCAGGTTTCAAGGGACAAGCAAGGGTCATCTTACCCACCATGAATGCCTGTATAGAATGCCAACTCGACATGCACGCCCCTCGCGCAGCTGTTCCTCTCTGCACATTAGCGACAATACCACGACAACCTGCACATTGCATCGAATGGGCGCATATCATCGCGTGGGAAGAACATCGCAAAGACGAGGTTCTCGACACTGACGACCCTGAACACATAACATGGCTGTATCAGAAAGCTCTCGCACGTGCGGAAGAGTTCAACATTCCAGGAGTGACGTATTCAGTTACTCAAGGAGTCGTCAAAAATATTATTCCAGCCATCGCTTCCACAAATGCTATCATCGCCGCAAGTTGCTGTAACGAAGCCTTCAAGATCGCCACTAGCTGTAACCCCTGGCTACAGAATTACATGATGTATAGCGGAGATGAGGGAGTCTATACCTACACGTTCGAGACCGAACAAAAAGAAGATTGCCCAGTCTGTGGCAATCTGGCAAAGAACCTGACAGTGAATCCGAACATGACCTTGCAAGAGTTCATCGACAGCCTTGGTGAACGAGCTGAAGCGCAATTGAAGAAGCCGACTCTACGTACTGAGGAGAAGTCGCTGTATTCACAGTTCCCGGCTTCGCTCAGAGAGCAGACTGCGCCGAACCTGAATAAGAAGCTCTCAGAGCTGGTGGAAAATGGAGAAGAGATTGGTGTGTCTGATCCAGCTTTTGCGATTGCGTTCAAGTATAAGCTGGTCTTTAGCTCTTGAACTAGCGCCTCTTGACGTGGAGGATAACATTGCATAGCAACGGGCGTTACATGTGAAATGAAGAGGGGCGTGATAGTCCAGGGACTCTCAAAATCCCTAACTTCAAAACAATATAGATCCTCATGTTCTATAATCCATCAAACACCGCACATGAAACCACATGATCCAACCTCCTAGCACAAGACCCCCACACCTCAATCCTCCCTCCCATCCTCTGGCAACCGCAGCATAATCCGAAACTCATACGGTCCCCACCCCCACTTCCCACCCTTAGCCCCAGGCACAAACTCCCTCAAATCAACCTCCACACTCCCAACATCCCTAAACCCAGCTCGTAAATACAAAGGATGTCCCACAGGTGTGCTCTCCAGCCAACACGGTATGCGGCTTTGATCCGCCTCCGAGGTAGCCCAATGCACCAAAGCCGTTCCAATACCTTTGCCCTGGTGTGCTGGATGCGTCGCAAGAGCACCGATATAGATATATTTCTTGCCAGCTAGCCAATTATTTCTCGTCTTGCTGAATTCTTTACTTAAGTATTCATACAGAAGATTTTCACCCATCGTATGCGAAATTCCGAGTGGATGCGTCATCTCTGCTGGGACATCTCCCCCTCTTGTGACTCTGGGGATCCGATCGAACCGAACGCCGTCCATCCTAATATCTCGTCTGTGCTCTCATCGACAGCTTTGATTATGGTACCATTCGGATTCGAAAAGGCTACTTCGAGATACTGCTCCAGCTTTTTCTGGCGCGTGGCATCGTCTTGGAAGGAAAGGCGGGAGATATTGTCATGTGCGAAGGCGGCGATGTCGATGCGGGCGATGGCGGGGATGTCGGATCTCGAGGCTTCTTTGAGGGTGAAGTGGGTGGAGGTTGGGCGTTTCATGGTGGAGCAGTGGGTCGATGCGCTGTTGTTAGTTTCGATAGTCGATGTGGATCTGAGTTACACAGTTGCTTGATTAGGAGCTGCACGAGCATGATACCAGGCAGCTGTCGATGATGCCGGGTACCGTGATAAGGTGTCGTACAGAGTCGACTGGTGGGGTTCATGTACCCCTGCGGCGGGACGCTTCTGACCTTTTGAGGAAGGTCCTTCAAACAACATCGGGTTCATTGCCTTGCATCAATGTTTGGTCAATCCAGCTTGCTAGAGCCTTTTAAACGATGTTAGGGGAAGAGAAATCATGGTATCTAGTCACTTGTGTAGGTTTCAATATGGGGTATGATGACAGGTTTGTAGGCCAACAACCCAAGCTCTCTCTCGATTAATCTTCGTCAGAACCCTCAATAGATGCCGCGGGTTCCTTTTTAGATTTGGCTACACAGCAGACAGCATGCATTCAAGAGAAGTAGTATGCCAGAAGCTGGGGAGACAAAGCCTTCAGCTGGAAACACGACAGCAAAATCTTTTGCGTGAGTCGGGCTGTGGAGCCAAGCTCAGCACGGTGGCCCCACGAGATCCTGTACGATCACCGCAGTACACGCGTCACATTCCTCACATAACAACGTGACAATGCAAGTAGAATCACAGTACGGCGCATATCGATCACTTCTCGGCTGGGCTGTGATAAGGACCAGTCGTTATCAAGAACATCAATACCCCAATACCCTCCCTCAGCCGAACGAGGAAATGATTTGCGAGCCTGCCTAAAACATACTATCAGCTGCAACAGACGGCACAGTATGCCGCTGTCTTGATCAGCAAGAGACATGAGGGTGATAAGGCTCAGTGCAGATGGACCAAGGTGGATGTCATCAGCCGCAGATACAAGCTCATTCAAGGTCTCCGAAAACTGTTATGCGCTCCACTTTATGGCATCGTCGGGTTCGAGATCCTCAGCCTAACGTGGATGGCGGGACGGCCGACGATCCTGCTCAATGTGGCCGCCAAAGATTTACCTGCTTCATCCTTTTTGAACCATATGACCTACTGGATGCACTCCAGGTAAGAGGTTTGGGCATTAAGATTCTGACCATGCATAACTGGTACACGGTCCGATTCCTGAGAGATAAGTGTTCGCGATTTCGTTGGTTAGAGCCGAAGACCATCTCACGCCAATGTCTGTGCACACGGATGGTCAGACGCTACCCTCACCGTCCCTATCTTTCCGAAGTGAATCATTGGGACAACTACAGAGGGCTGCCGAAAGCACATACACCGGACTTCTTTGTTGGGAAGAGATAGGCGAGTACTTGGATAACTCGATGTTGGAAAGGACAGGGCGACTCTTCGTAGTGAGTAATCTAGATGGATTGGCTATTTGCGTCTTTGAGCGCGGTGACCGTCCGTCTCATACTCGAAAGAGAAATTGAGTTGCTACCTTTGGAAGCAGAATGACGATAGAAGAAAGGCCCCGTCATGGAACGGTCTAAAAGAGGCGGTATACGACGGTGAAGTAGGAAAGGTACAACGAGGAAACTCAGGCTCTAGCAGCATGGAAAGTCTCATGGCATTGTGGCAGCTGCCGTTTTCACATAAAAGCAGAGTCTTGGGGCTTGTAGCGTGGCGAGTGCGATCGCACTTTGAAGTCAATAGGTTTCGCTCTCGATGCTGGATCTCGTGCTAAGCCCTCACATACTCGTGTCTGCCACAGGCAGATATAAGCAGGCTTGTTTAAGTGTGTGCTTTTAGTCAGGTACGCCTTGTTATTGAGAAAATATGAAAGCATGACTTGCTCCGTGACGGGACGACATTTAGGCTCAGTAGAGGCGACAAGATGGGTAATTATGTTAGGATAAGAAAGCGGGATATTGGTGCCTTATGAGTTAGAACTTCCGAGGCCACTCGCCGAGTCTAGTGTGGTTCCCCAAAGCAGAGAGTCGATCCCAAGCCATCTCGGCCGATTCTTCGTTATAAGTACTTAGACACGGATGTCACTGCACAAAGTACAACCGCCAATGCGCTTTACAGCATCATATGGCGAGTCAACACGGTGTTGGTGACCTAAAAGGCAAGTCATGGGCACTTGACTCGTGCCACCCGAACGCAATTTGAGTGTTGAAACCGGTGTAACATAGCACCTGGCCAGCACATAGTGTTATATAACGTCTGCTTGTTGGATTGTTTGAGAGATGATCAAAGTTCAAATATCAATCTCCATGGAAAAGGAAGCTGGGCAAGTTATGAGGTATCGGCTGGGGTTCACTAAACTTGGTCTCTTCCTCCATCGCCGTCAACTAGGTAGCCATTCAGATCGAAGAGTCTTTCAGGCCCATCGCTTGTGACATACAAGACGGTCTGAGCCCTAAAACTGAACACGCCAGTCGCTCGCGTGTGAGATGTCTGTTGAGGGCTAGCGAAGACGTTTGCCCGTATCCGTTGAAATGGGTTGGTATAATACAATACGAGAAGAGACATCACGCACGGGTCAAGTGAGAGCTTTCTTTGGCGGGCTGACACCTCAGCCGAGTTCATTCGCGTCGCATTACCCTCCATCGGAATTGCTAAGCCCTGGTTGAGGACGTTCAGTAGCGAAGAACCCTGTATCCGCGATCAACGCATTGTGTGGCAGGCTCATGTAAGCAACGATCTATGAACATTGTTCAATCAGCTATCGGTTAATTGTAGCCTTATCCTGGAGATGCATGTCGACAGCGATCATGTGGATCGAGGGAGTTGCCGCGTTGTCATCGGATAAGCCAGGTGATGGATACAGACATAAATAGGCTGCACTGCGCTATCCCGCAGCGATACTGATTGACCACTGTCCTCCAAAGCCGATGATAAGGGGCGTGGTGTTGCTAAGGTGCCTCGATACAAGAACAAGGCAAATTGAGAACTGACCGCAATGCCAAGCATGACTGTCTCGCGGAAGATCTGCCGGCCCGCAAAGACAGTCGACTATCTTCACCTTCCACTCTTGCCAAACGAGGCCTGCTATCTACCTTGTGATGACAACAACGGAGTAAAGCGTCTCCCTGTAGTCAAGGCTGTGTCATAGCGTACAATTCATCCAGCAAGCCCTTCCATCTCGCTTTTCCTAATCCCCTACCCATGGACTGTGGCGCATGACGATCTCTGCTTTGAGAGGATTTATGGACGTCATAGAACCCTCCAATTTCCTGGCAGAGTATCGGGACAGCTTCTATTCGTAGATAGTAGGCCGTTGAGATAACCAAATTACATGATATTATGACTACGCAAAAGAGTCACCACTGATGGTGTGAAAAACTGCGAAAACAGATACCTAGGTTCGTTGGTGTTGACAATGGCGACCCAGTGGTCAATCTTTTGGGTAACAACATCCGAAGATGTGGCACTACTTTTGTCCCATTTCGGAGCATGCCTCGTTTGCTGGACGGATCGTTGGGGTTTTAGCGGATTCATCTACTCGAATCCGACCACCATATCAACCGGAGGAAGGGTGGCACACCGACCTCGAGCAGAAGGAGAATGTTGTCTAAAGCCTTAACAGAATTGGCAAGTACACGCCCAGCGAGACCTTGCCAAGGACATAATCATAGCGCCTATCATCACAAAGACCTTCGACGTTAAGCAATATCGGGTGTATCTAGCGGCTGGCATCAATGTCTGAACCTTGCTTCGGGCCCCATACTTCTTTCCGTATTTTCGTTGCTATTCAGACGGTAGCGATGCGAAACATGTGCCTCATTGTGCGTGCTTCCTTGCCCCTCAGATTTCATTCCTTGAAGATCCCGAAGACTCTCTTCTTTCCCGGCATCAACCGTCAATTACTCGGAGCGGAAGTTTTATCGCAACCCACAGCTCGTCAATTATACTGCTCGGACTCTTCACACATCATTCTGTCAAGCGCTGGTGGAGACTCCGCTTTCATTGTTGGTGCCTACCCCTCGACATATCACTGTTCTTTATGGGCGACATGCTTCTTTATTTTTGATCTGAAGTATTGTCGAAGACTATGCCAACTCGCAGCGTAAGTCATATGCTACGGAGTAGAGCAGATTGGGGAAGCGTGAGAGGGTTTGGCGATTCTGAGCAATCGCAGCGCGCCCAGGTATGTTCGATAAACTCTTATTGACATTTTAATAGAGCATACGCTAGGGGACCGCGAGTCCCTACAATATCCAGACTGTTTCTAGGAGCCAGACCTTTGCTAAAGCAATGGATACAGAGCCTCCCAAAGCATTCACCATTGCTAGTCTACGACTATAATTGATTTGCTTCGTTGGCTTCCTATGTTCCACTATGGTTGGCTATGATGGATCCAAGCTCAGCGGACTCCTTCAGAACCATCATTTCACAGATTTTCTCAAAGATCAAACACCGGCAGATGGGTGGGTATTGTTTCCTCTTTTCGCTCCATCGCAGCAATTTCTACCAGCGGTCCTGCTCTGGATACTTGGGGTCGAAGGAAAGGCATATCTCTTGGAGCGCGCTTCATCATTGTCGGTACTACCATACAAGGAACGGCAGCAGATATATTCCATCGACTGCTGACCAAACAGCTCGTTGCTGGGCAAGGAATATCAAAACTTGCCGAATCTTAACACTATATATCTATACAACAGCTTAGTAAAATCTATATCTTTGAGGCGCAGATTATTCAGCAAGATTCTAAGAACTATGTTATTAATTCTTTAAGGAATCTGATTGATTATGACTAAAGTGTTCCTACTATAGAATTTGCGACTGGAAGGGTGCCAAGGTTTAGCCCCTGAAACGAGATATTCAGCGGTCGATGGGATATGGGAGCATTTCACGCGACCGAAGTCGATTCTGTAGTCCACGATGTATGCATTCCCAAGGCGGTGTTGCAACCATGACGAATGTCTGCGAGTGGGTAGATTCGGGAAGCATGGATTAGTTTATAGTAATCAGTGCAAGATGTTGGTTAGGCTAGGTCGGTCTTCAGCCATCTAGACTTCTGTATCGTGCATATTCTTCGGGTCCGAGCTGTGGTACGTACCGTCCACGAAGATTTGTCCTGACAGCTCCAGCTATACAATGTAGGAGTAAGAACAGCTGATTATTCAATCGGTATTCTTGTTGCTGGAGCTATCAGAAGGAAAAACCATTGACTTCGTACAGACTCATTCGCTATCCACGCAAGCCATGCTCGCCATGAGCAGGACCGATTGAGGACCGATTTAAGGGACCGACTTATGACAGAAACGACTCAAACGAGGCGTCCCGTCGGGCCGACCCTGATCTCCGATAAGAGCCTTGGCACTATCATCGATTGTTGATTGGCCTGCATGGAGCTCCTCGGTTCCCTCGAAGCTCAACATGCGAGCTCAGACAGCACAAGAGACACCAAGCACCCCTCAGAACCCACCCTCGAACCACTCACTCGCCATACACATAAGAGTACCTGCTGAGAGCCTCAAAACAATGGCAGCTCCACCAGAAAAGACACTCAAAGATCTCAATGGGAAATGGGTGATGGTGTGCCCCACCACAGCCTCCCACCTCTCATCTGCTCACTTTCATTTAGAATAAGAGCCTCTCAGACGACTACGACCGTATCCTCGAAATGGTAAACTCATTCCACAACCACCCCTCCCATTCCATCCCAACCCCTCACTAACATACCCACCCACCCCTCTAGCAAGGCATAGGCTGGTTCCTCCGCAAAGCCATCTCCTTCGCAACAGTAACCCTAACAATAAACCAATACATCGACTCCGAAAACCTAACCCACATCGACATCAAACAAGTAGCCACCGGCGGCGTCCAAGGCACAACTGAAAACCGCACGCTGGATTGGAAATTCCGCGATCACAAGGATGGGATTTTTGGAAATGTAAAGGGGCGGAGTCGGTGGGTGAAATTGGGGGATGTGGATGATGATGAGTTCTTGAAGGTGGGGTATGATGATTTGGAGGGGGAGCATGTGCAGGCTTGGGCGGAGAATGTGGAGAAGGGGTGGACGGCTGATCAGGTGAGTTTGTGTTTTCAGAGATATAAGGAAGAATGAGGAATAGAGGGCCTGATAGTGCTGAATTTGCGTCAGATCTGGGGATTCGAAAAAATCGATGAGGAGAGACGCTATGTGAGACATGTTGTTGTGAGGAAGGGTGATGACTGGAAACAGGCGAGGCTGGTATATGATTATCAAGGGTACGATCTTGGCCTTATCATCTTTCACACTCACTGCAGATGCTAACAGTTATCCAACAGTGCGGGCAAGAAGGACGATGACGACGCAGATCTGGCATACTAGACAAGGCGATGAGTACGGGTTACGACTTGACGACAGATGTGCACAGATTACTAGGATTCTGGGTAGAGGGCATGAAGACCAATTGGATGTATTTCGTTGTCTCAACGTACATCTATATTCTTGAAAGAAACAGCAATTCTCATAGAAAACCGCAATTATCACTCTGATATCCAACTTCATAAAAGACCTTTACCCGTCGATCGAGCTGTCAATCAATCTCTAGAATCTTTCGACGACTATTTGTAGCCACGTTATCAAAGAAAAGAGACGTACTCACCGATACCCTCTCCATGCAACCCGAACTCCCAAACGGTATCCGTAACAGCTATCCCCCAGCCTTCCATCACTGCGTAGGCTTGGGCCAAGCAAACATTGACCACGATTGTATTCTGTACGAGCGCCGCGGTAGGAAAAGAACTAGCGATAGACGTCGCTTGAAAGCCATAAACCATCAACTACGCTAAGAACCCGATGCTTTCCGAGGATTAGTGTGTCCAGATTGGATTCAAGAGCGGTGAAGGGTTTATTTAAGAGGTTGCCTTCCCTGAAGCGCATTCAGAGTTTATGTACTGTTACCAGAAGCATTGCAGTGTGGATACTTTATAAGTCCAGTATTCTGTAGTAATGGATTGATTCCCCCAAGTGAGATCGCTCTCCCAATCATCTTCCCACTGGGAAGCTCAATGATGGGTTCTGTTTCCCAAGTGAGATCACTTTCCCAACCATCTTCCCACTGGGAAGCTCAACAATGGGTTCTGTTCCCCAAGTGAGATCGCTCTCCCAACCATCTTCCCCAAGCGAATCACTTCCCACTCCCACTCGTCGTCTGCACCCTGGTGCTCTCGTTTGACCTCCTCCATTCAAAGCACTCGATGAACGCCGTGAGCTCGATGTTGGTGAACCATTCGATGCTTTCCATCTGGGTCGTCCAGCTTTCGTCCATTGTGCCCGCGAAAGGCACCTTGTCAAAAGCAACCTCGGTCAGCGTTGCCTGGTGGTTGATGGAAAGTCGAAGCATGTCATCCACGAAGAACCGAACGCTCCGTAGCCTCAGATAGATAAGAGCATGCCGCTCGATGCTTGTCACCAGGCGCTTGGTCTCGTCGGCATATAACACTAGGTGCGTGAAGCCGAGTGAAAAGCGAGATAAATGTTGCATGGTGGGAAGCATCACAAACAAGTTCTCGAGGTCTGGCACTGAGTATTCATGACCCGGTGTACGGCCCCGTCCGTCGATTTGAAGGTTGAGGTCAGTGACGTTTGCGAATGCACTAGTAGTCGAGCTCATGAGGACGGCGTTGTCTTCAGGGTCGGGCAGGCTGAGGGATGAGAGAGGGAGTCCCATTTTAAGAGGAAGTCGATGCTCGCTTTCCGACCAATTGCCGATATGAACTTCTCGAAGGTGGATTCCAGGTTGGCTAAGCGCTTCGATGAGATCGTGAAAACCTTTGCGTTCAATGAAGTGGTACTTCGATTTGTGTTGATAGGACCAATAGGAAAGGCCGAGGATAGTGGACGCAAAGCCATCGGTTCTGGCCCCACCCTTGAATGAACAGTTCGGGTTCCTAGAAGGTCCTCCAATGACAGAGACTTTCTCCAGTCTTGACAAGCGAGGTAATCCTTCTCGCAAGAGGTTCGACAGGCCATCCAATATCTGTTGCTGCTCTCGAAACAATCGCCAATACTCGTCGAATGCATGATCACGTTCTGCCCGAGACTTTGTGTATGACGTTGTTAACGCCTTTTCGAAAAAAATGCGGTAGGTGAGATTGCGGACGAGTTGAGTATCGTCATAAATAAAGTGTCTCACATGCTGATGGAAGTCTGGGTGCCTGGTCACATACAAGAAGGCGTCCACGGATTTTTCCGTCGGCGAGAAGGTGAGCTCGGTGTACAACAGGTCACAGCCGCAACGCGCAAGTCGGCGGCAGAGGCTTCGAAGAGCTGCGAGATCTCTTTGAGCAAGATAACGGAGAATCTGAAGGACAACTTCATCTGCAAGATTCAAGAAACAATTTGCACCTGCTATTGCCAGATCAATCAGTGTCTTGGGTATTCACAAGGATCAAGCAAGATGCTCCAAACATGTTATGTATATATGTAAGAGAGGTTCCTGGTTTCGTAGATTGTTTGGCTACTGCTAGATCACAAGACGTAACAGAAGTTGAAATTTTTTTTGCTGCTGCTGCTGCTGTAAAGACTTACTTGACAGCGTTCGACAACGCTCAGACATCGCCGACCTCGTCAGCGTGACCACGCCTTGATACTCGCTAAGAGGATATGTGCTCCTGCTTGCTCTGTAACTGGCCAGGTCGGCTTCAGTACCACATTCACTAGAAGCAGGTGTGAAGGATTTGTCTAGAAGGAATGTAGAATGACGAATGCTGATAGTGGCGAAGAATGAAGGACAGAGCAGATTGATAGCCGTTATTGCTGAAGAGAACGAGGGCTGAAGGTAGGAGCGGAGGACGCGGTGTAAATAACAAACGCCAGGTGTTGAATGCAATTCAACACGTCTTCGCGAATGCCGCTAAACACAGTTGAGAACATTGTGCTAGAGAAGTCCATGATACCCCGCACCACAGGGCACCAACCTACATTCAGGAGCCTAGTCACTCAGGTAACACAAATCACCCTTCTCCACAAAAGCGTCCAATTCCCGTACTCACGGCTACAAGACGGCCTGTTAGGTTGAAGGCCAAGGTTGTCCAAGATACAGGTAAATCATGTCTCATGTAGAACGGGCACATCGATGCCTAATTTCAGTAGACCATTGACAAGATAGCACTCCCAGAAGTAGACGCAGCGAGTTGACATGGCACACAAGCAGAAATAAATACCCGCACGGTTCTGTCACAGCCAAAGGGTGAACAAGGAGTTCGCTTTTTGACTTACTTCGGTAAGAAAGAGTCTGGAGAAGTGACTTTCGAATACGCGACTGGGGTATATGGCTGTGACAAATTTCAAAGTACCACGACCACTTTTCCAGAGAAACTACGTGAGGTTACGCATCCTTTCCTCAAGCTCCTTTACCCAGGCCTCCACCATCTCCGTATTACCCTTCATCGTTTGCTCTCCTTGTTCCATCGCTTTCTCTACCTTTTCCAGGCCTTCCCTCCAGCCCTGCAATTCTTCCTGCATCGCTTCTTGTCGGCCCTCAACCTTTGCGAGAGTCTGGCTTGCAGTTGCAGCGTCAGCGTGAAGCGTGCGCAGCGATCGTAACCGGTCCAGAACGGAAGGTAGCAATGGAGCTAGTGACTCGATGGTGCTTAGGGTACCGTAGAGAGCGTTGATTTTAGATACCGATTCCGGGTCCTCAATTTCGGATAACTTTGCCCCTGTGTTTGCGGGAGGCGAGCGACCACCTTTGCCATTGGGACTCAACGCCTCCTGTCTTAGTGCTTCCTGTGCTGCCTTGGCGGATTTCCTCGCTTGCTCGAGTTTCTCCGTGTCGTGCGTCAATTGCCTTACTCTGCGACTGAGTGTGTCGAGAGAGGAATCTGTAGCTGTAGTAAGAGTCGTCAATTGCCTATCGAGAATTTCCAAAGTTGGTATAACAGCTTTGGTAGTCGATCCTTCCTGAGTGGGTAATGGGATGGCGTCGATTCCTAAAGTTGCTTCGATCAATGCTAGACGCGACTCAAAGTCCGACACCTTTGAGAGGGCATGATCCTCTTTATATCTAGGAGCATAAGTGACCGTATATGTAGATCTTGAGCCGTCCTCTTGTGTAGTTTCTGCTGGTTTTCCATCCAGTGGTTGCCCGTTGACTTGTGAAACGGAAGCCAGTCGCCTTGTCAGACGGCTCGCAGCACCAGCCTCCCCTTTAGTAGCAGTTGTATCGACACTGACTAAGACCTGGCCTAGGGCATCCAAAGTGGCCGCATCATGAGTTGCCTCTTGAGCTATGCCGTCCCGAGGCTTCTCTTTCCGCCGCTCAAACTCGTCTTTCACCTCAGCGACTTCTCTACGTAGCCGTGCCAGCTTCCTCTCCAAGCTCTCTTCGTCCTCATCACTAGAGACCTCAAGTCCATTGATGATCCCATTGATTTCGGGACCGTCTTTTCGCCTCTTTCGGCTCGAAGATCGATATGATTTTCGTTTACTGCTGATTCGACTTGTAGTGAATGCATCTCGTTGGTCTGCGGGCAGGAAATGCGTTCGAGCTTCATCTGCATCTAGCCGATGGCGGTCTATGCCACTAGTGTCGTCTTCACCATCATGATATGAGGATGCTGGAGATTCGGAGCGGAGGGTCGTAGACGTCTGCGGTCATTGTCAGCACATTTAATTAGTCATCCCAGATATATGGACTTCACCGGATGCGTGGAATTATCGTCTGTCAGCTCTGGAGTCTCGTAGATATCTGGGGCAGGGTCCTAAAAGTATGGTCAGTTTCTGGAGAAGCATGTGAACTGCACAGCTGAACTGCATACCAGATCGGGAAGACCAGCGTATTTCCGAACCGTGGACATTTTGCAAAAGCACAACGCCAACCCTTCAGCTTTACGTACCGTACTCTATTGATCAATTCCCAATGTCTGTTTCCTTGTCCCAGAGACGCGCTCCGGATATATCTCCCTTAGCGCCGGGCCAAGATCTCAACGGCTTCCACGTCTCGCAAGCCACGCACGCCACGTGAGCCTCCCTGAACTTACGGTACATTCTGCATGAACATGGTGTGAGACTTTTGACACCGAGTACTTGTCAATCAATGACTTGTCTTAATAACATGTACAACTAGGCACAAGTCTTGTGCCTATGCCCTATTCCATCTGGCTGGGCCTCTTGACGATCAAAACCATGCAAGTAAGTGACTTGTGAGCCCGTTCCTGCCGAGCCTGCCCACAGTGTGTATAAGTTACCCTGTGATGGTCTAGACCCTTCTCTCCTCGGCTATTGAATTGCCTCACTATGTCTCAAGGCATTATCAAGCCACTCAGTCTGCTATGTTTGTCTCCTAGTGTGCCAATATACTTCTGTGGTTGGCTACGTCAACTCCCTTTCATCCTCACCCCGCAGTCTGGCGGGGCACAGGCGGGCAACAATTATATATACATAAGGTGATATCTGTCTACAAGACGTCGTAAAACGCCTTTGACATTCAATTGAAGCACATACTACTCACCATGGCAGACCAAGAGCCCCAAGCGAAGTCAACCCCTTCCCTCAATCTCCCCAAGGGCGACAATACAGTCGAGGTCCATATCATAAACACCACCACCGACATTGTCGTACCAGCCTGGGCCTTTGTGCAACCGGTACAGAAAGGCCATGAAACGATGAACATGCCGACATTCGCCTTCTTGATCGAGAACAAGAAGCTAGACAAACGCTTCATGTTCGACCTTGGATGCAGAAAAGACTGGTGGAACCACTCTCCAGCTGCTCATGCCTCAATCAAGAATGGTATCCCGGGCCTGAAAATCGACAAGAGCATCAATGAGGTCCTGAAACAAGGTGGGGTCGATGACACGCGGATCAATGGAGTCGTATGGAGCCATTGGCATTGGGACCACACCGGAGACATCTCCTTATTCCCCACATCTGCAGACCTATACGTTGGACCCGGCTTTAAAGAAGCCTTCATGCCCGGCTACCCAGGCAAGAAAGACTCGCCCATGCTCGAAACCGATTTCAAAGGCCGCAACGTCCACGAAGTATCTTTCGACCCCAGCAAGAAAATAGGAGATTTCCCCTACTTCGACGTCTTCGGAGACGGCAGCTTCTACCTTCTAGATGTCCCAGGAGTACGTTCAACCCCCAAAAACCCAGCGTAACCCACTAACCCCTTCTCCCAGCACGCCATAGGCCACATATCCGGCTTCGCCCGCACAACCCCCGACACCTTCATCTTCATGGGCGGCGACATCTGCCACTACGGCGGCTCCTACCGCCCCAACCCCTACGCCCCCATGCCCTCCACCATGCCCTCTTCCGTCCCCCTAGACGCCCGCTTCCGCACCCCATGCCCCTGCTCCGTCTTCCAATCCGTGCACCGCGACCCACCCAACTACCGCACCAGCGCCTTCTACGAAGTAACGCAGAAAGAAGGAGCGTGGTACGTGGATCCCCCAACGGCGCAGAAGAGCGTCAATAGCTTAGAGAAATTCGATGCTCATCCTGATGTCTTTGTGTGCGTGGCGCATGATGGCGGCCTTATGCCTGTGGTTGATTGGTTCCCAAAGGGGACATTGAACGGATGGCGCGCGCAGGGGTGGAAGGCGGCGTCTCAATGGGGATTCTTGAATGAATTACCTGTTGATGGGAAGCCAGGGCGGCCATGGATCGCACCGGGGTTGGTTAGGGATGGGAAGGTAGTTAGTAAAGAAGACGCCTAGTTCTAAGCTTGCTCGCGGATCAGAGCTTCCGAGTTTCTTGCCACAAAGGGATTTTGTACATAAAATGTACTTCTAGGCACATACCTTACTTCCCTCAAACAACCCTACCTAGTCACTTTTGCATTCCACACACTTCGCCGCACCACATGTTCGACCGTAAAACCCAATATGATACCTACGGTACCCAGAATCGAATCCTCTATCCACGACGCCAGTCTACAACCAGCCGGAGATACCTACGGTGCACCAACGCACATCCCGCCGATGACGCAGCAGGAGATAATAGCAGGACACCTGTGCCGGCTCAGGAGTAGAAAGGTGGTACATGGCGCAAGAAGAAGGTTCAGGCGGAGGTAGCAATGGCGGCGAGTAAGTCTCTTCACTTGAGGAGAAATTGGGGCGCATGCGCAGTAACGCTAGACTCTTGTTGAGCGTGTGAGATGTTCTGGGGGGTTGGAGTGGGTCGTGTAGGACTTGGTTCAGGAGGAAGTGGAAGTATTCAGAAACGCTTCACTAGAACATATACCTGCACAAACGCACGGAAATCCATTTCACGACGGAGCGTCAATTGGGTATTTTCACATACTCTAATCCTTACCACTTAGCGCTACCTCGTCCTGGTCCTCGTCGTCATTTATGACTGGATCAATGAGGACACCCTTCTCTTTCCTCATGATGCGTAGACGAGGTTCCATTTTTATCGTAATCCACCAGCCTTGTGTGATGTGCTTTCTTATTAGGGGTTCTAGTTTTGTGTAGGAGAGGTGTGCACATTGCCATGAATTGTCATGGTGACGGTGTTGGATAGTATCCTGGATCGCTTGTCGACACACGTTCTCCATTGTTGTCCAATCCGCAGCCTCCTTAAATTCGTCTCCAGGCCTCAAGATCTTCCATCCCGCATACGCTCCAACGGTATCCAGAGTCTCCCAGCGCCCAATAATCCGTTCTGGCGCTTCCGTAATCACGTAGTCCATTCCCTCCCAGAACAGTGGATCCAGCAATCTCTGCTCGTCCTCTTCCTTATCATACACCCAAAACGCCTCTTCGCCCCCGGCGCTCAATACAGGAGGCGGCCTCTCCATGAACCGCGTCACGCCAGTCATACAAGCCAGTGTATCCATATGCACCTTCACGACCCCTGTATCATTACTCGTAAGTGAGTGTAAGCGGTTTAAAGCTTCTGCGCCGGGATAATTGAGTCGTGAGACAGCTAGCGAGAGACCACTTGCGAGAAAGGCGCCGAGGGTTGATACAACAAGAGCAAGAGAAAGGACGCGGTAGGCAAAAGACTTAGCGCGACGGGTCCAGATCCAGCTTGCGCCTGCGGCAGCTACGGCGTTGATGGGGGGTATCGAGTAGATTATGAAGCGCCATTCTTTGTGGGGCTGGAAGCTGTAAATTGCTATGAAGAGGAAGTTGGGTATTAGAATATCGAGAGCTGGCCTTCGGAGTATGGGAATACTGAGCGTGAATGGGAGGCAGACAAGGAGGATTAGACGGTTAAAGAGGACCCGGGGGAGAGCATCAGTGAAGTAGAAGTGCCAGGGTTGAGTGCCCCATTTCATGGATTGTTTGTTGACGATGTTGTATATAAAGCCTGTCAGTTCGGGCCAGATCCAGAAGCGCTGCCAGAAGAATGAGTCGATGGGGACTGTGAGCGCCAGGCCAATGAAAAAGCCGAGGCTACCTGCGGGGATTATGGAGCGGAGAGGAAGGCCAATGTTGGGATAGAGATAGAAGTAGGTGGTATAAGATGCGAGGAGTATGGCAATCTCGGAGCGGAAGATGACACCGGTTAAAGTGAGGAGGGTCAGGGCAAGTTTGTAGCGGCGTCTGGTTGATTTAGAGGTAGGGCGCCGACCAGCGTATGGCAAGAGGTTCGCCGTGGCCAATGTGACTACCTTTAATCAGCCTTTTCATCCCAGCACAAGTACGCACTATGACTTACCAAGCCCAAAAGCAAAGAAGTTAGGCAGTGTTCTCGAAGCGTAGTACATCATATGGAATTGGCTAGCCTGAAAGACCGTATACCAATTGGCAGAATTTCGACCGAAAGCTTTCGCAACACCGTCTCGGAATTGTGTCATACAAAAAGCATTGAATAGCCCGAGTACAGCTCTTACTATGTTATTTCAGTATCAGTTTTGCTCTGGCGCAAATACTGTACCAGTGCCTCTGTGAGACCCTGTTCTGCTTACGACTCACCGATCAATTGCTCATTGATAGTCCCTCCCCACGCATCAAGCATACGCACGAATGGGAGGCTCGCCCCAGCTAACGCCAATGATCCAACGAATGTCCTGGGGACAGGCCCCGTAAATGTAATATGGTCATAGTGTTCGCGTATGAACAGACTAGCATGGTTGATGTCCCATTGCAGCCAAGGGACTCCATATGTCAAAAGGTCATGGGTAGCTTGAATGTTGAACGACTCCTCAACTTTCGTGTACGGGGCGAGCAAGAGGTGGAGTAGGATGGATCCCGGGATCAGGATGGAGAGCAATGAATCTGAGTATGTCAGCCTTTAATCTTTTGAAGGATGTCAATTCGGAACTACATCAAAAGTCAATCTACATACCCGTTATACGCCGCATCACAGCGAAAATTGCACCCTGTAGGGCGCATCGTGTCGCATTGGAGTTCGATATCAGAGCTACTCATACCCTGCGGAGGAGCTTGCGGAGCCACCCCTGTCAGCCCTACAGAACGACACCTTTCCGCAGCAGGCAGGCGAAAGCACCAACATTGTTCTTCCACAGCTTCCACAATTAGTTGTCAGCGAAACGATGCTTTTCGGCTTGGGGAACCTTTTTTACGGTATTCCGGTCTCTATCATAGCCGCTCTCTACCAGTAGCTAACTCATTCGGCCAGTATCAATCCTCTTAGTCAATGCAGTCGCCGTACTTTCCGAAGATAGATTCCTTGCGCGCAGTACGTGGCACCTGATGACCAAGCCAAAGGGTGCGGTCGTAGGGAAAATGCTGATTGCAAGCAGTTGGCTGGGGTAATACACCTACGGAGCCCTCGTTTGGTGGAAGTAATGATGCGGCGAGCGTGAAAGGGAAGCTGGTGAATTTAATTAGCAGTGTGAGGACGTTGATGAGGAGTGAGTTGACCCGTACTTCAATCTTGTTGTGGACTACAATGGCAAACATTGTTCGCAGCTTCTGTTGTTTCGGGGTCATGGTTTTTTTCCTGATACGCTGTCGAATTTCATGGTCTAGCCTGCGTGAGTATTATGATGCAGCAAGGGATCATGCTAATGCTTCAAATGGGTTCTAGTACCGCTTATAGTGATCAATACACTGGTTATAGTCTACGAGCTCGTACTAGGATGAGCATGTGTCTAGGGAGGGATTGCGGCAGATAGCTGATATCGCGGAGATGGATGAATACCTGAGATGCCCCACGATGAACTGGCAGCAGTCCGGATCGCATGCACGGTATTACGATCGAGAGATCGAAAGAATCACACTATGCTGGAGCTTTTGGTGTATGGTGCATATTGTACAGAAATTTGCCGCTCGCTATGCCTTAAGGGATTGAGGCGACTTGAGTGAAGAAAGACTGTATACAAGAAAGTAATATTCCTTGGGTCCTCTTACTTAGGAAAAGGATTGCATAAATGCTGTTCTGAATCCGACTCTTGTAACAGTTGGAGTTACATCCTCTCAATCCAGAGTTCCGCTCACTCTCGTAGGTACACAAACGCCGCGCCGTGGTATCATGGCCTGTAAATGCAAACAATGTTTTTTCGGATATTGCGATGCCTGTAAGTGGAATGTATGCATGCTGAAGTCTCCCGCTCCGTGTGCTGGAAACCTCTGGTGTGAGCCAAATAATGTTACAGTAACTTCATGTTCGATCCTCTCTTCCGCAGGCCGCTAAATCGATGTCTAGATCTTTCTGGCCTGTCGGCGTTCTCTTGCCCCGTTGGGGAAGCAACGTCCTCGTCCGCATCAGCTACCGGCTCTTCCCTGCCGGCTTCTCGTGAGAAGATACGTGGTTTTCTGAAGCTCTTGCTGGTCGACTTAAACCTGCTGAGCCCTCCTAACGGACCCGAGTGGCCCTCTTTCGGGGCCTCTCTGGTATCGTTTTCAAAAGCCACTCTGTGGTCCTCTTCGACTTTTGACGCTTTACTGGCCTCAATTGCAGCTCTTGTGTCTTCGTCCGCCTTTTTGGACATCTCTTTTCGCTTGTTCTCAAGGTTCTTTCGCCGCTCTTTCTCGGCCTTTTCCTCTTGCCTCGCGCTTATTCGAGCTATAGCTTTTCGCTCTTTTTCTTCCTTGGCGCGCTCCTTCTTCGACTTGACATCTTCAGTTGGCATCTCAGACGTTGGGATTCGAGGTAGCGCAGTGACTTCGTTTGGAGATTGTGGGAGTGGTTCGACTATGGGTGAGGGCTCCGTGATCGCTTTGTCGAGGCTTGTGTAGCCGTTGGTTTCTTCTGTTGTCGGCGTTGTCGGCGTTACGGCGCTCTTGACATGGTGGATGCCGTTCATAAAACCATTTGTTTTCAAGCCCAGACCGACCGGCTCCTTCAACACTTCGGCGGTGGCTTTGGCGGCAGCTGCGAGGCTTTCGGCATCCTGCTCCCGCTTGACGGCTTCTATTGTCGTCTCTTGATAGAAAAGTACGTATGCGCAGGCTAGCCCTGGTCGGTCTCCGAAAAAGTTCTGAACGTAGCTTTTATCCACTGGCTCCACCATTTCATCATCAAAGAGCAACCAGCCCCGATCTTGCGTCTTTACTATTGAGATGTAGTGTCCGTGATAAGGGCCGCCACCGATGTGTACAACGACTGCATACAATTCGTAAAGTCGATCTGGATCTTCGGCATCGTCTGTCGTGTTAAACAGCCTTAAATGGTAAGGATAAACTACCCGATGGAAAAGCTTTTGCAACCGTTGGAGATCCTCCGTGTACTTGAATCTTTTCAAGTGCAAAGCGAGAATTTTGGGCAATCTCTTGACCTTCATTCGCTTTTCTGCTTCCTGCAGCCCTCCACATCGGTCGCAATGGAATTTGTTCCTTTCGCAAAGCATCTCTTCTTCCGAGAATTTCCTTAAACACGCCGTTACAGAAGAATGTTCGTCCAGATCCACCGAAAGGTCCAAGAACGCCTCGTCCCGTTTTGACACATTTTCGCATGTCAGACATTTCGTTTCTGATGTTAATGTTCCTTCGAAGAGTTCGTGTACCCACCCCGTATTACCAGGCGCTGCTTTGGGCATTGCTGACGCAAGAGCTTGTTCAAACCCAGTCTTGTCTGCTGAGCCATTCATTCCCTTCTGTCTCTCTTCCTCTTCGCCCACCAACTTTTTCGAATGAGCCTCCACATTCGCCACCACCTCATTAAGCAGGAGATTGAGAAACTCGTGAGCATCTTGGTGCATCGCGCTTCGGAACATCTCGTTCTCCCTCTTAAGCACCTCGAGGAATTTGTTTGGGCTCACCACGCCAACGTTAGACTTATGCGCTAACAGCGCTTCAAAGATGTCCTTCAAAGAAGTAAACAACGATTCGGGCATCCCGTAAGCAGCAGTATTATCGTAAGTCATGGAAATTGTAGGCCCTCTCGCTTGAGCTACCCGTTTCTTATACTCTGGATGCTCCTTATCTTCAGGCTTAGGAGCGGCAGTCGGTCCTCCCGCTGTTCGCGCTGAACTGGGACCTTGAGGTTGCTGTTTCATGAGTCTAGCTGGTGTCAAGGATGGATGATTAGGAGGAAGTATGATTGCGTTGGGATCTATTCTTGACTGGCCGGTAGATGTCGTTGTGACTGCCTCAAGGGGCGTACGCTTTGGATAATTGATCACTTGTTCTCGAAATGGTACGGAATAATATAGACATTGTAGAATCGAATTGCAGTAGCTAGATTGTATTAGCCGGCCATCTTAAATCTTCCGAGTTCGTAGTTCGCGCATACCAAGTATTCCCGAACTGCGACTTGTCGTGTCAGCACACCAAGTATACGTGAAGCCTGAGCGAAGGCTCACATTCTCCAACCCCCAAAACTTATCGCTACCATCCTTTCGTAAGGGTCCAGGAGGCGCATCCAGCAAATACTTCTCGAGAGGTGTAACTTGAAGAGCGTTAGGGTCCTTTTTCGCAGGTGACGACCCCGACGATGGACTTGATGTCCCCTAAATCAGATGACTGTCAGATCGGGTTGTTCACAGCCGCGCATATGAGCTGCTCCTCAAACATGGCCCCTTCCACAAGGTGTTGTATCGGTCTGAGGAGGGAAAATATACTCACAGCGCTTGAGCGCATCCTATTGAAGAACGACGCCATGTTGGCAGATATTTCTCAGGTTGTGACCCCTGGGATGGGGGCGAGAAGAGAGCTTCAGCTGCTCAAGCCGAAGTCAAGGCAGAGGGTGAGCAGCGGTGTGAGAGTGGCAGATCATCTGGGTCTGTAAATATAAGACCTGGACGTCGACGAGGAGGTGTGTCTCGTTAATGCCCTCGGTCAGCGAGGCTGCAGAAAGAATGCGAAGTGGAGGTGGAGGGTATGTCATAGGGAGCCTTGATGGTATGGGCTGCGGCGTTTGTAGTTCTAGCGGGGGGGTCAAACGGCGGGATGCGACGATCATGGGTCGGATGAGTCTGAATTCCCGAGCCCGTGAAGCATTACCAATCACGAGAGGCCATACGTTGTACAAGCGCGTATGTCGGGTTCTGTCATTGTATGAGGTAAGTTAAGGTATGCAGGTGATTGAAACTGTAGTGTATAAATTGTTGACGACAGACATCTGTATACCGGATTTGCCTTTTTCTAACCAGACTTTAGGCAAAGCCAGACCATTCGTCAATGAGGGGCATCTAGGCGAAAGCCATGTGGATTAACGTTTATTCGGTCGCTACTAAGCCCTATAAAGGCAGGCGTTGGACCCGGGGAAATCTTAGCGCACAGGGGTTTAAGTCTTCAACAACAGCATCTCGTGGCGCTACTTCTCGGCGCGATTACTCCTTGGCGAGCAGGACATTTTTTGATGACATGGAAGAAAACATGCGACATTGGTGGATTTAGGGCAACGGGTCTCTTGGAACGACATCGTTGGCTGTTGCATGGTGCTTCAACGCTCGAGAAGGTTCCTCCAATCAGCACGATGATCATGAGCTGCGAGATCGAAACGATCGTACCTCACAGACCGGGGAAATTTGTAGAGCCGACGTCGATGACGGAAGAATTTTCCGGGACCAATGAAAGAATTCGTCTCTCTCTGGATCTGCACCGCTTCGGTTGGATAAAGAGGTAGTTGTGCGAACTTGGTCTAGTGACCGCTAGCTACGACGGCTCAATTGCTATAGCCAATCAGGAGATGTCGAGGAACTTCTGAGCTAACCAGGTGGGATATCAAGATCAGCAAAACTCATGAGTGCTTCTACTGTGGGACGAACCGAGACAAACATGCAAAGTGAGGATATCAATATAAGCAGCATTGCTGGTTTCGTTCCTAGCTAGACACCTATTTACAGATCGACATTTGAGTCTGAGTCCTCAGCATACCCAGACATCTTCTTTGCCCTCCGCTCCTCGTTGAAATTGCCGTAATCACTTTGTACACCTAATGCTCGCCACATATTCCGCTCCTCTTCCTGAGACAAGATACCCGCATGTTGCCTCACATAGTCCCTCCGTAACTCCATCGCTCTCGTATCCCATGATGCCAGCCGCGCTTCATATGTTGCCGCCTCTTCTTGATTGACCCTCCGATTATTTGACGTCTGCTCAAAATATGGTCTCTTCTGTTCTTCGGGGGCTGCTCGCCACAATTGTCCTATTGTGGCACGTACTTCATTTCTGGATGCTTTACTCTCCGGATTTCCGGTTGCTGCAACACGAAGTTCATCACAAGCCTTCTTTACATCTGCCCAATGATCCCCTGTGAAGAGGAGGAAGGGATTGGAACCTGGCTTCCCAGGTGGCGAAGGGCGAAGGCCGAGTTCTGCTTTGATTGCGTCGAGAATGTCCGATTCAAAGGCTTCAAGGCGTACTTGCTTGGCCTCCTCCGATTCATGGTTAGCATCAGAAGTCGGTTGATCTAGGGGTTGCTCTGCGTCACGGTTAGTGAAATACTCCGCTTTCCGTTTCTGAGGCGTTTCTATCATTTCCGTGTCTGCGTAGTTGGGCCACCGGACCAATGGATTTGGAATTTCAATCGGTCCTATCAAGTCGTCGATGACTTCAGAAGCGGCTCTGAGACCTGATATGTATGCACCATGCACTGTCGCTGGATGAGTCGCACACGTGGCTTCGCCTGCGAAATGTAGTGTACCGATTGGTGCCGCCATGGCTTCATAGTCTCCTGGCTTAGATGTATTACCAACGTAGGAGTAGCTTCCCCGAGCAAAGCGGTCTTTGCCCCATCTCGTGATGATAGTCTCCAAAGGCTCTGGCACCTTCGTTTGTTGGAATATCTTTGCAAGCTCATGAGTAACCTCAGCCACTAGCTCGGCATCACTCGCCGTTTCGGCCTGGTAAGCAGCATCACCTGCCATAAGCGAGATTAGAACAGGCCGACCAGTAGTTTTGATACAATTCCAGAAGAAGTAGAATCGGCCTCTGTTCGCAATGTAATCTTCTTGGTCAAGACTGTCGGGGACTTCAGGTTCCCTAAGCAAACCAAACATATCCTGATCCACATTCCAGAAGGGTGCGTCATATACAAGGATCACTTTGTTCAAAGTCCCAAAACCCAGCCGCTGGATCGGTTCAAGTTTCCATGAAGGGAGTGGTGGATCGAATGCAACTGCTTCATCCTTCAGGACTCCAAGGGGAGTCGTCAGGACAATGTGATCGGCTTCGAAAATCTCACCGTCCTCGCAAAAGACTTTACCACCCGTACTAGCGTCGCTTGATACTAGATCGTAGGTTATATGCTTTGCTACTTTGCGAGTACGGAGATCAAGCTTGGAGGGTGAATGCAAAATGCCGCGTGGAACCTGCTGGTAGCCACCGATGACTTGTGCATGAACGCCCTCGAATTCGTTACCTGCATCTTGATCCCAACCCCCAAGACTGAGCTTGCCAACATTTGCCGCGTTCGCGTATTCAAGGTTTGCGTAATGCCAGTTTAGAAGCCGCATATCTTGTGGCGAGAGGTCAAGCAGGAATTGGTATTGTTTCACGGCCTCATCCATCGCTGCGCCTAGTGTGGGATTGTCCGACGCTTTTGCAACAACATCAAGGTTGAGGTCACTGTATGACAAGACACTCGAAGCCAGCTTCCAGCCTAGCCGTTCGGCGGCCAAGGCAGGCGGTTCTTTCTTGCGTGATCCAGTGACCATATGTGCCCTTCCTGTGAGCTTGTCCATACCGCCAGGCACATTCTCTACCATGTCGCTCTCGGGAACCGTAGCTGGATCGGGAATCTCGACTTCTGTGGCGCTGATAGGCTGACCGCCGTCTCGTTGGGGATCTCGCCCTGCCTCGATAAGTTCTTTGTCTCCTTCTACCGTTCTTAGAGGCGAAACCTTATGGCGGTACACGCTCGCTCGATCGAGTACGTCATTGTACAGCTTTTCAACCATACTGTCACGTTCTTCATTTACGACTCGACCGTCTGTATCGTGTAAAGTTGAGTTGTCTTTGAGAGCGTAGTAATGCAACGCAAGTTGACCCCTTACTATCATGTTCAGTGGATTCCCGTTGTCAAATCCAATGATTATATGTGCGCCCATTTCAGCAGTGCTTCGTTTCTGCTCCGGTATCCCACTTGTTTTCTGGTTCTTCAATGGATGGGAATAGACTCTCCCACCTATTCGGTTTCGACCTTCGAGGAGGATTACCTTGGGCGGCTCTTGACCAACGGAGGTCCATCTTTCTCGGTAGTGTTCAAAAAGGCCCTCTAATTGCCTAGCACACCCCAAGCCTGACATACCTGCTCCAATCACAACGATTGTCTTGCGTCGGTATCGTTTGGATTTGTACCTTTTGACGTAGGCTCTTGAGCTATCGGGTGCTTCAACGCATCCAAAATTAATGTAGCCTTTCCTCACAAGCCACTCATATGCGACCTCGGCCAAGCCGAGCCATCTTGATGCAAGAGCGCATCCAGCAGCTTCCTGTTCCGTGACACTGACCAGTGGATTCCTCACCCACAACCGTAATATGCGATTTCTAATATTCAGATACGCAGTGACGTGGAGATGACAGATATGGTTCCGAAGAAGCTGGTACTCATCGGGATGGAGAGCGAACGGATTGAGTCTCGATGAATATGCCGCATGAACACTCTGCTGTGCAAGAACCGCAGGATGCAAATTCGGAGGTATCGATGTTCTTGGTCGCAGATCCGAGACTCCAACTTGATATTTCTTCTGTTTCAGTGGTTTTCGGCGTTGCGACGGTTTGTGAGCTGAACTTTGAGGCTTAATAGGCGGAGGAGTGGCAGATTTAGCCGGAGATAGCTGAGATGAGAGACTAGAAGAACGCGATGGAGCTTTTAGCATATCGAAAGAGGGGCCGAGCTCCTCAGTCGAATCCTTTAAATTCGAAGGTCCTACTGAAGTGTGAGAAGATGGTCCTGAGAACCCTGTAGGCGTACTGCTCAACCGTGGAGTCGTTGATGTTCCATCAGAGCCAGCATCAATTGCAAGTTCAAAGGTCCTATGTACTACCTTTGGAGAAAGGTTTGGCCTTTCTTTGCTCCAGACCATCGTATCGACTTCATCGACTTCGGATTCGGATTCGGATTCGGATTCCAGATCTATTGGCCTTGATACACTGCCACCCACTCTCTCAACCGGAGAGTCGTCTTCAGAAAGATCGTCGGCTTCAGGCCCAGAGCTCAAGTCCATGTTTTCTGATAGATCGTCTTCAGCGTCTGAGCTCATGTCCATTGCTTCTGACAAATCATCTTGGAAGTCTTGCAGGTTTTCTAGCAGATTGATGGTGTCAGCTTTTATATTATTATAATTATTTGCTCCGGTTTTAAAAACTAGCACTTACCTTCCCTGTCAGACGCTTTCGGCACTCGATATCCATTGGGGTACTGAAAGGGAGAGTACGGCTGAGGCAAAAGTTGGGAAGATCCGAGATAAGAAAATCTCGTAGACTGATTTGGACCATTATCAATCAGAGCATGGTTTGCCTGTGCATTGTTACGTTCCGGGTTTTTCGGCACGGTATTTGCAATCCATGATTTCAGAGAAATGGTCTTGGAAGCCTTCTTGCTTTGTAGAGGATTCAGGTTCTGATCAAAGACGAGTTCGCCTTTCAACACAACACCCTTCCTGTAGGTTTTGATGGTTGACATATCAATATCTGACCTGGACCTGATACTGAGATTGTGTAGATTTCGTCACCGCCGCATTATCTTCGCTTGGTTGACACTAGAGATCGAATTTATTCTGCATACGAAGTCAGCATTCATTGTCTTCAACGATATTGGTGTTAATCATGACATATGGATAAGTCATATCTGAGGCCAGGCTTACAAGTGGAAGTCCGCGCACACCCTGGTAAGGGGCGACCAGATCATCCCGATTTTAGCAAGGATTAAGAGAGTGAAGTGACAGCCATATAAGGCTTTATGCCAACCGATTCGCCAGAATATTACTTCAGGACTTCGCGATATAGTAAGATGAGGGATGGATTAGACCCGCCTGTTCGACTCTTTAGGGCCTTGCTCCTGCCACCAAAATTCGCGCTAATCTCGGTTGGAAGAATCAACGACACCTCATCAATCAACCTCGTCAATTCACCGACATTCCCCAGCTTGCGCAAAGTCTCCTGCAAATGCAATACATCCGCAATTCAAAGCATCCACGACTTCGTACCATGCACAAGTTCTGAGCCCAAAGGAAACGACCGTGGCTGCAATGCCGCAATATGGCCTCCCCTGCCCCACTATTTGACTTCGTCATAGAGACACATATACTGCAAGAGGTTATACTGCAACGAAACAAAGTCGTGAAAAGTCTTTCAGCTAGTGAAGTAGATGGTGCGTCCATTTACGAACGCTTCGAGATGACTTCGCACAATTCCCGAGCACCATAAGCATATCCGAAGAAACGGAGCGCAACCCAAGAAACATTATGTTCATTATAGCGCTGGTTTCATTGCGCCACCAATGGCTATTACAACTTTCAAAGCACATGTGTACTTGGCACGCACTCTAAATGGGGTCTATGCGCATGGTCTGATTCGGACCAATTCCACCTACCCAGTCAAGCCCGTTCAACCGGACTTTTGTACCACAGAGATAAGAAACACACTATCACCCATACGAACTTTTTCGCGCTTGTTGCTACAGACAGAAGGTGCCCAAATGCGGCAGTGGAGAGGCTGACTTGGCTTAAACAGGTATCATGCCGCCGCTGTTGTGCGGACGGTGACCAACGCTACCTACCTGGCACTACATTGTATTTGGGACATCCGATCACAAGAGCTAAGGGTGTCTTTACCGCTTCATTGAGTTGATCATCTCTTGATGAGTGGCCTTCTCTCTGTTCGCCTCAGTCAAAGGTGGAATGCCTGCAACTATGTCAACACAAATCAAACAAGATGGTGAGGGAAAAATCATACTGCGCAAGTCTCCCACAACATCCTTAGCCTTCCCGAAATAGACCTCCTCTATCAACATAGTTAGCAGAACACAACAAATTAAACAAAAATTGCCATACGCAGCAAGTTTCTCATCTTCAACTCCATATCCTCAACAAGCTTCCCAACATTGACAATATGACTCGAATCATCCTGCACTGGCATGTCTTGCTCGATCTGCCTTGTCATATTGCCACTTAGATCCATATCTCCCAGTGCCTCGCCACCAGTGCTTAAGCGTAATATGACTGTGCTTGTAAGCTTGTAGTGTGACGTTCGTGCCCGATCAATAGCCTCGAAAACGTGTATCGAATCCCAGCCACCCTCGCTCTTTCCTGAAGGTGTAGCTACCATATAAACTCCATATCAGCATGCACCTTCCTTTCTAAACTTCAACCGAAATGAGGTCACTGACTCTTTTTGAGTAAAACCACACCAGCAAACCCATCATCGAGATCCCAAAAATAGACACTACTCACACCACCCTCGTAATACCTATAAACCAAACGAAGTAGACCATTAGCATTGCTCTCCCGCTGCACCCCCAACCCCCCAAAATACCACCCCAGCCGTAGCCCCTCCCCACCACCCAGCCCACAGCGTAGATACATATACCACAACCAGTAAAAAGAACACTTACAACTCCCTATAAACATCCACCGCCTCCCCCATCCCAACCTCCATCCTCCTGACCCTCTCACTAGGCTTCGCCCCCTCCTCCCCCTCCTGAATCGCCGGCTCAAACTCATTACTCCACGGACTCCGCCAACTATCTCCATCGCGGTTATAATCACACAGCAAATAATCCCTTCCTGTTTTCTTGCAGCGGCGGATTTCGAGCGGCTGGTCGACGGAGGAGAGGAGGTCTTCTGTTAGTTGTGGGGCGAGGGTGCAGATGCGGTTGAGGTTCGTGGTTGTGGAGTGGGGGGGGAGACGGCGGAGGAGATCGCTGGGGGGGGGGAGAGGTGGTTAGTGGGGTGGGGTAATTTGGAGGAAGGGGGGAGGTGGGAGGTTTACAGAGCGCTGTCGAATTGGTCGGTGGACATTTTGTGGGGCGGTGGTGTTGTTCGGGTTGGGTTTTGGGAGGAATTACGAGGGTATGGGTTATGCTGCGTTTAGCATGTTGCGTGAAACCCGTCTGAGGCGTGTGCAACTTGTCGCCCAAAAGCGTTTATTATGTACTTCTGAATTTGTTCAAGTCGTTCAATGCTTCATGGGGTATCTATAATTCAAAACGCTAACACGAATATCGCTAGAGCCACCGGAGCCGTTAAGTGGCTGAAAGTCCAAGCTACCGTATATGACCAGCCCAATATATCATTCGTCGTCACTGTCGTCCTCTACCACTCTTCTAGCACCCTTTCTCCGCCGAGAATCATTCTGCCCATTTGGCCGATGTGAGAGAGCAACCACTTTTGTATGACCGACCTTCTGGACCAATGTGCCAAAATCAGGAAGATCTTCCTCGGAGTCTAGATCGGTTTCGAACAATCTGCTTTGCGGCTGATAGAAGGGTCTCAGAGGGCTCGCTGAAGGCGGCGGGGATGACTTCGAGGAGGCAGCATCAACATCTTCCATCATGTCATTATTAATGAAGTCACTGATATTTCCGTTAGTATCTCCCTCGTCGGATGATATGTCCACGGGCGTTCGATCCTTTTGTGGGGTTTCCTTGGGATGCATGGCTGGTTCCAAGCCTTGGGGCGCTGGCATTCCGTCGTCGAGTGAGAGCTGGGAGGCAGTTGGATGCTGAGGTCGAGACCTGAAAAACCTTGCTCTCTTCTCCGCCTGCTCTTCGCCTCGCTCCCGGTCTTTAGGAGTTAAAAGCGCCTCGTACCTCTCATCGATATCAAAAGGTATACTGTGCATTGCAGCAAGCATGTTGACCGTTCTTCTTGCAATGTACCCATGATTAACGTTCTTCGTTGGACGCAGTGATCTCTGTAGACTCGGGAACGTGTCATTGCGCGGGATTTCGACGATTTGGG
This sequence comes from Stereocaulon alpinum, assembly GCA_018257865.1. Taxonomy (NCBI): domain Eukaryota; kingdom Fungi; phylum Ascomycota; class Lecanoromycetes; order Lecanorales; family Stereocaulaceae; genus Stereocaulon; species Stereocaulon alpinum. The sequence continues at coordinate 102,948 of JAEUBA010000007.1, forward strand.
ATGTGTCTCCCTGGATATCCAGGTATTTGCGCTCGAAGTCTCGCTCTTGAGATGGGGTCAACAACACTTCTTCGAGCGAAGGCAGGCGTGCAGGCGATGGTAATCTCAACCGTTGTCTCTTCTGCTTTAGTGGCTTCCTCGATCTTTGTTCGTCATCACTATCTTCCCCTGCAAGTCTAGAGGCTTTCACGAAACTAGTGCGAACACCGTCAGGCATATGGAACTTCTTGGGAGGTCGTTTCGGCGGCCTTCCTCTTTTCGCAGGTTCTGGCAGCTCGCTTTGAGTGTTTTCGGGAGGTATGTCTATGATCCTCTTGTCGACAACTGGTTGTATGTCTTTGGGAACGATGCGTCTAGACTCCTCGTCATGAAAGTTGAACCGGGCGCCAGAAGCAATCTCCACCTGCATTTTCTCATAGTTATCCTTGGCCTTGATGAAGTTGTTCTCTTCTTTCCCCTTCATCAGAGTTACCACAATGTTACCTGCGCGTTTCCTTCCTGTTCTCCCCATGCGCTGTAACATCCTGATTGGCGAAGCAGAAGCGTCGTAACAGATAATGAGGTCCACTTCTCCAATGTCCAGACCTTCCTCGCCAATCGATGTAGCGACGAGAGTATTGTAAATGCCTTTCTGGAATTGCTTGATAGTCTCCAATTGTGTCTTTTGATCCATGCCATCCGAGCTCTTTGAATTAGCTTGACCAACAAAGACATGGGGTCGTATCATGGGCTCGTTACGTCTCAAAACTCTAGCGATCTCCTCCGCACTATCTCGGTAATGAGCAAAAACCATGACACGAGTGCGTGAAGGATCTGACGCCCCACGTCCATCGCCGGCATCTAGGAAGTGGTTCATGACGACACTCTGTAGATACTCGAGCTTCGGGTGGCCAACGAAATCCGGATTGTTGATCCATATTTGCACCCTTGACATCATGGTCTGGAACGGCTCGCTTTCGTTGATCTGAGTGGCGTACTTGCCACCCTTCTTACCATTGTTGTGGATTTCATTGCGGAAAGCAAGGGCTTTGTGGTAGAATGGCCCAATACCGTGAAATTTCAGCAGCTCGATCCCATGTGAGAGACTAGCGAGAAGAGAGAATATCGTGTTCACCATACCCTTGATAGGCATAGCCGCCTTTCGCCCCGCGTCAGATCCCATCCAGCGTTGGCGAGCTTGGTTGCATCCATAAGGAGTCAGAGTCATTGGATCCCTGGCCCAATACGCATTCATGCCGTTTAGCTTATCCAAGACCGGCTGTAAAGCTCTGGCGAATAGATCCATAACCATGGTCATCTCTTCGGAGTTGTCGAATAGCATTGTTTCAATCTTTCGAGAGTGGACGTATTGTCTGATATCAAGGGACTCTTCGGTCCTGATCTCGACTCTTGCAATTCCAAGGCCATCAATGACTTCCTGGACGCTTTCAACGGAAGCTCCGGGAGTAGCTGTCAAGGCCAGGACACGAAAGCTTGTGTTAAAGCGTCTCAGGAATTTGACGACTTCCACGTAAGCATACCCGCCAGTCGCTCGATGCGCCTCGTCAACTACCAGTAGCACCAGCCTTTTGGGGTCGCAGATTCCGGTCTTCAAGTCGTTCACAATCGTCTGTGGAGTCATAAAGAATACTCGTTTGCTTTGCCACTCTTCTGCTCGCAATCCTGGGGAGGTCCCGCCGGTGAGCATCGTAGTCGCCGATCGAGGAATACCAGCAATTTCAAAGCATGCCTTAACCTGTTGGGACACCAGAGGCTTGGTAGGGGCAACGAAAACAATCTGTGCGTCCGTAGTCCAACGGAACCAGTTGAGCATTATTGTGGCAGCGATGAAGGTTTTGCCAAGTCCAGTGGGTAAGGCAACGAGCATGTTGTGGTAGAGGCCTCGCGCAACAATGCTATATTGATAATCACGAATGGTACCAAGATTAGTTGGGTAGACCCAGGTCTTCAGTGCATCTCTATCAAGCTTATGATGGGTGGCCGGCTCCTCTCGATTCGCAAGTGGCCAGTTCCGCTTCCTTGTCGTTTGTGTTTGAGAATTGCTTTCTGGAGCCTGCGTGCCGAAAAGGGTGGTTTGTCGAAGGTTGGCAAGGGGTGCGGCAAGCCGCTGAGGTTGCATGGCCTGTAACCCATGGTGTTGCTGAGATAACATGAGTGACGTATCCTCGGTAGCACCATTGACAGAGCCATGCGGCGATGAGAAGGCATCAGAAGGCAAATCAGCTAATAGATTCTCGTAGCTTTCATCTAGTCCGAAATCATTTTCAGGCTGATCTTGTGTCCTGACCGTCCCATTGGGTACTTCGTTCTCTCTGTTATGATCCTGTGGCTTTGCGTACACTGACGTGGTAGACACATGCGGATTGAATAGGGCTTGCTGCTTCAGAGACTTTCGTTGAGGTAGAGGTGATGGAGAGGGCCTTCTTGCTTTCTGCCAGTGAAATGAATCAATCCGATATGGGCTTGAAGATCGCCGCGGCGGCTGGGTGAAGAAAGCATCCGCGGGTAATTCAGAGTTCTTGGGAATATGGATTTTGTACTTCGATTTAGGCTTCGCCTTTTCTGCCTCTTCGTCCGGTTCGAGAATCTGGTCCTGACCGTCCTGACCATCTTGAGCAAATGTCCATGATGAATCAAAGGATTTGCCCTGCTCATCTGTACTGAGCTCATGGTCAATATCGAGCTTAGACGGACTGAGCTTTCGTCTTTTGGCTGGTCGATCAATGAAGGCTTGCTGTTGCGGAATCATCGCGGCCAATTCGTCCTCGTTGGAGGATCCATAGTGTTCAGACGCCATCACAGTACTTTCCGATCAGGTTACAGGCTGCCGCCTGACCTCGATCATCGAGTAGCTTTTCAGTCAAAGAGAAACATTAGCGAGTGACATAACGCGCCGTGTGGCGCGTAGCAATAGATAATGAACGTAGGGGTCCATATTAGCGCGAAATCTATTATATATAGGGGCCAGGCTAGAAGGGTCCACCCTCAATTAGCCAGTTTGCTCAACCAGCCATCCGTAGGGCTGGACCCCTGGGAACCTCAGAGTGTGCCCTCAACCTGGCCCTGCAAGCGTAAGGGCGGCAAGTCTTCGGGATCAATTTAAATGTTCAAGCAACCAGCTTGAGGATACTCTGGAGTAACCTAGGGGTCAGCCCTACGGATGGCTGGTTGAGCCAACTGAGCGGAGGCCCCTTCTAGGTCGCAAGTCTAAGAACAACGTAGATTGGTACTTTAGTAAGGTACCTTATGTAGCCATGATTTAGGACACGAAAGCATGGACTTCTGCTGTGCATTTGTCAATGGTACCGATGACTACAATATTGTCCGCAGATTCCTTGGGTAATAAACATCGGCTGTGAATATACTGATACGAGCGTGCCAGCACCTAAATTTTGGCGGGCAATTCTACTTTATCCTTATCTACTGTGAACCTGCAAGGCTAGCTATCACAATAAGTGGCAATTCCGCTAGAAGCAGCGCCCTTCTATATCATCTTAATAATCTAATAACACTTACACAGGAAGACTTGTGGACAAAGGGTATCCGCCTTCCTATCTGAAATTTCCTCCGCAACAGTCCTTGACAGCGATGTGACTCATCTGCATTCGACATTTGGCTCGACACTGTAAAATGTGATGGGCCTCAGGTTATTATCCCTAAACATTCTATGATTGAACGGTCGGGGCCCCATCTTGACAAGGCCAGATTCATACAATCACCACTGGATCTTTCCACAGGATACGATTGCAGCAGCCAAGTCAAGCTACCGAACACTCAACATGTCAGCTAGTGGGACCAGTCCACTGCCACCCAAAGAGTTGACAGAAGCGCTTCCCGCACAGAACAGACCATCTCTCAGCCTCATGCTTACCCTGCCAACCGAGCTACATCTAGAAATTATACAACTCCTCATTAATTCCACCGAACCCGGGATCTTTGCCCTCCGAGCTAGCAATGCGTACATCAGATCGCTCATATCGCCCACTGATCTTCATAAACACGCCCTCTACCTTATCCAGAATAAACAATCCAAAGAAGCCGAGCGTATTCTCAACGCCCTGGAAATCCACGATCAGCTCCCTTGCAGTCTCTGCCTATGTCTGTTGCCGGTCGAGAGGTTCCACCACAACTGTCGTCACGGGAAATGGATTCTCGGAGGCCAGAAAGCACATACTAGGTTCTGCATGGACTGTGGGATCAAGCACAGAATATTCCGGCCAGGAAACAGCATCAAGGTGGACAATAAGGGTGACAATTACAAGACGGTCTGTTCCCATTGCTTTGAATTCCTCGATGAACCAGAAGGGAGGGCTTCGTGTCAAAGGCACTACGGCGCGGCGGTCAACGTGCGCAGACGGCTTCAGGCAACGCAGCCTTTCTGATGCATGGCAGTCTATTATGGAAACTATTTGTCCGGTTGTATGTCAAATTTGGGGACCGTAGCTGCTCGAGCTGAGCTCCTGTGGTTCTCAAGATGAGCCGGCATTGCAAGCAGTGGCTAGGGTAGTGGCCACGGATCCAGTCTAAGCCACCCATGGCAACCCCAGTCTTTTCATTTCAACGGCAAGACGGAACAGGTAATCAAAGCTGTCGAGCATCCTTAGCTAGTCATCGGGATATGAATGAATGCATTCTTACCTCTCTGCCTGTGTCTTTGCTTTCTGCACATTGTCCCCCCAAACGTATCTAACCGAGTGTTATCAACCCATCCACTATCTGCAAGGATCTACTCACACGCCATGTCGCCTAACCAGTATTGCGTATGCATCTGGATACTTCTCCATTGCCTCTTCTAGGCTTTGCGTTAAATCCTCTTCACTGGAATCGGACCAGTCAGCCATATTGCTTAGCTCCTTGACGTCTTCTCGTGTTGGGAAGTCTTACTGCGCGGTGTTCTCAATGATAGGTACCACAAGCTTGTCGAAGTAACCCAGCATTCCTTGCTTTGTTCGTCCTTTTGGAATGCCCTTGATCTGTTCAACCTTCTCAATTTCGAAGCAATTCTCCTTGGAATCCTGACCATTCATATGTGCTTCTTGCTCAACCAACAAAGTCACTAGTACTGCCCATTGTGAGTGCGTATGAATGCAGCATCCTGCGCCACGGTCAAATGCAGCAAGGAACAAGGGAGTGCACGCGGATGGCTTCAGATCCAGAGGCTTGCGAATGTATGAGCGATTAGCATGCTCGAGAACGAAGATATTATGCGGTTGCATCAGCTCTTTCTGCACACCAGAAGGAGCAATAAAGATGTGGGGGCCCCGTTTGATTGAGGTACCACCGCCGGTACCTCCAACCCAACCCTGGCTGTAAAAATTGCGGCATAATGTACAAATATGGTTTGCAGGGTGCTCTGGATCATCCGATATAACGAGGTGGTCATTGGTATCCGCTGAGCTGGTGTGTAAAGCTGCCATAGTTCATGAAACGTTTCAAATTTAGGCGATAGAAGTCTTCAGACACGGGGAACAGGTGGTTCTTCGTAGCTCCACTTTGAGTATTGAGGTGATCAGGACCCGCCGGGCAAAAGTACTCCAGACGCCACGTAAGAAATTTTACTGCACGCCTTACTCTGTGAAGCGCGGAATTGACTTATTCCAAGGCGTGTAATGGGTGGGATGGTGAAACGATATCGGCAGAGCCTCCCGAGCCTCCTCAGGCTTATCCTCGGCGGCAATTGGCCTTCCGCAAGGGGCTAGTTGCCGCGGCTAGGCTTGTGGAATCAGTGGAACTTTTTGGAAGAGACCATCGTGTCCTTTCGACATATGCGCATATTCAAAGCTCAGCCACTCCCAGCTTACTTCCTGTCCTTTACTATCTTCTCTTCCCACCACCAATTCCTTTGTCTACCCTTCTAACCTCCTACCTTACGCTCTTCCTGCCTTGGCAAGCAGCTCGATAAGATGCGTGTTAACGGAGTGCTTGCTACTGCTCTATGTTCTTCTGCTGCCCTTCTCGGCCAGGTACGAGCATTAGACGTATTGGACGATACTTCGGACACGACTGTCGCAGAGCCGAGCACCACCTCTGAGATAGAAAAGCCCACCTTCACTGTATGCAAAGCCCCTTGATGAGCTGCTCGGGCTTCAGCCTACCCCACCATTGGAGCATGTACTAATGTCTCCAACAGCCGTCGAAGATCAAAGCCGACTTCTTCGAACAATTCACAGACGATTGGGCGTCCCGCTGGTCGCCTTCTCACGCCAAGAAGGAAGATTCCAAGGCGACTGAGGAATGGGCTTACGTTGGCGAGTGGGCTGTAGAGGAGCCTACTGTTTTCAAGGGCATTGAAGGAGACAAGGGTCTCGTAGTCAAGAACCCGGCAGCTCATCACGCAATATCCGCCAAATTCCCTAAGAAGATCGACAACAAGGGGAAAGATCTGGTCATTCAGTATGAGGTCAAGCTACAAAGTGCGTTTCCGACCAATTTCTACCATGTGTTCGCAAGGTGTAGGCTAACGATTATGCATAGATGGTCTGGAGTGTGGTGGCGCATACATGAAGCTCCTTCAAGATAACAAAAAGTTACACGCCGAGGAGTTCTCCAACGCCTCTCCCTACATCATCATGTTCGGTCCCGACAAGTGCGGAGCAACCAACAAGGTAAATTCTACAGCAACAACAGTGTGGGCGGCGTTTCTAATAAAAGTTTTAGGTCCACTTCATCTTCAGGCACAAGAATCCGAAGACTGGGGAGTACGAAGAGAAGCATCTCAAGAGTGCCCCGTCCGCCAAGATTACTAAGACCACCAATCTTTACACCCTGATTGTGAAACAGAACAACGACTTCGAGATTCTGATCAACGGCGAGTCTAGCAAGACCGGCAACCTCCTAGAGGACTTCACACCGTCAGTCAACCCAGAAAAGGAAATTGACGACCCTAAGGACAGCAAGCCCGATGACTGGGTTGATGAAGCCAGAATTCCCGACCCAGAAGCCACGAAGCCCGAGGATTGGGATGAGGACGCTCCATTCGAGATTGTTGATGAAGAGGCTACCAAGCCCGATGATTGGCTTGAGGACGAACCTACCATGATCCCTGACCCAGAAGCCGAAAAGCCTGAAGATTGGGATGACGAGGAAGATGGCGACTGGATCCCACCTATGGTAACAAACCCCAAGTGTGAGGAAGTCTCTGGCTGCGGTAAATGGGAGTCACCAATGAAGAAGAATCCCGATTATAAGGGTAAATGGACTCCAGAATACATTGACAATCCAGCGTACAAGGGCGTCTGGAAGCCAAGGAAGATCGCCAACCCGGACTTCTTCGAGGACAAGACTCCAGCTAAATTTGAGCCTATGGGCGCTGTAAGTAGTTTGGCTTTCCGACTAGAGAGAGTCATTGGCTAACGTTGCCTTAGATCGGATTCGAAATCTGGACTATGCAAAACGATATCCTTTTCGACAACATCTACATCGGTCACTCCGTTGAGGATGCTGAGAAGCTTAAGGCTGAGACATACGATATCAAGGCTCCCATCGAGAAGGCAGAAGAGGACGCTTCTAAGCCCAAGCCCAAGGAAACTCCTGAGCCTGCAATTGACCTGAAGTTCATGGATGACCCAGTTAGATACATCCGCCAGAAAGTTGACTTGTTCTGGACTCTCGTCCAAAAGGATCCTCTCGAAGCCGTCAAGACTCTACCAGAGGTCGCAGGAGGCATCGGCGCAGTCGCAGTCACTATCATCGCATTAATCATCGGTGTTGTGGGTATGTCCGCAGCACCGCCACCTCAAGTCAAGAAGGCCGCAGAGAAAGCGAAGCAGACAGCCATGGACACTAAAGATCAGGTCGTCGACGCAGCCACCACCGGAGCTGAGAAGGCTCAAGCCGAGCTCAACAAGAGGACCACTCGATCTTCAGGACCTGCGGAGTGAGCTTGAGTAAATTGGCTGCGGAGCTTTGCAATAAACCATGCGCTGGGGATGCTGAGCTTAGTGTGGGCGGAGTCGCAAAAGTCGCTGAAGAAGTTGATCAGTACAGATCAACGAGGTTGGTTCCACGTCTTTAGAATTGTTTTACTACGAGTGTATCATAGTTCGAAAGAAGGAAAACAATTCTCTTGCCAATACCTTGCCGATTCGTTGAATTCTCATCGAGCATGACTGATCTCAGCAGATAGTTAAGCTGTACTCGACTCCTGAATCGACACATCATATCCAACGCGGTCTCTGAGCCATGTACACCCCCCCTGGCCCGAAACAACATACCACAACTCCCAGGACTAACATCCAATCCCCATTCCAACAAGCCCATCAACCTAACCTCAGACTCCCCCACCTCACACCCTTTCCACTCCATGCACAACTAATTACCTGAATAATCACCCCCCCTCGCCCATAAAAAACTCCCTCCCCAGCAACGACACTACTGAATCCCAATCCCACCCCTCATCACACGTCCATACGCTCTCACTATATAGCCCTCTTTCCCCCCGTATACATATTCCGCCATAGCTAAAAGGCAGGGCAAGACAGGAATTGTAGCTGTGTCTACATCCATTTGAAGATGTGATGAGAGGGCAAGCAGTACCTGCCTAGATGGGAAAGGTATTGTGGATGTGGATTGGATGGAGGGTGATAGGGATGGTGGGTTATAGGATTGGGCTTGGGGTTTGAGCCGGGGGGGGGGGGGGGGGGGGGGGGGGGGGGGGGGGGGGGGGGGGGGGGGGTTTGGTGGTGTGTGGATTTTGTTTGGGGATGTGAGGGTAGATTGATAGGATGGTGGTGGTGGGTGGTGTGGTTGCTGTGGTATGGTGAGGGGATTTGGATGAGGGGAGTGGAGGGATTGGGTGTGTTGGGTTTCGAGGATTGGAGGGTGGCTCAAGGCAGGGGTTGCAATGGGTTGATAGCAATGTGTTTGGATTGCTTTTAGTACCGGATTGTATGGCTATTCGCTCAATGTATCGTATCGTAAGAGTAGCAATATATACAAGACTCACCTGGCCCGGCCCCTTCAGTTTACATACAAGAGATCTACCAAAACCTCAGTTCTGCGTCGGCATCTCAACACTTGCCTTCGCAGCCACCGCATCCTCAGCTTTCCACAAACTAGTCACAGTCTTCGTCTGCGTATAGAAATTGATCCCACTCTTCCCGTAAAAGGTATTAGCTCCACCACCAGCCACGCTCTTCTTGTTGCCCGTGAAGGAGAACATGGGCAACGGCACTGGGATGGGCACGTTAATGCCAACTTGGCCGGCCTCGATTTCTTTCTGGAAGCGACCGGCTGAGCTGCCGCTACGGGTGAAGATGGCTACGCCGTTTCCGTATTCGTTTGCGTTGATCAGATTGATGGCGTCGTCCATTGTTTCCACGTTTAAGCATACGAGGACTGGGCCGAAGATTTCTTCTTTGTAGCATCTCATGTGCGGCTTTACGTTTGCTATCACTGTTGGGCCGATCTTTTGACTCGTCAGCTTTTGCATCAATCTGGGCTTCAGTCGAATCTTACCCAATTACCATTTGGATACTTCTCTGGCTTGTAGCCTCGGCCATCTAGAAGGATAGTCGCACCCTCCTCTTCCGCACTATTAATGATGCTTTCAATCCTCTCTTTACTCTGCGGGCTGATCAATGGACCAAGATCTGCGCCCTCTTCAAAGCCACCATTGACATTAAGTTTCTTTGCTCGTTCCGCAATTTCAGGAAGCCAGTTTTTTGTCTCACCAACCATTACCAAGGCACTCAATGCCATACATCGTTGACCCGCCGCACCAAAGGCAGCCCCAGCAATTGCGTTCAACGCTTGGTTCTTATTACAGTCCGGCAAGACTGCAGCGTGGTTCTTAGCCCCTAGATTGGCTTGCACGCGCTTCCCCTTGGCTGAGCCGCGAGTGAAGATGTATTCACCTGCCTTGTTGCTGCCAACGAAGCTAATGGCTTTGATGGCTGGCTCGTCAATAATGAAGTCGACGGTCTTCGCTGAGCCGTGAACAATATTGATTACTCCATCCGGGTATCCAGCTTCTCGAGCTAGCTCGGCTAGGATCATTGCTGCTCCAGGGTCTCGTTCGGAGGGTTTAAGGATGAGAGTGTTGCCGGTTATGGTGGCGATCGGAATAGACCATAGGGGTATCATAGCTGGGAAGTCTGCGGCCCAGTCAATTAGTGGCTCAATCAGTTCGTATGGATATACTTACTAAACGGACATATAGCAGCCACAACGCCCAATGGCTCCTTATAATTCCTTGTCTCCATATCCTTCGCTACCTCTAATACCTCTCCTGTCAATTGAGTAGTGATTCCGCAAGCCGTCTCAGCAACTTGCAGTCCCCTCAGCACATCACCCTTAGCATCCGCAAACGTCTTCCCTTGCTCCAACGTAATACTCGCGGCTAACCTGTCCCAATGCTGCCGTATGAGTGCAACGAATTTGAACATAATCTGCTGCTTGGCAAGCAGACTGGTGGCTTTCCATGCTGGAAAGGCCTTTTGTGCACTCGCAACCGCTGCTTTGAGTTCCTCGTCTGTGCTCTGTGGGACGCGGGTGACGAGGTTGTTCGTTGCTGGATCATGAAGATCTATCCATGATGTAGTTTTCGAATCGACGAATTGGTTGTCGAGGAAGTTGTGTGTATTGCCAGGAGAGGATATTTGCTCGTGGCTTGTAGGGTGGACATCCGGAGCTCCTGCGGAGGCAGTCGCTGAGGCTGCTTGGTAGTGTTTTGTAGACATGTGGAGCGGTCTTCTAGCTATCGGTAATGCTGGCTGAGTTCTCGGGTAGAAGCACGTTAATGGTCGAGCTTTTAAGCAGGAAGCTGTGCGGAAAACGGCCCTTGATGTGACCATCTTCAATTGTTAGCGATGGCGCCGAAGACTGTGCAAGCGTCAAATCGGAATTGTCAAAGACGCAATGGAAAGGTTTCAGACATCGCAATGGCTAACGGCCGTGGTAAAGTCAAAGACGTGTGATGTCAATTTGCTGCTCCAAGGTACTGTACCACCGTACCAGTGGGCGTTGCGGGGAAGCTGGGAGCGGCAATGCAAATCGGGCACTAGCCGCTTATCCGATCAAAGCCGCTTAAGGAGCTTCCAGGGAGCCATTATTGGGGCGGTCGACCCTAGAGCTTCGGAGTTGCCCTCACAGCCCCCAAGGACGTAACGTAAGGTAGTCAGTCCTCAGTCACAAGCCCCCAGCCTGCCTCATAAACCACCTTTTTACACCCAAATCTCCCAGCGCATCCACCGCTCTAAGCCCCAGCCCCCTCAAAGGGACTACAGGCCCACTCTTCACCGAGTAAAGCCAATGCAATTTATCCACTGCCCCCAGCATCCTGTTATTCCCCATCCACATCTCGCTGTTATACTTGTCCAAGCAATTCATCTCACTCCCAATATCCGCGCCATGCATGACCGCGTACTCAATTGCTGAAGCAAGGGAGCGAGAGTCTCCTAGGCCCATATTTAGACCTTGCCCAGCGAGCGGGTGAATGGTGTGTGCTGCGTCGCCGATAAGGGCGGTTCGGTGGGTGGTATAGGATGAGGCGTGTCGTAGGCGGAGTGGGAAGGATGCCATTGAATTATCCTGGACCGCCTCAACGGAGCGGGGTATCTCGCCGCTTGCTTCCTGAGAGGTATTGGAGGAGACGGATTCTCGCCACTGTAACTCGTCTACTTGGCCTGAGGAGAGGGTAAACATGTAGTCCAGATCCACGACTGAGAGTCGGAACGCTGCATTAACCATTGCGAGAAAGTCCTCGGTGCTTAGACTCTTCAGTTTGGCTGCTTGGGTTGGCGTAGCCGTCCATACTAGAGACGCGTATGGACCTGGGAGAGCTAGTAAAGCAATTGGACCAGTCGGTAGGAAGCGCTGGTAAGCTGTCACTCCACGAGCATTCTCAGGGTCATGGCTGAAATCTGATGGAAATTCGAGCGTAGCAACTACACCATGCCTATCGTAATCCCAGCCGCGTGCTTGTATACCAGCGAATGTTCTGACAGGTCCGTTTATGCCGTCAGCACCGACGAGGAGGCGAGCAGCTACGGTATGATTAGAGGAGAGCGTAACGTGCGGATAAGAAGAGAGGGTGAGAGAAGAATCTTCTGACGCAGGGCAGGACGGTGGAGGACCGAGATTTATGTTAGCAACAGAAGTCTTGTCGAGTATTTTTATCGGCTCTAGAGAGTCCAAACGAGCAAGCAGAGCTCGAGTGAGGTTCTGGTTCTCCGTCATATGAGCGATTGCAGGCTCAGGAGCAGGGCTGTCGAAAGCAATTCGAGCCGTAGAGGAGAGGCCGTCCCAGACGCGCATATGGTGGTATGGTTGGACACGAGAGGTATCGACGTGAGGCCATGCACCGATCTTAGATAGAAAGGACTGCGAGGAAGGCGTGAGGGAGCTTGCACGATTGGAATATTGGTCTGGAGGAAGATGCCATTTGCGCGCTCGGTCCAGATCTTGGGACTCGACGAGGGCAAGCCTGAGGTGGGATGTGGCCTTTGAAGAACCTATAGTCGGGTCAGTCAAGTATGTCAGAAGGCTTAGAATGTGACATCGTACGCAATGCTGTGAGTAGGCTGAGGCCTGCTGGTCCACCTCCAACACAGACTACATCATAGATATCTGGCGAAGCTGCAGTCGCGAACTTCCTTGACCTTAGCCTAAGTGATCGAGTGCATGATGAGCATGTGTACGGCCTTAATGCGACTGCCATTGTATAGACTGACGGAGACTGAAATTGATCCAGTACGCAAAGTCAGGATACCGAGATGCTCAAACCCTAACAGCTAGCCCTAAGTGGGCTGTATACTACTAATGGAGTGAAATGGGATACTGCTAGGGATCATAAAGCAGGCTTTTCATTGGTTTGTAGCTACATAGGAAAGGTAGTTGTAAGTTTCGTCATCATCCTCGCTCTAGGACCTTGTTCGTAGTCCAGACCATGCCGGGCACAAGAGATCAAGAAACGCCAATACTGTGGTATCGAGAGCAAACCTGGGAAATCCATCATAGTAGTAGAGGTACTGGTGAAGCCAAGGAAAAGAAGAAGTGGTATCATAGACCATTATAGTCGTGGCTCATTTAGTGACCGGGGACCCAGTCTTTGCATTCTCCTCTGCTATCCTTGCTGCTTCCTCCCGGGCAGCTTTCTCTTTCTCTTCCCTCACCCTGGCGAAGACGACCTCCCGGAAGATAGCGCCTTTAGCGAGTTGGGTGAGGCTCTTCTTCTTTCCATCTGGGCCTGTTGCTAGTCCGGTTTCCGTGCTGCCTTTCTTAGCCAGCGCCTGACCTGCCTGCTCGGCAGAGTCTGCAGGGATATCAGGCTGGCTGAGAGTACCATCCACGTCCTCGGGGTCTTGCATCTTGAGTGCCTCGATGCGGTTTGCGAGCTTGATAATGTTGATGCCTCTCTTCAGTCGCGCCTTCGCCATGTATGCGCGGAACTCGGGTAGCAGGTTGAAGTCTGAAGCCGTGTTTCCTGTCAGCCAGACGTCTTGTAGTGCTTCTTCGCTGGAAAGTCGCTTGCTGGGGTCTGGTTGCAGGAGGCTGACGATAAAGTTCTTGGCATCTGAGCTGACATCCTTCCAGTAGCGTCCATGGAAAACGATGCGACCGCTTTTGCATTCTTCGATCAGGTCTGCCACATTCTCGCTACGGAATGGCGAGTAGCCACAGAGAAGGGTGTATGTAATGACACCCAGTGACCACATATCGACTGGCTTCCCGTGTCCTTGTTTGAGCATGATCTCAGGTGCAGCGTAACCGAATGAGCCAGCCATCGTATTCAACATGGCGTCCTTGGAGTCAAGCATTTTGGCGATGCCAAAATCAGCAAGTACTAGAGAAGAATGAGGGTCTTTCGTCAGGTATAGGAGGTTTTCAGGTTTCAGGTCTTGACGAAGGTAAGCGGAATAGCGCTAAAACATTTGCAGGCAGTCTCACCTCGATGCACTACATTGTTGTAATGAAGGTAGTCCACAGCTTCCAGGACTTGCTTGATTGTCTGGGATGCGTCTTTCTCTGTAAACTTGCCATATTCGCAGATACGGTCGAACAGCTCTCCACCAGTAGCCAATTGTGTAACAATGTAGTATTTGTCCTGAAGTGCACGTCCATATGTCAGCCCACCTTGATCTAAAGAGGATGAGTGTCAGTGCTACCTTTGACTCAAACCAGTCGTGAAATCGAACGATATTGGGGTGCTTCATCCTCTGTAGCAGTACCATCTCATCATATACCATTCTCTCATTGCCTTTAACGTTTTTCTTGAGGATGATCTTGATCGCAAATCGCTCTCCGCCGCATTCTGCTTCACGCACTATCCCATAGGTGCCTGCACCAAGTGTCCGACCAAATCGATACTGGGCTCTGAGATGTAGGATAAGTATGCATCCAGCGGACGAGTGTAGGAAAAGCGAACTTCTTATCATAGCTGTCTGGCTGACCGGACAGCTTGTTCATCATATTGGAGACTGTTCAAAGAGCACATAGTCAGCGTGATTCTTTCAAGCGTGATTATACTATGATAGCCAGTAACGGCGTCGCGCATCTGTATCAGGGAATGTACGGTGTGCACACAGTCTTGGGATTGCCTGGAATGGGGAGGATCAAGGTCAATCTTCCTCTCCCATGGATTGCCCATGACTGAGGTGTTTGCGCGTAGGTGAGGTGGGGGGGGGGGGGGTGGTAATGCTTGAGGAGGTCGTCTGAGAGCGCGATGCTGTCCGAGGTCCGGCAATGCCTTAGGTGTAGTGTGTGCGAGGCAAGCCGCAGTAAAGAGTGGACAAGGAGGATACTCACAACTCATATTGGGCGCCTAGTAATAGCTTGTGGATGGGATGAGTCGCGCTTGCCTCCTCGTTCAACTTGAAGGTGGGTAGGATGGTACCAAGAGATTGCTAGCTCAGTCGCTAGTTCTAGTATGGACAAAGCTCTCAAGACCGTATAGGAAGATGGTCGAGTCGTCTGTGGGAAGTGGATAGGAAGGACTGGAGGTCACAAGCGCTAAAGGATGCCTTGAAACGATAGGGGGTTGGGCAGCAAGATCAGGTAAGGACACCTCGATAGTCACTCCCAAGGCGTTGCATCCTCTGACTCAGGAGCTAGGATGCGAATAGGTGGGCCAATTAGGATGCGATCGCAATAGGTTGTTGATTGAGCTGGAGATACTCGTTTGGAACAGCAACCGTTTACCTTACTCAGCCTTGCGGCTGATAGTGGCCCCCACTTAAGTCTTAAAGTACTTTAGTGGCACGGGTAGCGGGGATGTGCCTAGACTCCATGCCAAGACCTGGTCGACTGACGTTGATCTCGTGTTTACTTGGTTTGCTTTCTCCACCTTTGCCGTGTCTTGATAATGTTGCCTTGCGTCTTACAAGTCACAACTACCCCGAAGAAGTGCTGAGAATTCACTTTCATCCTAACCACACAATTGCGTTGACCACAATGGGCTACGAACTCCACATCATTATTGCCTTCACCATCCTGTCCCTAGTCGTTGGTGCTGCCTGGGTAGGAGGCTATCTTGATGCCTACCAGAGCAAAGCTCAAGAGGTCGTACTAGATAAGATGGGCGAGAACAAAGCCTCGTATGGCTTGAAGAGTATGGACAACTACTGTCAATGGCAAAAATGACGGATCCGAGAGCTAAATTCTTGCATAGGCGCCATCACAGGCCAGCGAGTCACAGAGGACGAAGACGTTAACAAGCTCCAGGACGAGGTGGGTAATGATGCCGGTGGTACGATTGGCAAAGGTGGGATCGGAGAAGGTGTCGGAGATACTTTGAGCAAGGGGCTTTGAGGTCACGAAGATGTCACGCTGTACATGGTGTTGTCTTATGAAGCTCTATTGGGGAATAATTCTATGGCTTTCTTGTACATATCGGTACTGTGGCCGGACATCCAAAAGGCGATGTCTCATGAAGTCATCACATTCGCATTTCCGTACCAAATCCAGCTGTTCAAGAGCCAAATACGAGCCAAACGCAAGTCTTCCGGATCATAACGTGGGAAGCGAACAACTGTCTGAGAAAACACTTCGTGCCAACAAAGATGCCTCAGAAGTGGTCGACTGGTGAAAGAGAGCGCCTCACGAGCAGACATCGTGCCAAAAGACATGCCTCGGAAGCAGCGAGTAGCCGGATTTGAGAGATTCTAGACTCTAGGACTAGCTTTCTATCTTACCATTGTGATCACTTCAGTCGTCATGAGGCTTCGATCTGATGCTGCGTTTTTTCATGTATCCCAGAATAGAGACACCCGTGTGCTAGAGAACAACCGAAATTGGCCCATAGAAAGTCAAAAATTATAAGACCTCTGTACTCATTGTAACACTTATTTCCGTTACATCGTACATGGCCGTGATACCAAAAGCCGCTCGCGTGTAGGCAACGCTTATTTTCAGGGCACCCGCCCGCAAAGACCAACCAAAATAAGCCTCCGCTTTTCAGATATCATTCCTTCATACGCCAGTGGCCTCCAAAGTCACGGTGAAATCAAATTCGCGCATTTTCAATTGATGTTGCTCCAGTGTATCAGGCCCACATGAAGCACTACCCAGACCGTGATGGTCGTCATCGATCCGGAAATTGACGCCCTTACTGCCCTTAAGCTCATATGGATGTTGGGCCTGGTCCAGGTCTTCTGCGGTATATTTAGAAACAGCAAAGTCGAATCCTGGTCGACCTGGTCGGCCAGAAGCTTGCTCTTTCGGTCGATGCACCATATCCCACGACTCGAGGGACGATCTGTTCGAGAGCTGCGATTGTGTGTCGGCAGATGAGGCCCTTGAGTGCTGCGTTGAGACAGCTTCGGCATCACCAGGCCGGTGCAAGGTCGCCTTCATGCCGATTCCTCTCTCATCAGTGACTTTCACCCATCTCGTCTCCGTTCGGTTTCCGTTTTCTTGTGGCATATCATAGTCAACCATCATTTCATCCACATCACGTTTCCATATGCCGATCTTGCCAGCTTCTTTCATATCTCTGTAGGTCTGCCCCGGTCCTAGTCCGAACCATTGTACAGAAGTGCGGTCCTCAGGCAACATCATCTCCAATCCTACTCTGGGTAGGATGCTGGGTGTATTCCTCTGAGGCGAGGCATGCACATGAATCAATACTTTGCCCTCGCTGGAAATGGTGTATTTTGTAGTTGTCTCAAAACCCCAGGCTAAAACTTTCGGCGCGAGCCAGCTCTTGACAACGATCTCGAAGCTACCAGACTCCTCAAAGTAGTGGTGGTCGACCGAGCGGACTTCCTCGGTCATCATATGCACCCTCCATCCTCGCCAGACGTTGGCAGCCCTCGGCTTGTCGTTATCGGTGGGTGCGCGCCAGAATGTTAATTTGGGACCAGCGTCCTCAGAGATCAGATCTATCCCTCTATAGCTCCAGGTGAGGATTTTGGCCTGAATAGGATCGAAGGCCATTGCTAGATTAGACGTAGTGATCCGCAGAACGCCACCAATCTCACTGATCCTTGGAGGCGGTAGACTCGGTGGGGGTGAAGCTCTGAACGCCTTCTCGTTGTTGTCGAGTCGGAATTCAGCCCATGCAATCTCATGGCCATATTCAGCCCATCGCAGTTTTGATTGTGATCTGAATGAGAGCTTCAACCATGTCTCTTGATGGGTTAGATGGAAGTTTGTAATGTGCGAGGTAAAAGATCCAATCGAAAACTCGGTGCCAGCCTCGGTTTCGAACGCATCAAGATTCTCTGTTCCGGAGACAAGTTCCTGCTCCTCGCCACTACTGTATGTCAGCTAGTATATGCCCAGAACGCGGCCCAGGCTTACCTAGGCGAGAAGTGTGAGATCGTCCAAGTGTATTGTAAGCCGGCTAGTGACACGAAATCAAAGCGATTCCGTACAAGCACTGTATCCTCTTTCATCGTCACGGTAATCGGCTGATAGACTTTCTTCAGCTCGATCAGTCCTGGTCCTGGCAGATGATCGGAGGTGCACAGTCCATCACAGACAAAGTTCTTGTCGTTTGGTTCGTCGCCGAAGTCGCCCCCATAGGCGTAGAAAGACTTGCCACTTCCATCGGCACGTTTCTTCAGCAACCCGTGGTTAGCCCATTCCCAAATGAAACCCCCTTGAAGTCTTCGATATTTGTAGAATGTCTCTTGATATTCTTTTAGCGCTCCCGGACCATTGCCCATTGCGTGGCCGTACTCTTGAATCAAGACGGGCTTCTCCGAGTCTCGCCCTTCAGTGACATTGGCAAGGTTTACAAGATCATCGATCCCGTTGTACATAGAGCTGCAGATATCGGAGCAAACGTAGGGACGACATCCTTCGTAGTGAACTAGGCGTGTCGTATCGAAGCTCTTCGACCACTGGTACATAGCCAAGTGGTTTTGACCGTACATGGATTCGTTGCCCAAGCTCCATATAATGACACTAGGGTTGTTCTTGTCGCGCCCCACAAGCTGATGCATCCGGTCAAGATAGGCTCCTTGCCAGGACAAGTGATCAGACATCACCTGGCTGCCGTCGACACCCATGCCATGGCATTCCAAGTCCGCTTCGTCCATGACCCAAAGACCGATCTCGTTTGCAAAGGCAACAAGAGCAGGATGATTTGGGTAATGTGAGGTTCGCACGGCGTTGACGTTATGCTGCTTCATCAATAGGAGGTCGTGCTTGATGAAATCTATAGGTACAGCGCGACCGTATCGTGGATGGTGGTCATGCCGATTAACGCCTCTGAACATGATCGGGCGGCCGTTGACTTGAAGGAGGCCTTCCTTCAGTTCGACCTTCCTAAATCCTACGTCCTGCATAATCTTTTGTAAAGTATGGCCTTCCGTAGAGAGGGTTATAGACAGGCGATACAGATTTGGATGCTCAGCTGTCCATTTTGAAGGATTGGGGACATCGATCTTACAGTTGTGTGAAGATGCACCGGAGGCCAGATCACAGTTATGAGGCTTAAGTACCTTGTGTCCAGTCGCATCGAAAAGTTGGAATGTAATTGTTGCAGATACTGAGACCTGAAGCCAACACGATATATCTAGTGTGGCATCTTTGTAATGCTCATCAAGCTGAGTACGGACAAAGAAGTCCTCGACGTGGCCCTTCTTGGGAAAAGCCAACAACGACACATCACGGAAAATGCCTGCTGGTGATCAGTCAAGAATTCCCTCTTCTTTTGGGAAACATTATACAAACCAGACAGCCACCACATATCTTGATCTTCAATGTAGCTCCCATCGGACCATTGGTACACCTTAACTCTGAGTGTATTCTTCTGCTTCTCCCCAGCTCGCACAACGTCACTGATATCAAACTCGGAAGCATTTCGGCTTCCCTGACCGTACCCAACCTCTTTACCGTTAACCCAGACATGGTAAGCGCTATCTACTCCTTCGAACCTCAGTCGGTATGTGAAACCGCCATCGATCGTCCAGTGAGCTGGAATAGAGAAATCGGTCTCGTATAGACCAGTCGGGTTATCGGATGGGGGGTATGGTGGATGCGCCGGGAAAGGATAGTCGAAGTTGGTGTAGTGTGGATGGCCATAGCCTTGGAGCTGCCTAGCTTGTACTGTCAGAAGCGAAGCTTGATAGTCTGAGGCTGACCAGATGAGTGAAGCTTACCAGTGGCCAGGCACGTCAATCAAGCCCCAGGCATTTTCCTTGTGAGGCGGCGGGTCAGGTTCCAGCGGGCTGGAAGCGTAATGGAAACGCCATCTGCCTGAAAGCAACAGGTGTTGTGCTGGCAGAAAGTATGCTCGGGGTGGTAGTCGATTGCGGCAGAAGACATGTTCGGTCATATAATCGGGTGGTACATTGACCTTCTCCATGATGCCGCTTTCCCAGAGAGAGCCTCCCATGGTCGTGTTACGACAAGTTCTATGTTGACAGAGTTGGCAGGCGGAGAAGCTTAGGGACCATAGTTGCCAGGCCAAGCACGTCCGAACTACCGTAGGCGGCTCGGAACGTTCCCTTGGGGGCCAAACTCCGCTAGATGTCTAGGTAGTGTGGGTCCTGGATCGAGGCTCCAATCTGGTCCCTGCTCTCAGTCTCAGTTAGAAGAATTCGTATGCATACTGGCTACGACAACAATCAATACGACTAACTAGGTGCACTATGGCGTTTGTTAAAACCATCTGTATTCGAACGTTTCGGTCATGTTATTATTGCAGATTCGACCTGGAAGGATTTGGTGGAGAAAGCTTGATGACGACATGAAATTGATGGCTATCGTAGATCATGTATTCTGACTAAGACGTACTTTGAAACCTATCAATGCTCTTAGACGAAGTTGTCAAACTCTTTCTGACATACTTTCGTCTGCCGCCAATATTCTCATCTTCACTGATTACTGCGCCCTGATACTGACCACTTGTCGCGTTGCGAGGTTCCAGCTTTGTTGGCTCCTCATTATTATTCAGCTTCATGAAGTGTCGCCAAATGCAATTGTCCTCGAATGTTGTTTCTATTGTGGGAAGGAACTGAAGACCACTAGGCACCAATCTATCTGTATAGGGTATTTCGATGAGCTTCAAGGCGAGAATGGCACACGTCCCGTAGATATTCATCCATCACAGCCAATTGGATCGTTAGAAGCCATATTGACTGCTCAAGTGTGAAGCCCTTGCTGTCTGGCTCTTTCCTCATGTCACGAAGAGCGCTAAGAATTCTGGTACATCTCCTCCTGTGAGTACAGCAACGGGACCACAGAGTACGTAACTGAGCTTTGTGGCATCCTTCTCCGACAAGTCATGCTTTGTAATGTTGCCTTCCACATCCCCGCACAAGTGAATCGATCAGAGAGCATCCCGATAGAGATTCGACAGGTTGATGTCTATTCCCACAATGCAAACCAGAGATATGTTTGCCTTCCACAACCGTTCCGGAACGTAGATCATGAGATGGAATCGAACAAGATATCTGAAGGATGTACGATCAGTGGCGGTCCGCTCGTAGTGTGGGAGAGCGAGCGAGTGCGTTGTGCGGATACTCTTCGCCATATCGAGGGAGACCTTCATCACGTCCTCCAGCCTAATCAAAAATACAAAGCCTGCCGAATCGCTTTAACGACAATGAGAGACCGAGCACCGTCAGCCGTTGCTTGAAGCTGAAAAATTAAGTTTGGGCTACCAGGAGCCTTGGGTACGTGGTCAATCGTTTCAATCGTCGCAAGCAGTGAATCGTATAAGATCTTCCTGGTGATACCCAGCCAATGCTTCCCAAGAGGTCTATCTGTTGCCACCAGTATGTTCGGGGACACCGCAGCACGAAAGCCAGCTCCGAGCCATATAATTCCAAGCTGCGTAAATGCAACCTACCAAGGTGCAATTCGGATACCCAAGTAATAGACAACGAATGAGCAGTCTAACCCAAAATGTATCATCGGCGTGGGATATCGTCGTCTCCGCTTCTTTGAGGCATGGACGTGTACTCGAGCAATTGTACTAGCGCACAGCCCCTTGGTATGTCAAAGCTCCGATGAATTGCGTGTTGTGAGTCGCTGAAAGTCCAGACAACCCCATCCTCATCGAAGACAGGAGACGAGAATTGTGCATCCACCTTGATCTCTTGCTTGATCAGGTAAAGGGGAATGTGAAGCTAGCAACTCCACAATACCCGCACAAATAAATAGCCAATGACTTCCGCTTTGCTGCTGCCGTTTGCCAATAGTCGTCGAAATGTTCAATAACTTGTAAACCACGCATCAGCGCGCAAATTGTGGTACCGAGGAACACACTGAGAAGGTGAGAGAGCCTCCAAAACTTGTCATGTCCAATAGTCTGGGTTGGTGAGACACCAGTCGTTCGAAAGCTCCGTTCCGCAGAGTTGATAAGGTTGCTCAAATCAGGCTCCATGCTCTTGTCGTTGTTTACTAGCGACGTAACAAAGTTGTGCGGTCATGTTAGCATTTAAAGTATCACCTTCCATCCCCAATAATACGTCATACTCTCTGTCATTTTCACTATTGCCTAGTTATGATTGCAGGAAATTTTTCAATGTCGTCAAAGCATGATGCGTGTTCCTGACTTTCGGGACGTGTGCGCTCACAAAAGCAACTCTGTCCCTTTGCTCGCTGTCCTTGATCACTGATGTTCGGTAAATACGCTCGATGCAGGTGCAACGCTCAACGGAGTAAGCTCGACAAGGCCTTCGCTTCTGCGCTCCGACCCACGTCCAACTAAGCGTAGCAGAAATCTGGAATTGACAAGACGGGTGGCAGAGACCATGATAGAGAGAATGCCAAGCGGTGCGGCCGCCGTGAGTAACAACTGGTCACCAGAAGAAGCAATTCGCAAGAATTCTTTGGCATTGCATTCTATGATCCCATCTGAGAATATAATACAAGGGCGTTGGTCTTTGCCCCCACTCCAGCCTATGAGTTTTCAAATTCGCATTCTGTGGCGGCCCCAATAATGCATGTTGTTGACATCAAATCTGTTCACTAAGCCAAAAGTTGAACGCTTCTTAAGCTTCTGCCTATTTTGTTGAATCGGATACTGCCCGTTACCTGGCATGGTCAGATTCGACCTGCGGGAGTTGCGAGCCCGATTTGTGCCAGATATCAATGACTGCTCGGTCCCACGCATCCCAAACCCAGAATCTGCCGCCGTCCTTCACAAGACCGAGTAGGAGGTCATAGAGCGTCTGCTTCTCACTTATACCCTTTACTAGGAGCAGATTCAAACCACCGGATTCCTTGAGTTTCTTGATGATGGCGCATAGCTGGCAATGGTCAGTATCAGCGTGTATTGTGGGGACCAGAAATGGGACTGGATCATGTACAATCTTCGCTTAAGGGCACCAGGGGTCTTCATGTATGGAGGGACACTCACCGATAAGGAGTCTGTTTCCGCAGCCGTCAAGCGCCATTCCGAAAAGTCTAAGAACAAGTTCCGCAGAGCCGGAAAGCCCACAAGCTCATCAGCAAATTTCGACACGAAGAAGCAACGCCATACTGACCACAGGTAGGTATACTGTGCTGGTATATCCCTGAGATAGTAACAATGACCTCCAAGACGTAGAATCACAGAGTGAACGAGACTCAGTCTTCCATGTGGAGAATTCGGAAGGCAGAAGCGTGGTTAAAGGTGAAAGATTTGATCGTTCGGTTCAAAACTGTCATAAGCAAAATCCTCGATATGTTGAGGTGAAGTGAACATGAACGTGTTCTTGTTATATAGAACTGGCATTGCCTCATCATAGATGGAGTGACAGGTGTGAAGAATCTTTGCGTTGACTATCCCTGTGCGGAGCATTTGGCTCTTCTGGATCGATTCTAGATCGACGAATCTCTGGGCATCTTTAATAGGAATGGGAGATACGAGTAGTAATTCCCATATCATTTGCCGTATCTCCAGAGGTAAATGGACAAAAGCGCCCATTAGGGCGGGCTCGGGAAAATTGTACTTTATGGCGCCAGCAGGCTGTTCGCTAGAAGTCCGAACAAGCTGCTTGTTATTCTTATCCGGAGTGCTCGTGTCACATGCAGCATCATCTTTCGGAGTGGGCTTGACATTTAAATTATCCTCCATAGGCGTGGGCTGCAGATTGATTCTTTCTTTGATAGGAATGGGCTTGGGGCCCATGCCCTGCTGGGTAGGATCACTGAAGACCACACTCGAATCCTCTCCAGTCCACTTGCCTTCATCTTTGCTACTTTCAGCTGGCGGCCGACCCAATGTTCCGAGTTTCCAAAGAAGATACCCAAAGAGTCCTCGCTGTATAACAGGTTCTCTTGCCGCCGTTAGGGATTGTTCCGTTGGGGTATGTATCCTGTTTCCGCAAGAACATGACCCAGAGCCGATCTGAATGTTGAATACAAAAACATCATGCAGCCCGAAAGTGAAAATCTTTTGCCGCATGCTGTTGTACTAATGGAGTAGTAGTCCGAAGCTGAGGAAAGAAAACCTGACGAAGCAAAGCAATAGCAAGCCGAAGATATGACTGATATGTAGAGAAGGTGGACACAATTTTCCCACGATATGAGCACTAAGTGTTAAAATTGTATGAAAGAAATGTTAAGGTTTGACACTTGAAGGGAAGTGATGGAGCCCGAGAGTGATTACGCAAAGCTAGCATTCTTAAAGCGAGCACATAAGAGCACATTTTCCGAGTCGAATGTCATTTCGCTGGCACTTTGCGTGGTGTAGACTAGGTCCCCACTGCCAGAGGACTCGCTCGAGAGATATCTGTCGCCGTGAACGAGCACAATTGTCACCACTCGTTTAGTGCTTGGTCTGACCTTTGCCGAGCGCTAAAAGGTCGAGCAAAGGAGTCTTCGATTCCTCCTTGTGTGAAGAGCCCACATTGGCAGGAGTGAAACTACTGTGAAGAGCCGGATTATTGGGTATTTCTATCCGGCAATTGTTCCTCATCGACTCGACTTTTGGTTCTTGCTTGGGAGTCCACCAATTTGTGCGTCCGATAACCATGAAGGATGGAGAACATTGAAAGGTTGAGGCTCAATACTGGGTGAGAGAAAGATGCGAAGTTTAGAAAAGTTTGGAATTGAAGAGGCTGGAAAGCTGTATCTGAAAGGGCGTAAGCCCGGGCGCAGAGCAGAGCATAAGAAGGACCTAGTAAGTGCAAGTGACAGTAAAGCTTGGCAAAGCTAAGAGGACATCAAGACTCAGCTTACATGAAAATAGCATTACATAGCTTTCATGCACTGTTGCCTCTGATCACTACTTAGATTGGGCGAGTTTTGGTTACGAACAACATCATAGAGAAACTGCTCCGTTCCGCGACTTTCGGTGTTGACCTCTGTATATACCTGACTACGTCGGCGTCGGATAGCTGCACACGGAAGTTGTCGCAGTCTTCGCTGGAGGGGATGTACATGTGCAAATTGGAGTGAAGGGCTCGCTTGACGTAGTTGGAGCTGTACCATCCACATTCTGTGCCTTCACAAACACTGGTATAGTGGCTCCGGTTCTTAGTCCAAATGCTTGATGGCCAAGCACTGCGAATTCGATGAATTAGTGTAGCCGCACAGATATGCCAGTGCGAGAGATCAAGACATACCTCTTAAAATAGACGCAGCCTCCCCAGAATGGGTCGTAACAGAGATATACGTGCTTCTGTCCGTAGAGAAGATCTGGTCAAGCACCTTTTTAGACCTGATATCTTGATCGGCCTTCGTCTCCCCATGTAGAGCCTCCCACAACTCGTCATTCTCTGTGAAACCTGGCTCGATTGTATAGCTTGGAAAGAGATCGTGTATGTAGGCGGCGTTGCTCCTTCGATCGCACGTATGCCCACTGATTCCCTCCCGGAAAAGTTCCTTCACCTCGGGCGTGAAAGGATGCTTGGGCGGCAAATTGAGCCCGTTGAAGGTATAGTATGCTGTCTGTAGACATCTGGTCAGAGGACTGGTGTAGTACCTCTGAGGCGTAGGAATCTTCTGGTTCTTGATCTCAGATGCCCAAAATGCATTGACTGCCAGAGCTTGGGTGACACCCAGCGGCGAGAGGTGGGCGTCAGACCAGGTGATGGTACTGTTTCCATCGATCTCGGAGTAATAGCAATTCCAGGCAGGTGTGCCATAATAAGCTTCTGCGTCATTGTGGTAGCCGTCGCCATGGCGGCCGATGTAGAGCAGCTTGTATTGCGTGCCGTGGGGAGCATCGTAGTTAAAGTGGGAGAGTTGGCGCTTGAAGCGTTGCCATTGGGTCAAGTTGTGACGGTGATCGTTCCCATCGGTCGCATAGGTGCGGTTGATGAGACCGAAGTTGGTGGTCATGAAATTGAAGGATGTTGCATTTGTTGAAGGTTCATCTTGGAGGAAGTACCCCGTTATGGTGGTATAGTTGATGTAGCTATGGCTGTCAGCTAAAGGCGTCTGGACAAGGCAGCTTGCTATAGTAGCCCCAACAAGCAAAGAATACGAGGGAAACATAGTGGCGGAATGACAGAGCTCGTTGGCTGCGAGGGAACCTCTTACCGATTCGCACGCGCATCCGCGGTCGCTTTATGTATCTTGTGAGTACCCTCATCGTTTCGAGAGACATGATCGTTTCTCCTCTGGTCGAGATCGGCTGTTGATTGGTGCCTATAGTTGAGGAACGTGGACAGCGTATATGGTCATGGGTAGGGCTTTGGAGGGTCCGATGAGCCGTGAAGGAACCGATCAGCGGCAGGGATGTGCCCGAAGAGGCAGCTACTGACGAACGAGCAGTACGTATCGTGTCCCACGTCATCACCAGGGAAAAAAAGTGTTCACGGTTGTCCCGCGCGGGCTGTCCCTAAGCGCACGACGTAAGCAAGCCTCTGAAGCGTGATCGGTACCCAATCAAAAGTTTTCCTACTGGGCCCCGTGCCCCCATTTCGGGAGCCTCCTGGGATGGTGCGACCTTTTACTCCCACAATAACGTGCTTCCCACGGTATTGAGGATTCAAGACCCAGGACGGTTCTTGTAGGCATGTCTGTCTGTAGATGTACATGTATAGAGGTGAATTGTTCGATGGATCCATGTGCTATCTAACTCGTACTAGTAAGATTGAGTGCTCCTTTGCCAAGTTCCATCATACTACTGCCATAGACTGTGCTCTGAGTTGATGCACTCATCAACACACTCGAACTGTTGGGCAGTGGCATTCTCTGCACATCCGGTCCGCTTAGCAGGTCCGGAGATCCATTAATACCTGTCCAAACAAGGTTCGCAGTGACATGATGGTCCAGACCGGGCCAATCGATTCCCAATTGTCGTCGCATAGCCAGACATTGAAGGACTAATCTTGAACCCGAGTAATATACGGCATCGACTTTGAAAATTTCGGTGGCGTATTGGGATATGCCGTCGAGGCGAATACCACAGTTGTACCTTTCTGGGCCGTCTAGCCAATAAAGCCTTGGAAGGTGTTCCGTATTGAGTCCCGTCGTCAGATTACGGCCCCACTCTTTGGGCATGTTCTGCCCCGGAAGGCGAGACAAGTAGAGGATCGCGTCTAGAAGTGTGTGGCAGTCTCTGTAGCTGGGAAGAGCAGCCGGCGGATTGTAGCATTCAGCGCTTAGACAGGGCGAGGATAGGGAAAAAAGAGCGGCGAGCAGGAAGATTGGAGATCGTGGCATCTTGTGTGCTTGCAAAAGGACCAGGGTTATCTTTGGTTCGAGAGCACAAGCACACCCCATGGTCACGGGAGTAGCTCATTATATATTGCGGATTGAGTACTCGTTGAACGTGGGGAAGCGCTCAAGCGCGTGTTCGGCAAGAGGGTACCTTGCACGTACTGTCTTGGACCCTGCTTTTGCCGTTTCGTGAGTGAGACACTGTAGCTGCTGTAGTACAATCAAATGTGTCTTAGAAGGTGCGCAAAGAGCTGCAGGATCGAACAGTAGGGTGCGAGATAAAAGCGTTATGTATATTTTGGACGTAATTATAACATGCACTCAGTTCATGATGGCCACGGTGAATTGAGGTAAGAGATAATGAAAGAGCTCTCAAGATTGAAAGGCGCGTCGAGCAGGTTCATCGGCTTTCTCATGAAGAATTGAATTTGGGTTCCTTGGCTCGATGCGATGATTGTCGCGTGAAAGCGCAACTGATATGTACCTCATGACCTTGCTGCATATTGAGAAAGCAAATAGGCCACCTTACCTTATATCAGCCATACTGGCGCGGGAAGGCTCCCACGACGTGACCTCACCTACCTATGCCTGTCCATCTGAGGAGGTGATTTGGCAGACTTCGCCAGGTCTTGGCCCCATGCTTGAACGTTGAGGTATACAGAATTGAGCCATCGTTCGTGAGAAATCCTTTCAGCTATGATCGGCAGACTCGATCAGGGTGTTGTTATACCTTGGTACGATTCGCAATGCAAACAAAGCTTTACCCCACCTTCCTCGTAAGCATTCGCGCTTGGCAGTTAATTATTCTCCTAGCAGTGACTAGGAATTGTACCAATCTCGAGAATGTCAGAGAAAAGAGACAACGAACTAAAGCCGACAAGAAACAACACGTATGATTCTTTTGAGAGTGGTAGTTATTGCACGCTGGCCTTGGGCCCCACGCATACCTAATCAGTCGGGTTCTGTATAACACAGTGGCGCAGATGCGTTGGCACCTTACGGGCCTGAAGAATCATCGCAACGCAGCAAAAGATCCGAGCTAGGTACCTGGTTGGAAACTGATCCGAAGGGTGAAGTATGTCGTATGCTACTCATGATGAGAAGACGTGGCTTGATATGCAAAATGTAAGTGGTTGTGATGTGCTGATAAAGAAAGGAAGGTTGTGCGCTTCCTTGGCCGCAGAAGCTAGCGTTTCATCGTAGATCTGTGTTTGCGACCGGCAGGATCTGTTCCACGTTTTGCGCTCCATTCCACGCCAAGTCTATTTACCCTGCCTTAGACCCGCGTGGAATGCAGGGAACTGGCCCTTGTAAGTTGTAACACAAACAGAAGGAAATGATGAGGCAGTGGCAGGATGGAAACGTGTTGTTATTGTGCCGCTTCCGACATCAACCAACGACACCGAATCGTCTATTCTACAAATGTTGTCACCAGATCCCGACAGCGTCTGGTAATTAAGGTAGTTTTATGAAGAAGATCAGAACGGGTCGAATGTGATTTGACGTTAAGAGCCACGGGGATACCATCACAATTATAGAAGCTGCATTATTGAAGGTTAACAAGGTACCTTATGTAACCGCCAGGGGTCCAGCTGATCTACGGCGTCTGGTTGGCTGTCTCCTGCGTTAGCGCGTTGCGGCCGGGAGATTGCACCCAGACTTGCGACGACTTCCATCCCCCCTGGACATCCGTCTCCTTCCTTCCAACACCAACAGCTGCACCTCGTCGTCGTCGTCGTCTTACTTCTTCCACTTGTCTTTTTCTCACGATCTGTCATACAGAAATCAAGTCACTCCTTTCTTGATTTCTGTTGCCTTCGTGAAGAACATCAGTCTTTAACGAATCAGTCACTCTTTACAATCTCCGACACCCCTTCCGACGCGGCGCTGGCTTCACAAAGGACCGCAGGTACGCCATCATCCACGCTTTCATTGTTCTCAACAACCACAGTCCATTCCCTGCACGCCCTCGCCTCGAGGAGATGGAGGGAGGACAAGGCACGAAAGTCTTTTGCTCCGGCATTGGATCTGCTTCCTTGTTCTAGAAATAGAATCAAAAGTTCCAGCCGCCCCAGGCTCAGCGCCAAATGATTTCCGGCTTTCGTTACACAAAATCTATGTACCACGGACATCTTGTTCGCACCTCATCACTTCTTACTTTTGCAAACATCGACACTCCTTTTCATCACACTCCTTTAGCAACTGCGTTGATCGCTAACACCACATTCATTCTAGATCCATTTCAACGCATTTCACGCAGCTAGCAAGCATCACCATCTTTACCATATTACGACATACGCATAACATCTCACGATGCATATATCTTACCAGGCTTTGGTCCTGGCGGCCTTGAGCCTCGACTGTGCTTTCGCTCAGCCAGCACACCGTCACCAACACAAACATAAGCGCGACCTTGCAGATATTCTTCATAAGCGTCAGGTTGATTACAACGACCCTACGTTGTACAAGGATGTGAACTGGGCAGAAGTATGCAAAGATAATGGATGTGCTCCTGGATCTCCCCAATACAAGGCATCAGCAGCCGCTGCTGGTCCTGCCGCTACATCTACTCCTGCCTCTTCGCCTCCTGCTTCTTCGCCTCCTGCTTCTTCGCCTCCTGCTTCTTCGCCTCCTGCTTCTTCGCCTCCTGCCTCTTCACCTCCAGCCGATGTAGGCAGTGGCACCGCTCCCGCATCAACCTCAAGCGCTGCGCAATCAAAACCCTCCCAAGCCTCCTCCGGCTCTTCGGGCTCTACCTCCGGCAGCACTGGTACTTGCAACGACCTCAGTAGCGTGTGGAAAAAAGGTGATACCAGCCGAACCAACGCGATCTACATGGGAGACGGCAGCTCATGCCCTGGCGGTTGCACTTCAGCCGATGGCGGAAAGTACACCTCATTGGGCGGCACGACCACACCACAGAACGTTGGCCAAACGGACGGTTATATTGGCAATGTTGGCTCCCCGTACGGCCATAACATGCTTCCTTTATCCGACTGTGATGCCAGTGGTCACGACTTCTCCCTTACGTTCATAGCCACCAATGATATCAAGGTTGCGCTGTGGAACAAGAATGGTGACGATTGTGGCATGCCGAATCGACCTCAAACCGGTGCAAGCCGTAACGCATTCTTCATGTTCGAGCTTGCGGCTGGTCAAAAAGCTGTCTTCGCCATGGCCCCTAATTCCCAAGTTGCATTTTCCCAAGCCTGCGACAGAAACGGTCAAACTGGTCAGTTCGACTGCACATGGGGCGAAGCTGACTTTGGCAATACTGAAAATGGAGGTGCATCTGGTTACGATCGCTCTTCAATCCCTAATGGCCAAGGCAATACGGGTCTCCTCACTGTCAGCGCACCTGGGTTCGATGAGAGTAGCCAGCAGGCCCATAGCTTCGTTAGCACAAGCCAGCTGAACACTGGCGGCAAGACAAACATCCCAGCGGGCCAACCTGCCCACATGCAGGTCACCATGGGATAAAGTTGCTCCCATGGGGTTCCCTTCATCAGTAGGTGGTTCGCTCCTCAAATCGTGCGAGAAACCTTCGCTGACCAATATCCCAGTCTTCTACTCGGGCTGGGGCAATATCACACTTATTTATCCTGGGGGGCTTAGATATACCCAGCCATTTAAGCATGTATATCTTTGACATTCTTCTTTACAATCTCTCCAGTGGAGGCTTTTGGATATCTGGGATAACAAACATTTACGATCAAGAGTTATCATGGGTACGCTGGCGTAGCTCTTGCATGTCCAATAGTCGTGGTTTGGTGCGTATGTCTAATAAATACTGATCGATTAATACTGCTTGCTTGCACAATGCCTCAACGATCCTTACCACGGTGTGACTTCACGACCCTGCATCTCGGGGTGTATATACTGTTGCATATGATCTTGAGTGATACCTGTGCGACAATCCATAACGGCTCGCTAGACTGAGGGCATGGCATTTCCACGGCGTGAAAGTGAATGCTAATCTCGCCCGCCCTATTCTCCCATCTCAATTCCGATAGGAAGTTAACCGAGTATGAAGACTTCACTTCCCCATCGCGAAGTGTTGATGACAGCTCCCGAAAGCTCGCCCGCGCCATGCTCCTTTTGAAAAATTCTGTGCTCTCGAGAACCTGGCAACGGAAACTGCGACCTGCAAACAAATTCATCGCGTTCGGGAATTTTCAACCCCACACATCAATTTATTGACGGATAACACAATCAGTCGCTACCTGACCAATTCTTATCTCCTTCATCACGTCCCCTTCCATTCATTGCTTGATGCACGATGCACTGCCACTCCGTTGCTGGTCCAGCGGTTGTAGTGGCATTTCACCTCCTTCTCAGAATCACCAACGCGCAGGCTTGCGCTGCGGGTACAGCGCAGGAGATTAATGGCAATTGGTATTGTTCTGAGGTTGATGCTATTAGTTATGCGAATTTTCCAGGGACGGGGTATTATAATAAGGTTACGGATATGGATGAGGTATGTGTGTTTACTTGTCATGTTATTGCCTCTTTGGGACATGGTTGGGCGTCGGTACGATGTTTTTTGGGACTGCATTACACTCAATTACGCAAAGTCCTGCATCAGGCGAGGAGTTGCTGACTGGAGAACTTGGACAGAGTACGGGCGAGTGCACTACTGAGCGGTACAATTACAACGGCAGTTTAAGTCCACTGGACGAAGAGGTTGGTACTCAGGAATCCTAGGGATTGTAGGGTGAGTGCGCTGATTACAAAATTTCTGCAGCTCTCAATACATATCCGTGGCCCAACCTGGCTCAAACAAGTCGCCGTCTACACGCTCGACACCAGCTCCCCTAACAAACGAAACAAAAAGCGAAGTACCCATGATCATCGACGAGGCGGAGGACATCAATACCTCCACAAACGCCACGGCGAAGTGGAGGAAGTTCGGGAGCATGCGCATGAGCACAAGCACAAGAAGGCGAAGCGCTCTGTTGGTCAAATGGTCTCAGCTACTATTGATGGCCAGGTTGTGAGTTGGACGAATGTTTATGCTGGACCTGGTTTTTCTACTGGAGTCCCTGCGCCTGTTGCTGCGCTGGAGTATGATGCGAATGAGTCGACGCCGGATGCAACAGCGTACGAGTCTTTTGAGGAGGTTGTTACTATTTCGACTACCATTACCTTGTCGGGCGCGATGGGGCCTAGCACTACAGTCTCGGATGTGGTGGTTTCGAGCTTGGTAGCTACCAGCGTCGTCCCTTCAAGCGCCGTGGCTTCGAGTACGGAGGCGCCTACCCCAGCGGCTTCTAGTTCAACAACTTCTACACCAACAAGCAGTGGGAGCTGGACGCGTCAGGCTTACTACAACGCCGCGGATGGCACATCGCAGGGCATCACGTTCCTCAATCACTTCGGGGGGGAGAACGGGGTTCCTGGAACGAGTGCTGGAGGACCAGCGTAAGTGCATATAATATTTCGCCTACAGATCTGGACGCTGACCTGGGGACAAGCTTTGGCACCTCGCTCTCGTACGCCTCTTCAGATGGCCAGTCCGGCGCTGCTTCGTCCCAAGTTCTGGCTGATGACCTGATCGAGGACGATGTGGAGGTAATCCTGTTGTCGGACAAGAGCTGCGACGACGGCGGTTGTGGGTATACGCGTCCTGGTGGTGTGGCATACCGTAAGTCGTCATTCTCCACTCTCGCCGTTTCCCCTGGGAAGCTAATCCCATCTCAGACGGTTTCCCCGGCTCTTACAAACTCTTCCTCCTCGAATTCTCAATGCCGTCGACCAACAAAACCGGCTTCAACGCTGACATGCCCGCAATCTGGCTCATGAACGCCCAGATCCCACTAACAAGCCAATACGGCGAGAACCCAGACTGCAGCTGCTGGACCTCTGGCTGTGGCGAATTCGATCTCTTCGAGATCCTTGACTCGGGGAATTTCAGGTGTAAGAGTACGCTGCATATGGCGCCTGCTGGGGGGTCTAGTGATTGGTTTCAGAGACCTATGGGGGGTAGTGTTACAGCTGCTGTTGTTTTTCATGGGAGTAGTGAGGTGGTTTCTATTAGGGTGTTGGAGCAGGGGCAAGCGTTTGAGGAGAGTTTGGAGGGTAGTGTTGTGGATGGGTGGGTGGAGGAGCGTTCTAGTTTGTTTGATATGGCGAGTTGAGGATTAGGCTTACATACTAGCGCAGCAGTATTGCTCCATTGCTTGCGAGGGTTGGGTAGAACGACTGATGTCAAGGTTAAGCATTGTCGTGGTACAGTTGCATGCATAAAGTATTGTCCATAGAACTCGGAATTAATACTAATCCTCCAAAACCCCAGTCTTGCCCCAATCGAAACGATACCGTGGAGTCTATAGCTCGTAGCCCTTCCTTTAGAGACGTCCACCTCTAAGTCTATCACTGAGTCATCCCTTCCCCGTCCCTCAAAAGCTCCTTTCCAGACCCAAGCCTTGCCCAAACCATAGCACACACACAAGAGCAATACCTGACCTACTATAACCTACACCCGCTTACCGTAGAAGGGCTCACCGCCCCTCGACCTAACCAACCAGCCAATC
The DNA here is from genome assembly GCA_018257865.1 of Stereocaulon alpinum. Lineage (NCBI taxonomy): Eukaryota > Fungi > Ascomycota > Lecanoromycetes > Lecanorales > Stereocaulaceae > Stereocaulon > Stereocaulon alpinum. The sequence goes on from JAEUBA010000007.1 coordinate 136,472, forward strand.
AGCCGGCCAGCCTAGTAACCTTACTTACCGCCCGAATCTTGATCATCATGGGCTCAGTTTCGGTTCCAGGGCCTGACTAGGGCCGTGTCAGGGGTGCAAGTAGACAGCGAAAAATCACAGAAGTTCATAGCTTAATGGGAGGAATGCCTTTGTATGGAGGATGGGAGATGTGGGGGATTGTAATTTTGTATGTCCGTGTAAGGTAGCTGAGCGGGATTCTGGATGCGGAGTGGGAGTGAGGTGGACGGGTGCTTTGGGGAGTGGAGCGTGTTTGGGGTGAGGGGTTTTTAGGGTTGGGGTTGGAGTCCTGCTGCTCCTCAACTCCTGTTGCCCATCCTTGGATCTTTCGACTGCTCTCTTGACTCTGTTTTACTCTCCTCCCGTCGGAACAGGATACATCTTCAGGCATTGCTCTGATTAAGTTGGCGCCATAAGAGTGCGCGCGCGAACCGTGACTTTTCCTGCAGTCATGGAAGCTTTTGCCGCCGACAACGTCCGAAGATAGTATTCCTCAGTCTATCAGGAATTCTTGGGGTTGTTCTTCGCTACACATTTCAAGCGCTTCACCATACATTAGTCCGTGTACATATGACTCGCCGATCAGCTCGTGGATCTTCTCGTCATAGGCTCTGGGCCTTAGAATGAGCGGCGTTGGTACGTTGTATAGCACACAGATCAGATCGCCGACTCTTGCGTGATCGGGAACAAGGCCGATTCTACCGCCTTCTGTAGAAACGAAGCTACGGCAGTGCGTTGCTTCACGGACGGCTGATTCATAATCGGCCATATCGCACATCCCCATAGCAGTCCAGCCGAGTGATGGCAAGCTCCGACCATCCTCGCTGGGAGACTGGAGCCCATGCACCGATAAATATCGGAGTAGGAGTAGAAGCCGATGATATTCGCGGCGCCGATCGACAACACATGCTTGGCCCAAGATCCTGTTGGCAATGAGAGTACGCCAGTGGCCCTCCGGGACTGTGTGCGGTTCCTGATATACCGCTTGAGACAGCTTTAGACAGGACCCTTCCCAAGCTAGATCTTGGAGGGCTGCCCTTTTTGCGTGCTGACTGTCTTCGCCACGATAGCCATGCCATCCAGACGGTACTTTGTTCAGAATTCTATCGAGTAGGAAACCCTGCGTTTTGATCATGTTCGAGTTTGGAATACAAGTAATGTGACATGTTGTGTTCGTATCCTTGGCTTTGAAGCCTGCATGATAATTTGTGGTATCAGCGGACAGACCAAGAAAGTAGAATCTTGCCGGCGCATCGAAATTCGGGCACCAAGATGGCAATTCGTCAGTTGTAGGTCTAATACATGCGAATAACAATATCATTTGACCTCCGCCACGCTGTACTTCCCACTTAGCATAGTTCAAATACACCGCTGCCGGAGATAAATCATATCTAACGGGCACGTTTTCTTGCACCTCAACACCTGCTAGGCCGATCAGAGCATAGAGCCTGTCTCTGGGTTCTGTGCACTCTCGTCCACTGCTACTAAGCAAAAGCATTGACAAATCTATGGTATGATCTTGAGACCGCGCGCGTTTTCTTTTCATATCTTGAATGATGTCAAGCGATGCAATACCTTGGCCGTATTGCGCATTATTGCGAGAGCCTAGAAGTGATAGTAGGCCTCTTGACAGAATGACTTTGCCGAGATCCAGCAAGTAGTCGAAGTCCATTACGTTTCCGCCGCAAACAATGTCAATATCTCGAGCTAGGACAGCCTCTTGCAGCACCCATAAGCGAGAGAACCATGGCCGATCGAAGAGTTGGCCAAGGCCATCCCAGATGGGCGATCGCCATTCTGGCAATCCATATTCACACAGTGTACGCTTTTCAGGCGCAATCTTTCCACGAACACCGAGGAGAGTTGTTAGAAGAGCACTTGATGCTTCCAGCGCTTGTTCAATTTGTATGTTAGATTCACCAAGCCATACGATCACTTTAGAGGCAGCGGCATAGATAGTGCCCATCAAGGGAACCTGTGCTTCCTTGTCCCGTGGGTCCTCTTGATCGATACAGAGACCGTCGATCCAGATTAAGTACGAAACTGATTTGGCATGAATATTCAAACACTGCAGAGCTCTTTCAACGTTAATGGTGACTTTTAGAATTGAACCGTCACTGCAGGAGAGAGCTCGATCTCGCGACTGACCATCCCAGGTATATGATAGCGCCGAGAACGGAGGATGACCGTATAGTGGACTATGGCGGATTGCATAGATTGGTTTGCTCTCCTTAAATGAAACGCAAAGAAGACGAATGTGTTTGTGAGCAAGTGGCGCATACGAGTACGGCCTCCATCCATTGCTGGACGCCATTAAAACCTTAGAAGTCGAGGAAGTGAAGAAAAGGTACAAGATACAGAATACAAAGAAGCGTGGGAGGCAGGCTCCAGGCTGGGTTTCTGTCATGACTCCCGAGCCGGAGCCATGGCCGCCGTCAACCGAGCGAGCCGAGGTTGTTTCCCCATCTCTACGCCAGCCACAAACCTTTGAGCACCTCGACGTTAAAGGTCTATATGAAAGAAAAGCTTACAATTCAATTATATTCTGGCCATATAACAACTCACGACCTCGTCACATTGATTCGAGTGTCCCAACAAATCACTTGTCAAGCGCGTGTTGATGCAGTGAAGGACCAGAACAAAAGAAACGTCCCCGCACGTCATTCAACGCCAGTCATGTCAGCTTAGTGCACAGCGACCGGCACTTGATTTCTTCGTAATTACGCGATCCAGAGTGCTTCGATTACTTGCTAGATAAGTAGGAGAGGTATATCCCCAGCATGGCGGCAGCGGTATCACCGCCGAAGCCCTGGGAGAGGGCAAACGGAACCAGTAGGTGTCCTGGTAAGACTTCATCATGGGACAGCTACAACCATGAAGCAGCAAGCCGCCAGCTAACGCTTTCTCAATCAAAAGCCATCTCTGGCGCCTCACCAATGCCAACCAGCAATCCCCATACCTCTTCCGCCGCCAACACAACATCAACAACATCCTCCTCAGAACCGCCCGCCCTCCCCTCCAAACCCTCCTCACTAACCACCGTCGCAAATCGAAATGCCTCAAACTATTCTCCTTACAATCAAAACCGCTACGGAAACTCGTCATACTCCGGCATAGGTGGGATAGGCGGTATGGGTGGCTACTCGTCGCCGTACTCACGCTTTGGTGGTATGGGCAATTCGATGTACGGCGGCATGGGAGGCTACGGTAGCGGCTATGGCTCCATGTATGGTGGTATGGGTGGAATGGGAGGCATGTATGGCGGTATGGGACAGCCGGGCATGATGGGTAATGGAGACCCGAATGACCCAAACAGCTTGACGAACTCGTTCAGTCAGAGCACGCAGGCTACGTTTCAGGTTATCGAGAGCCTGGTCGGTGCATTTGGAGGTGTTGCACAGATGTTGGAGAGTACTTACATGGCTACTCATTCGAGTTTCTTCGGTATGTACATTTACCTCACCTTACCTTTCCCTTCGTCTCTAATAGGCTGGGCAAGCATACTAACGAGAGAAAACAGCAATGATATCAGTAGCAGAGCAATTCTCCAACCTCCGCACAACCCTCGGTTCTATCCTCGGCATCTTCACCCTCCTCCGCTACTTCCGCACCCTTTTCGCAAAACTAACAGGCCGCCCACCCCCTGCCGACGCAACATCCCTAACCCCCTCCGCATTCGCCTCCTTCCAAGGCCTCTCTCCCTCATCCTCCCTCCCAGACGGCAAACCCACCCCCTCACGAAAACCCTTCCTAATCTTCCTAGCCGCAGTAGTCGGCCTCCCCTACCTAATGACAAAACTAATCCGCTCCCTCGCCCGCCAAAACGAACAAAACCAATATAACCCGGACGGCCGCTTAATCCTCGGTCCAGATGGCCAACCCTTACCAGACCAACAACCCCACCAACCAATCGACCCCTCAAAACTCGACTTCTGCCGCCTCCTCTACGACTACACCCCCGAAAGCACAACACAGGGCCACCCCCCCACCCCAGGAATCGACCTCGAAGTCAAAAAAGGCGACCTAGTAGCCGTCCTCTCAAAATCCGACCCCATGGGCAACGCAAGCGAATGGTGGCGCTGCAGAGCGCGCGATGGACGCGTCGGGTATCTACCTGGCGTCTACCTCGAAGCGATCAAGAGGAAGCCGCAGGCACAGCAGATCGAGGATGGAGGGAGGGTTAATACGATGAGTAGTCTTGTTGGAGGAGGGGGGAGTGAGGAGGGGAGCAGGGCGAATAGTTTGAAGGTTGAGGTTAAGGCTGCTGCGGGGCCGAGGGTTGAGGGGAAGGTGGGGGATATTAGTGCTGAGAGCTTTCAGAAGAGTCAGTTTTATAATTAGGGGATTGTATAGTGGGGGAAAAAGTTGGGGGATGGGAGGTCGTATAAATGTGGAGAGGGAATATAAGGTTCTTGGGATGTATGTAGCTTGGGCTTTGGGTAGAAGCTCTATATGGGCTCTGAATCGAGCATTCTTGTTACAAGAACATTGACTTCATGCTACATTCATAATCTCACAAGTGTACTCTCATATCAAGTACAACACGACATATGTCCCACCAAACCACCCCTCTGCACTAAAACTGCCATACTCAGCTCACTTGGCGCCCCTTTTTCCACCCATCACAGCTCAAGCTCCAATTTTCCCTCCTATCCACGTATCTGATCAAGCTCCAACAGTGCACTTCCTAGTTCTCTATAACCCAATGTTCTACCCCAAATCGTAGCCTCATTCGTTCACAACGTGATGTAAACAGCAGCCCCAGAGCGTGAAGCTGAGAACACATTGACACTATGAACATGTGAGCACCGTAGCAACTAGTCCAAAATCATTCGTGGAAGATAAGTCCAGATGGTAACGAGCATATCCCATGGCACATGTCCAGTTCAGAATTGACAGAGAGGTTTAGACAAATCAGCGCGTTCATAGCTGGGATACTAAGCTGACATACAACAGCCACTTAGCGCGATGAGGGCCCTCGTAATCTGGAGCATGTCATGTATTGAGAAAGTTGCGTCCTACTGTGTCTTTTCGAAGGATTTGATTTCATAGAGCCCTGGGCGCGCCTCAGTCAAGTTTGCAGCTTACAAGTAGCCGTCCATCAATGCCTGCGGTGTGGGAAAGCTGGTTGCTGGATTATTGTGACGTACTGCCAATTGTAGTAAACGCTTCATTGGGGTGTAGTGCCGTGTCCAGATGCTAAAGGTATTGAGATTCTTAGACTGTGCTTTCCTAAATGGAAGTCACGTCCGAGAGGACGACAGCGCTTCAGAGCAAGCCGGGATAATTTTCGAGGTCATCATTTCGAGGTGGCGCCTAGAGACGACGGCAGTATCTGGGTCATGTTGCTGGGTAGAGGAACACTCGCAACGCCGATATGAAATCGCCCTTCGCAAGTACCAACCCTTGTCCTCCCCTATGGTTTTGTTTGGCTTATTGCCAGTCTCTTGAACTGAACGTCACTTGCCCATACCATAGTCGTGGAAATTTTTCAAGAAGAAGCCTCGCATCGAATCTTGTCGCATGAGATCAATTCAGGTGTATGAGGGTTGCCTTACTGTGGCTTACTGTGGTAAACTGGAGCCTTAGAAGGTTTGTCTGGCACGTAACAGGTAGTGGCTGTCAATCTCAGGTGGAGTGGTAGATGGACATGGTGATTCTTCCACGGAGATGTGGGTAGTAAGCCAGGCTACCACATGCTCATACCTTACAAAGTGGCAGAATTCACGCAGCGTACCACTTCGGCCCCTTGATCACGAATGCAGTCTTGAGCATCTATCTTGAGGCAGATGTCCACTAGCGTAGCCAGTACCATCGTTGAAACTGGATAAATCGACGGTGGATGCTGGAACTTGGCTTGTATTTTCGTGCTGACCTGCGACTGAAGATTGAAAGGACTCTGCAAACAGGTCTTACCGGACATTTTGCGCAAACCCCGCTCCAGTTGTCATATCGAATATAATCAAGTCGTTCTTGGGCGCCATCACACAGTTTAGCGTTGGTAGCCTCAGGGCTCCCATGTGCAGCTTCGTAACTTACGAACTACAATAGCCTAGTAGTTGGAAGATCAATCTGGTAAACACATCACCCACAAAACGCTGTAGGGAATTCCTCATTTGCAGACGTGATATTGCAGTCGTTTACAGGATGTGAAGGATATGAGTTAGCCGAAGAAATTTTCTCGACTTATGTGGTAGAATCATGGGCGGTCGTGTACGCCATTTCTCCGCCATGGGTTCAAGTCAAGTTGAGGATGCATGGGAACTTCCAGTCGGAAGGATAGAAATCTTGTTGAGGATGCAGCTGCACTAGTGTATGCACGCCGCCCACTTAGGCAAGCAGCGCAAAATCTTGCGTTGGTCAAGGCGCCAACATTGCCAGGACATGACACCACAGTCCCATCGTCAAGCTCGGACGTTGTCGTTGCTACATGAACTGATTAAATGAACAATATCAAGCTTCTCGGTTGGTTCAACCTACTTGAACTAACACAGTATTTGCAAGCCGTCTCTAAGCCATGGTCCTGGCATGCAATATCAGCCACGCATGGCTTACCATCTAAGGGTGCTGTCAAAGTCTTGCTGGACAGCCGAATCATTCTGCTCCTTCATGTGTCCGGCGAGGTGGATGCCCTGCTGTTGGGACTGAGGCATTCAAAAATAGCTTTGTATGATGCCATGAGATATCATGCTCTTGTTCTTGATGGTGAGACCAAATAGTTATCGTCGTTAGTCTGCGTTAGTCCGCGTTAGTCCGCAGGTCACCCAGCTCTTCTCCTCTCGTCACCAGCCACATTACTTGCATGTGCCAGCAGAAACTTGCAGCAGGTCAGCGCATATTTACAGGCTCGAGTCCATGCCTCATCTGAGCTGACCCCCAATTTGATACTTTCGTCTCCTATTCTATCTTTCCTTATCATATAGGGTAGCTTGAGGCCTCCAGTACCACTTGCAGGCGACGCTCGGCCTGCTCCACTGTCTGTTTTCGGCAATGCTGGAGAAGGGGAGCTGGGGTGAGGACATGTAGCATTGGCCGAGCTTGTTTCAACGAACTCACCCAATTGACGCAAGCATTCGAGGAAAGCGACCATTCCAGTATCGAGGCGGCGGTGGAGGATCATGCGGCCGAGAGGAAGGTCGCCTGAGGAGAACAGATCCAAGCTGGTCACTTTAGACTGCTGACGTTGTGTCATGTTTAGATCAGATGATGTACTCTTACTGCCAGTATTCGACTGTTGGGAAGTGGAGGGTGACGTTTCTAACTTCTCAATCTTAGATGAGCTGCCCATTGGCTTGATCTTGTAACCTCGAAAATGAAAACCTAATTTTTCTGCTACTGTTGCAAGTAGTAACGCAGCCGTACCCCATGCAGCATTAATCTCGGACCAGTCTACATTCTGCGGAGGCGGGAGCCGACCAAGTCGTAGACCGTTGATTGTGCCAAAAAACCCATCATGGCCAATGCAAAATGTATCATTATAGACATTGGTGCGTTGAAGTCGCTCGAGCTGACTAGCATCATGGTCATATGCTGCGTTGAGAGCGTCGCGGTCGTTCTGAAATGAAGAGAGCGTAAGAGCGAATGCGTTGCGGGAGCGCCAGAAGGCTTGCTCCTCATCGTCAAGTGCGAGCGCTTCGGCTTCCAAATTTGCAACTTCGTCGTCCAAGGCGGCTTTCTCCTTTTCAAGGGCAACTAGCTCGGAGAAAGCTTTAGTCTCTGTAGCTTTCGTTGTAGCGAGCAAAGACTGAGCTTTTAAGACTTCGGATGCAGTAGGTGTGGTGTTGTTGAGCGTCTTGAGGAAGCTGATGTAGGCGTCTCGTTCTTTGGTTGAGGCGGAAAGACGGTTCTGAATCTGCGAGAGAAGAAGTTCGGTACACTCGGCGCAGACGGGGTGGTCAATATCCGAATGCGAGGAGAGAACCTCAAAGAGCCGAGTACTAGACTCTATTTGGTGGGATAATGTCTGCTTTGGGTCACTGGGTGTGTCTCGAGATGTAGCATTTGCCTCTCTGGAGGCCTTCTTTGGCAGGACATCTTCTTGGCCATTTGTTGTATGCTGAGGCGAAACGACTTGCGAATCAGTAAGCATAACGAAGGACATGGCCGGGTTGTCTTTCAACCCGGCCTTCGTCGTCGCAGCCATTGCAGCTTGTGTCCCAAAAACTGGACGGGCAGCAGGAATAACCCGCTTAAAGACGGGAGAAGTGGCATCTTGGGATACCTGATTGTAGAGGATTTTGCGCTCTTGAGGATACGGAAGCCGCGAGGTAGTGGTGGCCTGGTCGACTGAATGACCAGTGGAGCCTGGAGAGATGAGTATTGTATCTTCGCAAGAGCGAGGGCAGAAGCGGGTACGGACCCACCAAAAGATCAAAAGCTGCTGGGTTCAGATCCTGTAATGAGCTATCTAGCTTTAGAGGTGTACGGCATTTCTGACAATTCATGACTTGCTGTTGTTGAGCTTGTACTGTGTATGGAGGGACAATAGTATTATACCTGAGTTGTGCAGAAGTTATGCCGATGACGCGTAACTTGGACGCGACTTCCGTAAGCTAACGGCGCCCACATGCTTCATCATTCCACTATGGAGCCAACAGACTAGCAAGCTTTCGATATAGATGGGACAGCTACGAAGTCAAGTATGAGACCGCCTTTGAAGAGGGTCCGCCTGTCTGGGAACACCGATCCGCAGGCCGACCTTCGCAGGCGGAGGGCGCAAAATGATTCCCAACTAAAGTCCATATTCGAGTCCATATTCGAGAAGTATGGAAAAGATTTTGAAGGTGTTGGTGACGAGATCGATATGAGGACCGGTGAAATTGTGGTCAATAATGGTCACATTCTTGGGATGACGGACGAAAAGGATGCTGGGGATGTTGGGAGTTCAAGTGAGGAACTTGAAAGTGGCTATCATCCTGAAGACCAGGGTATAGAGACTCCCATTGGCTGCTACGAGCTGCATGAAGTAGGGCAAAAGTCGGACGACTTGGTACATGGGGACCTTATGGCGGAGCCTGGGGTCTCCTGGCGCTCAGACGATGATGCGGACAGCCTCATGGGAGCGATCGAAGTGGAACACCAATCAATCGAAGAAGATACCATTCTAAGTGTGGAAAACGCCGTCTCCGATTCGGAAAGAGACGAACTAGCAAATAGCGACTTCGAATGGATGACTCCGAGGCATATGTTGGCCGTTGCCGAGGGGCGTTGGCGTCATGGAAAGCAGGAGATTGAGCCTTTTGACGACTCTACAATCGAGCTAGCATGGCGCTCACCACCAATATCCAAAGTTAGACCGTCTTCCCAACTGATGCCAGATATCAGGCCGACCAGCATTGATGACGTTCAAGTTGATCCAGACAGCGAAGGAGAGGGCGTTTCGTTATGGGCTCCACAAGGAAAGAAGCTTCGGAGACGCAGGTCGAGGAAGTCATATCCTCCAACTGATCAAGCACTGCTCGATAAGCGCGAGGGACATGATACAAGAAGAAGGCCCTCCCATACAAGTGTTCCCGGTCAGGTTTCACGGCAACGCTACTGGACGCAGGAGGAAGAAAAACTCCTCCGCAAGCTGAAGGCGACTACAACGCTCATGTACCAGGACATGCAACCGTATTTCCCATACCGAAGCGAGCAGGCTATTGGCCTTCATTGGAGCATCATGATCAATCGTAAAAAGGCCAACCCAGACCTCAAAGCTTCTGCCCGGCCCGGCAGCAAGTCCATTCCACGCTCGACTGCTTCATCTCAGCTTAATAAGAGTGACGACCAAATGACTCTCGGTTATAAGACGAGAAATGGTACTCAAGGATCTGACTTCCTGCCAAAGACCATAATTTCAGCAGTCAGAGACCGGACCATTGACACAGAGAAGCCTCCCAATGCGTTCATCGACGAATGCCTGATTCAGCCTGACGAAAGCACACAAGGAGCTGATGTACTAGGCAGCGTTTCTGGGAACAGGTCTTTGCTCAATGCTGTTCAACCCCCACCAACGAAAGGGGAGGGGCAGCGTGAAGGTCTCAATATAGCCACTGCAACCAGCATTTACAGCGCTTTTGGCACGGGCAACCACGACACCCTCCTCACTTTGCCTGTAGTGCAAGGAAGCCCTCGATCGGCGTGTCCAATTGTATTTAACGCCCCATTCTGTCAAGATGACAATATAGTGCCACAACTCATGATCAAAAACAGTGAAGAAGAAGCCTTACAGACTGAAATTTCCATGCGGGAGACTGAGAGTGTAATCGAAACAGCTGTACCGCGACTTCATGGACAATGCAACACAACTGGCCTAACCAGACAGCCCACAGCTGCGAGGCACCGCAGCGTTGAAGACGATGCAAGGGTTCGTAGCCAGAGGTGTGCGCAGAATCTCGCGAGCAAAGGGTTTTACGTTGGCTCCGAGCCTAACAACCGAGGTGGCAGGCCGAAACAAGGACAGACTATCAGAGATGAAATCAAGTTTAGCCCTACATGCGAAGATTTCACTGATGATGCTCCGCTGTCGCTGCAGACCGCGAGTGCGGCAATGCCAGAGATTTGCTTTCCTTTGCAGAGTCCTGCCAGTATCCCTCGTCCCGTTTTCCAGGAGGTTACGATGTCTCCGCCGGTAGAACATTCGCTCCACAAAGGGCAGTTCATTGCGCGACGCGCTACCTCTACCAAGATGGATTTGACATCAGAGCACCTGGGCGCAACCACTTCGAAGCCTGTGACTCCAGAGCATGTTCTCCAGGTTCTCATCCCATGTTCCAAGTCGAATGCCGCCTCGAAGAATTCCAAAGCGCCTTTCTATATCACAATAGACGAGCGAAAGACAGACCTTGAAGTGCAGAGAAACGAATGTAAAAGTTACAACAGGGAAATGGCGCAGCAGTCATCTCCAGAAAGCTCATCTTGCGCTGTAAAAGAGGATCATTCTGCCGTCCCAATCTCGCTATTGCACATCGATAAGATCAACACGCGCAACGTTCGGTGTGATCAGCTCCAATGTGATTCCGGAGGTCCGTCAGGCCCTGGGATCCCCGATTTGCAGCCTTCAAGTATGAGCACAACGATACCCCGAACACCTAGAAGCCAGGAAAAACTGGCCAAGCGATCCGCCCCACTCGTTCCACAGTCTTTGGGTAGGGGACGTCCTTCGGTTCCTCCATCGCTAAGGACACAGAAGAAGAACAAATTTAAGAGGACTATAGTCGGTTCTTTCTCTTCGATCTCTGAAGCAATGCTTGATTGTAGTGAAGATGAACTATCACTCATATGACCGCCTTGGCGGCACCCGGCGTATTGGGTGTAAAATCGAGCAGGTCCATATCGGAACAATCAGACGCATCGATGTTGAAAAGACGATATATTGACGGTACTGAGAGGCCTCTTACCCCTTTATCTGTTTGTGATCACTCCTGGAGTCTTAAAGGGCAGCAGAATTTGGCACAATTACCGCCGGTCTCTACAGTTCAACTTGAAGGGTCACATAGGAGAGCATTACCAAGCAAATGTCATGCATGTTAACGACCTCGAAGCTGATCTTGTAAGCAATCTAGATAAAAGAACATATGATGCAGGGCGAAGGAGCCACAATGTGTCAGCCATCACTAGTATTACTAGGACCAATGATATCTTCTAATTTACTGTCTCTCTTGCCGCTAACGTTTCCTGCTATTGCCCAAAACTTCGAAATATGTCGTGTCCCCGAATCACAGAGTATGGTAACAATTCTATGTCCTGGGCCTAATTCTCGTGCCGTCTTTACTGCGGCGATGCCTATCTCCGTCAGTACGTTCTTGGTAAAGTCGAGAAGCATGGGTGCTCACAATTAACAGCACTACTGCTTCCTACAAAGATTCCATCCTTCTCCACGAGCCATCTAGCCATCGCTAACGCCTGCTCATCATCAACCTTAACAGCGTCATCAATCAACTCCCGCCCAGCTTCAAAATTTGCAGTCACCCTATTGATCCCAATTCCCTCGACAATAGTGTCCACCTGCGATCTCCTCCTCGAGCCTTCCTTCTCTTTCGTGTTAAACATCACTCCATACTTGATCCGATTGTACAACCCACTGCCCTGCGGATCCGCCAGAACAATCTTTACATCCGGCAACCTAGTCTTTATATATCTCGCCACGCCAGCAATCGTTCCTCCAGTTCCGGCGCCTGCGACGAATGCATCTATTTTCCCGCCACATTGCTGGAAGATTTCTGGGCCGGTGCCGTTGTGGTGGGCTTGCCAGTTCGCTTCGTTCTCGAATTGATTGGCGAAGTAACCACGGCCTAAACGATTGGAGTCGCCCGTGTGTTCTGCGGCGAGGGTGCGAGCGCGGTTAACGAAGTGCATAGGATCAACTATTGGAGCTGGGGGAACACGTTCGACGACTGCCCCGAGCTTCTGAAGGAGGTCGGACTTTTCGATTGCTTGGTCAGAAGGCATGCATCTGGTTAGAACGGAAGGTCAGAATTGCAAAACTCATAGTGAGGATATGGGAACTCTACATGTACGCTAGATAACCTCTCGCTCTGCAGACTGTGGCTAGGGAAATCCCGGTGGAACCTACAGTGCCTTCATAGATCGTATCCCCAGAATAGGGGTTGAGGAGACCTTGTTCTTCTGCTAGATCGATAATGCTCAGGGCTACTCTGTCCTTCGGACTTCCACCTCCACCGTTGAGGAACTACGGACGCCGTTAGGTCTTATTTGCATGTTAAGTAGATCCAATCTGTGTTATACCTCTGCTTTAGCAAGTATATCGCATCCAGTTCCCTCTGACAAGGACTTGATCTTGAATAACGGAGTGTTCCCAATGCATGCCTCAATGCCTTCTGGAACCTTTATCACGTCACCATCCCTCTCATGATCTTCTAGGTCTATGTGATCATCCTTGTTGTGAAGACCTGCGCCCACAAGCGTTTTGTGTTCAGCCCGTCGTCTCCAAAACCTCCATTCAAGCTCCGGGTAGAAGTCCTTGTAACCCAAGGTCAACAATATGCCAGTCACGAAAGCTGCTGTTGCGTAGAGTTTCGGACGATTCTCCATAGCACCACCCTTGACTCATGTGTTATCGTGGGTCCATTGTGAGCTCCATTGGGCGAGTTGCAGAACGCATGGTGACGCCGGATGCGGCGAGTTGAAGGAGCGTCCAGAATTGCGGCAAGAGCCGAGACCATCAACATCTCCCCTCTTAACTTCCAAAACACCGGGACTGGGGACGGTGATGACATGGATTCGCCATTGATGGCCCAGGTCTTCCGGCGCCTTCTCTCCCACCAGACATGTTCCAGGTTGCGCTTCTTCCCCTCTCTACCTCGACGACTTCCGCCCAATGCGCCGGGCCGGAGATACTACAGGAGCTCGAATGAGGATGAGCAGGAGGACAGGTCAACAAGCAATTGGCAGCAGCGAACAGACATATTCCCACCAGACAAGCTGCGAGAATATGAACGGTATCCAATGGTAACATCGGACATGTTGCGGAGCAGGAGGGAAAGACCCAAAAGAGTGAAGATGCTGGTACGCGACTTTATAGAGGGTACAGTTCACATTGAACCTTCTACACTTCCGCTCATGCAGTGACCAGATAGCCTTTACAATCCCCACTATGGCTACTTTCCCAAACAGGTCGTCATCTTCAGCCCCGGCCAGGCTTTCGATTTCAATAGCATGGCCAATGAGCCTGAGTTTCACAAGCAGCTGGGAGAGCGCTATACTGCTTTCGAAGACGCCTTGGATGCTGAAGTCCCCAATGAGAGCAGACAACTATGGCACACGCCCACTGAACTCTTTCGGCCATACTATGGGGAAGCAATAGCTCGCTATCTTGTCACGAATTACAAATTATCCAACTACCCCATGCATGACCTCATAATCTACGAACTAGGAGCAGGGAATGGGACCCTCATGCTCAACATCTTGGATTACATCCGCGATTTTGAGCCGGACGTCTACGCGCGTACAAAGTTCAAAGTCATCGAGATTTCCTCTGCGCTGGCTTCCCTCCAGACATCCCAGCTCATGAAAACGGCTTCGTCTAGAGGACATAGCGACCACGTCGAGATCATCAATCGCTCCGTCTTCGCATGGGATACTTATGTCCCCGCGCCCTGCTACTTCCTCGCTCTTGAAGTCTTCGACAACTTCGCACACGACAGCATTCGCTACGACCCCTTCACGGAAGAGCCTCTCCAAGGCACCGTCCTCATTGACAACAGCGGCGATTTCTGGGAATTTTACACCAAGCACATTGACCCCGTAGCGGCGCGATTCCTGCGCGTGAGGCAGGCGGCGTGCTCGAGGCCATTCGATCATCCTTTGCAGGGCTCGAGGTTCTTGAGACAACTGAAGTCGAGGCTGCCACTGGCGCCGAATATGACGGTACCGGAATATATACCGACGCGATTGATGCAATTGTTCGATATCTTGACGGAATACTTCCCGTTGCATCAGCTTTTGACCAGTGATTTCAATGCTTTGCCTGATGCGGTTAAGGGATACAATGCGCCTGTTGTGCAGACGAGGTACCAGCGGCGTACTGTCCCTGTAACAACGCCATACGTAAGTCTCAAATCAGCTTGATGTTGACGAGGGCTTGGGGCGCTGATGTGTTCCCACTAGGTCCAACAAGGTTACTTCGACATCCTCTTCCCAACCAACTTTTCTGTGATTGAGGACATGTACCGCGCCATTACTGGGAAGCTGACAAAAGTGATGGCGCATGAGGAGTTTCTGAAAAGGTGGGCCTATGTGGAAGACAGTGTGACGAAGAGTGGGGAAAATCCTATGTTGAGCTGGTGAGTCGACTCCTCGTTCAATGAACGGACTACTGAGCATCTTGGATTGACACATGCTCTAGGTACAAGAACTCCTCGGTCATGATCTCGACGTGAGAGGGCCATACTGGGAATGAATTGTATGTATCAGGGAAATTGCTCCTAAGTGAATTGACATATTCATCGTCATGGGACGGAACATATTGTCAATTGTTCGCTCTGAGAACGTCAAGCTTCTACCGTGTCTCCTGAACCGATACTCTTTGCTCCAATTTTCACTTCTCTCCATACTGTTGTCTTTACTACCTTACCTGCCTCTTGTCCCGTATTATGATCAGTACACAAACTATGAGGTAATGGGAGTCCTTGCTCTGGAGTCGTTGGTGCTAAATTTCAATAACTGGAGGTTGACTGCCGCGGGAACATCTGCGATGAACGTAAACGCTCTCAAACCCTGCCTTGCCCTTTTAGATATGGTCGGAGGCTATTTGTGGCGAGCAGCCTAAACCGTCCGACAAGAAGCTACGCGCATCTGGAGGCTTGAAAGAGTTGGTGTTTAGGGGAGTACGGCGGAACGAGTTGTCCATGACTTAAGATACGGTTCGGGCATTAGGCAGGGTGGATTTGTTGTTTATGATGAGATTGACGGGAGAATGATCAACGCTTGTCCCTGTATAATTCTCGCCCTTGATATGCTATCAATGAGAGAACTGGGATGCGGTAGAACGCGGGCTTCAACCACTACGACGGTGCTCTCATCTGTGCTTCAGACTGCGGCGCTCCACTCCCTTTACGGCTTAGACGGAAGCAACATCGACCAGGATTCTGCGCAAATTATGGCCGGATCATCTCATTTCTGGCTTCTTCTTTCTTTGCAAGCAAAAGTTACAGCGAGACAATGGTGCGCATTCGATGCACCCAGAGATCTTAGCCATGGAAAGGCTGAACATTGTAGTCATAGTCCAGCATCTTGGAGATCTGCTGTTAATTCCTAGATCTTCTACACATCAAGTAGTGGCAATGTCCAGGTTATGATGCCGATCGTGCTTGCAGGCAAAAGAGCAATAATGTCTAGACAACAGCACTCGCCTTCTCATGTCGACTACTCCGAATTTTCGTATCGGTTATGAGCGTATGGCCACTGAATAGCGGAGTAAAATTGCTTGGCTCCAGACCCAAGACGTCTAGCCGTAGATGCCTCGCTGTCAAGTCTACTGTATGTCAACATGAGCAATGTTCAGATCACTTCATTTACGTAGTTTTTGCGGTTCAATATACAATCGTGTTAGATTCGATTCCTAATGGCGCTGGTACAATGGTGTAGTGGTTTCGTACTTTTCTCCTAGGGCAGGCAGAGAGGCACCCTCGGCAACTCCGAATTTGATATGTCTACACCCAGGAGCTACTCCCAAAACAAAGTCATTTCGACTTCATCATTGAGGTCATCACGCATCAGATTTCTCATCGCTTAGCACTTGATAGAGCAACCACTTACTTGATTCATGCGGCTGAAAGATAGCTTGCTCGTCACGGTCAGATGACACTCCATGGTTGTGCCGCCAAGAACACAACCATGTTGCTGCTTGGCAAAACAGGAAAAGTGCTGCAAGCCAAGCGAAGGCTGATTGCCGCGTTTGGTAAAGAATAGAACCTCTCACCTCGGCTGAGAAAGATGGTCGCACCCTTCAAGAACACCGTCCGGTCTCTCCACTTCATGACCTCCCTGTGTTTTCTGCGTTGTCGCAGTCATAATTGTGAGCTGCAGGCCTCGCTGCCTAACATTTCCAGCCTGTGTCCACTAGCGATGACAGCAATATGTCTCTCGTGTCCCACGACCCAAATGCGTTGCTGGCTCAATTGATAGCGCCAGGTGCAGTGGCTTATCCTTCGACCCCAGCCGCTCCTAATACATTGCAATTTGGCTCCCCAATACCCCAGACTATGTGAGATTCGCTAGGCTGTGAGATTGAAGCGTCGTTAATATTTGTTCTAGTTTCACCACTGATGCAAGCACTCGAGCATGGCAAGTGCATGTGCAAAAGCTTGACCCGAAAGATCGGGCTTTCTTCTTGAAGTATGCCACTGGAAGTATTGACTCGTTTTCCGGAGTTGTTGAGCGCACTTGCAAGAAGCACCAGAAGCAGAGCCGCATTAGTAAGATCAATGCCTTGCTCAGACCGTTTTGCAGGACATTGGGCCTGTACATGCCCGTTGCATCGGCTGCATCTCAGGCGGATCCCTACCCATCCTCTCTCGTTGTAGGAGGGATCATAGGTCTGTTACAAGTCAGCGACAATTACGATTCCTACCAGCAACTCATCTTGAAATGGCTAGCCAAGATGAGTGCAAAGGCCGCCCTACTGATGGTATGTACTTCTCGAAGGATTGACCTCCATGTCATGATCAATGCTTGAGTCCTGAGTCCTGGGTCCCATTGTAGGAGCAATGACTTGGGCTATGGTCCCCAGAACTTGGCTCAGAGCTAGTTTTCTACTCATTCAGAAATTTTCTAATCTCGAAATGTGTGTAGGATTTTGATATTTGTATCTATCAGTATGATGAACAAGTGCAAGAAGCGCTGGTGCTCGTCTATGGTGACGTCCTTGACTTTTGTCAGAAAGCCTTGAAGCTCTACGTCGACGACGAGGGCAACCGACGGAGTGGATTGAAAGTGTTTGGGAAATCATTAATAGAACGCTTCTCGGATACATTTGGCGAGATACTCGACAACTTCGATGCCCATCTTGAAAATTACAAGGGGCGCGCTGAGCATTGTGATTCCAGACGACTCATGCAAATTTTCTGGGTTGTCGTCAATTCAGCACTGCAGCTGCGTGAGGGCAACAAACAGGTCATGGACACAATACTAGCGGGTAATAACCAGCTTTTACAAGTCCGTCAGGGGCAGCTTTCCGCTTCTCAGGAACAACGTGATGCTCAAAGGGTTTATCGTCAAGCCCACGAAGAGATCATGGACTCACTGCTGGCCGGAAAGTCTCAAGCACAGGCGCAAGAAGACAAGCGTGTAGCTGAGCTCAGGCGTGCTCGCGAAGAAAAGGAGCGTGTAGAGAGAGGTTCGTAGGACCAATTGCTTTCTATCAGGGTAACTAACAAGAATAGAGGCAAAGAGGGAGCTTGTGATGTCATGGCTGCGTGCGGTAGAATTTGAAGATGTCCACGACAAAAGATCAGCATCGGTCGTCACAGGAACTGGAACCTGGTTCTTAACCCACGACTCATACCAAAGCTGGAAGGCTTCCCCTCAGTCTACACTGCTCTGGGTCAAAGGGAGACCTGGATGCGGTAAATCGGTTTTGGCGGCATTGACTGTGGACGAGCTTAACCAGCTCAAAAATGACGACATTGCCGTTACCCATTTCTACTGTGACTCATCTGATTCAGAGAAGTCCAGCTATCTGTACCTCTTGACTACCTTGTTGAAGCAGCTCAGCGTCCAGAGTCTGCGGCTCGACCACACACTGGAGCGGATGTACGATGCCAAAAAGCTGGTGCAGCGTCGAGGGCCCGGAGCCAACGAAGTCGAAAAGCTACTGCCAGCTGTGATCTCGGGCTTCACTCAGACGTTTATTATTGTCGATGGTCTTGACGAGCTCTTAGAATTTGAAAGATTTCTCCGATTTGTGCCCTTACTCTTGCGCGAAACAGGATATACCTTGAAAGTCATTGTCTTCAGCCGGGATTACCTGCCGATGCAATACGCATTCAAGCAATACCCGCAACTTTCTGTTGATAGAGGGGCCAATGCAGAAGATATCAAAACATTCATCTTCAGCAGACTTTCACTGGACGATCCTGTGTGGGATTCCGAGCTACTGGACGTTGCGAAAGCTGTATTAATCGACCGTGCGCAAGGAACGTTCCTTTACGTTAGCCAGACGGTAGGGAGATTGCGCGGATCTCTACCTCCAAATCAATTGCTGGAGCGGCTGATGTCCTTGCCTAAGGGTGTAACAAAGGCCTACGAGGACAATATGAAGCGGATATTGAAGCAGGACGATGAGGATAATAAAGAGTTGATATTGAGAATACTACTCTGGATTGCCAATGCTATCCGACCTCTATCACGAAGCGAATTACTTGAGGCTTTGTCTATCCATCCTGGGAGAAAGACGATCGATAAGGGCGACCGTTTCCCAACAGATCGAGAGTTCACTACTTTCTGTGCTGAATTGATTTCGCTCGATCAAGATGACTTCTATCATCTTTTCCATCCGTCGCTTCGCGACTATCTCTACGACTTGCCGGATTCTTCTGCACCCGAGTTGGAAGATTATCGTCAGCTGCAACAGCATGCTGGAAGAAGTCTATCGCAGGCTTGTCTCACGTACCTTCTTTTTGACCGATTCAGCTCTGGCCCTGCCACTACCTTTGAGGGTCTTGAACGTTTGATGCGTGATAACGTGCTCCTAAGATACGCTGCTGAGCATTGGGGCACTCATGCCGCTCAGGCCTCAGAGGATGCGCCAGTCGATCTGGTCTGGAAATTCATTGACTGCGAGAACGCAAGGAATCTATCCCTGCAAATCATCATGTTTGAAGATAATGTTTATCCTTTCCCAGGGTCATCAACCCCCTTACATATACTTGCGTACTTCGGACTGTCGAATTTAGCGAAGTCGCGTCCGCAGCTGAAGGAGATGAAAGCCCAGATTGACGGTTTTGGTTTGCTGCCACTTGACTATGCTATGCTGGGAAGAAAACGAGAGATGTGTCTGTGGCTTCTAGAGGAAGACGAAGGCTCTACAGCAAGAGGTCCTCCTACATTGGCTCGATATTCTGTCTATCATGTGGCCATCGCATTTGAGTGGCACGATGTCCTGGAGCGGCTGATCTCGAACGGATATCCTGTTGACCATGTGGCCTCCAATAAACAACGAACACCCCTCGCAGAGGCTGCTGGGCAGGGAAATGAGTGGGCCTTCAACAGGCTTTTGGAAGCAAAAGCTGACGTTAACGCTAAGGATGCCGAGGGCAAAACTGCACTCATGATCGCAATAGATGAGGGTCATCAGAGCCTGGTGGCGCCACTCCTTCAGTATGGCGTGGACATCGATGCTCAAGATCACGATGGAGTAAGTGCACTACACATTGCAGCGGACACTGGAAGTTTGGATGCGGTCAAGTTACTACTCGACCGAAAGCCGCTTTTGCAAGCAATGAGCGAGAAGTTTTGGAAGCAAACACCGATCCATCTGGCCGCGGAGCATGACTACGAGGAAGTCACGCGAGAGCTGCACGAGTATGGAGCTAGCTTGGAGGCGACCTGCATGGGGGGTTTTCGGCCGATGCACATTGCTGCATCTCATGATTCGCTAAAGGTCGCTCGGCTGTTGGCCACGTTGAACGCTGAGATGAATCCGCTCACAAATGATAATCGGACCGTTCTTCATATTGCTGCAGAGCACGGCAGTGTCGAATTCGTCGAGCTCGTACTTGCTACGAATCCCGACGTTAACGCGAAGGAGAAAAAGGCATCCAACACCCCGCTGCATTCAGCGGCTTCTGCTGGTAAAAATGCTGTGTGTAAGCTTCTACTTGACAGAGGTGCGAGTATAGATCTGCCTAACGTCACAAATCACACCGCGTTACATTTGGCGGTACTCGAGGGGCACGTAGAGACGGCAAAGCTTCTACTGGACTACAAGTTTAGCCCGAAGAAGGTCGCCGTTTTTGAGTCCCCTGTTCTCCACTTTGCAGCTAATGAGGGTAAGAGCGAATTAATAACGCCGCTCATTGCTGCTGGAGCAGATCCAGAAGCATCGAACACCGACGGGCACCGAGCTCTTCATTTCGCCGCCAGAAAAGGACATACAAACTTTGTCGAGCAACTTTTCACTGCATTTCCGGATTTAGATCCGAACTCACAGGATGTGGACGGCAAGACAGCCTTGCATTCAGCAGCCATTGCTGGGCATCTTGAAACCGTTCGATTACTCCAAGGCCGAGGGGCCAGACAAGATATACAGGATACAAGTAAGAATCTGGCTATCCATTATGCTGCTTGGGAAGATCACGTCGAAGTCATTGAACAGCTTCTTTCAGATGACAACATCAATTCCCAAGGTTATGATGGGCGAACACTACTAAGCATAGCTGCTTTACGCGGCCATAAAGACACAGTTCTTCGGCTACTTGCAAGACAAGCTATGCTTGAGTTGGCGGATGACAATCAAGTGACTCCTCTGATGCATGCAGTACAGATGAACCATGCTACAATTGCGAATCTACTCATCAAAGAAGGTGCCGACGTACACGCAAAAGACAACGAAGATAGGACCGTATTCCATCAAGCTGCTCGAAACGGAGATCATCATCTAGTGAAACTACTCCTAGATCACGGATGCAACGCTCGAGCTGTTACCAATTTCGGTGACACACCTTTCCTCGAAGCCGTCTATTCCAACAGTCTGAAGATCATAGATCAATTCTTGGAACACGATGTAAACGGTAGCCAAGACCAGAATAAGCTCGGCACAACCTGTGTCCATGCTGCAGCCGAAGAGGGAAATCTGCAGATGCTGATCAAGGTGCTCAATGCCGGCGCAAATCCCAACAAGGTCGACCGACTTGGCAGAAATGCCATACTGTTGGCAGCGATGGAAGGTCGACACGTCCTCATTGAGCTGTTACTAAAGCTGGGATCTGACGTCGACGGTCCAGAGGAATCCTTTTGGACGACTTTAGGTAGTGCTTGCGAAGGTGGCTACATTCGATTTGCGGAAAAACTACTGTTCAATGAAGCCAATGTTGATAAGCCTGTAAAGCACACAAAGATGACTCCTCTCCACCATGCAGCAGCAATGCGCAAGCCTCAGATCATTCGCAGACTCATTGACCATGGCGCAGACGTGTCATCGCGAGATGTGTATGCCAACTCCCCACTTGACTACGCTTGGACGCATCCAGCGTCCTTTCTTGCAACGAGGTATCCCGAAACCAAGTACAAACCGTTAGACCCGAGCGCTCGTTCGGCTATACTTTGGAACACAATTCGAGATGTATTGAAGCGCTTGCTTTCGATTGCCACACCGGTCAGTGTTGAAGTTGAGAATGACAGACTCTTGACCTTGGCGGTCACGGCGACCAGCTTCTTGTACATGAGAGATGAGAAATACGACCAAGTCATCAAGTACCTATTCATGGAACTCACTTTTGGCACCGAATCAGCTGATCTTCGACTCAACCTTGACTGTGACATGTGCAGCATCTCACTTAATCGTTTCGACCTTTATATCTGCCGGCAATGTCACGAAGTACGCTTGTGTACAAAGTGCCACGAAAACTACACAACAGGCGGGAAGACTCCCAATAGTACCCCTGATGGCATTAGGGAATTAGAGCAGCTCGAAAAGGCCATTCAGCCAATGAAAGAAGCTATGCTCCCAATTATCGATGGAATGCGCCTTCAATCTGTATTCTTTGTTTTCAGCTTTTTCACATCGTTTCAGACATGGGCAGATAAAAAACGAAAAGAGTACGAAGCCTGGGAGTCTAAACACAATGAGGATGGCCACTATAAGTCTAGAAAACGCCCCGGCCAACAGCTTCTGAACTTGCTTGAGGAGATTACTCAGTTAGCTAAGAGCAATGCAAACAAAGGGCTTGATTTTGACGAGGAGGAGAGGGAGGATTGTGCGGCTCTCATCAAGAAGCTCTCCGATTATCATCGCTCTTATAATGTTGTGAAGGATCACGACGAGTTCTACTGCTCTGGCCATGAGTACCTTCACGTGTCGAAGAAGGAATATGACCAAGTGGTTCTGGATAGCCACATCTTTCAGCCAAATCGTCGTCTATCCAGCGAATGGATTTGTGAGCTGCTGGGAAAGTGTCCCTCGGTGGACACTGCAAATGAGACACGAATAGAGCCTGCGCAGACACCAAGCGAGGAAAGGTTAAGAACGCCGGCAGAGCGCCAGCAACCTAGGGACAGCAATGTGCGAGAAAAGAAAATTCCCGGTAAGGCATACCTTCCAGGTGTTATGACTGCCATGCCAGACGAATCACTCAACCAGGTGACAGATGACAATAAAGCGGGGGTCCTAATAAGCCAAGATGAGATATTGTCATCGGATGTTAACGAAACTCAAAGCAAAGACCATGCAGCTCCAGACAAACCAAGCGAAGCCCCAGGCGAAATCCGTCCGAAGATGCCACAAGGTTTACGGTCCTCCTTCGCGCTAGCCCTTCCTCAATCAAGCGCTTCTGACGATGAAGGGCATAAGCCAATGACAGATGACAAGCCACTCATCGAGGAACTACGCTCTCCTTCTGATGCCGCTGCTGCATTCTCAAGCTTGAAAGGTGCCGAGGACGAGACCTCCGCAGGCCGAATCTCCAACACCAAAAGATTTACCGCGGAGCTACTGGGTAGGCATCACAACATGGTCCGGAGAGTCACTTCGCCAATGGTGGACACCGACGATCCATTCGAAGAACGGTCTCCCATACGCAGATCCACAGCACCACTCTCAATGCTCCTCAAAACACAGGATAGAAATGATCCAAAAACAACCATAGGGTCCGGAGAGACCTCTCTCATCGAAGAGCCAGGTTCCTTCCCCCACAACCAAGACCCCGCAGAAGAACCCTCTGGACAGTCAAACACCACAAAACCCAAAATCGCCGTCAACATATCCAACACA
Organism: Stereocaulon alpinum; assembly: GCA_018257865.1. Classification (NCBI taxonomy): domain Eukaryota; kingdom Fungi; phylum Ascomycota; class Lecanoromycetes; order Lecanorales; family Stereocaulaceae; genus Stereocaulon; species Stereocaulon alpinum. Next base: position 159,921 of record JAEUBA010000007.1, read on the forward strand.
GACAACTACGGACGCCTCATAATGCTAGCGTTGACTGTAGCCGAGAGCATCTTCCCTGGCTTCGGAGATACATTTATCACGCGCAGGCTAGAACTAGGGGATTTAGCGGACTACTCACTGCAAGTGCAAGTGCAGAGACCGGATCAAGAGGGATAGATAAAGATAGGCTTTGAGCCACACGTGTCGAGTTTGCGAAATGGGAGACATTCACAAGGTCTCAAGAACCCTGTCACGCAGATGTGAAGTGCAGAACTCACCACAACCATCAATCCACCACTCCCCAAAAATCCCCACGCGCAAAACAAACAAAGTCGTAGGGCGAAATAGTATCCTTAATACTACATCCCAAATGGACTCTTATACAACAGAAGCCGAGATTCGAAACCTTTACCTAGGCATGGTGAAAGTGAGGGTTAATAGCGTGTTTCGAGTACCTGGATATTCGAGGGTGCATATCCACCACTTTCGTATTTATTTCAATGATATGTACGTTAAAAAGGAACGTCAAGCGCTTCTTTTATATCGTTCTTCCTGCTCGGATTCGAGCGTAGGTTTAGTAGCTTTGATTGGGTATGAGGTAGTCTAATGTAGCTGTAAGAGGTGCGTTGTAGTACGTTCACACAACCACTGCTAGGGAATTCGGAGACAACCTTGGCGGTGTCTGCTAATGGCACATGTCTTCGAATTTATTTGGATTATGCTGATTGAGTAGGTGGGTGTTTGGATAGTTATCATGTGGGAAGTAGTCTAGAGGTCAATCCAGCCATGTTTGTATTTAGTGAGGGCTACGAAAGCTGCTAGAGATGGGTACTCGTTAGTCTCTACAGTAGGATGATATTGATATGATAGGCTGAATCAATGGAAAAGCTTAGTTGTGTATGGCATGCTAGAAGAAGAAATTCGAGTATTAGGGGCGGCATTGAGATCTACAGGTGGAAGTGAACATATTGAAGTCGCAGTGAAAGAGTCAGGGTGGCACCTGGAATGATTTAAAACGCTAGTAGTCTTTGTGAAGGGCCTTTGCAGGAGCATGCTATCTTTGATTGCTATCATAAGGACGCAGGGCGAGTCCCATTGTCCTAGAGTACGTCATTGACGTAACCGTTTGAGCCAATTTATGAAGGTAAGGTCGATGGAATTGTGCTGAAGGTGCCTTTTGGTGGAGGTGAGAGTGGCGTAGTTGTGCATTGTTGTGGTAAGAGGTGATGCAAGCATGGTGGTGGGTGAAATCATGAGGAGATTAGAATCGAAAGTATAAAGAAATCCGTTTTTCCGGTGCCACGCCCGCTTGCGCCTGTTGCGATAGATTGCTGCGATTAACAGACAACCTCAAGGTCTGAAAGAGAAAAGATCCAGGGTAGCTCCAATTAGGTGTAGATGTTGTTGGCCCAAATGCTGGTGCGTGGTCGGTTCAACAATGGATTAGTTGTAGCTGCCAAAGAATTTCGCACATCGTATCCTGTAGCTGTCGTCGGTCGAATTCGTCTGCTCGGTCATACTGTCGTTCCGTTCATTGACATTGTACGCAAGTGCGGGCTGTGGTGGGGCCCGAGACAGGTTTACCACCCGCCTCCACCTCCACCGCTCTGCTGGTCATAGGCTTGACGACCTCCTCCCCCACCGCCGCCATAAGATTGTCCACCTCCGGAGTAGTGCTGACCGCCGCCGTAGCCTTGTTGAACTGTCAGCGTTCTGCGACTGAGTATAGAGGGCAGGGGAAGGTTGTCAACGTACTGCCGCGACCACCACCTCCGTATGATCCACCACCGCCACCTTCGCGTCCACCACCGTAGCCTCCTCCGCCTCCGCCTATTACAAATTAGTCATTAAACCGGAATGATACGACTTGAACGTACCGTATCCACCTCCACCTCCTCCATAGCTTCCTCCTCCACCTTGGTTGTAGCCACCACGACCACCGCCGTAGGAGCCACCTCCTCCTCCGCCGCCTGAACCACGCTCCGATGCTTTATCAACACGAATGGTGCGACCATCGAACCTGAGAGTTCTTAGCAGACTTCTTAGTATAGGGCATGTACTGGCGGCTGCTTACTCGATGTTGTTCATCTGCGCAATTGCGGCCTCGGCATCCTGGTCTTGGCTATACTTGACAAAGCCAAAGCCACGGCTACGGCCGGTATCTCGATCCTTGACGACGACCTATCTACCGTTTAGTAGGTTGAGCGCTGGGGGTGTAGGGTGTATGCGACATACAGCTTCTTCGACTTGACCGAATTCTTCGAATTTTGCACGCAGAGCGGCATCGTCGGTGTGCCATGCAAGGCCACTGCAGCGTTGTTAGACTCTGGTGGCCATCATGATTGATGATGAAGTTGACTTACCCAATGAAGAGCTTCGACATGGTGAAGTGAAGTTGCGTTCAGCGATTGTTTGGGCTAACACATTCTCAATCTCAAGACTCTCACACAAGCCACATGACCTCCGAAGGAACGCGAAATAGAGGAAGTCTTTTGAACACGGAATACATCGATGCAGTACATGACCGGCGAATGAGAGTAAGGAGGACTGGGCAGTTCAGAGGCATTGGAGCAGTAGCAGAGCTGACGAACATAGCAAGGTCCTTCGATGGAATTGTTGCTAATTGAGATGTGGGGTTACGCGTAGTCCAGCAACTGGGTAATGGAAAAGATCCTCCGAGACAAAAAGAAACAGTCCTGAAAAAGCGGACTGTGATGGATTTGAGAGGTGATGGTAGTGTATTGTGTAGGAAGAAAGAAAAGAAAGAGGGAAAGAGGGAAAGTGGGATGTTTGATTGAATTTTTGGTTCAAATGCCCCGCTACTGCACAGACGCTAAGCCCTACCTAGGCTGCCGCTAAGTCATCATTGGACCCTTTATCGGCTCGATCGTTTTTTCCTTTTTCGCTTCAACGGTCTCCATCATGACCCACACTTTTGCCTCTAACTCGCCTCTACCACAAGTACAGTAGCCTCCAGCTCCCCCCGATTCAAATCGCTGATGCACTCTCGGCAGTCTAGAAGCTGGTGCCGGTGATCTCTTAAGCATTGACCAGGTGTCCGTGTATCTTGGGCCCTTGGGGACTGGCCCGATGCAGCATCTAGATTCTTCATTGCTCGTCAATTGGCGGAGCCTTGGAAGAGGCGTCGACGGCTTCTTACCCATATGCAATGCGCCTTCCAATCACCGGCTTGAGAGGCTGCATCTACGATGCTAAGGGCAGTCTATCGATGCTATAAGCCCCTCAACTGGATCTTTGATCGCCAAGGGTCCGTGCTAGACGCGGGCTCTAACCTCTACTTGCCACCCTGCCGTCATGTCATTGGGCCCGAGGAGTGGGAAACCAACTTCGGATATCACTTTCCACCACCTTGCCTTCTGCTTACATCGACCGCACCATCGGAGCACACCATTGGTATTGTACATGATATCATGTATATTCTTGAAGTGAAGGCGATGAGAGCCGACACCTGTGGCGCAGTCCGAAGGCGAATGACCATGCAGTACCTTCTATGATGAGATAGGATAATTTCATTTCGAAGTCTTATCAAGACAGATGATAGAGATTTAGACCTGTCACAATCATTGTCCGTGCAGCGTGCCTGAAACGGCAAGACCGACTCTCACCGTCGTGCCTTCCGTGTAGAGTATCGCTTCTTCAAGCGCTAATTAAGTCCTACTCCATATTTCTGCTTACACAACACAGTAAATCTAGGATCTTCTGGATGCGGCTAATATCACTCAATATCCCTAGCCATGTCTGCTGTTGAGCGGCAATCGCCTAGAGCTGCAATACTAAGCTGGCTTAACAAGACGAAGAGTAACTCTACGGCTGTTCCCAATTGCGCAGACGATGAGCCACACGGCCAAAGTCTCAAACCAAGTTATCGCTCAAGACGAGAGAAGCAAGGGACTAGACCCTCAATTGAGAACACGGGCCATGACGAACATCGACTTCGTTCGAAGCGTCGGATAGAAGGAGAAGTCCATGAAGCCTCAAAGCGTAAAACGTACAGCAGTATCCCACTAGAATCTTACGGAGAGGAACATGCAAGGTACCGGTCAAAGTTGCAACCCAGCGCTTCTAACTCCGCTGAGGCTCTGGGGCTCCAAGCGCCTTTTCGCAACTTCAGAGACCGAGATGATGACCCTCACGTTAAGGCCAATGATCCTGCTCGGCAACGGAAACGAAGACGCAAAGCATCATCCACGACCTCATACCTAGAACCAGCAGCACCCGAAGGCTTTATAGATGGTGAGGATGGGCAGCAAAGGCCGGACTATCGGCTGAAGCCTAGCAAACAAACACCAAGTGACGCAGACGATTCATGCTCAACAAGAAGATCACAACGAATCACCCCGGCAAAAGTTTCTCTAGAGAGGCTGACAAGGTCGTATGAACGACGGCCGAGATATAAAACGCGAGAAGATCGCTACGAGCCGAAAGAAGCCACCAGCGGTAAGAGAAAGGTCGCCAGGGAAGACGGCGAGAAGAAGAAAAAGAAGCAAAAGAAGTACAAGCGAAGGGAGAAGTCAGGAGCAGCGCTAATGCACGATTTCGCGGCTCAGAACGTATCACATAACCGACTTACGGTGAGACTATCTTAGATAGACCAATGCACCTGGATGCTTCATGCTGATACGAGATTTAGCTGCAGCCAACAAAGACTCTAGGCCTTTTCGGCAAAGGTAGAGCGTCCTCGCCGGTCAAGAGAAAAGGCTGTGGGTACATCACCTTGCACATTTAGGAGCGACACTAACATTGTCATCTATAAGTGCCTGATCTTGCCTTTTCTGAGACGGCTTTCTTGAAGTCTCGTCGAGCGCAAGCCGAGGATCCCGCAGCCCACAAAGAAGATAGGCCTCCGCCTAAGAAGAGCCGAAAGAGCACCAAGGTTGCAGACACCGCAGCAGAGATATCAAGATACTTTACGTCTGCGAGAGTCCCACGTCGAGATGCTCCTAGGCCTGGAGAGAACCCGCAACAGAAAGAGATGCAGAGACGCCCAATGAACTACGACTCACCCCCAGCTTTTATAGAATTACCGGACAAGCCATTCCTAGGATTCGGAAGCTGTGGCGTTTCCGTATCTCCAGTGAAGGAGCTCGACAGTCAGACGTTGAAAGATCTCGAGCGTCGGCTTACTCGATCACCGAGTCGTTCAATGACCTACTTTACTTGGTCACAAAGTGGAATTCAATCACAAGCCTCTCGGCATGGTAGTCTAGTTCCCTTGGAGACATCACGAAACTCCAACCTCAGAAGAAGCTCGCCTGCCTCAGCTAAGCTAGAAAGACCAAATCTACCTGTTCCTTCACCAAAGGTTCCAAACGTCTTTGGTGGCTACCGTGACGCTGCGACGGGCACCACTCCTCCAAGCAGACACTGCAATGAAGCCTTGAACAGGACGGCTACTCTTCTGCCTCTTGATAATGGACGCTCTCATTCAGGTTCTCATTCCTCGGAGCGTCACCAGACTGCAGAGCCAGAAAGCAACCACAACGAGCGAAATTCAATATCGGCGGAGGCTATGCCTAGCAGAGAAGGGGCTGGCAAAATCACTATCACAATGAAGGAGCCTAGATTACGGAAGCAACTCTCTAGCGGCGATATCCAGCCTTGCGTAAAGCTCAAGCTTCGTGAAGAAGAGCTGGAACGTAACGTTCATGCCTCCGTAACTCAACCCGTACACCGTTCCGTCTATCCGCCATCACCCGACCCGGTTGAAGTGGTGCTGGAAAATTTGCTACGAGAGAACAGGTATCACAACATTACAGACGCGACACCCTCAACGAATGATAGCTCAGGACGACATGATTCGATGCGGGCAGCAGCTGCTAGACCCGTTAGGTCTCCACTTATACATCCTCAATGCTTCGAACTCCATCCGCGTGTTGGCGAAGCGTCAAGTCCTAGCTTGCCACTGGAGTACGTAGCCTCAGGATTTAATATAGGTGGACATTCTCAGCAACACCAAGATATAAACACTCTAGGACATAAGACTCAGGATTCTGCCCCAACAATGTCAAGGCATAGATTGAGGTCTTCGAATAGACCGACAGCCATAGACTACGCACCAGATCGGCTTCCAAATCCCGACAGAAGTAAAGTTGATTCCAGAAATGCTTGGAATGGCTATAACACTATCTATGAAAGTCAGCAGGATGCAGCAGACGCTCCTTTGCATGAGGATCAGCCTTACGGGACAGAACGTGGAAATATGAACGATGAAATCCTTACTCGGCCACACTCAGGTGTCGCTACGTCTGCGTTTCTCACCTGCGAGGAAGAAGGCCATCCGATAGAGATGGAAGGTCGTTCCGGTGACTATGTACGTGATCTTTACCCTGGACAGAACGCGGTGCATGACGAATGTGCCTACACGGAACAAGGACCACTGCAGAATGACCCCTGGATGAATCAAGATCAGAGCGAAGGTGTTCGGAATGATATGGAGGAACCTCTACTTACAGAACGACACTATGACCATCACAATATTGGCCGGGAGAATCTTGTTTTAGAATATGAAAGTGCACCTCATCAACGAGAGATTGAAACAGGGTACCGAGATACTCGCCAGCAGCACATCGCCGCCCATTTTCGTGAGCAAGAACCTAATGTAACTCTTAAGAGAGGCGATTCCCACCCGTGGCTGCCCGATATTAAGTCTTCTTTCTCTATCGAACGTCCAAGAACTTGGGAGACAACGGCTGTCCACGGCCAGCAGGATGATCCGGCACTCTCTGGCTTCTGGACACCACATAAGTTGTACTGACTGCTGTCAGGCAGACACTCTCCACGATATGAGTATTGGAGCAATGCGATGATTCTTTTGATATCTTTGGGCCGACGAGAGGACTGTCTACATCAAATAATCTACTCTAACACCTCTAGAAAGGTCACGAATGCTGTTATGAATGTAAAGTATCACTACACTCCATTTCCCTGTTCGTCTGGACAACGGTATGACACATGGATTGGTATAATTACAGTATATGAGTTATGTACCGATTTTCCGCCAGCTTTTATGTACTTATGCCAAAGGGTCGGTGTATCTAAGCGTGGGTATATTATGCCATATTCGCCCAACTTTGACGGAGGCACGTCCTCATGCAAACGCCACGAATGCTTCGCCATGCCCCGCATCGCTGAGAAATGCCAATCAGAGCCACCACTTAGCCAATGAAAGTGCATGCGACTATACAACAGAAGTCCCACCACGCCCGCTTATACGTTGGTATCTCCTCCAACTTTTCCATCCCTATTCTCCACAGCCATGCTATTCCGCCCACTAACCCCCCCACTCACCCTCGACAACCGCTTATTCTCCTTCCTCTCAGCATCAGCACTCATCCTCTCAAGCCGCTTACCCTCCCGCTTCTCCTTTTTCTCCCGCTCCCTCTCCAACCTATTTTTCTCTTCCTCTTCTAAACCCGTCTTATGCACCTCGTGCGTCTTTTTCAGTTTCTTGTTTCCGATGAATGCGGCGGCTACTATTGATGTGGCGGATATACACACGTAGAATATCCACATTGTTCGTAGGCTGGCTGTGTAGACGCCCGTAGCTACTGAGCGGCCGGGCTCAGGGAGATTTTTGAGGATACCTGTTGCGGCGCCTGCGCCGCCGCCGCCTATTTCTTGGGCTAGAGATGGGCCGAGGGCGGCGCGGAGGGTGGATTCGCGGTTCATCATTCCGTTTTGGAAGATGACGCCGCCGATGACAACGGAGATGGAGGTTGCGAGTTGGCGGACGAAACCGAATGTTGCTGTTGCGGTGGCGATGTCGCGGGGTTCGACGTTGGTTTGGAGGGCGATGAGGGGGGCTTGGAAGTTGGGGCCGACGCCTATGCCGGCTATGACTTGGAAGGGGAAGATGCGGCCCCATGTGCGGCCGTTGGGGAGGTCGATGTAGAGGCCGAAACCGATGGTCATGAAGAGGACGCCGAGGTAGATGGGGGGGAGGTATTGGCCTGTTTTTTTGATGAAGATGCCGACTATTATTGAGGCGATGGAGAGGGAGAGGACGAAGGGGAAGAGGTAGACGCCTGAGAGGATGGGGTTGGCGCCGAGGACGGCTTGGAAGTAGAGCGGGTAGAAGTAGGCGCCGGAGATGAAGACGAAGCCGTGGACGAAGCAGACTGCTAGGGAGGCGATGTTGGAGCGAACGCTGAAGAGTTTGAGGGGCATCATGGGGTATCTTGCTAGTTTCCATTCGTTGAGGAAGAAGAGGATTATGGTGAGGACGCCGAAGACTAGGAGGGAGAGGACGGTGGCTGAGGTCCAGGGGAAGGAGACGCCGCCGTATTCGAGGCCTAGGAGGAACATTATTGTGCCGCCTGTTATTGTTATCACACCGATCCAGTCGATGGCTTTCAGGCCGGCGATGATTGGGGTTTTGGGGGTTTCGACATCAAGGAAAACGAGGATAATGACGAAGGCGAGGGCGTCGAATGGGACTGAAGGGTTTGTTAGCTGGCGCGGATTCCGAAGGACAGGCAAGGCGGGAGGGCATACGATTGATGTAAAAACACCATCTCCAAGAGACCTTTTGTGTGAAGACGCCTCCAAGAACCGGTCCAACAGCACTCGCTAAGCCCCATACTCCGCCAATCATGCCAAAGTACTTCCCACGTTCTCTGTCCAAGTGTCAGTCTCGCAAACCTCCTTCAATTGCGCGATATGGCATACCTCTGACTAAATAGATCACTGATGCAAATGTTGGCCAGGATTATCAAGCCTCCACCACCTATGCCTTGTACGACTCTTCCGGCGAGCAGCATTTGGATATTGATACTCAAACCCGCTATGAGAGATCCCACAAAGAACAAAGCATTGGCGACCAATATGATGGGTTTCCGGCCCCATATATCGCTGAATTTGCCCCATGTTGGCGTCGATGATGCGGCAGCTAGAAGGTATGCGGATCCTATCCATGTGTAGTCGGCCTGTGAAGAGTGAAGACGGGCTGTGATGGTGGGAACGGCTGTTGTAACAATTGTCTATCCATGCGTAAGTCATTGAAGCACAAACCCCAAGGAGGCAACTCACGGTATCTAAAGCTGCAAGAAAGACCGCGATCTGGAATATGCAGTCAGCATTACGCGCATTACAAGGTTCGAACCGCATCCCGACTCACGCAAAGTGATCCCATAATTAGAGCGACCTTTCCTTTGCTACGCTCAGGCGCCTGAGGCTGTCCTTGCATCTTCTCCCCAACAGGCTGTTCGCCAACCCCATCTGAAGACGAGGGCGCTGGGCTCTCGCCATTCTGCTTTTCTGATAATGGATCTCCGCCATGTTCTTTGTCGGTAGCTCCTGGTCCTGCTACAGTTGCATCTGCAACCGCCTCAAGGCGCTCCGCCTGGGAAGGTTCTTGAATGGTGGCGGGCATAATCTACAAAGTTGATGTCATCAAGATATAAACATGCGGTAGGGCAAAACCCTGGTGGATCGAGATGGGCTTCTTGGAAGAGAATTTCCAAGAATTCTTTGAGTACCGTACACTGAAGGAAAACCGTGCAATGATAGCTCTAAAGAAGGATACAGGCAACAATTCAATACTTATACAGAAGCGGATCCATGTGTCAATTTATATACTTTTTCACGCTAGGACTTTTGAGAGCGCTGTATACCGAGGGTAGAGACCCACACATGCCGCTGGGCCGTTTAAGCGTCATGATCTCAAACGCCAACCTGACTTCTGGGACCAGATCCGTAAGTGCTTGTTTTTAGCTTGTTGTAACTACCTTAGTCATGATGCCATTCTGCCAATGTTGAACAGTTGGCCCTGACAGTAGCGACTTTGCCTGAAGATCGTCGGAACCTACGGATCTCATTAAGTCCGGAGTCCGCCTTGTTATTATTTACTGCTTGATGCGAGTATTATACACGGGCAAGACTAAGTTCACACAATTACGCTCTTCTCTGAGTCCGAAGTCCACGTTGTCCTTTACCGCTCGCTCAAATTGTCATGCAATAGGGCAGAAATAGGCAGGCTTAGGCTCACGTAATTTGGCTCACTCTAGGCCTTTCTGCACAGGTAGGATGGGATCAGGAAACGGTCAGTCGATATCTATGACCTGCAAAGTTTGGTAAAATCTTATAATATTTCGGAGATGTGATCCCAACCACAACGCTCTAATATTGACGCTGTAGTACCAAGTAACCTCGCCATAGTGTACTATATGTAATCTGTGCCTCGCAAAAGCAGGCATGCAAGAATATGAAACGCTAAAGCGAATGTGAAGATAGCTGGGTATCCAAAGATCAATCCGCATGGCATCATAAGGTGCATTCAGTCGAACGCAAAAACCTCTTTCTCGTACACAATGATAGTACTTCCGGAGTTCGTAAGAATCCGTAGGATTCAAGAGCTGTGAGCCTATGTCAAGTCTTCACTCGTTTGGCCTCCTGGCCATCCCCCTCGGGGCTTTTCCTCTTCCGATCTCCATCCTCGTCTCGAAAACTGGGTCCGCCCATCACCGGCGTTTGGAAGTTAAGGGGGCTCGGCAGCATGTTGCTGTCTCCCCCTGCTCGACCGAAACCCCACTCAGGGTAAAAAGATGAAGGTGAAGGAAGTAGACCGTCTGCCACAAAGCGAGAGGGCAATGCTGACATTGGTGTATCGATATTATTGTTGCTGCTATAAGACTGGCTGTTCTGCTGCGAGGGTGGATGCGGCCTCGCAAAAGGATTCGGTGGGCCTGATGCGCCTGCGCTGAGGATAGCACTTGCACTTGGTGAAGGTGGTGGTAACACGACGCCAGTACCCGAAGAGTGGCTGGCTTCGGTGCTGGCTTTCCTTGGGGTAGCTCCCGATTGACGGGGGGAAGATTCCGCAGTTGCACTGTCAGCATCTGATTGCTCTTCCGGAATCTGGACCTTCAGCCGTGGCCTCTTAGCATTGGATTGTGCAGTGTCTGTGCGTGACGGTGGTAGGAAATCTGAAGAGTTGGTTCTCTTGGGCGCTGGGGTCCCTCTCTGTGATCTAGATGGGGGAGGTGTATGTTTAGTCGGCGGTGCTTCTGCTTGTGTATCCTTCTCGCGTTTGATATCTGGTTTGGAGTCATTTGAGCTCTTGCCAATGCCCCAATGCTGGGCTAGTAGGGATCTGCTGTCGTCAATGGGAGTGAATATGCTGCGGGATTTGGCGCCTGCAGGCTTCTGTAGTCGACTCGACTGGTCGTCTTGAGACTGCTGTTCACGTTCAGGTTGTGGTGGAGAGGGCATGTGCTGCTGTTGCCGCTCGTGCTGTGGGAATGCAGGCGGTAATGATTGCCGCCTCTGCTCTTGCAGGTACGCTTGCTGTACTTGAGGATGGGTAGGAGGTTGCTGATGTTGGTTATAGAATTGAGGCTGTTGGGTTTGCTGGGCGTGATGAGGAGCCACGGGCATGCCTTGGGCGGCTCGATAGTTCATTGGAGGCGTGCGCATGTAAGCATAGCCATTTGCGCCTTGCGGTGGTGCTTGGCTAACTTGCTGGAGATGGGAAGGACCAGGACCAAGGTTGGTGCTCGACCGGCGGACATTGCTTACGCTACTATTCCTCGAGCCTGGACGAGATATCATTTGAGCTTGTGGAGTATGCTGTCGTTGATGGTATGGGACACCGTTCTGTATAGGAGGTGATGCAGAAGGAGCGGGTCTCATGTAACTAGATGGGTTTTGCAGGTGGGGTGGTAGACTGTGTTCTCGCGGCATCGAATCCTCGAGTGGTGGAGAGCCCATGTCTTCATCGTCATCGTCGTCCATTGCGCCGCTGTTGAAGTCCGCTGGCCCCTTGTGTTCGTGTGCTCCGCCATACTTTGGAAAATCAGAATCCAACCTGGAAACCAAGTGCTAGAGTCTTACATATTGAAATCTCCCTATGGTCTCATTGATATCGCCGGAAGAGTACTCATATAGCTTTTTGTTGTGACCGAAGATGATGACAGCGACATCGACAGAGCAGAGTACAGAGAGCTCATGCGCCTTCTTGAACAAGCCACCTTTGCGTTTGAGGAAAGTACTAATTGAAATCGTTAGCTAGCTTCTTAACGAGACTCAAACACCACTAGCTTTAGAACGTCGTGTAGCCTGAATACCGTAGAAGAAACAGCTCGTGGACGGTGTTCAAGCCAATGATGTTTGGATTGCGCGTGTAACAGAAGGCTAACAACTTACACAGATCGGTTTCTATCGTCCTTGATAGCCTTGATCTCAATCTTTCTCCTGCCCATAATGACAGCGACAACGCCTTACTTCGAAAGATAGTGGGGGAGCTCGAGTTGATGATGTCGCGGGGTTGTCGGTGATGGTTGAGAGGCGGGAGATTACAGGTCCTTAGAAGGATGGGAAGCTGCAATTCGCGACGTTGCCGACGCAGCGGTTCTGGATCGGCGCTATGGCTCGTGAAGATCCGACTGTGGCAGTGGAATAAACATGAACCATATACCAAAAGTTTAGGTTATTCTGACGTGGGTTGGTGCAGAGGTTGCTATTAATAAAGGGAGGCTTCGATGTGGAGTTGGAAAACTCGCAGTTTCGCGCTAACCTCGAGATAGTGAGATTGGGTATAATTAGATCTCATTCCGGCACTTAGTGGCCTTAATCTGCCAAGTCAGCCTATCACAAACCGTGCAGCAGTCCAGAAACACCATTAATTCACTCCTTCAGGCGTAGCGGGATTCCGCCTGAAATTCACTCGCGACTCTCAGGCCCATTGCTTGACTAGACCTGTACCACCACCGCCTCGGCAATCTCGAGATTCTTTCGAAGGATCAGCGACCACTTTCGCGTCTGAGCCATCTTAAGATCGCCACATCATCGTATTTGCAACGTCCGTGCTCTTCATAGTAGTATGGTGAGCTCCTCCATCTACGCGAATGCCAAAGTTTAGCAATTGTGCAGGTCAGCAATAGTCGCTGAGATATTGATGTGACCGCTGGCGGCCGGCATGATGACTTTATACCAAAAGTAGATCTCAAAGCCACCATCCTTTTGCGAGGGCAGGCTTTGTCCATTCTAGCATCCTGAGATACAATCCTGGAGGCTGTATGCAAGGGCTTGTGGGGGAGCATCGACTGAAAAGCATACTGGAGGCACAGTAGGGCTGGAGGCTGTGGGAGGATACCTAACGTCTGCTATCTTCAGCGAGGCATTGATCAATCAGGTGTTTTAGATGCCGGAGAAGGCCCGTGAAGACATCTCATGCGGCTCGTGAAAAGACCAGGGCCAGCCCCACATGTCCACTAAACAGTAGCGGCCGCGGGAGTAGCTATTTATGGGCACCACGTTCTGTTCCTTCTGACTTCTCGACGGCTTATTCCTCCTCGTCGATCTTCCCTTATCGAATCACGAAGACTGGGTTGGCTCTTATGCAAAAGCCATTTCAAGGTCAAGATCCACTGGGAACTACAGCCTTTCGACTGCTGGAGACCAATTCCTTGGGGACCGAGTAAGGTGTGTACTAACACGGGGGTTTAAGTACACGGCAAGATATGTAATTGTTTCGAAAATGACTCGATGATATTTGCTATCGTAGTCTTGCCTTGGCTTTGATTGAGTGTCCAATGCGACCTCCTATTGAATTGTGTCTGAATTAGTAATCTCGTCTTCAATGGGTCGTGACCCCATTTCTTCGTCGACTTGTCGCTCTTGTTATTCATGTCTTATTTTGCCTTTCCCTCCCGGGCCAAATGCCGTCTACAATAGCTGACCACCTTCCTTATATGACTCAGATCCTCTCCTCCATGTTGAGAGTGATCCTTCGTGGGGTTCCTCTTCAAGATTTGGGTGATCTTGCGGCCACTGGTCCCAGATATCAACCATTTTGACTGGCGATATCTGAAATCGACAACTTACGACTCAGCATGGCCAGTCATCTCGCCTGATCTATCTACCTTCTATTAACCCGAGCGATCTAATAGTTCATGCTTCAGCCATTTAGTAACATACTCAATTGCGGTCTCGTTGTCTTTGACATTGCTGTCAGGAGAGATTAGATCCTCTGTAGAACGATATAGGCACGAAGTGACCATTGGTAACGCCTCGACGAGCTAAGTACTCTACTGAATGACATCACCACTTCGTCGTTAAAACGATCAGCACAAAAACATTATGTTCTACACAGAAGCTTAGATATTCAGAGGCCGAAAATAGACTTTCATAGGTAGTACACAGTGAAGGTAACTTTGAGCAATGCCGGGCGAATAACTCCGTACACATATCGTGGTCTGCAGAGGTCCAAAGGCACCAAGATCGAGATTGTAAATCCCCACGCGCATAGTGATTATGGCCAAAGGGATAAAACCACGTCAAGTCGGGTCGCCCCGCAGCTTTTTCTAGATCGAATAACACGAATGACATTGCGCGAAGGCTGCAGAAATTGTGGTTCGGGAAAAGCAAGCTTGAGTGCATGTGGCATTGCAGGTGTTGCGGGTATGGGGAGATCATCGGTTGGTTCGGGCGTAGAGTGTGGCGGGAGCGCCCATGTGGGTTGCATACATCATCTATCGATCTTGGCCCCGCCGTGGCTGTCTGCATCATATCAAACAACCACGAAAACGAAGAAGTCGGCGGCTGTCAATAATTTAATTCTCGTTTTCCAATCTGACGTGAAACGGTGATCAACCATTCAGGGACCAATTCTCCGCAAGGGAAATAACGTTTCGCTAGCTGTATAGCTGCCGGACTAGTGTTACCAAGAACGATTGGCTATGTGAGATTAGACGCGTTCTCCTTTTGGGGGGTTCACCCTAGATGAGCTGTCCAGCAAGAAAAAGGTCACTACTTCCTCCGTCAATTCCTCCCTCAAACAAGGCGCATTGCCACTCGTCGTACTCGCTGATCGTCAGCAAATACTTACAGACCTCCGCTATTCGCATCCCAAATTAGACCACGCCCTGATCTACAATTGTTTTCCTCAGCGCGAGACTAAGATATCGCTTTATCACCCTGGTCGCCCCTGATTAGTCCCAAACCGTTCACTTTGGCGAATGAGTGGCCAGCGCAAGGCTTCTGGCTCAGGAAAATAATATCACCCTGGCATCTGTGTACCAATCTTCACACACCTTCCTCCATCCCACTTTCGACACAACGTACCGATCTGCGTCTGGTAGGACAAGATATACTACGCTCATGACCAACACCGATTTTCTCATCTAAACGCTAAGTCACACAATGGGTTTCTTCTCCAAGGCCTTCAAGAGCAAGGACAAAGAAGGCCAAGGCGGAATCGCTACACCCAAATCAAAGAAAAAAAATGTACACTCAAATGGAACGGTGCCTGCCCCACCACCCAAGCCCCACTGGGATGATGCATGGACTCGCAAAGAGGTTGAGCCGGAGGAGATCCAGGAACTCCTCAGGGGTTGTACACACGAGCTAAAGTCTCGAGGTACGTTGGTCTACTTTGTGGTGGAGATTTGCTCTAATGCGAAGGTCAAACCTTGCTAATGTCAAATGCAGCCCTCGATATGCCCTTCCTACTGTTGCCATTCAGACCAGCCTCAGACCCTAGTGCCGCTCGAACATTTATTCGAAATTTCTTCAGCATGGAGAAAGGTGCAGACCTCAAGGGAGCGCGACTGGAACAAGAATTGATTCTGACAGAGCCAATGGTGAGTTCGACTGCTGGCAGTCCCACAGAACATACCGCTCAAACATTCCAGGTGCTCAGCAGCGTCATGAAATGGTGCTGGAGCCGACTAGCCGGCGGCGTGGTATCGTGGGAGGCATACGAGCTGTTCCGTGTGGGGGAGCAAGGTATGAGCACAGGCCCCCAGGTGGGGGTGACTACTAACATGTATAGATTCGGACATGGCTCGAGATGCTTTTGCTACCTTCATACCTCTTAGCGTCGAGTCTGACGCGAGGACCAAGATCATCTTCGATTTCTTCGATTTGATGGCTGCTATAGCCGCACATGGCAAGACAAACGGCATGGGTGGTCGTAAACTGTCAAGGCTGGCGGGATGGTGGGCCTTTGAACAGGTGGATCTCGGAAGCGGTTTTGATGGAGGCTACAGATCGTGGTCGAGGTAGGTTCTGGCGTTTACTGAATACTTACTGGTGCTAATCATTCACAGCGCCGCTGATGCCACAAGCCATCTTTTCTTCGCCTATCTCCGCTCGCTCTCGCCCGACTCCGTTCGAGGGCTGAATGGAATCTCAGCTTTACCTATCTCCCTGCAGAACCTTGTTCAAGAAACGCAATATCCGCCAGTCCATTCACCGTATGAGACGACATCGAAGGTGGTGATGGTTGTGAATTCTGTCTCACCAACGCCCTTTGCGCTGCTACGTCGCGCCAAGAACTTTGAATACCGAGACGATGATCGAGTTCTTCAACAGTTCTCTGACTACGAAGACCCAGTACAGGCGTTGACTGACGAATGTCGACGGGTGCTTAAGAGCATATCCTCGGCAAACCAATCTTCGGCCTCCACTACGAAAGCTTCCACAAGCCTTGGTGACTCATCGTGGTCACGTTTTGAGGACATGGGTTTCGGTTCACTTGGAGATCTTGATGAGGACGCAGATGACTCTGCTCTCGGCAAGAAGCGAAATCACCCGCAAGGACTGAGAACAGCACCGCACACTAAGAACAATGACCTCGGCCGGCCTACAACACCATCATGGGCTGATTTCCTTTCCTCTGGATTTGTAGAGGACGGCAGTGCTCCCACACGTACTCCGCTATTCCTCCCACCAGACAAGATCCTACCACCTATTGATATAGATAGAAGAGGGCAGAGCTCACAATCACACAAGCGGGTCCTCAACGAATCAGATCTTGAGCCTGGCGAGCTAGCTAGTATCAACGCAATTGACCTAGATGATGCGTTCTGGTGGGTTTGGATCACAAGTCTTGCCGGAGAAGAAACTCTCGCTCGGAAGGCGGTCTTTGGTCGATGCGCCCTCATCGAGACAAACATTAGTGGCGGCACTTGGCTGGTCATTGAAGAAATGGTCAAAGGCGCCGCTCCCGAGCCAGAGTCTGGTGCTTATATTGCAGAAAAGAAGTCTCGCTTTACGTTTGGCAAAAAGAGTAAAATGTCCAGGACGAGATCGACAGGCAGGAAGTCAGAACAGCATGGAATCCAGCCATTCATCAGGGAGAACATGACAGCTCCACAAAGCAGAACAAACATCGGACCAGATCAGCATGCAAGAATACAAGCAGCAGCAGCAGCATTACAGCAAAAGCAAAGGCATCAAGAGAATGGGCAAGCCCCAACCAGTCCCAGTCCTCGCAGGGGGCGACAAGGCGACGCCTTATCGACGAAGACGAATAGCGTTTTCACGCTACAACCTGTTATTATGAGCGAAGCAAGCCCTGCCATGAAATGGGCAAATGATTACGACAAGAAGGAGATTCGAGCCAAGTACTTGGGCGACAACTTCGCTGGTAAAGGGGGCTCAAACACAGATTTGGCTACCCCTCGAGGTTACGACGCTGGTAGGGAGGGCTCGGTCACGCCTCAACCGCGAAAAGCTGAAGCTCCAAAGCCCGACTACGGATTCCCCAAGCAAGCTTTCTCGAGAGAAGATTCAGGCGTCGATACAAATAGAACGCTTCCGGCTCTGCCAGCCGAGACGCCAGGCGAAGCTACAATGCAAGCTCCAGCTGGTCCTCCTCCACCGGTTCCCGCGCCACCTTTACCACCTCAGATGCCTATAGCACCTCCTCCACCCGCGCCGTTACCTGTCGATCCTTACGCTTACCCTACAGTCGGCGTTGCTGCTAACGCAGCGCAGGTGCCTTTGCCTGCTAACACTCCGATGGAAACTCCCGAGAAACCATTGCCCGAGGCAGAAGGCGAGGAACTTGAGCCGACTAGGACGATCACCAATGCGCAACCTAACGGTGTGGAGTCGCCGGAGAGTAAGAAAGGCGGAAAGAAGCTCAAGAAGCAACAAGGCCAAGGAGGGTTCAAGGGACTCTTTGGCAAGAAGAAGGGTCCAGGACTACCTGCTGCATCAGCGCCCGTGGACAGTGCTGCCGTCGCCGCAGCTCGTGCCGCATACACAGGTCCTGAGATGAAACCGAACTACAATGCCTCCCATCCGCTAACCCGTCGCTTATCCGGCATGGGAAAGAGGAAGACGCCGCTTGCATCGATGCCCTCGTCTCCCCCCATTCTAGATGCTGATGAGCCACTGCCTGCACCACCCGCGCCATTCAAAGAACAGTATGACTCGCAAGCCAGCCTTAGCCGCGTCGATAGCAATGAGCAACGTCATGCCGATACCCAGTTCAAGGCTTTCGACAATGGACCACTGGATCAGCCTGCATTTGTACCCGAGGACTCTCCGCGACCATCTTTTGTGCCCAATGAATCCGCTGATGCTACTTCTCGCCTCACCACTCCAGATCGCGGACCCCATTACGACCCACCCATGGGCCGTGGCGAGTATGAGCCTTCAGTTTCTTCCGAAGAGCGGCCAAGGACACCTTCGCCTCCAGGAGATCGTTGGGCGCAGATTCGCAAGAATGCGGCTGAACGCGCAGCAACAGCAGCGAGGCCAAGTGAGAATCAGAAGCCGCGACAAAGTCAGGATAGGATCACTGAGGACGGAGAGGAGAGTGCTGGAGAGGAGAGTAAGTCCACTTCCAAGTATTAATGTTTTGCTTCAATTTCGCTAATGCCTCAAAGCTATCGAGTCTCGGGTTGCCAGGATCAAGGCTCGTGTGGCCGAGCTAACAGGCAACATGCAGGCTGAGCCAGGTCGGGCCTGAGCCTCAACCAACATCAGCATGACAACCAAAAAAAAAAAGGAGAACGAAACCTTCTCACGAACGCCATTCGATTCCATTTCAGAGGTTCACGAGTGCAGATTCTATCTTCGACATCAGGTAGATATGGTGCGCGCAATGCTTTATTCCCTCTTTCCTATCTCCATCCTTTCTTCCTCTTTAGCTAGCGTGAGAGATACCCAGCGATGATATTTGGCTTCAAATTGATACCACATGGCTTTCGACATGCAGAAGAAACCTACTTGAGCGTGGAGCGCTATAAATAATACAAACAAATGCTGAGTACCTACGTACGACAAACGATAGCAAGCGACTTGAGCCTGGCGCTGGACACATGAGTGGAATTACCCCCTTTTTCCCTTTTTTCGATGTACTTAGTCGATTTTCTTTTTTTACTTGCTGGCTGGTGGTAGATGGGGGGGATATTATGAGGGTGGGGGAGGGAGCGAGAATGTAATATTCATAGCAACAGAGCACATAGCATTATCAACTAAGACGGGGTTTAACTGAGCTTGATGGTACTGCTTTTGCATGGAATCAAATTTGTAGATGGAGAGAGGACGAGTCACGAATGCAATTAAATTCGTCTCGTATAGATGATGCATTTTATATATCAAGCGGGAATCGCCCACCACTCTCATCTGCTCTTTTCGTCTATAAATCCTCTTCCAACGCCTCGCTACGTGTTACGAAGTATCATCATGCTTGGAAAACACATTACTGCTCAATGCAATTACTGTTCTTGCGAATGTCACTCATCGTTGGCGCAGTATCTCTGAACCCACAGTCAGCAAGGATCCCGTCCCAAAAAGCCCAAAAGAAAATGCACCCACCAGTCAAAAACTCCTCAAAACTCAACGTAATATACCCATCACGATCATCATCATACCTCTTAAAGACATCCGTCATCCGCTTCAAGATAATACAGCTCTGCACGAACAAATCGAAACTCATACTCCCCTGCCCACTCTTATCATAAGTCGAATAAAGCAGATTGACAAACGATGCTGAAAGGCGGTAACCGAATGCTACGAGGGCGTTTGTGTATTCGTCAAAGGAGATAGAGCCGGATGAGTCTTCGTCGAAGCGGTCGAAAAGGGAGCGCCAGGAGGCGAGGAAGGCCCAGAGAGCACTGTGAAGATAACATACTTTAGCGCTTATACATGGGAGAGATTGTAGGAAGGCGGGGAGCAAGAGGGTAGGGAAGGAGACGTACCAGAACTCCTCAAAATTGATACTCCCACTCTTATCCACATCAAACATCCTGATCATCATCCTAACAGTATGTGCATCAAAGCTAGTATAATCTCCATTGACTAGCGCCTTTCCCAATTCTCTTTCCGTCAACTGTCCCGTCTGGCTCTTATCCACCGCCTTGAATAGTGGGAACAAGCTTGCATCTGCACTGGAGCTCTTATTCCCTGGCGCAGGCGTCCCGGGCGGCCGAGAAGGCGGTGTTAGGCGCCCATGATTGGTCGATGGAGGAGGGCCGAAGCCGTAGTTTTGCGGGGGTGGCGAGTGGTGGGCAGCACTGTTGTGGTTATTGTTGTTGTATTGGATGGTATTGGTGTTGTAAGAAGAGTTGGAGGGTGAGAGACGTGGGGGATGTTGGGGTTGGAGACTCTGGACTGGTGGAGGCAGGGGAGGCTGAGGTCTGTTCTGGTATGGTGGTCTGGAGGTGTCGTAGGATTGGGGGTTGGAGTACGCGTAGGGACGTTGTTGTGGTGATGGGTGAGGCTGTGTTTGCTGCTGCTGTTGCGGATTGGATTGTTTGCGCAGTGGATGAGTGGAGAGAATTTGAGCTGCCTGTGAGTAGAGCTGTGAGCTAGAGCTTCTGAGTATCTAGGACATAATAGGTACCTGTTCTGGCTCTGCGTGTCTGATGAAGAGTCAGATTTGAGACACAACATGCTGGACAGGAGGAGCCTTTACTCACGCCGGTAGTGCATCGGGGTTGTACCCACTATTGTATGCCATACCTAGAAGATTCAGTGCAGCCAAGCTACCTCAATTGTGACTGATGAAGCGTTGCAGCGGCTGAAGCAGATATAGGTGTGACGTGTAGCAGAGCCTCATGGTCCCGCGGGGGCCAAATAAAACCACCACCGCGCCACGAATCGCCGCGTCTATGTGCTTGTCTTGCTTCATTCTGCACCTCCCGATCCCTTGAGCCTCAATTTTCGGTAAGCCTCGGAATCACAGCTTGTCGGTCACCATGGTCGAGCTGGGTATATGTGAAGATGGGGAGTCGTCCTCTTGCTCCAGAGTGGAATGTAACAGCTAGCGTGTTGCTTTTGGCGAGGCTCTCCTCATCTTACACCTAGTCTCATCTTGCGTCATGAATTCCACGACTCTTTACATATTGTCTACTCTCATGAGAAGTTATGTGCACAAGCATTGTATAGTCTGCTTTAGTTGTCATACGAATAGCGTGCTTCCACTCTGACGTCGAAAAGACTCGACTTGCCAGTACAGCCCAGGCATGAGCCTGCCACTTGATGCAAAGGAATCCGGAGCATTGCTTGATCAGTGGTGTTCTACGGACTCGAAAGGAGGCTCTTACGAACGGAATCCCTTTGCCCTGTGTTGGACTTGCATAGCAGGTTCCGAACGAGATAAATACAACACTGGAGCCTAAATGGCTTTTCAAAGTCTTATCAACGCCTTGTCCTGCCGCTAGCCTTCGTCCACTCCTTGTTTAATCAGATGTCGGTACTCGTTGTTATCCGCCTCAGACGGCCGGATTCTTGCAAGCCTGCGAGAGTTAGCGAGACGTGTGTGGAATTATGAGGGCGCTAATAGCACTCACCCTGGCTTCAAGCAAAGCCTTGACGCCGTGCTGGAGCACAGCGGGTAATGACATCCTGGCAGCCTTGCTGGCATGGTGAATTTTGGTTCCGAGGCGATTATCTTAGTACATTGTATTGGTAGAGCCAAGGAAGCCTGCGAGGCGTGTCAACTCTCTCACAGAACAACGAGAAGACATACTAACTCAATTTCTCTTTATGGCCGACACTTTGGCTATCGGCTGAAAAGATGAGCCGCAATGATGAGGTTGCTTGCGCAGCATAGGCTCGAAGCTGGGGCGCTGTTGGAGCAAGCATGAGCAAATATGAGCAAGTTGAGGTTTTTATCTGGCTTTGACCGTGACTCTTGGCGACCCTCTTCAAGACCTATATATTTTCCCAGTGTTAGAGCCAGTACCAAGGTGCTTTTCCTACCCTCGGCTTGATCCTTTTACTATCATCCTTGCAGGGAAATCAGGCTCAGACAATTTAGCAAACGTCACGGGGTCATAGGTGGGGGACCGAATACTGGCCTTTTGTCATTTCGCAGTCAGCGGCAAGAAGCCTCGTCCACTGGTCGACGGTTTCATCCGATGATCTGTTAATGACGCCAGTCAACAGCTGAGGGATCAAACCAGGGATGATGATGACAAGATGCTTACCTTCCCCAACCATTGCACCGTCAAGGTACTTTGGATGGTCGACAGCGAGCTCTGAGTCCCTGCCAATGATGGTGGATATCATGCCATCCGTATAGACGAGCATCAAGGAAAGATCACATCGGAAGGATGGCACTAGGGCTGCAGTACGTCGATAGTAGAGGGACAGTGATGCATGCTGAGTAGGAGCTGCTGTGGCAAGAAGATAAGTCAGGGATGCTTGTCCTGGAGAAGAGAGTCGGTGACGGTAACTCAGAAGCCACAGAGCGAGAGGGCTGAACTTACGAAGGCATAGAGAGGGACTCAAACCCCTTAGCTGGGCCTGTGCCAACAAGAGTGCAGATCGAGTATGTCGACGCTGCAGAAGATCAGCAAGGCTGGCTCGAAAGGTAAGGAGTTGCACTGCAGACGTACCATTGTACGCAGGGCCAACGGCCAGCGGTGCCTGTAACTGAAGAGACGGGCAGCAGGCCTACTGGCTTTGAGGCAGCTACATCAGATGCAAGGCATAGAGCTGCTTCAGAATATGCATCGAACAAGCAGAATTTGCGATGGACAGTGAGAAGAAGGTCGTGGTGCGGATAGAAGTGTGCTGAGTGAGCCATGGGAAGGATGGAGAAAGTAAACAAGGGAAAGATGCCTTCTTAAAGACCCAGAACTAAGCTAATGTTCTCTACTTCGCAGTTGCTACCCTCGGAAGCCGAGAAGCAAACCTACGTTTTGGACCCGGAAGTAGCACTGTCGGGCAGGCAAGCGCGCTACTTCCCAGCATCTTCTCACATGGCAAGGTTCGAGCAATGTGCACTTTCCCCAGTAATCCCATCCTCTTTGGAGTATGTCACTTGATGCATTATTTTGAGCTGCTTACTGAACCGCTATCTACATTTGTTGTAATTCGCCAATTTCAAAGACTCGAACAAAAAGTTTTGCGGCGACGTTTTTATTCGTCTCCTACCTGAATACCAATCTCCTCGACAGCTTCGCCGCTTACTATCCATGTAGCCTATGCCCCATACATATATATGACGACGTGACTGGACAAAGACTAGCACAGTAACCAATCAAGAGTCTCCAGACCAGAAATTTCTGCGTTTGAGGAACGACTGCTGGTGCCACCTGTTATAGCACACGGATACAGACACTATATTACCGCCTAAAGCTGCAGCTGAGTGGAACAGTGGGTGTAAATCTACGGGTTTATCCTTCCGGCTAGGCAGATCGTTACGAGAGGAGTGGAGCCCGCTTACTCTCAATCTACTTAAGTGGAGGTAAGCCTCTCGTATCTATAGTAATGGAGTGCTTCCGTGCGCAGCTTCTGCAAGAGGAACAAGGCAATTCCGAGGATAAACAGTCGAGTGCTTTTATTACATCACAGTTTAGGCTTTTAACTGGGATACATGCACCTAGTTATATTTCTTGAATTGCCTGTAATCTATTGCTGTAGCTACAAGCATGCACCTAGTTATATTTCTTGAATTGCCTGTAATCTATTGCTGTAGCTACAAGCAGGCACGAGTTGCTACTGTTAAGCAGCTAACAATTCCTGGCTAAACCGTCGGAATGATTTGTAGTCTATCATGATTCGTTGCATCACATCTGGGAATTCGTAGGATGAGCTACCGACGACACGTAGTAGATTGATTGCGGATCGTAAATCCTGCATAGGTAAGGTTATAGGACAGGAACGCCCAGTGCTGACGCCTTTTTCGCTTTCATAAAATCGAGCGAATTAGCCTTTCGGCTTGTGAACCCACAGCAGTCATCTCACTCAACCATCCCCCTCTCTGAACAATCTACCTTCCTCCCTAAGACCCCATACCCCTTCCCACTCCATCCCCACTCCTTCAGTCCGTTGCGTCGCTGACAACAACCATTCCCCCTTCCTCACCCAAACAACCCTATATCAGCCCCTACAATCCAAACTCACAACCTACCTACTAAACAACATCATCAAGATACTCGAGAAACCATCCCTACCAAACATCCGACCACCAAACCTTCTAGCTAAAAAGAAGAGGCACGAAGCTGCAATCCGCAACTTCCCCACCTAACGCAATGTCGGCAGCACAGCCTATGGAGCATTTGTTCTCCAGCCGCCTACTACTTGTCGTAGTGTCGAGGCAGGCAGCTTAGGAATCATAGATCTTGTGGAGGGTGCCTTGCTTTCGTGGCTAAGGTACTGACCAGCATATTTTCCCTTGAATATGGGTTGCTGTTGTACGCTGAATCACTGTATCAGCACCGACGACGTTTTTCGCTTTCGTTGCTACTGGCACGTTATGTTGCTGGCGTTTTGTAGAATTTGGCACTCTATCGCTAGGATTGGGCGCTTTAGCAGAGCTTGGGTGTCTCTATGTATGTTTCAGGCTACTTCAATGCACGCAAGTCATCGCAGGTAGGGAAATGTGCTGTGAGGATGCTGTAGAGTATATGATCTTGTGGATTTGCGCCGATGCATTGCATACTTGAAGAAGCTGAAATCGTTGTGTTACTTTTAAGATGCAGTTGTGTACAAACAGTTGACTAGTCAAGGTTTACTGACTCAGATCATAAGACTTCCAAAGCCAAACACCACTAGGCTCAAGCTGCAGTCGCTTGCTTCTGGGCATCTTCACCTATCTTGTCCGCTGGTGAGAACCCTGCCTTAGAAGGTCCCATTACACAGACCCCGTCTTTACTAAAGCGACTACCGTGGATCGGGCAGTCCCAACTCTTCTCCGCGTTGTTCCAGCATAACACTCCTTGGAGATGCGGGCACAGTGCCGAAAATTGATGCACCTTTCCCCCATCATCTTTGTAAACGGCAAGAGGCTTCTTTGTGGTTGCGTTGAGGACACCTCCGGTTCCTGGTGCAAGGTCCTCGATGTCAGCAATATCACTCTGGAGGAACCGTTTGTATTGGGTATTGATCTGAGCGCCGTGCGCCGCCAGGCTTGGGAGGCTGGAAACGGGCGGGAGGCGTTTTGGATTGTAGAGCTTGGCCCACGGGTTGTCAATGCCTTGGATCTGATCGGCGATAAGTTTGCCTGCAAGGACGCCCAGTGTGAGGCCATGGCCTGTGTCGCCGGTCACGACGTAGGTGTGGCTCAAGCCCTGGTTGAGTCCCACAAACGAAACTAGGTCGATAGAATCCAGAATTTGACCGGACCATCTGTAGTCGACCGAGCCAGCCTTTGTGAATCGTTCTCGAACCCAGGTTTCCAGCTCTCCGTATCTACCGTCCTCGTGTTCCTGACCCACTTTGTGGTCGCAGCCACCTATAACGAGATAGTCATCTTCAGCATCACAAGCCGTGAAGCGAATGTATTTGTAAGGATCGCCTTGGTCGTTGATGAGACAATCTTCGATACTACCTTTTGGAACTCGGATTGCGATGCAGTATGTCCGATGGTATTCCACTTGGGCGACTATGCTAAGTTTTTGAAGTGGGATGCAAGTTGCTTCGACGGCATCTTTACACGTGATCGTGTGGCCATCTAGAGTACTGACATGGACTTCTTTCGAAAGGATGCCTTTCTCTTCAACAGATACCATCCTAGTCTGGGTGTAACACTCAAAGTTCGGCTGGTTAGCAAGCCATTTGAGCACGCCAACCATATACATTGTCGGATGGAATGTAGCTTGCTCCTGAAAGACAGCAGCATCCCGCTGATCCGGCTTCCCATCCCATCCTTTGATCGCATACCCTGCCTTATAGTAGGCACTCACACCAAGTTCCTTTGCTTTGTTCACATCCTCCTGAAGCATCTTCATCTCGTCATCATACTTAGGGTCACCCTTCTCATACTGCGATATCTCATAATCGGGCAGCATCCTATACTCGCACTCAACACCCAGCTGCTTGGAAATCTCACCAACATGTTTCAGTGCCCAAGAGTGGCTCTCAGCAGCACTTTTGGCACCGCTCGCGCCATGCTTACTTGCTATCTCAGTATATGGCGCATCAAGGGCGCTGGATAGATGTCCACTTGTTCTCCCGGATTCTCCAGAAACAACATCACGTGCTTCGATCATAGCTACCTTCAATCCACGCGTTACGAGCTCGTAGGCAGTGGAGATTCCGGCAATGCCTGATCCAATTACACAGACGTCCGTTTGGAGATCTTTGGTTAGCTTGGAGAATTTGGGCCGGTTGGAGTAGGGTTCTTTGTGGATCCAGACTGGGTCAGTGTCTCCTGATGTGCGAAGTGCATGCTGCGGGTCTGACATCGTGGCCATTGTTATGCGCTGAAGCTGCAATAATGGCGTATTGTGGTGGGTGTATAGCTTCAGTGTGCGCGATGTTAGGATACTAAAGTGCCTGACCGACAGAGTCAATGTTCGGGGCAGCATAGAACTTGTTTGCCCAGCTTCTCAAAAAATAAGAGATTGAAGAAGTTGCACCCGAGAGATGAACACGTAATTCAACAGGAAAATAGCGAGGGGTTCGCGTAGTCTCCTGTTCACATCTACGTATGTAGTGACGTGGGCATTAGAGGGGGTAATTGCAGTCCGTGAGCATGATGTACACGGTGACATCATCCCAAACCAAGACAAAGCGGACCAATTCTCATATGGAAAGTATGTTTCCTTGGCTACTTTCCCGGAGACTCAACTGCAGATGGGTTTGCAAGACCTGCATAGCTTCCCAGTAACCGGCCCTAATATATTCGCCACCCCCCATGAGTGTAGTAGCCTGTAGTAATGGCGCCACCATCTTTGAGATGCAATAAGAAGCGTTCGTGAGATGAAACTCGACAAATATGCATCTCTCGGACACTGATCTATTAACCCTCCAGTTTCGATGTTGTTTTGGAAAGGTGTGGAGATGCCGACTAATGTGGAGAGGTGGCTGTTAGGAGGACGTAGCTGTTGTGGGTGTTAGTAGGTAGCCTGTGGGCGAGGGAGGGGAGGAGGGAGAGGAGTACCTGTATTCCTTAGGATCCTGACCGTGAGAGAAGACATTCTGACCTGTAATGTAGCGCATTTTTCATGTGTGTACAACTCGGAGAATCAACAGCTTCTACTTCATGAGACTTTTGAGTAAGGTGTGCGCTGCAACTAGTATATATATAGTCTCTCTGGATCTATGCTGACACGTGACCGCTTGTTCATTCAGGCTTCACCGGTGAAGAGAAGTATATCTGGAACGTAAGAGTGTAGATTATGTATGCTACGAGATTCAACCGAGTAGCTATTGAGCTAGCCTCATACAGTATGGTCACTGCCAAGACCACCCTTTTATCCCGTCTCCTCCTCCTACACCGCTTTGCTCGCGCGCTAAAGCCCGTTGCGTTCATATGCTCTCCCTATGCTCTCCCATGCTCCCTTCTTACTCCTCCATGCTCCCTCGTGCTCCCTTGCTGCGCTCCTTTGCTCCCTCGGTAGTAGGCAACCACACGTTTTCCTTCCAGATGACCGAACGCCTTCTATCTCCTAATGATCCTTGTCTTCTTCAACACTTTCCAGTCCATGATTCCTTGCTGAACTCTGTTCCAAAAAAAAAATTGTTTTCTTACATCTGCTCTTGCTCCCGGACATTGCCCACTTTCTTCATAGGTAGTTCTTCTTCTTTCTTTGTTGCTTTGAAGCAAGATGATGGATTTTGTTTGGCATGAAAGATTTCCCTTTTTGCCATTTCGGCAGCTCCTTTCGCTGCAATTCCTCTTCCACCTTCACTCAAAACCTCTGGCGACTCTTGCATTTGATCACTCAATACTTTGTTTAGAGTTGCGCGAAACTTGGGTTCCTCAGTACGATCTCCCATGAGCATCACCATACTGGGACGTTCATAATTCGGATGTTCAATAAGGATTTCTCCAAGCTTGAGCTCTAGTGTAGTCCAATATTCCGCGGTCGACAACAAACTTGCTTGATATCCCAAATCAAAGTCTACTAGGTACCGATAGGGCGGCTCCCACAATGCGTATGCTGATGCAAGGTCGGAAAGGGAGACTGAAAGTGCAGTGTCGGTATATACGACCGCCATGACAGCTTGATCCGTCATGTTCCATTGCTCATTCTTACAAGCCTCCGGATCGCCTTTATAGTCGCTGCAGAGGCCATATCCGTAGCCTGCATATGCAGCACTTGTTTCGTAAAGGATGTTCTGTCCTACAGCACCAATCGGAAATGTGATATATTTCAAACCCACATATTCGAACGCATCATGCAAATCCTCATCGTAGAGTGCAGCCAGATGCATCGTTGTCACCCCAGCTGTCATGATTGGTCCGACTCTTTCTTCCACGACGGTTCGAAGGCCAGACAGCATCTTCGCTAAGTGGCCGACATCTTGCGAAGCAGGCAGACCAACGGCTTTGCGTGCTTTGCGCAGATACTGGCGTGGCATGTCATCCCATGCTTCGCCTACTTTGTTGTATGGAGGAGATAGATGTCGTGAGGCGGCCAGGGAAAGACGTCGGAGCACGTCGTTATAATCTTGGTTTCCTGGAATTTGGGCGACGGTGACAATTGTGCCATTTGAAAAGCTCACAGCGGCCGATCCATACGATGCTGTGAGATCAAAGCCCACGCCAAATGGCGATCCTAGGGACTTGTTCGAGTTGCTCATGGTTTTCTGAGATCCAACATAGGCACTTATTACGGTGCAGAGGTTAAGGGCAGCGCCTAGAATTTGGAGTATGAGTTGCATCGCGACCTGAGGTTCACGCTTTTGTTTCCATCCACGTCTTCCTTCGAAGCAGATATAATACCCGTGAGCAAGAAAATAAAAAAGAATGCGGAAGAAGCTGAACGCGATTGTGAGCTTGGCGTCCAAATTATCGGGCTCAGCAGCTGGCGAACAGCGACCGGGGAACCAACAGCGCTAGAACTATAACATGTCCAACATCGGTATCAGCACTAGGACTAATCCAGCTAGTATACCAATGCTAACGGCTTGGTACGTTGGTGAAGTGCCCCAGTCAAATTTCATCTTTCACCAGGGGGTGGCGAAGTTCATTGCCCATGATCCCAATCAAAACCCCAACAATCAGCAATCAATTTCGCCGCCTCCTAGTGAAAGATGAAACTACTTATATGATACTACGCATAACCATCGAGTGAGGCTCTCCGATCGTCCCGTGCTGACTCTAGCATGGCGAGCAATTCAAGTGAGATGTTGGACGTGGCTATTATGTTTTGCTACTCCGCCATGACGGCGCAGCAGCCCCTTCATTATATCAATTCTTCTTCATGGCGACTCTAGTTTAAATATAGAACTAATATTGAGAACTTGTCGAGCGGCTAACCTGTCCAGTGCATAAATTGAGAGCCATTCCCTCAGCCTATCTCGCGATTGACGATTTTACTTAAGTTAGTTGTTTGCCTTGATCCTGTCTTAGCCCTGTCATCTTAACTGCTGCGAAAAGAACATGGAGTCGTTGAACCCTTGGAAGCACACTATTCTGACCTTGAGTCTGACCAGTCTGGGGCTAGCTAGCTTAGTCCCTAGTCATTTTCGCTTCAAGCCCTCAACTCACCCCCTTTACGCCAGAGCCGGAGAAGCTTGGCCGTATGGAGTCATTGGAGATTCATGGGGCTCGGGAGTCTCCTATGAAACCGATGTCTTATACGACGATAACAAGGACGAGTGTTTACGAACCAAGGAGTCCCATGGCCCTCAGATGGAGGCTGATCAAAATTGGCTGGGTCATGATCCGTCAGGACTTCAGGATGCAGCCTGCTCGGGCAGCCAACTTGGGGACATCGTAGCAGGCCAACACCAAAGTTTGGGCATATCGTCGATGTATGCATCTACCATTCGGATCCGGCCCATAATTATGGGAACCCATATTGGAATGACAAAGATGGGAGTGGCGATTGTGCAAGAGCTTTAGCCGATGCGACGGAATATATCACAAATCCAGACAAAATGCCTTACGATCTTAGCAAAACCCTCGATGATCTTTTCGATGACCCGGCGAGCAAGAACCCCGACTTCCTCTTGTATCTGACTGGTTATGCGCAGTTTTTCGGCACCGATTATGATCCTTGGTGCAACTTCGAGTATTGGAGCATCCCAGCTATCAACCCTTTCAACTACGACCCTTACCTTAGCAAATCTCTCCGACAGGCTTTCAACGATCGTGTGACCGCAGTCAACAATCTCTACAAAAGCACTGCCGAATCTAGCAAATACAAAGCTAACGTCCGCTTTATCGATATCGATTCGCATTTTGCAAACCACCGCTTCTGCGAGCCCGGCTCTAACTACAGCGAGCAAATCAATACAGATACCAATTTTGACAAGGTCTACCTCTGGAACCTGAACTATCCCTGGCAAATCACCGGCCAAGGGGCCCCAAGTGCAGCCGCCGCCGCTGGGAACGTCAGCGCTCAGGAGGCACAAGCCGCTTTCAACGGCGGCGGGGTGACTGCGTGGAGTGGCAGCGGTGGAGGCGGCAACAAGCCTGAGAACGGGTGGAGGCTACGACCGTTCCACCCTCGATACACGGGCTACACCGCGATTAAAGACGCGATATTCGCGCAGTTGAAGATCGACGGCTTGCCCAAAGCGCAATCTGCCTCTCCGACCGTGAAGTGCTACCACGCTGCCGACCCGCAAAATACGTGTGCTGCCATTGCCAATAGCAAAGGATGGTGCGATTGCGGGGACAGTAATCGATACATCAACCAGCCGACCGGAGATCCCTGCGCCTGGACCACCTTACCGGCTACAACGTCGTTTGACTGCGCGGCGCCGCCGTCGCCTGCGACGCCAACGCCGACGGTCAACTTGACTTCCCCGGACTGTGAGACCTGCACGACGAATCTGGGAGCGAGCAATTGTGGCCCAACGGACAAACAATGTCTGGTGAACCAATGTCAGAGCGACACCAGCTGCCAGGCCTGTAAGATTGATTGTAGTACCTTTGGTTCATGAAGGGAGGCCTTTTGAGGCGACTTTGAACGTGAGCAATATTTGGGTGGAGGTTTTCGATTAGTTAAGGCGTTCACGTATTCTTATTTGCTGTGTCACAGTTGAGAGAGAAAGGGAGTTGATTACTTTGGTCACTTCGACTCCTATGGCGTAGCCTTGGTTCGGATTGGACTGGTAAGAATATATATAATCATTGAAGTACTGCTATTGTTCTGTATCTGCCTGGATCTTCGATACGCGTTCTACTGCACTGCTGTTACGATTCAAGTCTTTCATTGAAAAGTCCTCAGATATGGGGAATATTGTCGGAACACGTGCGAGTCTTGAGATTTGAGGTGGCAGGAGGGGCGTGGCTGAGCCAAAAGCAACGAGAAAGCGTACTCGAATGTATATTATATACCTACCTAGATTATTATATAGTGACGATAAGGATAGTACTGAGGCAAGAGTTCGAGACCCACGCTGAGATGCTGACACCAAAATCTGGATCGGCGCTAGCGGCCACGCTAGTTTCGGAGATTGCTCCGACGTATCAACGAACGTATTCGCTTTGCATAGTAAAGTCATTGCGTATAGTCACAGACGGACGCTGCATATAACAATCTGCTGCTTCCATTGCAATCATCGAATCTTTCCATAGCCTTTGTCTGTTGTGAACGTACGTTGCATCTACCAGACAATCGTACAAGTAGAGGAAGCACCTATCATGATGATTCCACAGGAGCTCACAAAGGCTCCTACCAACTACTAGAAGCAGGGGATCAGTCCTCAGATGGCTGACCTAAGTTGAGAAGGCAGCTCATTATCACCAACATGCGTTCAACCAGCGGCTTTGCTTGCTCGTTTACCATACCTGTTGTTCACCGAGCGATTCTTCACAGCAAGTGCTACGCCAAAAGATGCTCCCTTGAAATTATGAAGATGCACATCTAGGACCCTGTGGCCCGGTATCGGATCCCATGGCTCCCATCTTGTATTTCCAAGACTCGGATGAATTGTCGGGAAGAAACGCATGCGAAGACGAAACGCCATGGTGCTGCGGCGGCTCTAAAATCGCAAGCGCCTTTCCAGAATTGGCATGTTTACGAGATGGGAAAGCTTCGTCCGCCATCGCGACAATCCATTCTACGGACGATTCTCCAACTCTTTCGACCACTAACAAAGCTGGCTCGGGCCCAAGGTCGGTGAACGCCTCTTTAATTAATCGAAAATCGGACTTTGGCCTAGCCTAAGGACGGACCTATTGCTGATCAGTGGCTTCAGTCAGAAAGAGCAAAGGTTTTGCAGTATGAGCACTACCGTGCGGCGAATAAGGTTACCATGCTGTGCGCAGTCACAGCCAATAACCACAGGATGCCGGGCCACCATCCAGTGGCCCAAATACAATATCACCAATGGCAATGTTTGAAAAACTAGCCACACCTGCGGATGATGAGTGATAACAGCAATAGGATTCATTGTGGCGGCACTGACTATGAATAGGCGCCGTCGACGGTCAAAGCTCCCAAGAGTCCCTTCCAGACTACAAATTGCGTTGGTTAGGCTTGACTGCATCTGTAATGCTCCAACGGCTGATAAAGAAGATGTTTCTGATTCTCTTTTCCTTGGCTTCATTCCCAGCCCTATCATTCGCCACTCCTCTCCAGACATTTTCATCACAATGGCTATTCAACACCTCGCTTATTGATGCCCTCACGGGTCCACTGATAGCATCGAATAACACCAATTACCTATCCACAGGTACCGGCTGCTTCGCCCAGTCCAGTCCTCCCAGCATCTGGCCCACGACCAAGGGAGACTGCGAGACTGTCCTAGACACTTGGGTCAGGGGCCACGATCTTACCGAACCCCGCATATTCAGTCAGAATCCATCGTTCCATCTGCAAGACATCCGACTCCCGGTGACCAAAGAATTTGGCACTTGTTCTCTATATATGGACACGGTCAGTCCCGGAGACGAAGACACTCTGACACTAGCGGAAATTTATGCCGGGATCCTAGGCCCTGACGGGGTGGCGAAGCAGTGTCTTGCGCCAAGGAGGCAGCCTTCGTTGGGAGGGACAGTGAGATTGGGGTCGAGGAAGGTCGTCTATGCTGTTATTACTGGTAGGGCAAGATCGGGAGATTTGAATGGTTGTAGACGCTGGTCTTGTTTGTGAGTCGCGTAAGTAGAAAGCCTTCCTGACTTATGACATACGCCTGGGCGGGTATCCGAGCTCTATCGGCGTGAAGTTGACGATGAAGTAAGAGGATGCAATACATGAGAATTTTCGCTGTGGCGGCGTTGACAACACCGGTCGCGAGATGTTTGCCGCTTGCGAGAGTTTATACGCTAATAATGAGCTCCTTGTGGCATTCAGAACTACGGCAACACAAAGAAGAAGCCGGCTAGGATTGCGTTGGTGGGCCGTGATGATTGCAGGCGGAGTAGATCGTCGTCTGCTATTGTTTGGGGGAATGACTCGGCCTGTAATTGCTGATTCTTAGTCTTGCTTGTCCGAATTGAAACAGTGATGACTCGACAATTTAGGTGATCATTATTTCGTAACATTGGGCGGTCAACTGCGTGAAAAGAGACCTAAGAATCGAGAATGCTAGCTCTCGATTGATCGAAGGGTTCCCTAGTGTCTCATTGATAATATTCCGAATGTCGGCACCTATAACGCCAGCATACCGATCCATGGCGGCTTCCTCGATGTCCATGTTTCCGACCGAACTCTGGAATTCCTCTTGAGGGACGGAAATGGCTTTGAGGATAAGTATGGCCTAGGTGTGCTTATAGTGTTGCTTGGTCTTTGAAAATCAAAGCAAGATAATTGTATGAAGATGAAGGAGGGGAATTTGAAGCTCTTGAATAGCGTCAAATGTGCGGTGCAGAAGTATATACTTTAACATGGCGTAAAGACCGACGATGCGTGCGATGACTTTAGCTCTTTCAAACCACGAAGCCAGATGCGAGCATATTTTAAACGCTACTTGCAGCAAAAGCGGACGCCTGCCCAGGGAAGTGCAGTGCACGCGGAGTCATAGTGAACAACAACATCGCCAATCTCTGCGAAGCGTACAATCTATGCAACGACCTTAGCAAAGATGGCTTACTGATATCTTGTTCAAACACAAAGGAGCCCTAATAACGATCGTCTCGCTACCGCGGTCGGATCGTTCCAAGCGCCAGCTTTCCTGAATCATAGATTTCGAGAGACATCTGTGAGACTCTTCAACCCGGTGAGCACGACATGAGAACCTACCATCAAACATGAGCTTCTTATGATCGGCCTCGCTGAGTCTACTCAAGGCTGAAGCCCAAAGGTTGTTGCTAGATTTCTGAGATGGTGACCAAACGCAGACGACTTTCGATGACCTATATCGAATTGTTATAATGGGTTCCCATTTTCATTCTCTTGCTACTATCTGGGCAAGGTTGACGGTCTACTGAGACATGGGCTCTCCAAATAGCCATATGGGTTCACTCGGCAAGATGCAGCAGCAGACTGATATAGCATCGGTCCATCTCAACAATGGTCAATCTAGTTGGAGATTGGTCAAAGTGAGCATGATAAAATACGATCGCCGAATGACGTCTTATCGAGGTTGAACGATTCGAGAAAGGAGGGTGGCGATTCGACTACACAGAGCTGATGTGAGCATGCGATCATGTCTCGAGGCAATATATCCTACAGACTCCTCTAACCATATTGGGCTAGCAGTCGAAGATGCCAAGATCGAGCATTGTCTTGATCAGGCAAGGCCAGCTTCTGTTTCCCATTTCAACAGAGTACTGATGTGATCTGGAAATTACTCAGCTGCAGTCTTTACCCATGCCGAAAGTAACTTTTGGGTTATTCAGTAAGCCGAGGCGTTCACAACGAAGCAACCACAGTCTACCACATCAGCCCCAAAGCATAACAAACCTTGCAAATCGCAACGATATCAGATCATATCCGGTTCCCACCGCCTTCACTATACCGGATCAAAAGCCGAAATTCGCTTTAACCTCATCAGACTATACTACTTCCGGCTGATGCACTGAGAATAGAGGACGACTTTAATGACGTGTACAATGTCCCCAAGAAAGATTGCGAATGGACAGAAAGAAGTTGTTGCAGCCACCGCCAAGGGTGCGGGCGGATGGCAATTCGTCAATCTCAGCAAGCCGAATCAGACCGGTGACGAAGACACACGAAGGCTCGTCCGGGTAAATGCCATGGTTGATTACCGGCGAAAACAGAAAGGTGTCTCCAGCCACAGCAGTGAGACGCGTAATCAGCTTGATGCAGGCAATGGACAGGGGGTTTCTACAGCCACTCGTGACCTCATACAAACGGCTATGGTTGATCGTACGACTTCGTCACCAGAACATCTCGATAGGATCGTACCAACCCCAGGGATCAGATCTTCAGGTCGAGCGATGACCAACGGGACCGACGTACCTGCATTCGAATCTCACCACTCCAACGGATCTGCTTGTTACGAAGAGGACTCCCGGGGGGGCAATACTCGCAACCAGGAGGATGCCCTTCCCCACCCTAGGACAACGCTAGATGTTGGGATGACTGAGCCGTTCAACGCGTATCCTATCAGTGGCGATAGTAAACACCACAGCTTTGTATTGAACTACTGTAAGCATTACCCACAATCTCCACCAGCACTTCTTGCGCAATCTGCCTAATCTGATGATCCCTAAATTGACTCACCTACATACAGTCGTCTCCATGATGGTCTATGAGTGTCCTGTCAGAGTAGACGCCGGCATAGAAGGTTTAGATCTACTATTGAAGACCTGGATTCCATACGCGTTGCAAGATCCAGCGCCCTTCCTCGCCACCCTCAGCTTCGCAGCTGTTCACCTCGAAGTTTCCTCTAAGAACCTGACAAGAGCTAGGATACTCTCGTACAAAATGGAGACGATCAAAGTGGTCAACATGAAACTCCAATGTTCCGAAGATGCGTTGTCAAATTCAACTATCGGAGCTGTTGCAATGCTGACTGCCTTGGAGAGCATTAGTGGAAGCCACGAAGGTCTACGCATCCACATGGACGCCCTCCAGAGAATGGTCAGCATGCGGGGCGGTCTACAAAGACTGGGCTGGGAAGGAGTTCTCCACATGTTCATAGCCTGGTAACGTGCCCTTCAGATATCCAATCCCAGACTTCGAAACCCAGCAACCCTTCTAATTCTCCTACCTCTATAAGGCAAGATCTTCTAGCCCCGACCACCATAGCTTCACCGCCTCAGTGCCCACTGACCCCTGCCGGCTCCCCAAGTCGTCTCACCCTCCCCTACAAATCACCCATATTCAGCGGACTCGACGCTTCCCGTTTCTTCTGCAGAGAACTATCAGATATCTTCTCCCGGATACGTTACATCACCGAACACTTCACAAGCCCCACGCCAATCTTAACCGAAACACAGCACTCTCTAAGCAATATGCGAACAACAATCGAAGACCGGTTACGTTCGCTAACGCAATACATCGACAAACCAGAAGGAGAAATGATATCGCTTGAATACTACCTCGAGACCCTCCGTCTCGGCGCCCTCATCTACCTAGAAATTGCCCTCCACCCATCCATACACCCCAACTTCCGCTCCTCAAATACCAAAGCCCTTGCTATACAGCAGCAAACCCTCTCCCTGCTCAAACGCGGCGAGCTCGCCTGCATCATCGGCGTGCGGCCTTGTCCCGAGCCAGGCGGCATCACATGGGCGCTGTTTAATGGGGGTATACTTGCTGCAGATGAAGACGAGGAAGCATGGTGGGCGCAGCGTATAGCGAGGGGAGCGAGGACGGCAGGGATTCGGGAGTGGGCAGAGATGGAAGCGCAGTTGAGGAAGATCGCCTGGCGAAATGAATTGAGTAGGGGGAGTTGTACGAGGTTGTGGAAGCAGGTCGGGAGCATCAATCGTGGATTTTGGGGTTGAGGGGGAAGGCGAATACGATCCCCGACTTTGAGAGCGTATAAGGTAGTCCGCTAACTTTGCATGCAGCATACTCGATCGATATGATCATACCGGGGCCTGTCCATGGAGAGCCAGTCCTCCTGTACGTCCTTTAGATCGTCTATTTGCCGTGTTGTCTCTATACATAGTCATGCCGACCAGTCAGCGTTCCTTGATTCTGTCGCTGAAGAAATAATTTCGATGGCTATCACACATTTCGATTTGCAAAACCTTCAAAAATACTGGGAGTTTCAATAGTGGTAAGACCCATGTGGTTTTAGTACAGGCTCTGAGGTAGAGGGTACAAGCTTCTTGAACGTCCTAAAACTTTCACATTTCCGCAAGTTGTTCGAAAATCGGTAGATAGGCTATCAGTCTTGCAATTCGAGACTTTCGTTGGAGTGCTCCAATTATGCAGTGTCTAGGAAACCTTGTCTTCTGCCGTCGACGTCCTCTTGTACAAGCAAGATGACACCATGCTTGAGATACTCTTCGTCGTCAACATACAAGCTTTGTTCTGGGCATGTAGCTAACAACTTCAGTGTTACCTTACAATTTTTTATTCGTGAGTCGATTCAACTTTTCCCACAAATAGAGGATATCGTCTTTCTCTTCGCGAGCTTCGTATGAAGAGATCCCATTAACGACACAGCAGACAAACTCATCCCTAAGAAGCTGCGTAACCAGGTCCCTGAAGAGATTACACAAGGTCTTCCACATGATCGTCCTTGAGCTTGTGAAGCCTGCGATCATTGATACCTGACAGGTCGAACTCAAAACCCTTGTATTCACCCTGCATCAACAATTGACCAATCAGACTGCTCATCATACCACAAGCATTTGCTTCTGAGTCGTGCTCGAAGTCCGTATGGAGACCATAGAAATAGCCAATCACGACGCTAGGCTTGGCGGCGACGAAAAACTATTTGAGATAAGCGCTGAAGAAGGAAAGTGGTGCCATCGACTCCAGTGCGTGGGAGTTGCTAGTTATGAGGAGGGTGCAAGAGCTTTCCGATGCCACAAGCCAAACGTAGAGCTCCTTTGATGCCATGATCCATGCTACTCTGTCTTGGGCAACGGGGTCAAGGTTGTAGCTAGTCCGAGGCACTGATCAATATCAGTGAGTGGGTTGATTTCTTGGTGATCCATCCTGTGAATTAGGGTTTTTCAGATCAATGCCTACAAGTTCTTGTTGGCATCATTGCGGAAGCTTCTCGCCTTACAAATGATCAGTACGGAGTGAGTGAGTGGGAGACTCCTAGTGCGAAGCCTATGCAAAGTCGAAGGGCTAATGAGAGGAAAAGCCAGCCACCGCTGGAGGCGAGTGTGATAGAGACTTCGGAAGAGTAGAAGGGTGGAGGGAGTTCATAAGGAGAAGAGGAAGATGGAGAGGTTGAGGTAAAGAAGACGGGTGCGAAGGGCGGCAAAACGAGGGTAGATAAGATTTAGAAACTCTCGGACGCCGGAGTGAAGTCTACTAAGAAAAAAACGCAGGGAGAAGGGAAAGAAGCCGAAGATGGCAGAGTCAGAGCAGGGAGAGAGAGTCAGGAGGTAGAAGATGGTGAGAGACAATAGGAGGAGGACCAGGAAGAGGAAGAAGAAGCGGGGAAGGAAGAGGAGAAACCTGTAAAGAAACTGGTGAAATAAAAGACCCTTCCAAGAATTCTTGAAAAAGGCAATGAATAACAAATAAAGTAGGTCATCATCGAGACTATGTTGCTTGTTTGAGCCCATATGCATCTGATCTTTGGAGTCATAACAGACTTGGTATTGTTATGGTTGGATAGGCTCGTCTCCTTCATGTCTGTCTACCTTACCTAGTAGTGCTCGGTACCAGCTTCGACACTGTGTCAAAACGTCCGGAACCGATAATGGCGACGCGGGATTCACTAGTGAACATGACTCAATAGACTGTAGACGCGGTGGCAGTGCATAGGGCCAGCGTCACAGATCACATTGCAACTAACAAGAGACTCGAGCACCGAGACCCTCCTGTAGCCGACCGGTAAAAGCTTACACACAAGTTATGTACAATGATTTCATCAATCGAGTTCACCGGTTCTTCAGTTAACGAATTCAGAACGTAGAAACAAGGAGAGAGCGTTTGAGGTACCGGGCCACCATGTCTTTGCCCTGATATGGCTTAAGAAGGAACGGTGTTATTCCCTGCAACCTGCAAATCCGTCTCACACCCAGAATATTGCCAAAAGCTTCCCGGCAACTTCGACAGCACCTGCCCGGGCGTGTCATAGATAAAACCTCCAATATTGCCCCAGCTAAGCGCCGGTCCTTCAACCCTAGGAGCAAAACCCGGCCTCGGCGGCGGATTCACAAGGTATACGTTTTCGAAAACAGGAGCTACTTGGCCACTGTTTAGACCAATGGACATCATGTTTCCGTTGGTTGTGAGGCCTTTGACATGTGTGCCGCTGTTGTCTTCGCTGGATACGGCAATGTAGGAGTTTAATCCGTTCTCCATTGTCAAGACATAACCCTTCTTGATTCCTGCACGGCTTGCGAAGACCGCGGTGAAGGTGCGCTTACTTTCCAGGGCGGAAAAATCATAATTGCTTGCGTACCATAAATTGCAACCCGGATCTTTGAAATGATTTGGATCGCTATCATCAACGCAGCGTTGATTTCGAGGACCGGCTGTTCTCCAGGCACTGAGATTGTAGCCTTGTTCTACTTCCATCGTAGCGAGCATGTTGTTTCCGCCGCTATCAGGAGCACCAACTGAGATTATCCGCGCTTGGGTGAATAATTCACCCTGATCGACCCATATGGTACCTCCGAGGATCGTCATATTCTCGGCTTGGATGACATAGATCATAACCGCAGGACGCTGATTTTTGTTCTCGTCCGTGATGTCGATAATGAAGGTTACGCCGCGGATATCGAGTGTCCAGCCTGCTGGGAAGTTGTATAGAACAAGGTTTTCACCTTTGACGGTGTTGGCGTCTGTGCCGGCTGGCATCACTTGGCCGGGCTTGTAGCGGTATGATCCAGGTGCGACGACCATCCATTTAGAGGGAAGGTTGTTGCCGGTCTTTTGCTTATCCATCCAATTTGCGAAGTCGGCGTTGTCGAAGACGCCAGGGTTCGGGGGGTTGTAGGTGGCTGCACCTAAAGGGATTGGGTCTGTTGCGACTGGGGCGCTGATGTGTTTGCCGTTAATTGGAAGAGGCGCGGAACCGTCGGGTCGTGTAGGCAAAGAAAGCGCCGAAGACCCGTCAGGAATCTTGACCGGCGCTATTTCAGCAGCGGCAGCAGGAG
Source organism: Stereocaulon alpinum (assembly GCA_018257865.1). Lineage (NCBI taxonomy): Eukaryota > Fungi > Ascomycota > Lecanoromycetes > Lecanorales > Stereocaulaceae > Stereocaulon > Stereocaulon alpinum. The sequence continues at coordinate 200,164 of JAEUBA010000007.1, forward strand.
TAGTAGTAGCGGCCGCGGAAGCTGAAGAGCTCGTACGAATTGCAATCGAAGCGGCTTCAGCGGCGTCTGAATATGTTCCAGAAGGGGGAGATTGAAGAGCGACTTTCCTCATTTCACCTCCACTAGCAGCTTTCATTTTGACTGGTGTTAGTGTTGTAGCTGCAGATCCGGCTGTATTTTTGCCGGGGTTTGCAGCAGTGGATGCGGCCAGCTGATCTCCAGTCACAGTCCCTGAAGGAACATCACCGTATACAGTCACCCAGACCATGCTGCAGTCATCATCCGCCGTGTTTCCAGGTCTGGGAGCTGCAGAGACAGCCGCAGCCAGGAGCACGTACGCCAGAATGCTCCTCATATTGGCAATAGCTTGATTTGGACTATTCTCGTCTCTCGGGGCAGTAAGAATGCGGTGCAGAAGAATGGCAATATTCTGAACTCAATAGACTGCGAGAAATGAATGCAATGGGGGACTAACCCAAATGAATGACAAGAAGTACTAAATGAATGGAAAGCTCGTTGCAATCAATGCAAAAAGCAACTGGCAGGGGGGAGAGCAAGGGAATCAGCGACAAAAGAGACGTTTCCTTACATCCACATGTACAGTAGCACGCTTCACCTTAGCCTTCATGTCTAGACAAGACGGCTGTGAGAAGTGAGACATTCATCTTGCAAAGCCACGGCGGCGGTAGGAAGAGATTAAGAGAGTTGCCTAGCTTTGATTCAACATCATCCCGTTGAGAGCAAAGCGAGCCCAACCATTCATGGTAGCAGCAATGGCTAATCGTAGTCCATGACCGTCGTTAAAGAGGAACATGGAAGCGCGGGAAGCAGATTTGAGGACTGTGTACTTCGAAACATGGATCAATCTGGGGTATCCAGCCGCTCCAACCACCTATGAGCCTGAACGACAGCCGCCAGCATCGCAATCCAGATATCGTAAGGGAGAGCATTGGTTGGGGTCTTCAGGGGCTCGAAGCCATTGGTAGATTACCAGCTTGTGATGGGAATTCTGGGAGTTGTCAAGAGCAGCAATAGTAACCAGAGTGGCAACTGCTGTGACGCTAGCTGCCATCGATCCTCAAATTTTAATGTCAGTGGTCTTGGCATATATTCGGTACCTGAACATTAATAAGTATATTAGTGATCGCAAGACGAATTGGTCAATTTAGTATAGCAAAGTCATAGGACACATGTAGCGCTTTCCGAGATTTCCGAGTGTATAGCATGCGGATAGAGTATGCTAGAGCAATCAAGTAGCAAAGTTAGGTATGTATCGAGTTGATGCACGGAACTAAGCCCGCACCTAGAGCTTGATACTAAAATCAGCCGTGGAGCTGCCTGAAAGTTGTTTCTCAAGGACTTTCAGGGGCCCCCTTCGGGGCTTGGCTTTAGGGGCGGGCATAGTCCCGTATAGACCAAATTGCACGAGACCTCCGGTTTCAGTTGTATGGTAATACCCCACTAGAACTTGTCAATCCAAGCAGCCCTAAAGTGGCCTCATGCAGCTTGATTTACATGGCACATACGTGCTGCCTCGATGTACATGTCGGTCTTGTTACCGCTGAGAATAATAGCATTAACGCTGATGTATCTAGTACTCAACTCTGGGGAAGAGATATAGTCAATCTCGACGGTTTTTCGGATCTATTGGGTAATGAACTGAACATGCCGACACCGAGACATCTCACAGAAGCCTTGCACTGGCCCCTTCCGCTCTGAACGGATTCCATAATCTCCTACTGTTCGCTTGAGCACTGATGCTGCTAAGTATAATAAGGCACCCACCAACAGTCAGATATTTGTACGCCTCGTGCGCAACGAAACGCTGACCCCTCGTGTGTTGACAAGGGACATTGTATCAATTTCTCAGGTGGATCCCAGAAATATGTCCGCCGCCTGACGTACCAAGGGTTCATATATGCTCATCGTCGACCCATGAGTACTTAGCAATCTCCTCGTCATATCTTGCTATCTGGGCGTCGGTCGTGTTGTCTGCGGATTCACGTAATATGGTCCAGGAGTGTTGTAGTACGGAAGACAATCCAAGCGATTGGTTTTGACTGACTAGTTGAATCAGGGAAGGCAGACGTGCATCCAAATCTAGACCACAAATTGGCAACCTTCGGGACAGTCTGCAATACCGAGACTATTGCGGAAGCTGTTCAGAGACGAAAACCTAAGGTTGGCCGACGGTGCATGAGCCTGCCTTTGCTCAGGCGAACATGCATTGGAGGCGGTCATATAGATAAGTGTGAGGGGGCAATGAATACTCAAAACTTGGACGGATTGGAACGAGGACCTCTTCAGAGCCGTATCGTGACTAGATTGAGCTCAGTCAGCTTGCGTAGCTGGGTTGTAGCCCAAGCGTGGAAATCAGCGTCCCACGGATTAGCCTTCAGCAGCTCTAGCCACAACAAACAAATGGTTGCTGAATGTTGATTAGATGATACCTTGGACTTGCACTTTACGATATAAGTGTTCAGTGAATCTCGCGAAAACTTTTGTGTTTCGGATAAGGAGATACAAGACGTAATATGACACCTGCGAGCCCGCATGCTCCATTATCGTAGGATGAGCTCTCTCAATAACCAAAAAGGTTGCAATCCTGCGATCTTCCTGATGTGCTCATTCTATATGTAGGAAGGTCACAAGACCACTATCAACACGTTGTTTTGAAGACACGGATAGGAACAACCATGCCAGATTAACCATCGACTATCCATCAATTCTCGATCTGCTTCGTAAATATACCATGCGCACTCTTCTCAACGAGTGACTGCAGACTAGCATAGAGTTCTTTTTGTCGCTAACCATAATGCATTAGTCTCCTCAATGCACATATCAGGTTGGTCTCTCAGAATCTTACCTCTTGAACGGTGGCGCGTACATCTTGAGACGACTTTCTCTTCAACGCGTCCAACTTTGTCTGCTTGCCGTTGACCTCCTCGTCATTCTCACATATATTGGAGAGACCAATCTGCAAGATCTCGTCGAAGCCGCCAACGATGTACTCATTGGAAATATCAGTGTATGCTTCAGCAATCTTTTGCATAGTTGCAAAATGAACTTTGGCTCGAAATGCAGGATTCTGAGTTGCCTATATTGTGTCAACAGTTGTGAAACAAAGTATGAGAGTCTCTATGCGCTAACTTGTTGAAGCACTTCAGGATCATCTTCGCTTTCTGGAGCGTCTTCGATCTGCAACACTGGGACGAACTCATCATTCTGGTGCTCGACAATGTTGTCGACCATTTTTGTTACTTTTCCGAAGAACAGTAACATCTGTCGAATGCATTGGGTTAGGTCACCCAATCTACCCATGGCCCTAGAGAGTGTTTTCTTCATCTCGGCCTACGAACCTGTTAGCAAGGTACTGGGACATTGACTGGCACCGGCTTACTAGAGACGTATTATCATCTCGAAGTTTCTGAAGATCTATCGCCAACCTTTTCTCTTCTAATAAGGTTTCTTCCAGTTCCCGCCTCTGTGCCTCGAGCAATTGTTCTTCGTTAATGAAGTCATACTCGGTGGCCCACAAACCCAGTGTGGTCAAGCCAAAAATGGTCCAGCCTAGCAGTGGGTTGACAACGGTGACGCCAGTCATGAATAAGGCTATACAAAAATCAATTGCAGTCATCAGGGTAGGATTCAAAAACCAACTGGATGCCGCACCGTGCTCTTGCCATGCATTATCCACCTTCTGTCGAGTTGCGGTGGCCTCGAACAACTTTTGTTTTCTCAGCTCCAGGTTCCTCTGCGACCTTTCCTGCGCGGCGACAAGATCCGCCTCCTTCTTCATCTGGTCCACAAGCTCTTGGGCTTTCTCTCTCTCCTCACGTAGGCTATCCGCTATGACATGTCAGCTGAGCTGTTGTCGTGTCTGGAGTATGCATACCGCTCTTGTCTGATAGTGCGAAAAACACCTTATCCACAAGGCTGCCCCACTTCTCAAAATCGTGCAAAAGTCTTTGGGCTTCTCCCGCGCAGGTCTCAGACTTTTTTTTCAAAACATTCAGCTGGTTACCCAGCAGCTTTTTGATGATCGGAGTCTTCGGCTTGGTGGAATATTCCATGATGTTGTCGATCTTGCAATGTCAGAGTTGCCATATGATGAATCAACATCGAGCTTACTGTGCCTCCGAGCCCACCCACATGTTGTGAAGAGGCGCAGATTTGACCCATACCAACTTCAGCTCTGATGAAAGTAGTGCTCCCAACTTGTGCAATCTCCAACAGGTTGGGGGCGAGATATTTACTCCTAAAGCGGTGGTTAACGCTTAGAGTTTCCTATACACAATACTCGCAACTTAATACCTGAGCTTCGGATGATCCAATTGTATCTGAGCAGCATTCTTAAAGGAGGCTACCAACATGCACTCTCCGAGAATGGCCACAGACATTGGAGCTGAGCTAAGTTCCTTTGTCCAATCCTGTTTGACCAGATCGTTAAGTCGTACCTCCGAGATCATGTTGGCTATGGCAATTCGAGTCTCCTCTGACGCAACACCTTGCCGTCTTCCTTGCTGGCCCGTCATGCCGATTGGAGTAGTTCGAAGCCTAGTGTCTAGGTGTCTCATATAAGATGTGAAGTAAGGATGAAGACGAAAGAAGCCGGGAACCCATGCGCACCTTAATATCCATGACTGGGCATGTTGCAGGCGCAAGGCTAAGTCACTAATCTCAGCTGCTCGGGCATCAAGTAATTGCACTGGTGCGTCGCCATGCCAAGCAGTTGCAAGTCTATAAGGTAACCCGATCGATGCATAGTAAGGTGGGCTGTGTAAGCCTCACTCGGCAAACCTGTGGGCAGTTAATGTCTAATTGGCTAACAACAGCATATCACAAAGCTTGGCGAACGGGTGATGCAAGCGTGTCCGACCTAGTGTGACTGGGCAGGTCTACAAATTGGGGGCCTGCGGCCGTCAACCAACAAACATGATATTCTGTGAAGATTCGTGGCAATGGCAGTTGTTCTTAAAGATTCCGAGCGGATGGAGGGTCTTAGGATTGAGCTCACATCAACCGTAGCTCAGGTAGAAGCTCTTAAACTGCAGCAACTCGAGATAAGAACCCTTGGCTATAACAAGATTACATCGGCGGCGATCTCAGCGTTGCGATGTCTCTTTGACTTGGCCAACCATATCCAGCGTACTGACCAAGAATCGAGGACGTCGTGTTGGCGTCAAAGGGTGACCGAAGACTGGTTGACGGCCACGGAAGACGCTTCATCCCGCACGATGGAGTCCAGCATCCAAATGCTTCAAGTACTAGTCAAGAAGGTTGAAGAGACTATCCTACATGTGAAGAAAGCTGTCAGCGAGCGTAGGAATGGCGTCATGGAGGAAGCACTAGTGACATCTGAGATCTACAGCGCTTGCATACTCCAGCTCGAGCGGAAAATCAAGCTCTTTGGGCAGCAGTTGCAAGAACGGAACATGACCAATGACTCATTAATCGAACAGAACCAGAGTGAGCTTGAGTCGTTGGAGCAGAAGATTGATCATGCCAAAGCCGTTCTCGCCCGTGTGCCTCCAGAAGTGCTAGACCAGATCACGAAAGCCAAGAAAGCTAATAATGCAAGTCACTCTTGCTATTTTTTATATGCATCCACTGAATCAATCAGGTTGGCATAACTGCTTCTGCGATTGGTGCAGTTGGTTCAGGGATCAGTGTTCTTTGTCCTCCCGTCATTATTCCTGCTGCAGCCGTGATAGCATTTGGGTGGTTCAAAACGGTAGACGCATATCTGGATATCAAGAAAGCGTGAGTCATCTCGTCTAATGCGTTGCCTCCAAATTCTACAGCGAGACTGACATCAGCGCAGTAGCAGAACGATGAATAGCCTCGACCAACTAGTCAAACGATCCGAAAAATTACAAGAGCGCATGACCCAGCTCTCGGAAGAGAAGGCCCTGCTAGAAAGCTCCAGAACAGCACTCAGCGAGCTTGCATCCTCTGCTGGGGATATGTCAACGCAACTCAAGTCGGTTTGCAAAGACTCGCAGGCACTCGAAAATGTATACGTTCAACAACAAATCCAAGCCAATCACTGGCTATCCGAGATTTGCAGGATTAAGAACCGGTCCTCTGACTTCGAATATGCCAATACACGGGAGGAAATACTTCTCATTCTTGCCCATCTCGCGCGTGGACTGTACCAAGTGGCCGAATCCAAAGACGCCCAGAATGATGGACCAGAGTCAACCAAAGGGCTCTTCGAAAGCCTCATGAAGGGCATCTCGACCACGCTCGATGATATAGCTGAGCCTAAAACCAGCGCCTCACACAATTGTACAATGACAGGTTGTGGAAACCCGGGTTTTTTCAGACCGCAGTGAAATCAAGGGATAGCTGTGATTTGCTACGTTGCGAAGGTGCAACATCTAGGTACTAGCCAGAATCCAAATGTGACAGCCGCTATTTCAGTGACCGATCTTATGCTGCTGATAATTTTATGTGCCATGACACTTGCTACTATCCTTCTAAGTAAGATTGTGTTTGCCACTATCAGTATCGCCTGAGGCTTCTCCATTGTATCAGCACCGTTAATGATCACCAACCTTACATTGATTCTAAGTCAGGTGGCCCCCTCTTTCACATGGCTTGAGAGACATTCCTAACGTCGCCGATTTATAACTCATTCAGCCAAGTGGCTCACGGAGACCAATTGTCGGAATGGGTCATAGATTATACAGAAGCAGGAGGCTGGAATCGACCAATCGCTCTTGGCTCCTAGACTTCGGATGCTAACAGAGAAAGTAGGTATATACCCAGACGGGTTGGACCAGTTCACAATTCCGGCAAAGTTCGCAATACTAAGACGAAGGCGAGGCTATCCAGAGAGGAAACTCCAGGAGTGGCTTGCCCAGAAGAACTTGAGGGGTGAGATGGTCATCTAGCTGGGCGCGGGAGCTGGGTTGGCTCTGGGAAATAGTGCCGAAAGGGAGCAAGAAAGTCGTCCTCCGCGATGCTTCTGGCTCGTGGGTACAGTATCCACAACTCATTTTGCTAGAACAAAGTTAGCTCTATGCTCATGCCGTCAGACAAGCAAGAAATGGACATCTCGACAGCTAAAGAGCTTCAAGAGCAGCGTCCAGAGCACTCCGATCCTCCGCAGTCAGACGCGTGAGAACCTCGCCAGCCATATACGTCATTACCAACAGGACATTCCTCAATATTGACTGACTCACGAGATTCACAACATCAAGACCAAATCTCATTGTCATTACATCTTGCTTCCCCCAAAATATACCTGAGTCATGACTCCAACCTCCGAAACGTCCCATTCTTATTGTAGCTTGTTTCCCCTGTTTCGTTACCCCAACCCCCGATACAGATATCCACATTCCTCAAATTAGGTAGCTTTGCACAAGTATCCTGCCAATCCTTGTGGCCATCTTCAATGCAGTGTTGGCACCTGAAGAGAATGACACAGAGGTGTGTAATTTTGTAAGCCTGGCCATCGGAGAGGCTTCTGAAGCAAATTTCTGAGATGCCAAAATAACGTCCTCAAACTCATCTTTGACGACGCAAGAGACTAACTGTATATGGCCACAGTCCCATATAATGCATCTTCTGAGGAGAGCACGCACGTGATCTTGTTCAAGGTTGCTATGATGACTATCGCTATTGATCTAGAGGTAACAGTCAGAGTCAAGGATCGGTGCAGTCACCGGAATGTTACACACGGAACAATAGAGGCTTTTCCAGTCTCCTGTGATCTGGTCATGGGATGGGTTAGGCCACCATAGCTGGCGTTTCCAGACCCACGGTAACGACGATTGGTCAGGGGATGAGAAGTTGAGGGTGACTACCTTGCGCCAGATGAATGTGCGAAATTCGTAGGGAAGGCGGCTAAGGGCATCAACGCTAGTCTATCGCTGGCTGACTTTGTCAGGTGTTGGGTCTGCATAGCAGAAGACAATCTTTATGACCTTTTTTGGGAGTTTCTGCTGTGGCTGAGAACATCAAGTCTTCCTGTGGTAACACAAAGCTCCGTAGATGCAGAGCTATCCCGCTTGAGATAGAGTCCAGAGTGATTCCGTACTGACAGCGGTTCATTTGTAATAAGTATATCGTTGCTGGCTAACTCCTTGGAGTCCCACCAGGCTGCTTGGTGGCGTTACCGCTTGGCAGGCCGCACGTCGCATACTAATTTTAGTACCAGGAGGGTATACTGGCCTGCCGGCAGATCATAGGGCTGGAGCCTGGGAGCCACTGGAGAAGGTCCTGAAGCTCCCTCTTCCTGAGGGACTATGCCAATCTCTGGGGGCCGGTGTCGTCGCCTAGGTGACCATATTTAGGGTAAGGGCTCCCCATACTTCAGCCCTACAGATGGGCGGTTGGGTAGGTTGACCGGTATGGCGGTGAACCCTTCTTCTGTACCCTGAGTAATCCGGCTACGGTTGCTGCCGGGCGAAACTAGTGAGGATAGGCTCCTTTGCACAAAGGGCTATTCTCCTCTTGTTATATCTTCTACCCTGATAAACAACACCCTGTGATTTGCTCCATACAATGGAGCAATCTAATTGCTAGTATGGTGGTGCCTTATATAAGTACGCAGTGCTAGTGGTCGGTAGCAATTCGCTTACCTTTACTCAATATGATCTTCCCCACACTATCACTAACCAATTCGAGATGAATGGAGGGTGGTGGCGGGGGCCGATATGGCTGCCCCCTAGACCAAACCGTCAGCGTAAGGCTCGACCATTTCAACGTACATTTTCCCTTATCTTGTTCCTATCCCCTCTATTCAAGTGGCCTTGAAGTTTCAGGGCGAAGAAATTTCTCCAACTCTTGTCCTTCCCTTACTAGAGCGCCAGGACGCTGCTACAAAAATGACTGATTCCCAAGATGGTGGCAGTCAATGGACTTGGCTGAGCCCCGACGACGGATACAAGTATAACGATGTCGAGATCTCTCAGGAGGGAATGTTAACAGAACCTTTGTCTTTCCCACCGACGGGATCTCTGCCTTCAGTGAGCTCGCCTCCGCTACCCGCAACAGAGCCTAGACCAACCCCAGGACTTGCCAAAAGTGCGAATGATGAAGCTCTCGGCTTTACAGAGACAGTGCCCTATAAGCCATACATCGGACAGCGTCCTGCTGGTTATCGACGGGCCAAAGTCCCGGACCTTGAAAAGGGTCTTATCAGCGAAGAACCTACCTCAGTCAATGGTCATGGACATCAGGGTCCAAACAGCTCTCAAGCTTCTGGCTGGCAGCCTTTTGGAAACCCTGCCAATCAACAGAAGAAGACCGATCTCAGATATGTCAAACTTAATTGGAAAATGGCTCATGACGAGCTTTTGCTGAATATTGGACCGCCAAAAACTGAGCCTTCAGAAGCAGAGTTGCCAAAACGGGTGCTTTGGCGGTAAGTGGCTTCGTCAGCCTTAGTCCCTGTGTTCTAAATTAAACGACTGTAGGCACTCCGAGCACAAAATTATGAGCATTAAGAAGCTCCAGGTCAGTCCAACCTAGGACTCGCCTCATTCCGACAAACTGTGTAGCGCTAAAGTTTTAAGGAATCCCTGAACCACTTCGAGTCCCGAGGCCTGTCCAAGGGGGAGGTGGCGCTCACTCGACGCCTGTTGAAGAGAGTCCATACTATCTCAGAACGTCAATTTGTCGGCGGCAGTTTTCTGACACCCTCTGCTTCTCGCTACGACAGCCAGGATATATCTAAATATACAGTCGACAAGACATGCATTTTCTTTAACTTCCCCTATCTGTGCGTGGCGAATTCCCGAACAAGGGTCTACCTCAAGAAAGGAGAACTAGAGCATCCACCTCGAACACTTCTACAGTCGCATTATAGACTCAACAAGACAAAGGAGCGAGATAAGAAACAGTGCATCGGGCTGCTCAAAGAGAACGTAGTACGATCATGTATCAATGAACCCGATGCGATAAAGGGTCGAGCGTCCAGCAAATTGACAGAAGAGATGATCTTTGTTCCCCAATTTTGGGGTTTGATTGTTGGACTAGGTAAGCAGATCCGATTTCTCTCAATGCATGAAGCTAAAAGTCATAGACACAATGATAACATGTGGCCCTATTGATGATACCGCTCTTCGAAGCTCAGCGATCCAGTTGACCGAGCCTAGTTCAGCGTCGGACGGGGACATATTGTCCCTTGTTCGAATATTGTTCACAGATCAGGGCAGATTAGAAGACCTGTTGTATCCGATAGAGCAGTGCGATTCCTGGTTTGTAAGATACCCCACGAGCAATACTTTCAGATTGGTGCTGAGTAGAGAAGGGCCTGCTCAACAAACAGCAACAAATCTTAGGAATTCTTGGCAGCGATAGGGTCAATGTGGATCCAGACGACTACAAGCTCTCCCACGGCGGCGAATTGGTCACAATTGATAATTGGGCTTCAATGCTCTGCAAATCCAGATCATTCGAGACGCTAGACCTTTGGATGAGGAAGGACATACCTCAAATCAAGGTCCAGTCTGCAGAAGTGAGCCAAAGCCTGGGCGAGAGACCACCTCATCAGGCTCATGATGCCAATTTCGTTAAGGACCAGTGTTCCCACATGGTCACGCCATTTCTTGGGTGGCCTGTACAAGATGAATTCGGTGAGCCCGATCCACTACTACCTACTGACAGAGCAGACAAATTCCTGCGGGCAATTTACATCAACCTTCCAACAGGGGATGTAATGAATGTACAGGAACGTGCTATGCGGCCCAAACTAGCCAGTGCGCAGCGCATCGCCGCCAAAGGAAGGACTGAGATTTCTCAAAAGACCTCAGTTGAGGTCCGGAGCAGGTGGACGACAACCGGAGTAAAAGGGATCTCGTTAGAGCTATTCCGATATTTTGAGCTCATTCTCATATTCTTCCTTCCTGAACCGGAGAAGGCCAACTCGGCACCGCTTGAGACGTACTGGGGTGCTGTGGACGAAATACTCGAGGTAAGTATCAGCTAGATGATTGAGCTTACATCGGTACTGAAAGCCTACAGAAGTTCTCTAAGTCAAATCTTGCCCAGCCACGGGTGGAAAAGTACTCGGCAATGCTGTCTAGCATCATCTTCAATGCGAGGCGGCTTCACCACGGCGTCTATTGTCTAGGCCCAAATAAAGATTCCCCAAGCCTGCCCGGCGATGGTGGCCTTTCCAATGGTGCTATCCTCCTTGCAGTAATGGTCGATGCACTAGGAGCAATTTTCCACTTGTTGGTCGAAACTGTCGAAGTTTTCCGAACCGACAGCCGCCAGATCATTGATGGCATGATGGAGCCAGAGTCTAAGGTATCCAAATATGGTGAAGAGGCATGTCAACTCCTTGAAAAAGCGAGGGATCAATTGATCAGGGAAGCCGATGGCATCGCAAGCGCGAATAGTATTGGCCCTGTCGTCACGCCTGAAGCCATTACCATCACAATCTTGCAGCGTCTTGTTGCCGGCGTCTTCCGTAATGGTTCTGTCGAGATCATTGGTCTCTACGAGGAGTGCCTGGAGTATCTGGTAAATCGTACACCCAGTCCCACCATGATAGAATTCTGGCGCTAATGCTCGTGCAGGCTTTGAAAGTAGAGCGCCAAGCAAGCAGGAAACTCTTACAGAAGATCAACGCATTTCTGGAGGAGATAAAAATTGTGAACCATGTCCTCGAGCAACAGATCCAAGTCCTGATAGGCCTCCGCCAATCTCTCGACCCAGCGACGTTCAAAACACCTAGTATTGCACGAAAGCTTAGATATAACTTTGAATGCAAAGGAATAGACAAGATCGTCCAGACTATCCAGGAGCAGCTAAGATATTGCGAGGAACTCCATGAACGAGCTAAACTACTGTCAGAGCAGAACGTCCAGCTGGTAGAGACGCTACAAGATAATATCAATAAGGCTGTCTTCATCTTCACAGTTGTCACCATAACATTTCTGCCAATGGGCTTTGTTGCTGGCTACTTTGGCATGAATCTTGCGGGTATCAGTGGCACGGCTCGGCAAGCTTCAGACTTTTGGTTCATAGCGATTCCGGTGACATTCGGTGTACTCGTCATGGGCAGCATAGTCGCTCTCAAGGGAGAAGAAGTGTTCTTCGCTGTTGAGGGTATCCCTAGGCGCTTGAAAGGGCTCTTGTCGGATCGAGAGTGAGCTGATTATACGGTGGCATGGTATATATCTGCAACCCGGGCGTACGGATGGAATGTTTGGTTTATGATCAGACGTCGTGTCACAATATATTACCTCTCATACGCACAATGATTGGCCGATTGAGGGCCAAATATCATGCTGGCTCCAAGGTCTTTACTATCAGAAGAGAGAAGCTACTCGCGCGCGCTTCCTTGCTTGTAGACGGTTACCGTTCTGCACCAGGCAAACCTCGATTTCACGATTGCAATGCACTCATAAGTGGTCGAAATGGACCTCACATGGCTAAATCTACCAATACACCAGAATTTCTAGTCTCATCCCTTGCGCTTTGAAACTATATAGCTAAAATGCCGGTATCAAAGCTCTTCGTAAGTCGTTAATGCGTTGAAGCTCGGCTCAGCAAGACCAAAGAAACGGGAAAGTTCAAATAGCCCACCACATGACACTCGTAAATCATCTCTGGTGTTGTTACAGTAGAATACAAGATCCCAAGCAATTTCGCAAAGGCTGTCCACGATTGCTGACATATTGTCCAGAGCATCACACATTTATAGAAATTCGGTTTCGGAGGATGAAGCTATTTCACGCAATTCCTCTAACCTGAAGGAGTCTCAGTCCAAAGCATGTCTGATATTGGGTGGGGTCACTTTACCTAAGAAAGACTTGAGAGTAATAGTCCTGCAGAAGATCTCTCAAATGGGCATTCCAGCCAGTATCCTCTGGATCTTGATATTTGTCTGGTCGTCCAAACTCTGACCTGGATCGTCCACTCTCTAAGCAGAACGCGGTGGCCTTACAGTACTGTGACCCCATTGATTGCTCGACCAGAGGCAGCAGCTGAGACGTGCTCGGACCAGAATTAGAGCTAGTCACTGGGAAAGAGTAATCAGGGTTGCTGAGTGCTATCTCCAGGAGCAGTAAACCAATCCTGAAGAGTTGAGAGTGCTCGGACAAGGCCTCTGGATCTTCGAAGAACAAATCATCGAGGTCCAGCGTCTGGATTTCAAGAATATAATAGGGCTGGTGATCTGAAGTCTCCATCTTTCGCAATCTTTTACTACTGAGTGATGCTAGCCAAGGTGTACCCAATAGGTAAAATCCGCACTCAACCAATTTGTAAGCTAATTCGAGCCTGGCACTCAGGGAAAGACGTCCAACGGTCTTCAAAGTGCTCTTCTTCTGCAAGTTCCCCAGCACCTGCGTCAGGCTTATAGATTGGTGGTCTAACGACACTGTGGTCGGTGGTTTAGCGATGCGGAAATAGTTCAGCGCACCTGTGCTCTGGGTGGAAACACAGATGACTCCGGATTGGCGCGGACTCCTCGGATCGAAGATTTGAAGGTTGAAACTTTGATAATCGACGACCTCTCTGTTTCGACTTTCTTGGCTGCCAAAGCTTGCAAAGCTTTCGACGGTTACATCGGTCAACTCCGCCAGCGTATCGGGGTGCTGGATGAACAAATGGTAGAACAATTTAGTGGACATCGTTGAAGAGAGAGCTCCCGGCCTATTCAGCAGATTCTTGGGCTCGCTGCCAGCCCCAAATAGGTCCACTTCCAGGCTCCAATCCACCCCAGTCCCATTGCATGCTCGATACAACGCCAATGAACCGGCTCGAGCCTTGAGTGACTCTACAAGAAGCTTGTCTCTTGCGGGAAGGGGAGACTTTGCAAGTCTCCCGTGTAAAGAATCGAACGCCACTTCCGAATAAGTCCACAACTCGTCAATGGATCTGCTCAACTGCAATACGAGTTCCAAGGGAGTTGAACCCTTGCGGGAGTCTCCGCTAGGGTAAATCGGCTCCTTCGTCGTCCTCCTCCTCATCTGACTTATAGTGCGTTTCCACATTGACTTAGAGCTGGCCTCGACAGCTTTGGAACTCAATGCCTCGAGACCTTGAACTGCAGCTGCTGTGGATCTTAAAATTCTCCGGATATCGGACAGCCCTCTCGTGCCCCAAAGAGCCTGTGAAGCCAGAGAAGGCTCGACAGAGTGGTTTAGCCATGTCGACTGCCAAATCCGAAGTTTTTGTTCGCTTGCTTCTAACGTCAATCTGGCCTGTTTGAGCTCCTCGCGGCTGGTGATGAAGCTCTCATAGACTCGGTGAATTCCCTGCTGAAGCTGTACTACCAGACTGACAACCGAGACAACGGACAGTCCTTCTGCCATTGTCCGAATGTTCGTTTTCTACTCACCCCAACTCTCTGTGAGAAATCATCTTGAAGCCTGAAGTAAGACGAAGAAGAAGAGCCGCTTAGCGCAGCGGAGTATTTCAACGGGGCACATGAGGCATTTCGGGGCTGTGTTTCCGTTCTAACCGACCCCACCTACCCGCTTATGCCCAGTAATGGGGCGATGCTGACTGCGGAAGGCGGTAGCGAGTCACTTATCGCAGCGAATTAGAAGGGCTCAGAAATAGTAGGCAAAAGCTGCTACCAGTTCAAGCAAGGCTACTTCTTGGCCAGGCGTGCCTGTGAAGCCAAGTAGAATGGTCTACCAAGTCTTCCATCTCAAGATGCTCAGAGGGTATGGCGCACCCACGAAATGGGCATGGAAGCCTGCTCGTCACCGCCCGCAGATGCGAAGATCTGCTCGAGCGACTGAAGCAGCATGCCGATCATAGCAAACGGAGACACCTGACAACAGCGACCTTGAGCCTCCTCGATGAAGTCGCTGGGCACGTCACCGGTAATTGTAATGCGCTCAAAGCTTGGAGTGCAGCAGTTCGTCAAGGACGACAGACGACAGACCTGAATATTATCAAGACGGTCGATGAGTACTTCCGGCAGCTCGAATCGCGAATCGCCCATGCCGAGAACGCACTGCGTCACAGGCTTGGGCTTCGCATGTTGCTCCACAAGTGAGAGTCTATGGTCCATTCACAGCGCTGTGGTCCAACTAACCTTACAATAGGGAAGAAGCCAGTACCCGCGTCAGGCACGCATTAGACGAAATCACCGAAACCATCGAAGACCTGCAGTCGCAAGTGAAGACAGTCGTGAGGGACACTCCTGACCAACAGCAACGGCAAAAGAAGATCAGTGAGACCATGAGCAAAACAAGGAGTCCCTACGATGTCTTCTTACGGGAGCTCAAGAGGATGCCTCTGGCTGAAAAACAAATTCTTCGCTTCGGCGCGTGTCCTCTCTTATGGGGTGAATTCCCTCAGAGACCGGATATTTCGGCTAAGGTTGGGACTGACAAACCCGGGGATGGATTGATATACAATGCAAAAGATATCGAAAAAGCATCGGCAGTGTTGACAGACTTCTTCCGTGCCTGGCAGGAAACGGTTGTACAAGAACATCCTAGTATGTCGGGCTTGTTGCCAAGAGTTGGAAACATAACCAATATGCCCAAGATATGCCTCGTGTTGCGAGGCATGAAACAAGAGCGACTGTTGGACTGCTTTTGCGAGAATCAGAAAACCGATCACCATCTGCCGCTACGCAAACCAGCCATTGAGGCTATCTTCCAATCTCAGGACGCCTACCATGCTGCCATCTTCTATGCGGAGCAACACCGAGTAACGCTTCGAAAGTGGAATCCCGGTGATCACGTGGAGATTCCTGATGAGGAACCGCTACCTCTCATATTTGATGACAACTACCGCCAAGGATCTTACGGTATGGTGCAGAGGGTGAGGGATGCCTCCACGAATGAGTATTACGCACGTAAAGAACAAACTTCAGTAAACGCAAGGAAGCACTTGCAACGCGAGATCGCAAGGTTAAAAAAGCTTCAACACAGGCATGTGGTACAATTCGTTAAATCATATCAACGAGGGAATCGTTTTGGCTTGCTTCTAAAGCCTGCAGCGACTACAGACCTGGAAAGACTCCTGGTGAGATATCATAGGAACGGGCATGACTACGAAAGGGATAGTGGCGATCAGCGGCGAGACCGTACATTCCTCTTTCCAATCATCTTGACTGCGTTCGGTTGCCTGAGTCGAGGCCTTGCCCACATACACGCATCCAGGATACGTCATAAGGACATCAAACCAGCGAACATTCTTTTCGAGAAGGCTCTCACGCCAGAACTCTCTGCGCGGTTCTTATGGGCGGATTTCGGGCTTGCCTATGACTTTGGCCACGCAGGAAACAGCCGTACTCGCAGCAGGTCACGATATTCTCCACGGTACGCCGCTCCAGAGATCTTGGCTATGAGCAAGATCGTTTTCCATACTAAAGCTGCGAAATCCGAAGGTTGGAAGCCATCTGAGGAGGACAGTGATGATAGTGAGGCATCATACGAGGAGCTTGCCGAACTTGACGAGGAAGCTAAGCCCAACACTACACCTTGGCATGGAAGAAGCTCGGATATATTCTCCTTTGGTTGCGTCTTCCTCGAGATCCTCAGTGTCTTAGTTGGGGAACCGCCACCCATGTCTAAAACTGGCGAGTTCCAGGCTCTCGCTCCCTTTGGAAGGAATATAGACAAGATGGAACAATGGGCAGAAAAGCAATGCAAGAATTTGAAGAAGGAACACCGGCCACTGCGAGTTTTGTTCATGCTCGGCCAGAGCATGATCAAAGCGGTTCCGGAGGAAAGACCAGTCATCGATTCCATTGTCGCCGAACTGGTCGTTGCAGGTAACGCTTATTTCTGTGCTACCTGCATCAAGGAGCCTGAGGATCCGAAGCCCAATTGGGATGAGACCGATCTCCAGGAAGCTGAGGAACAAGAAGCTATCAGTCATCAGGATGGAGCGATCACTGATGAGCAACATGATAATGGCGATCGTGGGTCCCGAGGATATCGAGTCCCGTACTCTTCCTCCGAAATCAAAAACTCGTTAGAGTCTGCACAATTGGCCAAGTCTTCAAAACATCTCTCTCCAGATGATGCACATGCTCCACGGCAAGTGCTACGTAGCTCTAGTGGCAAAGGCAAAGGTAAAGCAAGGTCAAGAAGCCCTCAAAAGCTTCTTTTTGACGTACGAGCGACCTTGGAGGAAGGATGAGCTCCTTTCGACCGGGCGACTGGGGCAGTCTGTGTAGTACCACTACATGGGCAAGCTCCGGGAGGAGTATCTTTGGAGCTGGCGATGCCAGGAACCGACTTAGATGTCTCATATTTAGTGCGCCTACTACCACTCGCTCGACTTCCTTTCCACTGCTAGACGCTGTCACCTAAAGTCGGCAAGGGCGCAGCCAGTTGCCGACTGTTACTACATATGGTACCTTATCGACAGCAGCGACAGGCATAAGGAGGCCCGTCACGAGTACGATAAGCTGCGGTATAGCAAAGGTACGCTCATGTGGTTCACAGAGTTCGTCGGATCTTACTGATATTGAGACAGATTCGTACGATGCGAGGCTCGGTATCAAGAGAAAAGAGACCTCCTGGACGCTCTTTATACATAATCCAAGCCATCACACATATTTTTGAGCTATCGCCTAAGGAAGATTGGCCTAACTGGAGTAATGACTGAGCCTCTCAACCACGCGGCGTAGGATTTCCCGCCAGTCTACCTGAAAAGTACAATGTCAATAGAGGCCATCTGCTTCGCCGGACTGGTCGCGATAAGCCTTCCTATTTCTAAAGACCTTAGTTCAGAAGTATTCACACATATCAAGCGCAGTAGCCGTTGGCTGAGAACGGTTGGGTTCAAAAGCGGCGCATAGATGGAATTATTGAAAGCGTTCAGCGATGTGTCTGTGCAGCGTTTATTGTTGTTCCAATGATACCCCCAAATACGCTGCTGATGCCAGGGAGGAAAATCCCTCTATTGGACATTGTTACGGTGAGATACCCCTTCACTCTTGTGAAAAGTTCATATTGAGTTTTGGTATCGTTGGTATACTGGCTTTGCGCAATCGTTTGATAATAAAGAATTAATATCTTGGTTTGAGATCAAGTCCACTGCTACGGCTTCCACAACTTCCTATCCGCAGAGCACAACGCTCCCTTCCGTGAGCAGGCGGTCCACTGGTGTAGATGACCGGTTGCTTGCCCTTCAGGATGGATGAGTAAGACATCATGTTGGAGCTATAGCCTCAACTACACATCGTCTCCTCAACTTTTGGGGAGATACAGTAAAAATTTGAATTGGATTAGAGGTCATATATCCGAGCTCTACTAACCTAAACATCGTCGCTAAGAGGAAAGCTAACGTTTTGCTGGGGGCCCAAACAGGGCTAAATTCACCTTTTACCCATAATAGCACCGTTTAGAATGCTCTTTATGAGACTCACAGGTATATAGATTGTTAGATTTATTAATTTGAAAATTGATCAAGTTCGTATTTTCTGTCTTTCCACCCACGTAGAGCTTTCAGCGAAGCCTCTAGTATATCTGGATACCCTAGGCCAAGGACCCCCTTTTTGCAGATGAACGCATCTCTTCATCAGTGAGATGGCCTCTGCAGCTCGAGCTTGCCCTTCCTAATTTGAGCAAGGTTTTGCATGCTGTTCAGTGTGTCTGGATGCTCCTCGCCCAGCACCCTCTTCCTTATCTTAATCACTTGCACCTCCAGCTCTTCCGCCTCCTTCCAGCGTCCTTGTTTATGGTAAGTATAAGCAAGATTATGTATGCTGGTTAGTATGTGCGGATGCTCCTCGCCTAGCACCCTCTTGCTTGTCTTTATTACTTGCACCTCCAGCTCTTCCGCCTCCTTCCAGCGTCCTTGATTTTGGTATGTAGCGGCTAGGTTATCTATACTGCTTAGTGTATCTGGATGCTCTTCGCCTAGCACCCTCCTACTTATCTTCACTACTTGCACCTCCAGCTCTTCCGCCTCCTTCCAGCGTCCTTGATTCGAGTATGTAGCGGCTAGGTTAGCTATACTGCTTAGTGTATCTGGATGCTCTTCGCCTAGTACCCTCTTCCTTATCTTTATCACTTGCACCTGCAGCTCTTCCGCATCCTTCCAGCGTCCTTGTCTCCAGTATGTAACGGATAGGTTAGCTATACTCCTTAGTGTATCTGGATACTCTTCGCCCAGCACCCTCTTCCTTATCTTCATTACTTGCACCTCCAGCTCTTCCGCCTCCTTCCATCGACCCCCTAAGTCATATGCTAAGCCTACCATTTCCATGCTTCTCAGAGTCTCCTCGTGCTCTTGACCAAGTATTTTCTTTCTCACTTTCATCGCCATTTCAGACAGGTTGACAGCCTCAGTGATACTTCCTTTTTCCCACATATACCAGGCTGCATTATATAGCAGTGAGGCCCATTCTCTTAATGATCCCTCCGCCTTTGGCCGTTGTGTGACTGCCGATTTCGCGTGAGGGAAGAGTGCTTGGCAGTATGTCCAATTTTCGTGCTCTCCGGTCGGAAATTCGGCAGAAAGGTTCTTGATGAAACGTTGCTTCCACTGCTCAAGCTTTCCTTTGGCCTCTAACCATTCTCGCGTAGCCAGTTGCACCAGTGCATGCATTTCAAAGGTCCGATCTGTGCCAACGGAGAGGAATGAGTAGTCTCTTAATATCTGCACGTTATCTTCAAACCTGTCATCCTCACTGCATTCCGATGCATTATGTTCTTTATCTTCATTTTCTTCCTCTTCTTCTCTGCCATCATGCTCTTCGCGCTCTTCCTGGCTTCCGTGACCATTTTCACTTTCGGCTTGCTTCCGAACCAAGGCTTCTGGGATGCCCTGTCGGTCAAAGAAGCTCATCAGTGACAGCAAGTCAGCTGCCGATGGCCAAATCCCACGGATGTGTTCAAACGAGATCTGCCACGTAATAATGATGGAGTTTTGGGCCTGCCAGTCCCTGCGGAGTTGACCTCCTTTGTAATTCAGAAGACTTGTCTTCTTGCGATCGCTCTTCCGGAAGTCTTCTAGATATTGCTCCACCGAGCACCGCGGTGCCCTCTGAGAGATGTACGCCGCCGCTTGAACGATGGCCAGCGGCATGAACTCCAGTGCTGCTGCTAAGTCCACAGTATCATCACCTTGACCGAGCGGCCCTAGCTTCTTCTTGAATAGTGCCAGCGCGTGCGATGGGGCCATCGGTTGTACTGCTACGATATCCTTCTCTTCCACCAGTTTCAACGCGACGGCCTGACTCCGACTGGTGACCAGAATCGACCCATTCTGGCTCTGAGGGAGATACGCCGTTATCGGCTGCCAGCATTCACCATCCACCCGGGTCCTTTGTCCTCGCTGGTCGGCGTCTCCAGCCTCGGAGAGGAGATCAAGATTGTCGACGTTATCGAGGATAAGCAACCACCGCCCACTCTGTCCGCCGCGCAACCAGTCACGGACAAGTCGGAAGACATTCGCTTTGGGATCCTGCCGTCCAGGAATCTCGACGTAATTGGTGATATCTCGAAAGCTCTGCTCCAACCGTGCTGTGCTCCCGGCATATACCCAGAGCACCCACGTCCCGGGCGACTGTTCTCTGGTTCGATAGCCGAGTTCGATGGCGAGCTGCGACTTTCTGGCCCGAAGTCAGCACTTCGATCCGGCATATTTGCACCTGCTTCTCTCTACTCACCCGACCCCGCCCAAGCCCACCAGCGCTGTCCGAGACGCCGGCAGGGCGCATCTTCGATAGAGCTGCTCAAGGATGTCTCCGCGATCGACAAAGTCAGGGTCCCGCCCAAACGGGATGGTCGATGAAGGGCACGGTAGTGTCGGTGGTATCACACTCAGCTTCGACAGTGCTTCTAGGATGCGGTCACCCGTGTTAAAATGCTGTGTTGTCTGGTGCAGTACCAAGATATTATTGTTCCCATATATCTTCTCCAATGCTCGCTGTACTCTATCTTCCTTAGCCAGACTCTTCAACGCTTTCAACGCCCGCTCAAGCTTCGAGGCACCATCTAATGGGAGGACCTTGGACAAAGATATCTGTATATCGGCCACTTGTTTGGAAGTGTCGTCGACAACTAGTTTCAGGGCTTTGGTCATATCATCTGAAAAACGGCCATCCTCTGCCTGGGACTGGATGTGTTGGAGTGTTGTCGTCAACAAAGGTAAGCGGGTCGACAGTGAACGAAAGGACTCGGGGATTTCTGAGGGCTTGGAGGTGAAATCGTGTAGTCGAGAGACGATCTTGGCGCTGAGCTCCACCAGAGTGGCGATGGAAGCGACGAGTCCAACGATGGCAACTGCTTCAGCCATGTTGGTAGGATGGATGTTTACCTGGATGCCGACATATGTTGTGACATGCGCAGTACACACAAGAGGCCGAACAAAGGTGCGACTTGCGATTGATAGAAAGCTGAGATATAGGGCTTTCCAGAAAGCCTTTCGAGCCGTGGCTACGGTTGATTGCATGCCAAGTGGGCTGAGTTATAAGGTCAGTAGAGTGGCGCAGATACAGCTCAGCCACACGAGGCTGAACCCCCGGCTGCTCATAATAATGACAGCTACCGCTTGACCACCATGGATGCCCGCAATACACAACAGCAAAAGCTGCAGATGATATTGGTACAAAGCTCCTTTTTAATAGGGTAGCCCACATCTGGAGGGAGACCTTGCGCCAGTACCTGAATGGCTCGGTTCATACGCACAAGGGACAAGAGAATTGGCGACAATGAAAGCGTAGCAGCCCACTACCAAAAATAGTCTCAGCACGTCATAGTCGATAGATGGTTCTAGGGAAGTGAGCCACACTTCAAGTCAGTTGGGCATAGCGTAGAACACAATACCGTTGGCTAGTCATACAATACCGAATCTATAATGGAGTGCTAAACTTTCATAATAAGACAAATGCAGACCCTTTGCATGGATGAATCCAACGTGCATACTTTCAAGGGCAGAATGTCTTCACAGCTTAAGGCTGTCTTCTTGTGCTGTAGACATAATAATTCAATGCTCTGAAATATTGAATTTTGCAGACAATCATAGTGAAGCAGGGGTGTAAAGCAGAAACTTCTACATGCTTTGAAAGGAATGATCGACAACATGATGAAGGGCGCTGTAATCTTTCAATCGCACAATGGCTTTCTAGGGAGAAATGTCTGAAGAATAGAGCTACCGTTTTAATCTCTGATAGAACTGCGAGGACAGAGTTTGAGATGCCTTTATAAGGAATTCATTCCGGCACAGGTAGTTTTCCGCTACACATGGAGGGACGGTACTAATTCTATCGGTTTGAACTGTTTGACTTCTCAATTGGACCACTTAACGCTGAATGCGAATACTTAGTCCTGTTTGCCCTTCAAAGTCAACCGTTGAAACCGTTAATAACGTAGTCTGTTTCAACTGCCTCCCAATGTCCTCTCAACCTGTCATACCCCCCCCCCCCCCCATCTCGAGAACAAGCCTCTTCAACCCTCTAAATTCCAAGATAGACCTCGCCAAAACCGCCTCCCGTACCTTATACATCGTGTACTGCTGCCGATCCCACATCTCATAATAAATCACAACAAGCGTAATATACCTTAACCCTGGCATCTTGGTAGCCATCTCCCGCCACAGCATTCTCCAACTCTGCTTATCCGTATCTGCTATAGGATAACGACAAGTATTCGCAGAGCACTCAATGCATACTGATGTAATTGATGCGAGAAGATGCGGACGCATGGTGCGAAAGAAGTAGCCGTGTGGTTCTATATGTCGCACGCGCCATGCGAACCCGAATGTATTGGTCCTGTAGAGCACTCCTATAGCCTCGATATAGATCTGAGGACCCGTTCCGAGGAAAGAAACTTTGCTTCTCGAAAGCGTGTACCTAGACTTGACAGACGGATCCGCGCTATCGAAGTGCGCATAGAATATCTCTCCTTATCCCAATCCCACCAAATGCGAACAACATCGTTCCCTTGAATCTCTGCATGGATCAATTCCCTTAACTCGCGTGGAAGTCGATTGAACAGCCCAATGCTGCCGTTACTGTCTCCAAGTGGCGTTCCATTCAAGTCGTTGCGGAGAGAGCCCGACGCTTGCGGGGTAATGGCGTGGCGGTATTGACCATCTTGTATTGTCGCTTCGTAATGGCACGCTCTAAAGGTTTGTAGGCCAAATTGCAGGTCATGCACATAAGGGTAAAAGGGGTGCGTAGTGGGATGGCAGTGCCGTGAAGACATGGCTCCCACCATGGCTTTTGTCCAGGGACTCTCGATCCGTGCCTCTATTCATGATCCTTGCTGATGATAAGTCAGGTACCCCACGTAACTCTTAGTTCCTTGGATTGTGCATGTAGCAATTCTGGAATACTAAATCAGTTGTGTGCATTGGACCTGGTGTTATAGATGATCTAGGCTCAGCGGGCAAGGCATGGTGGGAGACTTTGCAATTCGACAAGGTACTAGAGTCTGACTCGGTAAGACATGGTCTTACGTACACAAAAGACCAAAGATACTCCTATCCCGCACTTACATGACTCCGAATCGCTCCAAGACTCTAGGGCACCGCTATCAAGAGTCCATCGAATTCACAACCTTTCTTGTCCCGTAACGCCCCTCAAGCGTAGCAACCGCTACGAAACCGCCCCACCAACACTCGTCGAATTGGAGCCCGTCACATTGAGCCGAGGCGGCATATCGAGCACACCATTGACCTTTGGACCAATCGCCATATCGAGTGGCGAACCCCTAGCAATAAGAAAGATCCCCATATGCGGATCATACCCTTTCCCCCAATATCAATTCTCATTCACAAGTGCGGAGCAGAAGAACGGAATACACTTACGTAAGGACCAACTCATCCCAGCCTTCTGCTGGGTTAAACAGCGATCCAAAATCGCCTCTGCGCTGTCATGAATGGAAAACCAAGTAGAATAACCATGCGGGTCGAAATAACGTGGGCCCACCTCTTCCGGTACCCAGCCCATGGGAATGGAGGCTAGAGTCGTTACCGCTAGAGTACATGGTCCTGATAACACGAACAATCTCAGCACCCGGTATTCCATCATGGACAGTGCAGAAAGCCCAGACAAGGATGTATAAAGGGTCAACGGCTGGGAGAGAAAACTCACCATGAGTCAATTTCCAAGGCGTCCGTACCGGAATGAGATCCGGATCAGCAGGCCTCACTCCTATGGGTATGAATTCATGAAGCGGAGCATGTGGATCGAAGACTTCAGGCATGTTCCGTGCCATATTATTCAGCAATTCTGAACAATACTGCCAGATATTCGTAGGCCATGCTGGTCGGGTCCAGACGTCTGCTGATCTACACAAAAAGGCTGGTTCTTCGTCGTTAGTAGCGTTGGGTGGATTGGCGGCGAACGTATAAGAAAATCGCACAGAGTAACAGAGTAGAAGTAGGCGAATAGGAAGATGCAGAGCTGGACCCATCGTTGATTCGTATGACAACTTGTTCAGTAAAGGTGAAAGTAGCGTCCAGAAGGTAACATTTATGCAACAGCATGAGTTTCAGAGATGGTATAGCACGGGATAGATGTCGCATCTAGCGGCTGAAAGAACGTAAATTCTACGACATTATGAGATCTTCGAAAACAGTGCTCTTCATCCGCCAGCCGAGAGAATCCCCAAGCGCTTGGCGATTTGTTGTTGGCTTGTTCGCCCTAACCAATACAATCGACAGAAGGAGAGGTGACCAAGGCCTGATGCTGAATATTAGATTTACATTACAAGAAAACATATATACAGATGATTTAGTCATAATCACAACTTTTGCTCATGGCGCAACTCGGACTAAGAAACATGCTGTACAGCACCTAGAGATGCTCGCCCCAAGCAAATGCAATGCAGCCACGCTATGCAAACCAAAAATGACCTGCTGAGAACCGAGTATTCACTGCCGTCCGCCTTGCCCATAGCCGAAGTACGGCCCATAGTATTGTTGCTTGCCCTGACCATATTGCCCTTGTTGTTGAAAATTGCCTTGCTGATGTTGCGGAGGCTGATGCTGATATGCCGATGCTGGCTGCCCTCCCCAATACTGCTGTGTGGCTTGAGGAACCCACTGCTGGCGCTGCTGCTGCGGATATTGCTGATACTGAGCATACTGCGGCTGTTGTCCATATTGTTGCGGGCTTTGGCCTGGAGTGGGGATGTTCTGAGTGGGAGAAGGTGGATACTGCCCAGGCATGGTGTACTGTGGAGTAGGGGCCGAGTAGGATTGCTGCCGCTGTTGATGGCCCTGAGCATGCTGTTGGCGCTGAGCAATAGCATGCTGGACCATTTGACCACTCAGGCCTTGTTTGATGTCCTTCTTCTCCCTTTCACGCGCCTCAATAGCGCCTATGAGCCCGCCGCTTGAAGGTATAGCGTCCTTGTTCGCATTGGCAGCCATGCTGATCAAAGGCGATCCAGTAGCCCGGGCCACATGCTCTTGCTCACGAGCCGAGAGATGGGCTGTGTAGTCACCAGACGTATTTATGAGATTGGATGCTGAGCGGGAATTTGGCCGGGGAGGCAGGTCGTTGCTATACGATGATTGTCTCTTCTGTTGCTGGATTGGCCACTCTCCTGAAGTGTTTCTTGATGTAGCTGGAGGCGTCGGAGACGCTGAATTCTGTCGACCGTGCGCGTAGATCGGTGTCACTACACGATTCGCAGCTGCGCGTTGTTGAACGAACTGTTCCGCTGTGATAGACTGCCTAGCACCAGGACTTCCACTACCAATCATTGCTCCCGGCTGCCATGCAACACTTCTACGTCTATCGTTGTCAGCGCCACCAGCAGGAGAGCCATCAGAAGGAGACCGAAGGTGAGGTTCTGGCGTAACCATATTGCGGGTCGGTAATCGCTCGTGGGAGTCATTGGGGAGTCCTGGTGAGTACACTGAGGAGCGTTGATTCACGGTGGGGCTTTCGTTTCGAGGACTGGGTGAGACCATTTCTCGAGACTTCAATGGTTCGTGAACCGGCTGCACTAAGGTTTCTATGGTATCGGGTCTGTTGCCAGAGCCTGGCTTGTAGGCTTGCGTGGGACCGAAGTCAACGATTGGAATCTCGGAATTGGGTGGCTCCGAATTTGCGCCTGGTCTATACCGAATGTCCCCAACTCGGACCTCTTGTTGTGTAGGCTCGAGCGTACCCACGGTCTTAAGTACACCGCTACGAGGTTTTTCAACGGATTGCCGAGATATCCTGGTTTCCGTGGACTTGCGAGTACTTGCATAATCTGGTGACACTGTTGAATCATTATCGTAAACGCTGGTATCATCCTCACGAAGGCCATTGTGATTCTGGCTGGATAGTGACTCAGTGCGTTGCCGAGCGAGGACCTGAGTAAGGGCCTCTTCATCGATATAACGATCGTTTAAGCTGTCTAGACTTGATTTTGCGGTAACTAATTGAGGCTCAGTGGGTAGCGGTGGTGTTTTTGGTGGGACTGGTTTACGAGTAATGCTTTTACCAGTGATTGTGCGCTGCGCTTGCGGCCGTTGGGGATCAATGGGAAACGGAGCGGGCTTATTAATGACGGAACTCTGTGATGCTGAAGTTGCTGCTGTTGGCGCCGTAGCATTTGTTGAGGCATTTTGAGCATTTTGAACCTCACTTCCTGACTGGAGTGGTGGAGAAGATGGGGTGGAGGCTTGAGAAAGCGGTGAAACAGCACGAGAAGATTGATTAGGCGGTCTTAAAAGATCATATGAAGATATGAGCGGTTTATCCTTATAATATGGCAGAGAATGCAAATCAGCCTGGCTCGAGGCGGTGGATGTATCTGACGAATAGTCCTGGTTGGTGGGAGGGAGACGTGTTTTCGCTAGTACCATGCCTTTAGCAGGATATGAACGGTCAGCAGTGTTCGTGAGGGCACTCTGACTGGCGTTAAGGTTTACCCCGCGTTGTCCCTGATCCTCCGGGCTTCCATTCCCACTCAGACTCCTCTCCGAGTTACTCCTCCACGCTGCGGCTGCTCCAGCGGCAGCGTTACCGCTATTGCTGGCCTTTCCTGCCTCAGCCAATTGAGATAATGTAGTGACCGACAATCGACTGTTAGCCCGCACAAGCTCTGCATTCAAGCCTGGTCTTTTTTGAGGTCTGGCACCAGGCTCATGAGCGAAAGACGGCGGGGCAGCAACCGAAGCCGGTGGTGGAGCAGGTCGCATTTCATGATGGATATCTTGTGGGTCGGCTTCTTGTACATTCCCATATCGTCTCTCGCTCTCTGAACTGCTACGTTCGTTTGATGCTTCGAGCTCTGCATACCTTTGCGATTGTGCATTGCGTGCAGCCATGCCAATTGGTATCTGGTGTGGCGGCGGTGGTGGTGCTCCTTGCTCGTACGAAGGCCGACTTGGAGTAGTGGCTTCGGAAGAAAGTCGGGATTGTTCATGGGACAGGCGCGACGGAGTGTAGCTTTGATCCTGGCCATACCTTTGAGACCTTTGACGCGGTGGTGTAGACATAGGCGCTGCTTCCGAATATGACCTTTGGTGTACGGGTTGAGGCCGTGGCGGCGTGAATGGCTGATCCGTTAGCGGTGCGGAATCAGAGCGTGGTTGAGGCACTGGAGGCATCTCGTTGTGCATCGAACCATTGTGTAGGGATGGTGTCGATCTGATGGACGCGCCGTCTTCGTAGCGTAGGGTCCCAGCCCTGGATGGGAGACTATTCCTGTAACCCCGGTAGCTACTTGCCCTGCTCCTGGGCCGGCCATTCTGTGTCATACGTGTCATGCGAGTGGAAGTCAGCTCCTTCATTTTGAGTCGCCATTGCCGTTCGTTCCAGGATTGACTGCCAGTTTCGTGAATCAATCCGGCCACGTCCAATATCTCTAGATATCCATATCGCTTTTCTTGTGGCATTGCAAACATCAAGCTCCGGGTGTCAAGAGTGTCTGCAACAAGGCGATTTGGGCGTCCATACAAGGCAAAGACGTCATAGACTGGGAAGAGGTACCTAAGCATCATTTCGAAGCCGCTCACAGCAGGATGAACCTCTGGCATGACGAATACAAATCCATCGGTAGTCGACTCCGGCGTCGAGTGGATAGTGATAGACCCCTCTATTTTCACAAGTGTCGATTGATCGATAAGGGGCTTTGATTGTGGATATATTGCATAAGCTGAGTACGCATCGTTGATGGTTGCAATGGGATGCGCCTTTTTTGTTTTCTTCGTATCGTAAAACTTAATGCTACCTTTTAAAGGCGCTGCACGTTCATAGGCCGACTTCTTTCTCAACTGCTTTTGCTGCTTTTGGACGTCTTTGTCGTCAGGTGGGGAGATCACACACCAACAACGTCTCCAAGGAGTACCCGCTCCAAATCTAACTCTAGTCCAGTCTTCATTTGTGAGCCTCGTCTTTTCCATAATGACTTTGATATTGTTGAGCAGTTTCCCCTTGCCGGCGATCAAAGAGCCCGTGTATGCTTCTTGAAGTGTGGCGTGCTCAAACATTGCAAGTCTGATCGCAGCAGTCCATTGCGTAAGGGAATGTAGAGAGTTGAAGTGCAACAGGTATCGGTTTTTACCCGCTGTAGATATGCTAAGCACATTTTGTAACGGCTGGACGTCCTGAGATCGAGTAGGAAGGGTTTCAATCTGCAAGTGAGGCTTAGTGAAAGTAAAACAAGCCACACATATACAGTCATGGTCTTACCATTTTTATCGACGCGTCTGCAAGGTTGATGAAGCTGGGGGCAACCTCTCCCTCTTGACCAGCTACATCGAGAGCAGTGGCATCCCATAACGACAAGATCGTTCCGACAAGCTGGGCAAAAGATTCTGTCCAAGACCTGTCGTTGTTGGGGCGTCCATCTAGAGACGATGTTAGCTCCCATACCTTGTTGATAGTCGCATTGATTACCTACGAGAGTCTAGGTCATTGAGCTTTAAGAAGTACCCTTCCTGATACAGCTTGTTAGCATGGCTGTTGAGGAAGCTGAAGATCGGCTGCAGCTCAGGTATAGTGTCTTGGGCTATTTCCATGGTAGGAGGCTGATAAGTCTGGACCATTGACATTGGTCTTATTGATGACGCCCTCTCGGTCCTCGTCCTCGTAGGAGTTGGAGAGTCGCGGGCGGGTGCAGCTGCATGCTGAGGAGAGGCAGAATTGGTAATCTCCTGTTTGAAGTCTTGCTGTGACGAGTTCTGAGGTCCTGAGAAGGATGTACTCGTTGGTGACTTTGGGGCTCCAAATGCGGACATGAACGATAGAACTATGCAAGGGATTAGTTCTAGCGTACGTGGGGTAGCTCGGTTGCACATGTCTTACCTCTGGAACGACCCATCTTGGTGGTCGAGAAACTTTGCAGCTTCGATTGGCTTGTGGCACAACGTATACAAATGTATCTCGGGAAGTAACAAGGATGCCTCGTGGACAAAAACCAAAAGAATAGGGCGGATTCAGCCGGATATCCTCTTTATTCGAAGCTTTGAGGCCAAAACCTGATCACGCCGTCAAGACGACAACGAAGGAGCCCATTGAACGAGTGAAAGGGAACGATAGACAGAAAAACGAAGGTATGTTGTCTTATGCGATCGTCGAGATAGTAAGCGGCGGGTCTGGAGGTTTTCTGCATGAGGCAGATACAGGGAATTATTTTGGGAGCTTGGCGAGCTAACGGGAACCTATCGTCATGACAAAGCTTCGGCGTTGCTAGATCCTCCCGGATGAGGTCTGTTTCATTCTACTCATAAGCCTGACGTGACCAGGCGCCCCGATTGCTTCAATTCTGTATCTAAACTTCCCGTCTCACCTCGCTTGCGTATTCGTTCTGTCTCGTGTGAAGCCACCTTGGCCCGTAGTTCTAGGTCTCGGGAGCTGACGACGCATCTTACCGCGAGAGCCGAAAAGCGAGCTGCACAAAGCTCGGACAGCTCGGCAAAAAGGCTTGATTTGGTAGTAGTTCCCTGATTGGCTACGCAATCCAACTTCATAACTCAATTGGGATACGTGATTACCTAGTTATTATCGAGCTAAGTCTCATGACACTAGGTTACACTTGAAGGATGACGGCTTCATATGACAGCAACAAGGCTCAGGCCATGCGAGATACAGCTGAAGCATTCTGCAAAGCCTTTATAGCTGGCTCACCGCCTTCTGAGACATTGGACAAACATTTCACATCCGACGCTAAAATCTTAGAACACGGCCCAACTTGGGCAACCACTCGTCTTCCCTTCCTCGGAACCACCTTCCAAGGACGCAGCTCTCAGAAGTTTGCGAATGCCGAGCTGAAAAATACCTGCGATGACTACTATGCCCTCCTCGCCTCCGTTCTCTCTTTCCACCCAGATGACGACACAATGCCGCCAAAAGACGAGTTTATGGTAGATCCTACGCGAGGGACCGTGATAATCAAGCTACATGCAAAGTTCGCGAGCGTAAGGACTGGCAAAAGCTGGGAAGAAGACTTCGTCTACGTCCTGAGTGACTTTGATGAGAACTATAAAATTGGAAGCCAAGAGCTATGGGCCGACCCTCTGAGTGCTTGGATGGCCGTGGGAGACTGAGATGATGGTCTAGACTGATTCTACAACAAATATAGATGGATATATACAATGAGCCAACGTGCTGCTGGAAGCCCGTTCTCAGTGGTGTTGGACCTCGTATGAGAGGGACCGTAGGGAGCTGACGAAGATGAGCTAGTTCTACAAAATGATTCAGATACCGCTTCGGACGCAATCAAGTAGATCAGGGGCAATGGTCTCCGTGCACATATAGCTGCGCATATTATTGAACAGCCATCGGCACAAGAGAAGCTGGGTTTTCCTCTAGAGCAACTGGCCAAGGCTCTTGGGGCATTATCACCATATCCAAGCCTACTCTTGGCCAGGTGATGACGTACACAGACAGGCAAAGGGAACTACGACCATGATATCGTTGTGCTTGAGTGCCTAGCCCTCTCTGTATTGAGGCTCTACACTGATCGATTGCTACTGTATCCCTCTTCTCTTCTCCCTTAGACCTTCACCCCAATGAAGACAATTTTTGAGCGGCCCAAAAACGTTGCTACCATGTAAAACATAACGTTCAGTGTTTGCCACCATTACTCACAACTTAGCAGCGAGAACGCTGTCGAATCACAAGCGAATGGTGTCCGCTCCCTTCGGGCAATGTCCCGCAAAAAGAGACGACATTGTAGATAGGTGATAGATTCCAGAGCCTAATGAGAAATCATCTTTCATACAATTCATCAGATACCAACCCGTACGCCTGATTGACTTGGGTCCATAAAGTCAACTACGCCATCGAGCCAAATCCGTTCATAGGATAAAATGGCCTATTGACATATGTGTAAATCGAAGACCTGGGTAACAAATCTCTACCTCGACTGCAACTGTCACCCATGTTCACTCAAGACCTCTATCCAAGCTCTACCAACCCCTCGGCATCAGCATCAAACAACTTAGTAGCCGCCACAATCCACACCTCCAGCTCATCTCACCATGACCCTCCTCCTGCTCCAGAGATGAGCATGATATGCAGTAGACAAGCCTCACAAAACCCACCACTCAAGCCCCCCAATCCCCATACCAAGACTGAAAAAGCGAGTAACAAGGCGCAACTCAATCGTCATACCTCCCTACTCCATCACCACACCAGATTCCTCAAATACCAGCATGCCACCTCACAAGCGCTACAGACCAGACATCCTTCACGACCAGTCATTACAGCGCTAACCCGTCATTTTCCCGGCCACCATTCCCGTTCGGGCTTCCTTCACGTATGCGTGTTGAGCGTCGGAGACGTCAAATTCGTCTTGTCGGCAGTATATCTTCGTAGTAAAAGCTCTTGAGTCTAAGCTTTGTATCGCGGAAGTGATGTTCTGCTTCTTTTCTAGAACATCATCCGCGAGTTTGTTTTGAGATGACGTCGGATAAGTGAGAGAGAGTGGTTTGAGTGTTGTCGGTCTGGATTTGGTGTTTGAGAGGGAGGACTGCGTTTAGCGTGTTGGGTTTGGCGCTAGTGGTACTAGTGGTAAATTTATTTTCTTTACTTCACTTGGGCTGGAAATCAATTGTCAGTGTTCATCAGCACTTTGGGACGTGTCCTTTAAAGGGCCATGCCGTTAATTTTGTGAGTTTCAGCCGGCTTTCTGCTCTGAGTTTCGACGACGAAGCCTCCTTCAAGCGCAGTAGACAGCTATCTCGTGCTTCTAGCCTTTTCCTTGAATTTTGTAGTAGTTATTCTGCTTCACGGAATGATCAATATCAAACATTCATTCTCGAATGAGCAGGATCGTTCCAGAGACTCAGGCACGGGATGCAACAATTGGTTAATGAGCGTCCGCTACTTGAAGCTATGCATAGCGTCACAGACTGGGCAAAGAAGTGGTCTAGACCTACCATGGTGCTAAGAAGGATGTAGATCGCTTTGGGCATGCGAGCCCCATCTTGTAGGTGACGGGAAGCCAATCGAGGCCATGAGATTATGGCTCAAACGCGGTTAGATAGTCCTATAAAATCAATCAGGATAGATGAGGAAGACAGTCCATGACAACGCGCAGCACTGTGATAAGAAATCATAGCTGGTGATGGTGTACTTCTAAGCCTGTAACGGTGGTGGAGTCATCTTTAGAAGACGCATTCATTCACACTGCATCTTGAGAATGCATGCCTGGTTCTTCCCAGTCTCTGGCTGTTGGGGGAGCGAGTGGATGACTAAGCAACTTCGCTGCAACTTTTTTGTCAACACTCCAGTAAGGTCGGTCCACATGGGTCCAAATGACTCCTAGAGCACTGGAAAATTTGGCCAAAAGTAGGCAATGAGCCCATGCTATGCTCCGAAAGGGACTGTTTCAATAAGTTTGGTTGCAGCCCAGCTGCTGTTGCCATTCGAACTCAGGGCCTCTCGTATGAGAAAAGCGGTTAGTGTGGTAATATAAATTTCGCTAAGCAGAACATCAAGCAATGATCCTCTTGTCAACACCCAACTGCACGCGAAGAAGGCATAGCAAGAGGGCAAAAAAATTTATTGAATGGATCGAACAGTTCGCTTGTCGAGTTCACAATGCATTGCATGGTCGCCAGCCGTGGTCATAGGGCAAGCTGAGTAACCTCTCCGAAGATTGGCTAGCGTTGAGCTCACCGACCCATATAGGCTATAGGTAGATCCTCGGGCCGGTCGTAAGATCCATTCATTGACCGTAATTTATGACCTTATACCGTTGAACCACTACGGGTTACCGATATCTGAGCAACCTTATTCCAACATATATCAAACCTAAACATTGATTTAGTACTGCCGCCTCAAAACAATTGTATTGTAAGTTCTTACCAATGTGCATCACCACTATCCTCCGCAACATAGGCCAGCGGCATTCGCATCGCTGACAAGAGCGACCGCTCTGATGTCATAGGCTCCATTCAAGCTGAAAGCTTGCATTGCATCACAGGCCGAGTTTCGCATAGTGGACTCCGTTAACACCTGCGGTCGCGTTCTCCATACCATGAGACGGTAGTACAAGCACCTTCGACTTACTCAGGCTCCTGATCTTTCCACTTCTCTCTAACAGCATCAACGTTAATTCCACATGCTGCAGCTTTGCTGACAAGAGCTTTAGCCTTTCCGACAACAGGTACATCGATCATCTTGCCATCCATCGTCCATGCGCCCCTCCCCTGCTCATCAGCTTTGGTATCGGCAATCACAATTCTTACAGCCCACGTCACCTCATCTTCACTCGGAGCAAAAGCTTTCTGCGCAATCGCAACCTGATCAGGATGGATACACTGCTTGCCGTTGAAACCCAAGCCTTTGCCACCGAGACACTCCTCCTCCATCGTCCGGCGACCCTCTTCACCTTTGTAAGAGGTGCAGACAAGATCAATAGTGGAAGCTAGATTATGTGCGCGACAGGCAGTAACGATGGCTGACCTGGCGTACAGGAACTCGGTGAGACTTAGTGTGCGAGTAAGCGAAAGATCAAGAGCAAAGTCCTCAGCAGCAAAGATGAGACCGTCAAGCTGGGAAGTGGTTTTACATATCTCACTGAGGTTCGAAAGAGCTTTGGCGGATTCAATAAGAGCAAGAATTTTGACACGGTGAGGTGAGGTCCCCTCAGGGCTTACGTATGTCCGCTTGTGATTGATGAAGTCGGCAGCCCATCGAAGGTCTGACCGTGAATTCACTTTAGGGATGACAATGGTGTCGAGGTTAGGCACGTTGGCCTGTGTCAAGTCAACCGTGTGCTCGTGAAAAGCCAGCAGGCGCTCGTACAATTTCAGCGATGTCTTGAGCCTCATAACCGCTGCCTACGGCATTGATTCGGACAGCGCACTCCTTAATGCCTGATGCTTTAGGCTGTTCCAAGAAGCGGCGAACATTAGACCTGGCATCTTCCTTCCGGCCGGGAGTTACAGAGTCTTCGAGATCATAGGCAACGCAGTCTGCAGTAAGACCCCGGGTTTTATCGAGCATCTTCTGCGAAGATCCAGGGACTATGATGACCTCTGAGCATATTCTTCGAGGCCAGCGCCGGATATGAGGTCGTACCGTAGAGCAAGGCTCGCCGTACCGCGGATTGTGCGGCCGCCATGGTGCAGATCTGATGCTTTAAAGGTCCCAGATTCAAGTACTACTTTTTGGCTATACTTCCATCAATATTGAACGAAAAGAATTCTGTCTCATAGTCATTTGGAAGAGGTTGGGGCTTTTGGATGAAGAGATGTCGTTAAGCTAAGCCTGCGGGTCTTACGTTTAGCTCGGTAGTGTACTGAAATGTTCGCTAAAGCCCCCAGTGACTTCATTACTTGATCGAACTTCTGCAGCGTTAGCGATGCCGAGAACAGGTTTTTGATTGTTCATTATTAGTTGAGTCTCTTATTCCTATCTTAATAAAACTCAGCGCCTTGCAAAATCACACTGCTGAAGCCGCAATGCCCTCAAAAATTCAGTACGCCCTCGCAGCTGAAGCCCTCATTAACACTCCAGCCATCATAGCCCTCCTATTCTTCCCAAACGCGACCCTCAAACCCTTCCTCGCCACTCCCCTGCCCTCCATTGAACTCAATGCAAGCGCAACCCTTTTGGCCCGCTGCGTGGGAGTCTTGATTCTTGGTCTCACACCACAATTGCTGCTTGCCTATCCGAATACCGAAGACCGAGTATGCAAACGAAGACTGGTCTACTGGAACCTTGGAGTGGGTGAAGCTGGTCTTATCCCTCTTTTCATTTGGGAAGCTTTCAGGGCGAGTGATGAGGCAAAGGCGGCTGGTGTATGGGCTGGGGGTCTATCGAAGAGTATGGCGCTGACGTGTGCTGCGAATCTGGTTGCGCTGATTGCTTGGAGAATATTCGTGTTTGTATGGAAACCGCAGTGGTTTGCGGGTGAGGATGACAAGGGCAAAGGTCGGAGGAAGGAGTGAACAGTCTGGTCATTGGAATCAAGACTATATATGTGGGAAAGACTCGGGCAGTATTACGAGGGATGATTATCTCAATGGAAATGATGTTTCAAGCAAGCTTCACATCTGTCTGGGCGAAGGCCAATTGGCACAGGTAACGGTCCCAGCACGGTTGCGACACCATAACGGTTCGAAAGATTATAGTCGTAGAGGAAGATTGTCCAGCCACTTGAGGATATACAACGACTGGAACAGGCGAAGGCTTTAGACGCTCTGATTTGGCTAGATCCCTGCGAACTCGCAGTTACGCGAAACGTTGGGAACCTGGAACGTCGAACGTTTTTGTGGCTCCGCGATCAACCTGCGTTCATCCGTACCCTCCAGAGCCACGGATAAACTCGATAACGCTCCAACTGCTAAATTCGTTGGCGCCCGGCATCAATTCCCACTTAAGGACCCTCAGCTATTCTTGCACGCTATGATCTATGAAGTCTTGATCTACGAAATCGAGAGTAACTTCATGTTAGAGTCAACATTAAGTTTGTGAGACTGTCCAGAAAACGCTGAACATCAGCATCATCGTACCAAGCTCCATTCCACTCAGCTCCTATTCTGATAGCATCTCTGAAGGTGTACATGCGAATGATGCTAGCTGAGTATCAGTCAAATTTCAAGCGTATGGATCGCATGAAACCTACATTGGTGGGCCATCTGGATTGGCAGTGAAGCGCACATCGTCAACGGTCAGGGTGTCATTGCCTCTAACGTCCACATAGTTTCTGGAGATGTACTGCTCCACAATACCGTCACTCAGGAACAACTACATGTACAGGTCATCAGCTGTGTGTTTCGCGGACAGCAAACATGGACTTACAGGATCGATTGTCCCTTTGCATTTGATTGCATTTCTGTGCATTGCGCTCAGCAGCTGGCAGCATTCGTCCAAAAAGGCCAGGCTTACTTAGCAGTTCCCATGTATTCCGCCACAGCGAAAGACTCCGTCAGCATCGACTCTTTTTCACGAATCGCTTGATACGACCTTCTAGCTTCTTCGCACGCGATCTTCAATTTACGTCGGACTTCCTCTCTACTGTCAGTACCCGAGAGTTGATATCTATCAACAATTCGAAACTCGATCGCTCCGATAGCACGGCACATCGGAACATAGTCCTTCGATTTTGGTTGCTTGGGATCGAGATACCTACGACCGCTCATGAAGAGTGGAGACACAAACTTGTCACAAGTCAATGGCCTATCTGTGGCTGGCTTGATACTGAGCAGTGTCATTGCCATTGCGGCATGGCCAAGATGGGTCACGGTCGCTGCCGGGCCAATTTCAGATTTCACAGAGCGTAAAATAGCCTTGCTTTGCTCGACTGAAAAAATCTTCCGTATGGACTTCGGCGTGTATTCCTCTCCAGGCCGGATTGCCAAGCCCCACTCGCCCTTCTATGTGGAACATTACAAATCAGTAATACTTATGGAATGGTGGATGGAGCATACAACTGATTCTAGGACCAAGTCCGCATTCTTCTTCACCTTGTTCTCAAAATCCTCACCCTCGGTCTTCTGTTTTTCATTCATCATTTGCACCCAAGGCTTTGGAATGTTCTTGGCGGCCTTATCCCAATCAATCTTCTCGCTCTTCTTTGTTGCCACCTCTTCCGCCAATATTCTGAAGAAATTACTAGCTAAGATGTATACACCCATGCCGTCGGCTAGCTGATGATCTACACGAAAGGAGAACGCGCTTCCAAGTATCTTCTCACTATTCGCATCTTGAGAAGCAATCGGTATCAACTGCAGACAAAAAGGGTCATTGACATCGTGGTCCCGCATATGTCTCTCAGCATTCAATGTGGGATCTGATTCCAGGATATTGCCCTCCAACCACAAGGTCCTTCGAACCCAATCACTTGCTTCTTCGTCGCTTCTGGGTATCTGGCATCGCATGATTGCGTTCCCGCCAACCCAGTCTCCACCAAACTTCAACACAACCTCAGGGAATTCGAACCTCAGCCTCACCCATGTGTGGGTTACAGCTGTATAGAATTCATGGACCGAGTTCCATGGAGCCTTTAACGTGATAACGCCGCTTAGGAACAATTGACGATTCTTGGCTTCTCGACGGGTCCATTTAGTCTCTAGACCTAAGGCACGCCGTAGGTAGAGCCCCGAGGTGGGATGCGGTTGCCACGTGTAAAGTGCGGGATCAATGCGAGGGATGGGAATTTCCGATGTGGTGTCCATTTTGCAAGCTCTCTAAGAGAATCTCCAAAATTCTGACAATGGTCTATATCGATGCAGATGTACGGTCAGAGGTTTCATGACAGAAGGTGGTTTGCAATACTCAAGTGTGACTCATATATACTTGCGTCGTTACCCTACCAGGCCACCATCTAGCGTTGAATCCAATCGATCTCACTGGTTAGACTTTAGCTTCCTATCTGATCCGTAAAACATAACGTAGAAGCCGCATATATCATCTCCGGGGCTTCTAATCCAAATGCTAAAACAGAATAATAGATAAGGTAGGGCAAACCCGCCGCAAGGCTAGCTCGGCGCGGACATAGCCGCTATTTTGACTCAATAGCTCACACAATAGAGCTCTTGAAGCTCAGGAACACTTACAAGCTCCCGGCTACCTATCTGCCCAAAAGCTTTACGGCCAAGTGCTGACACAAAGTTCTGATTGCCCGCTATGATAGATCTCCTGGACTTCATAACCGACCGTGGCGGCAATCCTGAGAAAATCCGCGAATCGCAACAAAGACGGCACGCTCCAGTTGAGATAGTGGATGAAATAATCGAGAAGTTTGAGGACCACAAGAAGACGCAGTATGCCGCTACACAGATTGGCAGCAAAATCAACGAGACACAGAAAGCAATTGGGCAGAAAAAGAAAGCCAAGGAGGACGCGGACGACCTTTTAAAACAGAAAGAGGCTCTACAACAGGAGAAGCTCGCGCAGGAGAAGTTGGCAGCTGAGAAGCTGAGAGCGCTTCAGATAACGGCCAAGCTTGTGGGGAACTATGTGCACGATTCGGTGCCCATCAGCAACGACGAGGTGGGCTGTGATAGAACATCGGGCGGAGTGGAGCTGATGTGTGCAGGCAAACAACGCAGTGATCAAAACATGGGCACCAGAGGGCCATCAGCCGGAAAAGAATAATGCATTGTCACATCATGAGATCCTCTACCGGTTGAACGGCTACGACCCAGAAAGAGGTGTTAAAGTGGTGGGCCATAGAGGCTACTGTCTGACAGGCATGGGCCTCTTCCTCAACCTGGCACTGGTACACTACGGCTTAGAATATCTATACGGTAAAGGCTTTACGCCCAACCAGCCACCATTTTTCATGAACCGGGAAGCCATGGCCAAAACAGCACAGCTCGAACAATTTGACGAGGAGCTCTACAAAGTGACTGACGACGGCACCGAGAAAACCGACAAATACCTAATAGCTACATCCGAACAACCCCTCTCCGCGCTGCACGAGGGCGAATGGCTGCAAGAAAAGGAGCTACCAATCAAATACGCAGGCTACAGCACTTGTTTCCGCAAAGAAGCCGGCTCGCACGGCCGCGACGCATGGGGTCTATTCCGCGTCCACCAATTCGAAAAAGTCGAGCAATTTATCTTCTGCAAACCAGAAGAGTCATGGAAATTCCTAGACGAGATGCTAGAGAACTCAGAAGGCTTTTACCAGTCTCTAGGCCTACCCTACCAAGTCGTCGCGATCGTGTCCGGCGCACTGAACAATGCCGCCGCGAAGAAATTCGATCTAGAAGCTTGGTTCCCATTTCAAAGCGAGTACAAAGAGCTTGTATCGTGTTCAAATTGCACAGATTATCAGACTCGGGAGCTAGAGATACGGTATGGAAGTAAGTCGCAGACGGGCGGGAGGAAGACATATTGTCATGCGCTGAATGCTACGCTGTGTGCCACTGAGCGTGCGCTGTGCTGCGTTCTTGAAAATTATCAGGTCGAGGATGGGATCATTGTCCCAGAGGTACTGAGGAAATATATTCCCGGCCAGCCTGAGCATTTGCCGTATACGAGGGCGCTACCGAAAGATTCGACGTCGCAGAGAGCCGGGAAGGGGTCTAATGTAGATGGCGCGGCAGGTCAGATGCAGAATCTGCAAGTGAGGTGATGAAGCCATGCATTGATTGACTTTTGGCGCAAGCCTACTGGCTCCCATGTCCAGACACTATTGAGAGTTGAGATCGTTAAGACTCCACCGCCGAGACTTTGTAGGGTGAAGTGGATGGCTTTGATACCTTTCTTCAAGGCCAGACATTAGCATGCTTGGATGAGAGCTACGATAGATGAGGTACGAAAGGGAGAGGGAGAATGACAAGCCTTCGCACACTGGCATGATATGTGCTCTAGGATCGTCGTTGCTCATAGCTAAAATCGTGTAACGTGCTATCTCGCCTTCACCCCCAACAGCTCCTCAGCATTCCTCCAACAAATCCTCTCGAATCCCTCCTGACTCACCATCCCACTTCCCCTAAGCTGCTCCACAAACTCCAGCCCCTCCTCATTGCGCGCATACGGATAATCAACGCTATACAGCACTCTCTCAACCT
This sequence comes from Stereocaulon alpinum, assembly GCA_018257865.1. NCBI lineage: Eukaryota > Fungi > Ascomycota > Lecanoromycetes > Lecanorales > Stereocaulaceae > Stereocaulon > Stereocaulon alpinum. The sequence continues at coordinate 239,986 of JAEUBA010000007.1, forward strand.
TTGTGTTCCGCAACAAACAAGACAGCGGATTCAAGCTGAACATCCCACTCGTAGTTACCCAGATGTTACTGTTCCACACTTCCATCCACTTTCTTTCCTTCTCTCCAAACGCCCCCTTATTTTCAAAGTAGACGATACGCTCGAGTTGAAAGGGTAGGAGCTCGCCCATATGCCCGATAATAATTTTCAGCTTCGGGAAGCGGTCAAACACACCCGCTGCGAACAGACGAAGGATGTGCAGACCTGTCTCCACGTGCCATCCGAACACCCACCCTCCCAGCGATTCTTCACCGGCAGTAGGGTAGTTGCCTTTATATAAAGGTTCCCGATCATTGCTCGGGAATGTAGGATGGATATAGAGAACAGTGTTGAGCTTCTCCGCCATTTCAAACACGGGCCAGAAAGCTTCGTCATCGTAGAAGCGCCCTTCTAGATGATTATCTATCAATGCACCAACGAAACCTAGCTCTTTCACGCAATATTCGAGCTCCTTAGCGGCGTTCTCTGGCTCTCTCATTGGTAATGTTGCGAAGCCTGCAAAGCGCGTTGGGTTATGCTTCACTGCTGCTGCGAGGGTCTCGTTTGCAGAGCGGCATTGGGATGTGTTGCCGATCGCGGGAGCGTGAGATATCACTTGTAGCGAGACGGAGCCGGCATCCATGTCGGCGATGCGTTGAGGGCCCAGGTCGCGTAGCTTATCTGTGAGGGTTTGGGGGGAAGAGGCGAAGTGTACTGCATTGTGTGGAAGATCTGCGAGAGGGGAAGCCTGGTAGTGCTCTTCGAGGGTTATGAGGGGATGCATGGTGGGTAGACTGTGGGTTTTGGAAGGTCGATTGATGCAAGCACTACTAGACCTATATTATATCAATCGACAATGTCAATTGTAAGTGATTCCGCAAGACCCGGTGGGCATGCGGTATGACGAGCTTCATGCATGGCTGAGTCAACAGAGAAGCCCAACAGATTCAGAGGACGCGCTTCGTAGGGTTATCGTTCTGACCATAGGAGAGATTGCCAGGAGGTATTGGCCGCGTCAGCATTCGCTCTCGCTCATTGGCGTCTTTCTCAGCTAAGTCTGCGTGGAGAAGAGCACATTTGGTCGACGATCGTGCGTGGCTGTGTGCTAGCTTCGGCTAGCCTGGACTGTCATGAATCGGCGGCGTAGCAGCTACAACTTCTAGGACTGCCAATGGCGTAGCTGAACGTAGATAAGATTTTGACAGAATTTGAACACTGCTGCTTGTTGCTGGAGGTTATCCCCCCAGGGGCCGGCCTTGCAACGCTGATTATGGGGTCACAGCTCGACAGGGGTTAACACTAGGTCGTCGGGGGTCACTAGTCTAGCTCCCGCTGAACCTCGGCAGGGGTGAGAATCTCATCCGGGGTTAATAATCCAAATATGCTGAGCATATACTGAGCATATACCCCATAGATTCAGGGAGATTAGGGTAGGTACTCGACGCAGTCGGCCCCCAGGAAGGCCGCCGGAGGCATAATTAGGCTCAGGGTTAGTAGTTAGGTAGTTAGGGTAGGTTAGGTAGTCAGGGTTAGTATATAGTATATATTTAGTAGGTATATTATAGAGGCTGATTATGGCATATGCTCAGCATATTCGGATTATCAACCCTGGATGAGATTCTCACCCCTGCCGAGGTTCAGCGGGAGCTAGACTAGTGACCCCTGACGACCTAGTGTTAACGCCTATCGAGCTGGAACCCGGGTATGTTCTAAGGGGAAAGCTTCGACGCTGGGGCTTAAGGTACCCCTCTACCCATACATAGCTATTTCTTGGTCTGAATCTGTCGTGCATATACGTAGAGTCCAATTGAAGCCTTTCAAATAGCCATCCTTCCAAGCTTCTAGTCCCATTGCTACAACTTTTAACACAATGCTGGGTAGCACATCGTCCAATATCAAGAAAAGTTGAAAAGCCCGTTGAACAAGTTTCTACTGCCCTCGACATCTCTAGCTTTCGCGCGGCGTTGGAAAGTCTTTGGCAACTCGGTAAGAACTACCTGCTTCCTCAACAAGATGTCCTCAGTCTCTGTCCGACGATACAAGGCTGGATGGATGATCAAGATCCTCCTGCCGATGCTACTATCCTTACCCACATAAAGTGCCATATTAGGCTTCAAGGTCGTGCGAGACTCCATGTCTAGGATATCGACCATGTTCACGTCACTTGGAAACAATGGGACACCTTTTCCCGGTAATGGGAGATTCGGGCGGCAGACATTGGAGATATTAGCATTCGAATGGAGTCTGAAGACGAAATGGTAGTATGCTGGTGATCGTTTCATCGTAGACGCAAACTTGATGGCGATCTCGGTGATCTCGGAATGGAATAATTCCATCGCACCTTCCTTGAGATTTGGTAGCAAAGGCGGAAGGAAATCCTCTGCTTCCCGAGTTATCCGTAGTGCTGCCTCCCTCTGGCGTAAGGCGAACCCGCTGGTAGAACATATCGCATTCAAGGCTTCTGATCTCCACGTACCAATGCTAGCCATATCTATAGCTTCTTAGCTAAATTGTTCACATGTTCTGAGCGAGAAAATCTTACCTCTTTTAGGCTCAAGGGTTGACATTGTCTTTTCAACGGCGCTCAGAACAATGGCTTCCTTTTTGAGTATGCCCAACATGTATAAATTCTCGTTGAAAACGTTTCTCTCGAGCAGAAGATGAATGTTGTATCGAAGGAGATCTTCCAGTATGTTGGGATGATTCTTTGCCAGCAATTGTGTCTCTTTACCCCAGAAGAAGCGGATAGCATCGTTGTATTGATCCTTGGCTGACAGATCTTGGAGTCGCAAACTAAGATTGCTCATCCCCCCCGACTGATTCTCTATCCAATGTACGATATTGTCGCATAATGCGTTCCATTCGGCAATGATCTGCGCATCTGTCACCTGAGCCGCGGGCTGTAAGTTGAAGAGTTCGTCTTTGCACGCCCCAAGCTCAGCTTTCACATCCAAAACCCTTGACTCTAACGTCCGCGCCTTGTCCTCAGCCATCTTTCGGCTCTGTTCTGAAGCCTGCAACTGATCTGTGATATTCTTAAACCACCTCTTATACTCGTCATCTAGCGCTGCGAATTTACGTTTGTATGCATTGGCGACATTTGTAGCACGATCATTTGCTTTCTGCAAAGTATGACTATTCGCTTCAGCCTCCTCCAATTGGCGTTGGCCCTCTTCAGCATGGTCTTCCGCCATTTTACGCTTGGATTCTGCTTCTTCCAATCGTTCTGAAATCTTTTGCAGCTCGTTCCGGATTTGCTCAATAGCCTTTGGGTCGTCCTTCACTCTGCTATCATCGCGTGTAGATTCGTCGGCAACTTCCAGCAACTTCATATCCGCCTCAGCTGACTCGTGAGCTGTGACCGAGGCTCGAACATGCGGTACAGAGGAGTGGGTGTCACCTAATGTGGTCTAAAGTCCATCAGTCTTGACCGCCATCCTTGCGCATCATTGTGGGACTTACCACATCCTCCATTAATGTGTCTTCCGCTGACACTGATCGCCATCCTGCTCCTTCCATGACTATTATGGCTCCACAAGATTGCCCTGCTCCAGGCTGAATGTATAACGCTATATTTGATTGTGTTGCGATTCTTTCGTCGTTGGTGTGCAATTCCTGGAGAACGTGCGGTCAAAGAAGTCTTCAGTTTTCTCCTCCAAGAGATGGCAGCTTACATTCCTCTAGACCTTCCACATCTGCACGCCGTAGCTGCGGGGTAGCGATTGGAAGAGTCTGATTCGAAAAAGTGTGGTCTTTTTAAGGCCCAGACCGAACGACAAGGCTGAGCGTGACGACGCACACCACGCTAATGCATGACTGCAGAACCGCCGAGTGTCGAGCCTGCAGTCGATCGCACTGCAGCCAGGGTAGATTGCTTAGCTTGCAGTACATGTTCGTATTAGAGTGGGCTCGGCAAATGCAAGAATCTTCTACGCCTTGGCCTTTCAAGACTTTGATCAGCTGGACACAAAGTCAATGCACGCAATACAATTTTTTTTTTTTGATAATTGTTCTAATTTAGTCCTGGTGACAATGTTGGGAGGCTCTCAGTCGAGGTTTAGCTGACAAACAGTCGTGCTAGACATATTCTGCTTCCACGCTGCCATAATGGACTCCCTTGTAGACCATCTGATACTTTGTAGACGCTGAGTAAGTCGTCATCTCAATGTGATAGTCACAGGTGTAGTAGAGCTCTCCATCTTTCCCTGTTCGCCGATCAATGCTTTCTTCTGGTATAAAGCTGAGATCTGTGCTAAGCCTGGCGAGTTTTTTTACGCCTTGCAGGTTTCAGTAGTGCTTCAGGACAGGATGAAGGGTAAGACTTACCATCATCCCAGTACATCGGTGCACCTGTGTCCAAAGGGTCTAGAGATGCAGCAATTGGCACAGTGATACGCTGTGGTGGGCCTTCAGAGACGAGATTGTGTGTATGGTAGTAGAAGCTAGTCGTTTCTTCCTCCCTGACTTGCTCACCCTATCCAAGCCCTTAGTTTCCTTAGAGTAAATCTTTGTACGGGAGCAACTACCTTTTTGATATACCAGTGCATGACTGAGATCCTGTAAGAACCACGGTAATCGCTCCAGCGGCTATCCGTACGGTTAGATTAGGGATTTGAAAAATGCTCAGGTAGACATACCGCCTACTATGCGAGTGAATGGTCGAGTCGTACGCAGTACTGCATTCCGCTCCGTAATGCTTTCGCGCCCTCCTGGAATTGATTTGTAGCTGATTTAACGACGGGTTCGTGCGAGCTAGACCTTTCATTAATGCACCCCTAACGACGGCTGTCCAGCTAGACGATGTTACTTGAGTACGAACGAACAGCCCAGACAAACCTACTCACCTATTTGCGGGGACCAGTATTTCAATGCCAGATCCCAAAGCCGTCCGCAATGATTCTCGAAGGTAGACACTTTCACCAAACCCACCAACCAGTAGAATAGCTTTGACATTTCGACTTGTCGCGGCTATCTGCCCTTTTACAAGTTTGATGATCTCCTTAAGTATAGGCTTGAATATTTGGGCAATCTCATCACCTTTGATAACGAATCTGCTTCTCAAAACCCCTTGCTTGGCGTTGTCCATAAGTCCAGGTACTGAGGATCTATTAGAGATAGGCATCTTTGAGAGGGGAAGGGCTGACCAGGGATAGAAAAGGTCTCATCTGGATCTCCGGTGAACCTCCTCTTCGTCTGTGATATGTTTGGTATTAGCATGAGACTTTCATTCGCACAGACGCAATAACAGACCATCTCCTCAAAACGCTTCGAAGCCTAAGATTGTAAGCTTGCATCTCCATTTCTGCGAAGATGTGACTACTCACATCTTCGATAACCTCGTCATCCCATCCATCATTCTCTCCAAAACGAGCAATGACATATTGTTCAAATATACGGTTCAAATACGTGCTTCCGCATAGCGATCCTGTTCCTGAAGCGGCCTCGTCTACACTGAGCATAGGCTGTAGGGCTGACACGGTGTATGATATCAAATCCACGGTCCCGCCACCCGCATCGCAGAGCACAAAGGTATCACCAATCTTGACATTGTGGGGATCCAGAGCATCAAGCGCATATATGGCCGCTGCTTCTGGCTCAGAGATGATTTGTAAGCGGTCACCTCGTCCCATGCCTGCTCTTTCAGCACATTGTCGAGTTGTTGCTTGTGCAGCGTCGGACCACACCGCAGGGACTCTGCTAGGGGTCAGTGCGTTTCGATCTCAATATAGAGTTGAGTATTAGATTATTTACGTGATAATGTACTCAATAGCAGTTGATCTCAATGCAGCTTGAGGCAACTTGAGCTGCAGAAATCGCTCAGCATGTTCACGAAGAGCTGTCAGATAGTCTGTCACTAGCTTCTTCACATCTGTGTTGTACCCTGGAGGCAGAGCGTTCCTGGCCGGGAACTGTCGAGCGATGTCTGAGATAACATTTGACTGCGAAGGGTCGAGTTCCAGCTTAAACCACTGGTGTCGTGGTCCTTCATCACTAATCTGGTAACCCCATTCATATCCCTGGTCCTTGTAGCGAAGCTCCCTGTATCATGAATCAGTCCAGGATCATTTTTGAGACAGATAGCAGTCTCACGTCGGCACTTTGTCGCTAGTGCGACCTTCCAGTCCTCGGGAATTGGCATAAGGCCATGAGGCGATTGTAGTCTGATCATTAGGCTGAATAATGTCAGAGACATGCTGATATACCATGATCACCTAACATACTCGACGTGTCTGTGCCCATGCTAGACCTGAATATGTAGTACCCTATGTCAATTTGCTTTAGCACAAAATTTGCATGACCACGGTCTCTTGAGCTTACAAAATCAACAGCAACAAGGATAGTACGATCGGAAAGCTCGTTCTCTGAGGGAAACACTGCCACCGATGTGTGACTATTCCTAGGAGACATGCTGATGATGCCAAGAATAGCTCCTTGGGAGAAGCTCGAAAACGGAAACAGGCTGGGTGGTAAGGCGCCTTTTAAGAGCGTATCAAGGCAATACCCAGCGATCGTAGCGTACCGGCTAGCTGCTCGTCTATGAATCAGGCTGCAGAGTCTCGCTTGACGGTCACGAATCAAAAAGCAGGCTTAAAGTGAATGTAGACGGTAAGGCTATCGCGACAGAGAAGAAAAACCTTTGCGCAGGCATTGGGTTCATGCGAGTGACTACCCCAGCCCAAGCTTAGACGCTACTAGTGTATGTGATATCAGATATGACAAGATTGCGTCGCTCTCTGCCTCATGGCGTTCCTCGAGGACAGCTCCAGGCCTAGAGGACTGACAACACATTCTGCGTCACGTATCTCAAGGCAGATTAGGGGTCATTGGGGGCCTGCAGGGTTTGCCCGAGACAGCCAATCAACCATCAGGCTGTGCGTCAGCAATGTCGAGACAGAAAGGCGAACGCACGCTTATCACACTGTAGATTAGACATAGTAAGCAGGCGTTTGAACACATGATCTGGTCTTGATGCCCCACATGCAGTGCCGTCAAGGATAAGTAATCCTGATGCATCCATTGGCGATTTCTTGCTCGAACGTCAAGAATCCTGATCCAGCCTCATGATCATAGCTTTCGGATGTTCTACTTCGACGATAACAGATCCTCGCTTGTCATCCTCATAATCAAGCCGGCGATTCCATACTGGTATGTTCTGGAACAAGAGACCAAGAGTATGTGGATTCAAGATCTCTAGGATTCACGAGCGCGGCTCGCATGGTCCATGACCCTGACCGGGAGTGGTGTTGCTGATAGCTGGGCCTGGCAATGGAAGGACCGAGCGGACAAATGCAAACTCCATACTACGCAGGCTAAAGCCTTGTGCCAGAAGTGTCCTTCCAAGCATGTGTAAGACGTGATACCGACAGGACCGCGCTAAAACATAGTTCTACCTCCGGCCGAAATCGCCGAATAACTATTCGATCCCTTGCCCAACCTCAGCATCTTCAAGCTTCGTTGTCGGTTTTTCAACATCTCTTGTACACTTGTACATATACCAGATCATACAAGATGAGGCTGTGACAACAACTGCTGAAGCCTCGAGCTTCTCCCTGCCCTGCGCAGCCCCCTCCAACCCAATTGCTCTCAAAGCTTCAGGCCTCCAACTCTCCGATCCGCTTACATACATACTCCTTAGCAATGGCAATGAAGGAGTTCAAAAGAGCAGCTCGCATTATACTAGTTGGAGCACCAGGCGTTGGCAAAGGCACGCAAGCCGAACGTCTAATGAAGCGATTCCCCCAACTCTCCGCCGTCAGCTCCGGAGATCTGTTGCGCAATGCTGTCCGCAATAAAACATCATTGGGCCAAGAAGCAGAATCGCATATGAAAGCCGGCTCGCTGGTACCCGATGATATGATTCTTCGTCTCATACTAAGCGAGCTGAAAGCAAAATCTTGGGTCCCACCTACCACCTCGCTCTCAGACGCCGCGCCCACCCTCCCTTCCGACGCTCCCTCTGCCTCCTTCATCCTCGATGGCTTCCCGCGCACCTCCGTCCAAGCCAAGAAGCTCGACTCATTAGTACCCATAAACCTAGTCGTTTCCCTAATTACACCCGTGAACATTATATTGGGGCGCATAGCGAATCGCTGGGTCCATGCGCCGAGTGGGAGGGTATACAACACAGGTTTCAACAAGCCGAAGGTGGAGGGGAAAGATGATGTGACAGGAGAGCCGTTGACGAAGAGGGAGGATGATGGGGAGGAGACATGGAGGGCGCGGCTGAAGAAGTTCGAGGAGACAAGTGAGCCGCTTTTGGAGCATTATGAGAGGAAGGGGGTGTTGTGGAGGGTGGAAGGGAAGAGCAGTGATGAGATTAGTCCGAAGCTTTTTGGGGAGTTTGAGACGAGGTTTTGTTAGGTTGCATTGCATTGCATTGCGTTGGCGATTTGCTTCGCTGGACATACGTTTCGAGGCGGTATTCATACCCTTATCCTCAACCTTGACCCCAAGGGTACTTATTCAACACAAAGAAATTATTGTACATGACTCCGGTCGTTCCATGGGCTTCAGAAGATGTCTGACTGCGCCGTTATTAGTTCGCTCATATGTCGGTGCTGGCCGATCACTGTATCAAGAAGCTGTCTAAATCTCTGACAGGAAACCACGAACTCCATAAACGATGCATGGAAATCTTTTGCCCTATAAATCATCCCTGTCATCATCGCTTGGCAACGTCTCCAATAACTCCTCGATTGTGCTGATAAGCTCATCAATATTCGGCCTCTCTGCCGGCTCAACCTTCAAACACCTCCTGACAATGTCTTTGACCCCATCATTAATGTCCCCAGGCTTTGGTGCCTCTGCCTCCCCATTAGCAACCTTCTGTTTCCCTTTCGCTTCCTTCTTTGGACCCTCGTCAGGGAATCTCCAATCACCACCAAGGACACAGATACTTAAGCTCCCGCCTGTCTCTTCACTCCTGGCTTCGAATGGACTCTTCCCCGTCAAGCATGCATATAATGTACAACCCAGGCTCCAGATATCGACTTTCGTATCTATGACGCTGCCCGTCTTGACGTCGAAGAGTTCGGGTGCACGGTAGGGCATTGTAGAGTGTTCGGCGGCGGTGTCTTGAACAGCAAGCGCGAGGGAGCGGGATGTTATCGGTGTAGGAGAGGGAGCGAGGGATCCAAGATCCATGAGTATGGGTGTTTTGCCGTCGTCAGCGATCATGATGTTTCCTATGTAGTCTATCAGCATGACCAAAAGAGTCCCAGTATTGAATTAGAACATACCAGGTTTTATATCCCGATGCGCGTACGCTCTCGGTTCTCCCTCTCCCAAACCTTCCTGAGACCGTGTGACTTCACCTTCCATTAGTGGCTGCTGTTCTACTTCCTCCTGATTCACCTCTGACTCTCGTCGTCTTTGTCGCTGTTTGTTCTTTCTAGCCGCGTCTTGGTCTGCTTCTGCTGCCTCTTGTCTCACGCCTTTCGCTTTCTTTTGTGATGCAGCTCCTCCTGGCGCGCCCTTCACCCTGTATTGATGCATTGCCTTCAGAGCCCTCGCTACACCTAGGAATAGTATCATCAATCTCCTCTCTGGAAATCTCGAATGATTGACCAAATTCGCATTTATGGCATCTTGAAGATTTCCCCTTCGGTAGTAGGGTAGGAGTATGTAAACAGTCTTGCTGCCCGGATCCGATTTGTCCTTTGCAGACACTACCGAATGGTCGATGGAGTGTATGATATTGGGATGTGGCGAGAAGAGTGTGTAAGCTTCCACTTCTTTGAGGGCAAGGGAGACAGATTCTTGGCCAAAGGGGCAGCGGATCTTTTTCAGAGCGTATAGTTGGGATGTGGATGTGTCTTGAACTAGGTAAACGTATGAGAAGCCGCCCTAACATGCCCATTGTCAGAGACATACGCACAAACCGGTAATCGCAAGCTTGCGACTGGGGGCTTACTTCACCCAGTAGGTGCTGCATCTTGAAACTTCGATTGTTGATCTTCAGCTGCGGAGATCCTGGAAAACAGAACATGCAATTGGTGAGAGAGTAGAGGAGGTCCATCATGACTTGTGACATGGCGCCGAGGGAGGTATGCTGTCGCTGCTGCAGGCCAGCCGACATGAGAAGGGTGCGTGGCTATGCAAGCTTCGTCGATCTGTCCCTTCAATGTTCTTCAAGGTGGGCATCAGAGAACCATATTAGATATACCCAGAACGATATCTTTCAAGAGGATGGCTCATTCAAGATGAGTGGTAAAATCCACGAGCATGCTGTTGAGGTCTTGGAGCTCAGCTCCAGACAAGGGCCCATGTAGCCCTAGGGCTAACACTCTTATGAACGTGTAGAAGACAGATGCCGAAGTTTAGCCAGGCACAATATCTTCGTTAAACCTCTCTATAAACACCGCGCACATTGTATCTCGCGATAGCGAGTGAGGAAATCTCCAGACATGCCCCCCTCACAGCTCAAAAGGCTCAGAACTTCATTACGAGAGCAAGGCGTGGTTGGACCTCAAAAGTCGAAGAAGCAGAAAAAGCAAGCCAGCCAGAATGGAGCATTGAAGGAAAGCAAGATACAGCGCAATGCAGCTCTACAAGGAATTCGAGAGCATTTCAATCCATTCGAAGTCAAGGCAACGCCAAAGGCGAAGTATGATTTTGCCAGTAACAGAAACGTCGCAGGCAGGGTGGCAAAGGGCGCAATTTCTAGACCTGGGGTTACTAAGGGCTTGGGGGAAGAGGATCGCCGAAGGACGCTACTTGTTGAGATGCAACGACGGAAGAAGGTGGGAGGTATCCTGGATCGGCGATTTGGCGAAAACGACCCTACAATGACACCTGAAGAGAAAGCACTGGAGCGATTTGTGGAGGAGAAGCAACGTAAAAACAAAAAGGGCTCTCTCTTCGATCTGGAAGATGCGGAGGACGATGACGAGCTTACACATTTTGGACAAGCTCTGTCTTTCGATCGGTCTGATAAGGTGGACGACTTCAATGAGGCAGATCTAGGGGGCCCGGACGAGGAGGGACCTGATGGCTCTTCTGAAGAGAGACCTCAAAAGCGGCGGAGACTCTCAAATACTGCTGCGTCAAGCGAAGATTTTTCGGATGGGGGGGACAACGTAAAGCCCGAGATACGAAAATCGAAAAAAGAAGTCATGGCGGAGGTCATTGCCAAGTCAAAGCTGCACAAATACGAGCGGCAACAAGCAAAGGAAGACGACGATGACCTCCGGGCAGAATTGGACAAAGGTCTTCCAGACCTCTACGCACTCATGAGCGCACCTACAAGACTGGGTTCTCCACCGTCAGCGCCAATTGCTGGTATGAACCCTGATAGACTGGCTTTACTCAATGGCACAGAACGCTCCAAAGCCGACAAGGAATACGATGAGCGATTACGGCAAATGGCTATGGACCAACGAGCTAAGCCAACACTGCGCACCTTGACTGAAGAGGAGAAGCTGCAGCAAGAGGCTCAAAGGCTAAAGGAGCTGGAAGGACAGAGGCTCCGTAGAATGAAAGGAGAGCTAGATGAAAGTGACTTGGATGCCGAAAAAGAAGTGCAAGCCCCTAATGGTGATGAGGACCCCGAGCGAGATGAGGAAGATAACTTTGGTCTTGGTCCTGGCTTGGTTGGGGAACGTCAGAGTCGAGAGCTGGGTGTCGAAGACGAAGACGAGTTTGTAATTGAAGACAATTTGTCAGCCAGCGGCTCTGAGCTCGATACCTCGGATGCTGATGAGGCCGATGAAGCTGAAGCCGAGTCAAGTGATGACGATGATCAAGAATTTGTTCAAGGCTTGCTATCGAAGGAAGACGCTGGTAGGGAAGGCTTTAGCTTCTCAAAAGATGAAGCTAGCATAGCTATGGCCAATGGGGCGACTGGTGAAATAGCATACACCTACAGATGCCCGGAGACCCATGACGACCTTCTTGAGATCGTGAGGCATATTGCTATCCAAGACCTGCCGACGGTGGTGCAAAGAATTCGAGCGCTGTATCATCCCAAGCTGGCTAGCGAGAACAAGGCGAAGCTCTCAACATTTGCAACAATCCTGGTAGACCACATATCGTACCTGGCTGACCAACCCAGGCACCCACCCTTCGCTGTATTGGAAGCATTGATCCGCCACATACACTCTTTGGCAAAGACATTCCCAGAGGAAATCGGCCGTCAATTCCGCTCACATCTAAAGTCACTCCATGAGCTACGACCGAATGCTCCAACCCCTGGCGACCTAGTTGTACTTACAGCCATTGCTTCTATCTTTCCTACATCGGATCATTTCCACCAGGTGGTCACCCCAGCAATACTCTGCATAACAAGATGTCTGGGGCAAAAAATCCCACAGTCTTTGAGTGATCTAGTTGTAGGAACTTACCTTGTTACTCTTTGTCTCCAATACCAAAGACTGTCGAAGAGATACATGCCTGAAGTGGTCAATTATACCCTGAATACGCTTTGGGCGCTGTCGCCAGGAAGGACAAAGCAGACTAGAATAGGATCATTTCCTCATCATAGTTCACCCGAGTCCCTACGCCTTTCGTCCATCACAGCAGAAAGCAGACAGCTACACTTTTGGGACGTGGTTCCTGAGTCAAACGAGAATGGTGGCAGGGACAGTGTTAAAGAAAAAGGAAGGGAAGAAGTTGACGATGATGATGATGATGTTAATGAAAGTCTGAAAGCTGCACTCCTAGACACGCACATCGCCCTTATCAACAACATGATAGACCTATGGGCCGGTAAAGCAGCCTTTTGCGAGGCTTTCGCTACTGTACATATGAAGCTACAGCAGCTAGAATCAGGGTCTGCCCTTGGCTATCTCAGAGCCGTGACTAAAACAAGACTACGCGAGACATCAATCAAATTGAATCGACATCTTCAGGAATCCATGGCTGCGCGCACGCCACTCCGCCTTCACAAACACAAACCCCTAGCCATCAAGACCTCGATACCCAAATTCGAAGAATCCTACAACCCAGACAAGCACTACGACCCTGACCGCGATCGTGCTGAAATGTCCAAGCTAAAAGCAGAATATAAGCGCGAACGGAAGGGAGCGTTGAGAGAGCTGAGGAAGGACGCTAACTTCATTGCGCGAGAGAGCTTGAGGGAGAAGAAGGAGAGGGACAGTGCTTATGAAAAGAAGTATAAACGATTGGTTGCTGAGATTCAGGGAGAGGAAGGAAGAGAAGCAAAGAATTATGAGAGAGAGAAGGGGATGAGAAAGGGAAGGAAGTAGATTCCTTGGATAGGCTAATCGACACCATTCACGGACGCTAATTGCACCCACGGTTCCTCCCATCGATTGAAGTTGAAGACAGGGGGAATGCTTGAAGTTTAAAGAGTAATTTTCTTGTGTCGCTCCTGAGCGTTGACCGCGCTATTCCCCAGTAGTGACACCGTCTCCAAAACGGCGTGTAACAGAGCACCGACTCTGCCTGACCGCCTCATTGTCTCCCTTACTACCTACTCCCTCGAAGTGAGTTCGACATTGCTAATTATAGCCCAAAGGGCCAGGGGTTCAAAATCTATGACTGTGCTCCCACCCGTGCTCGCCAAAAGTCCAATGTGTTTCATTCCGTGCTATGCTTGGCATGGAAATGCATGGTTCACATATGCTCGAAACGTGGGGCTCTGCTTTAACATGCCCATAATATGCTAGAGATGTAAACTCCGTGGCGGTGAACATGCTGCAATGGTTGTGCTTGGTTGTAGAAGGCTCTTGTGACCCCCTTATAGCCCAACAGGGATATAGAATTGCCAGTGTGCAAGTGTCACAAGTACGGTACTACCGTATGCACGATTATCAAGTATGGACAGGACAAGTTGCCTCCCCCTTCTATCATACAGCAAACTTGTCTCATTTTACCTTCCATGTCCAAGACTACAACATACAAAGACCTCCAGCGTTTTTTTATCATAGTAGCCAAGTCTCCAAATTTTACATTCGCTCTTGCCGTTTATAACGCGAATTGACTCAAATGCATCAAGTAAACGAACCAACCTTAAAAAAGGATACTCCTCATTCTCACTCATACTTCACAGCATATGATTTATCCCATGCTTTGACATGCAACACATTTTCAGATTTCAGGACGCAGCATTCCAGTCCTAAAAATAGTGTGGAGGAGAGATTCCCCTCTCTCTCGTCGCTGGTCCAGATAGCACCTCATGGCGCTCCAACGCATACGACTCCCGTGACTTCGGTGTCTTTGCAGACTCGCATTTTCGTCGCTATGGACGGCGAAAACCCTTGCTCAGGAACACCAGTCGTCCCTGACAGATCTCCACCACGAAAGAACTTTGCTCTTCCAAGGTCATCTCAGAGCCGCAACACCAAGGAAAAGCCGAATCGCAAGAGGTCTCCCAAGGGATTGCCATCGAAACAGGGATCGAAAAACCATGCACCACCAAAGCAAAATACCTCTATGCAGCCGCCTTCTTCCAAGCGCCGAAAAGCAGGCCCTGGATATAAGAGGTTGGGGAAGATTATCGATGAGATCGCCAGGAGGTGCAAAGAACGGGACAAGGAAACGAAAGCATGCCCACGCTTCACACCCATCAGTGCACCAACAAACATAGCAAACTCAAGCGGTTTCGAGGATACTCCAATGGATGAAGCCCCTCCACTTTGCCACGCTAAGACTCTTCAAAATCCTAACGCTGTGGACGACGCCGAAAGTGATGACGACTCTCCCTCTGCCATGGAAATTCTGCAGCGATGTGCCAGGGAAGCAGCACCATCACCATCACCAACAAATCACATAGTTCCACCCTGCCAACCATGCCACCCAAGCTTGGGCTTTACACCCATCAACGGAGTGAGGCACAGCGCATATTTGCGCGATTCTGAGGACACACCAATGGATGATATTCCCTCAATCGCTCGCCCTAAGACTCCTGAGACCTCTCCACCCCGTAGGTCAATGTTCTCTGGCAAAAAAAATTGGAAGTGGGCTGACTGGTTCCCCTTTAAAGTCGAATTGTCGGCAGGTGCAGAGAAACCCCCTCAAATGCGAGCTTGGGAAGCTCTTGACTGCCGGCAACGTGCCGTAGCAGAGCTCGGATTGAAATATCCTGCAGCTCCCAAGACTCCTACTCCTCACAAATCTCCCGATGATCGCAACATCTTGAACGATTCTAATGACTGCAGATTCTCAGTCGTTTCGACCTTGAAAAGGCCTTCGAAAGAGTCCGACGACAGTACTAGTTCAAGGAAAAGCACGGACGATATCTCTCCACCGAATGATAGCCCTGAGGAACCCACCCTCCCGTCACTCGAGCTCGGATCCTATAGAGATCTCGAGAACGGGCGCTGGAATATTTTCCAATCTACCCGCCAGGTTCAATCAGATCGCGATTCGCAGAACTCTGACGACAGTACTGATTCAAACGCCAGCACCGACGAGACCACTCCACCGACAAACAGCCCTGAGGAATCCACCTTCCCGCCGTACGAATTGGGATCTTACAGAGAACTCGTTAAAGCCCGCGAGGAAGAATCTCACGCCATCCGCCAGGTTCCGTCAAACCCTACTCCTAGACAGAACTCGTACAGGCGAGTCGCAATGTCAGCTCCACGTCTGCCACTTACCGATATGACTGAGCAACATACCGGTGGTACTGCCACTGAGGGTAGTAGTAACACAATGAGAATGACGCATCATGCCAGTCAGCTAAACAACCCCATTGCAGGACCCCGACATCCCCTACACGAGGGGTCATTGCATAACAATGTCGTCCCAGGTCAGGAGGACCACGCGGCTTCAAATTACGAAGCCCCTGAGAATGGCAATGTCCCAAAGTTATCATCCGAGAGAGCCACAATGCCAAACCAGGTGCATCTGCCACACCTGGGCGAACTTTTGTCACCTCCGCAGAACCTCCCACCGTTGAGCGAAGCCTTGAATACTACCGGGCTCCATCATGCTCGGAACCGCAGCCATGGATTCGTACGTCCAGATGTTGATGAAAAATGGTATAAACCTGTCACCCTTCCACTACCTCAAACCCCTAACAATCCGACCAACGCGGATTTCCCCGATCACAATCTATGGCGCAATCACCGCGAGGGAAATACCAGAGGCGTCCTTCCAGATATAGGTGAAACAAAACGCTGGATTAGGCTTCCCGATGGCGGGTCTGCCTTGGCAACTGGACCCAATCCTCCTGGACCTCCTATGAAGCCCTTTGATAATCGAAAGGCGGAGGATGCTGCTCAAGAGCAATGGCAAGCCATGGTGAGGGCGCGAGAGGCGAAGGAATCGAACGAAACGATGGGGTGGAACACGTCGAACGACTTGTGAGCTGTCAGCGTATGCACTCGGCCTAATCCTTTCGATCACTGCTGATGTCAATATGAATAGCTTCCCACCCAACTTATGCAGTCGTCACCAAAGCCGTACAACACGAACTTTGATGCAGTGACGGAGATGATATCGAAACGAACCGACAGACACGAATGAAATCCTGGAAGGTTTTGGGTTATAGTGACGCCGATACCCAGACTGCAGTATTGGATGAAATGCGATAGACGCAATTTGGTACTCACACTCTACACTCAGGAGGGACCCAATATTTCCACTGCACAGACATTGGAGACGCATGATGTACCTACCACACGATCTACAGTCCTAACGAAAATCGATTGGGTATCTTCGCATCCAATATTCACAAAATCGCATACTCTGATGCACACCGCCATCGTAGTATTCACTCCCCAACCCCACCTCTCGCATACGTAATCTTCAACCTCTTCGGCCCCTTCCCCTGATCTTCCTCATCCTCCTTATCACTCCTCTTAGTCCCCTTCTTCATGCCCTGTCCCGCCTTTATACTCGTAGAACTAGTAGGCGTAGCATGATTACTATCTCTAGCCGAAAGTGGTAGATTCGGATGTCCAGATACGGGTGTAGATGCATGTGGCGTTGTCTGCGCCGATGAAGTGGGTGAAAGCTCCTGAGACCCCCAGAAACCATCAGCTCCTCTCTTCTTCATCCCTCAAAGCACTCCAATCACCCAACCTAGAGCAGATAGAGGGGAGACGGGGGGCAACGCACCCTCATAAAACTAGCCGAGCTCCTACTAAACACCCTATCAGCATCCACAACCTGTGCCTTCCTTCTACTCGTCGTCCCTGCGCCTCCTCCACCCGCTCCTCCACCACCTACACCTGTGCCGGTCGTGGTGGAGCCTTTGATGTAATTGTCGAATCCTTTAATTATGTTGCCTGCGCCTGTCTCTTCTAGGTAGGAGGATTCGTAGCGGTAGATTTGGTCTTCGAGTTGAGCCTGTGGGGAAGGGGGTTATTAGCGAGCGATTGGGGGCAGTGGTATGGGAGATTCGGAGGCTTTGGGGACGGAGAAGAGTGGAGGAGATAGAGGAGGGAGGAAGGGAGGAGGGGGATGGAAGAGAAGGGTACGTACCATGGTCTTATCTAGCATTCGCTTTTTCTGGAGGGTTTCGCGGAGGTCGCGCTTTAGTTTCTCGTAGTAGGGGACGCCACGGGTTGCGTCTGCGGAAGCTGATGTTGGGGGGACGTTTTCTGCCATGTTGGAGTAGTCCTGCAGGCGGTATCTGCGCTGCTTGTAGTGTTGGGTGGAGAAGTAGTTGAGAAGTTTGAGGTGTTCGTGCGTGCAGAGTGAAGTCGGCCTCGCTCGGCTAAAGTTGGCAAGTAGAAGGGTACCTACCCGGGGGTCTGGAACCCTCTAGGTATCGGCCGCCCGGGCCGCCCCTGAACTCGGCTTAGAGCCTGTCAGTTGGGGTATGGTTGAGGTCGCTAGCGAGCCGTCTTAGGGTTTAATTGACAATTTGAGGGGTCCAACTCTTCGGGTGTGTTTCAAGGGTTACATGTCCGGCCGCAGTTTGGACGTCTCAATTCACGGCACTGACGAGGCAAGCCAGCTACCAAAATACGATACGAGTAAACTTCGGAGCTCACTGAGGGTCAAGGCGGCATGGACATTTGGTAGTCGAGCTAAGAATCTAGAGTCTTTACGCCGAGCTAGGCAGCCTCGCAGCCCCATGGATCGGATCAGGAATTGTTCCTCTATTGATTGCTCAACATAGCTACGGATACACGACGTGTAGCCGGCGGCTAGCTGGCTCTTCACAGTAGCGATCTATCCTGTATTGCCTTGGAGCGTTTCAGTCTACATTGTCCTCACTTGCAATGGCATTGTTCCTGATGAAGACACTGACTAAGAGACTGACGACTGCCTGAGCCAGAAGGAAGTAGAAAAAAGCGTGAAGGGCGCTCATATAGGCATCGACGACGATCTGCTTCATAGAAGCACTGAGAGCCTCGAAGGCTGGCGTGCTTAGAGCAATGGTGTTGCTGAATTGGCTGACAACGCTATTATCCTGCAACTACTTATATAGATGCATTCAAGATACAGTCTGAAATATAACCGACGAAATAGTCAGGCCACTAGCTACGCCGATGGCTCTGACACCCCATGAAGCAGCCTGAACCGTGGCTTGTTGCTCGCCTGTGACGGAGGTCAGGACGCCCATGAGGTTTGTGACGTATGAGCCTCCTACACCATTGCCGAGA
This sequence comes from Stereocaulon alpinum, assembly GCA_018257865.1. Classification (NCBI taxonomy): domain Eukaryota; kingdom Fungi; phylum Ascomycota; class Lecanoromycetes; order Lecanorales; family Stereocaulaceae; genus Stereocaulon; species Stereocaulon alpinum. The sequence goes on from JAEUBA010000007.1 coordinate 258,525, forward strand.
ATCCCGAGAAAGACAAATGGCTGCCACGAAGGCATATTTGCGCCTAGCGTACACAACAGTCCATATGCGATGGCAGAAATGACTTGTATGAAAATGTTCAGGTGGTAATATCTGTGTGTGAGCTGGACCACATACCCAGTGGCCATTGAACCAATGGCGAATAGGATCGAGAGAGGAACGAGTCTTAACCCCGTCGCAATGCTTGATAGGCTCAAAGTTTCGAGGTAGACGGCGATATAGAAGAGACAGCTCACGAAGCTGCCCGTACCGAGGAATGCCGAGATCTGGATCAGTCCAACGCTTCGCTCGACGAGGGCCCCAATCGGTATTACAGGATTTTTCGCGTGTCTTACTTCCCAGAAACTGAAAACACCGAAGCATGTCGCTGCGACGGACAAAGGAGCGATGACGGATGCTGCTGCCCAGACTAGAGTCGTGCTTCCTCTGTTGAGACCAAACTCGAAGAGCACTACAGCACCTAGAAGGGTAATTATGCCTACGAGATCAATATGACGACGAGAAGACCTGTGAGACCTCTCATCAGACACTTTGACAACAGCAAAGACCACTGCTCCATCGATGACAATGACTGGCACTTGAATGAAGAAGGCCCACTTCCATCCAATGGTATTGTTAATGGCGGCACCATACACGCCACCAAGCACGCCACCAAGCGAGAGAACCACGCCATAGCAAACATTTCCCAGCCCCTCTATGAAAGCCCTCTGTCGCATGGGGATGAGATCCGTCTCAACGAAAGCGGTAATCGAGTAGATAGAACCGCCGCCTATGCCCTGCAATACTCAACCAGAAAGGAAGACTGGCAAAGTGGAAGCAAGACCACAAAGCAAGGTTCCAAGGGCGAAGAGGCCATAGCAGACCATGAGTCCTTTGCGGCGTCCAAAAATCTCTGTCAAGTGGCCACTGAGTACCTGAGAAATGGAACTGCCCAAGACATAGGTTGTCGTGAGCCAGGAGAAGTTCGAGAATGACTGGAGCGAGAAAGTAATCGGTACGGCGATCGTGGCAATCATGGTCTCATCTATGCTTGTTCAGTCATACCTTTCAACACGGCAAATGCGCACACATCCTGAGTTGGAGTGGTGTGTTCCTACTGTCGTAGGCATCATGGGAACGCACTCAGTGCTACGAGGAGAGCTCCGACCTAGATTACAGTCAACAACCGAAGTTCATGTCCAAGCTCTTCGCACCTAACCCAAAGGCTGCCAAGTATGACAGAAAGACCCAATTTCGATAGAGCAGCGTGTTCATGTTCTCCACCACTTGATGACTGGGCCGTGGATGCGGACGGGTTGCTTTTCTCGGTCTCTTTACCAGCTCCTTCTTTCTTGCTATCTGCAACTCTGGCTTCACTAAGGCCTTCGCTGGGGGCGCTGTCTCTAACGCAAGCAATGGATGTCTCCGCCATGGCACGATGAAAGACTAGGCCTTGAAGTGCGCGACGATCCCAACAATTAGTATCTGAGGCAGCCAGGGAGTCCCCATGCTGAGGTTATGTTGACCTTGTTTCGTCACGACGTTTTATGTGAAGATTCTTCATAGACAGACAATGTTCCAGGAACCCAGGTATTCTCTGCAGTTAATCTGGATGTTGAGCACCTTCCATATTGGGCGTTTACTACTGGGCGCCATTGAGAATTGAAGGATTCATGGACCAACTTATTGCCCGCAACTTTGAATCTGACGTTGAGAAATTGTTACTACGCCTCTCAATTGCTCGTTCTGTGAATTGACGCATCGCATACATTAGCATGTCGTCCAACTTGCGGTCCCTCTGTAAGCAGAGTGATCGAATTCCAACATAGTAAGGATCCTACTGCTCCACATTGGCCCTCTAGTTCTCCAGGCGAGGCCCTTCTGTAACGGGTTGATGCCCTAGACTGAAGCTTCTGCCGCTCCCCAAATGACTCTTGATTTTTGCAGCGAGCTACGGCTACGACTACGGGAGTCAATGCAGTGGGATCCTTCAGTGCCTTTATTTTGGCAGCGCATTCGAACAATTTCCTCAGAACTCCAAACACCAACAACCAACACCCTACCAAAGTGCCAAATTCTTGACTTTACTACCTATAGCGCCCAGTACACACATACTACAGGCGTAGTAACTAGTTGACTATAAGCTGTACTACTTATGTGATCCTAGATAGTCGTCGCTTACTATAATATCGCCGCCGCAGAGTTCATGATATTTAGTAATTGAGGAGGGCGTTCAGGCTGCCCTTACCTAGAACCTTACCCCTGGACTCCCTAGAGTCCTTCAAGGACTAGCTCTAGGGGACCTGTAAAATTAGCCTCTAAGGCCGGCCTAGTCATAGTTCTCTATCAGAGCTTATCAATTTAAACGGTATTAGAGAGAGCTTAACGAGCTCTGTAGATGTATTATAGCTTACTAGTAATCTCGTACTGTTGATTTGCTTAGTAGTTGTTATTGGGTAGAATCAGTTGTTGGTGTGCGGAGGTTTGAGGCAATTAGTATGCGCTGCTGTACTCCGCACCTTTCCGTCTTCTCTCGGGTGCCAACCTGTCCAAAGAGCTTCGACTCCCGCCATTGCCTACCTTGTCAACAAAGAAAGCAAGCCTCAATCCACAGCAGACATCATCAACGCACAATCCAGCATAGATCACAGCCATATAGACCACAGTCATATGGATCACGGCGGCATGGACATGGGCCATCAGCCCATGTGTAACATGAACGTACGAACCTCGCCAAAGCCTGGCCCTAAGATAGCTGCTGATATCGCTCCCCCAGATGCTCTTCACATGGGACACCACAAACCTCTGCATAATCTTCCACTGGTGGCACATCCGCTCTACCTTCACGCTCCTCATCTCCCTCGTCGGCGTTGCGGTCCTCACAGCTGGCTATGAGGGTGTCCGGGAAATAAGTAGGCAGTATGAGATTAGTAGTGCGGAATATGTGAACACGTTGCCGCGTAAGTGGGCTTTCTATACACGAGGGTAGAGCCGTGGGACTGGGACTAAGCTTGTAAAGCCGACGATGATGATGGTGGTGAACGAAGCTCATTACTTTGGTCAGGGAAGGGACAGGAGCAGCAGCAGAAGAAGGTTAAGATGGTCAAGGCTGCGTTGTATGCTGTGCAGGTGTTCTATAGCTTCTTTATTATGTGAGTGTCTCTGGCTTGAGGATTGAGGGGTATAGATGCTGATTGCTGCAGGTTGTTGTTCATGACATACAATGGATGGGTTATGCTTGCAGTGGCTGTTGGAGCATTTATTGGGTATCTGGGCTTTGGGAACTCGAGCGCAACGAAGAGCGTGGCTTGTCACTGAAACGGTTCTTTGGAACGGAAGTGGAGAAACTTGTGATGATTTATGGGTAATTCATGGCGTTAATGGTTAATGACTTTATGGCACATCCTCCTCAGCCCCATCACCGAAGCCAAAGCTGAAAGCTTTGGTATGAATTTCATCCTCCAAAACACCATTCACAAGCTCCTCCCATTTGCGCTTCCTTCCCACCTGTGCTCTATTCAATTCAGCCAGCGATGTCTTCAGGAGATTAGGATGCAGCTCCTGCATCTTCTGCACAAACAGCTCATATGGATTCTTGACATCCTTCTTGAAACCCGACACTTGGTCAGATTTGTTCTTCAGGAAGTCCAGCACATTTGTCAGGTGTGCTTCCGGTACGAAGTTTTGCGTGATTGCAATGCTGGGCTCCAGATTCACCACCAGATGCCACCACCCTGAAGGGACGTGTAAAATCTCGCCTTCATTACAGATGCCCTCGCGACAGCCAGGCGTCTTCCTTGCCTCTGCATGGAAGCCTAGGAGCCACTCGGCAATGCTTAGAGGACTGGTGACCTCGCTTTGATCTTCCGACACGAACACACCTGGTGGTGGAGGTTGAGTTGGAGAGGTGGGAAACATGATCCAGTACTTCGAGCCCTTGATGACGGCGTTCCAGGCACTAAATATCTATCAGCAAGCGAGTCTGGGCCACGAGTACGTGGGTAGACGGACCTTGTGGCGTTCGGATCCTTGTGAAAGGTGCTTCCGCTTCTCTCAGGGCCTACGATGAGCCACCTACTATCCGGTCTTCGATCTTCCAAGACAGCGAAGAGGTCTTCGCCGAACGACTCTGGTGGCCAGTAGTGGCCATTCCTTCCGACACTCAAGTCCATTTTCTCCACGAACGAGCGGTCGAAGAGATAAAGTGGGCTCTCATCCCAGTTGTCGTTCATGTAGTCGACGTACGTCTTTAGAGGCCAGTCGATGGCTTCTGCTCTGAATGTGATGTCGCCGTATCTCTGGAGCATTGAATCTGTCGACCATTCATGGTATACGGGCCATCTTCGAATAGGACTGGTCAATATAAAAGGTCTGTCCGTCCAATTTGACGCAAATTCGAACGCAGACATATCTGGAATCCTAGATACGGCATTACTGGCCGGTATGTTGCTTGTGTACGGTAACAATGGAGTGTGAGCGCAGTAGAAGGGTCGATGGAGAGCATCTGAGAAGAGATTCTGGCAACGTACTGACGAAGTACGGTTTCCAGGTACACCAAAATACGTCGAACGCCATGTTCCACGCCATATCAGGAGTGGAGGAACAGCCCTAAAATGGGGCCTTTCAGCAAGGGCTACAACATCTCACACGTACTGGCATCGGGAGGCTGAGCGATCAGATCTCGAGGCAATCAGACTCTAAATGGCCAACTGAGATTCGAAATACGTACATTCTATCAAACTATGGATCGCTGACCCCAGTCCTCGAAGACCGGTACCCGGCTATGTCAATGAACAGGAGAGCCCCAGCTTCGACACAAGAGGAAATAACATAGTATACAATGGTGGACGCTGCAGATCATCGAAAGAAGAATAAGAGACGGGAAACTTACTCAATGCAAAGTGTTTTCCACATATCTTCAAGTCTAGAGAATGCATACAAGGCCTTGCAAGTGCACTCAATCTTCTGTAGTGATACGGCGTCGAGGCATTCGAGTATCTGGACTAGTACCTCGTCCGGCAACAGGGAAAAGCGGCCTGCCGCGGATTTCAGATTCTCATTCGCGGTGTATGCATTTCCACTAGGCTTTATGCCAAGTGGATGCGAGGGTACCGCCACTGAGTCATGATTGCTAATGGATTGGGTGGCAATTGCCATTGGGAGACCACTGTGAATCGAACCTTCGAGATAGTTCATAGATTTGGTTCCAAAGTGGCATCCAACATCAGTATCACCCATCTTGGAGTAACAGTTGGTTGAGGACTAGGTCCATGAGCAACCACTGAACAGATTTCTCGCTCTCTTATGCACCTTTGTTTTAGAACTGTCTCTCCAAACAGTAAATCACCAAGAACAGAAGAAAGAGAAGCCGCCACCGTCTGGCGATAACTGAATAAGGTAGCATAAGAGATACAGAATTAGTGTAATACGCTTAATGTAGGTAGAGTGTTGTGCGAGGGCGTGCAGGTTAATTATACGCTAAATATGTAAGGCTGAGTGCGGCGAAAATCCTTAGCGTATCTTTGAAAATATTTTGTAGGGCGCCGGATCTCTGACTGAATCTTTCTTCTCCTCACAACCCCACACATCAAACCGCAAGATCATATACACCATTCAGATATCAGTCCGCACTCATCAAAGAGTGCCCTGATATCCCAACAACTACAACTTTCAACAGCTCCTCTGGGTGAACACCTCCAAGGTTCATCTTCAGAAATTCAGCCCCACCACCCACCTTTCTCCTCATCCGGCAAAATCACGCACCTGAAGGTCGTGATCTTATATAAAAGAAGTCGCAATCATGGCTTCAAATGATAAGGGTCTTGAAGAGATCCCGGAAAGTAGGTTGCTCCGGTGCTGCACACAGGCGCACTGTTCAGATACCTAGCCGCCTGTATCTTTGGGTGTGCTCAGATCTATTTCAAGGTATACTGATCTGGGCTCTCTGCAGCACAAATTGAATCCAACTATGATGAGGTCACCGACTCCTTTGATGCCATGAACCTGAAGCCTGAGCTCCTTCGAGGTATGTTCTGCCGGATCAAGAGGCCTTTGACCGGCGATGCTGACTCTTGCTAGGTGTCTATGCCTATGGTTTCGAGCGTCCCTCTGCTATTCAGCAGCGTGCTATTATGCCAGTTATTAAGGGTCAGTAACAATATCAGATCACCAAAGTCATGTACGCTGACCTCATTGCGCAGGTTCCGACGTTATTGCTCAGGCCCAGTCCGGCACCGGAAAGACTGCTACATTCTCTGTCTCCGTTCTTCAGAAGCTCGACCCCAATATCAAGGCGTGCCAGGCGTTGATCCTTGCGCCAACTCGCGAGCTGGCTCAGCAAATCCAGAAGGTCGTCGTTGCCATCGGTGACTTCATGCAAATCGACTGCCATGCATGCATTGGAGGTACTAGCGTTCGTGATGATATGACAGCTCTCCAAGCAGGGCCTCAGGTTGTCGTTGGTACACCCGGACGTGTCCAGGATATGATCCAGCGTCGTGTCCTCAAGACCGACTCGATGAAGATGTTTGTTCTTGACGAGGCTGACGAGATGCTTTCCGTAAGTACCATCTGCTACCTTGATCCGTAGTCACCGTACTTACAATGTATTAGCGCGGTTTCACCGAGCAGATCTACGATATCTTCCAACTCCTCCCGCAGTCCACCCAGGTGGTTCTTCTTTCCGCCACGATGCCCCAAGACGTTCTCGAGGTCACCACCAAGTTCATGCGTGATCCTGTCCGTATCTTGGTCAAGAAGGCCGAATTGACCCTTGAGGGTATTAAGCAGTTCTACATTGCAGTTGAGAAAGAGGACTGGAAGCTGGACACTCTCTCCGACCTCTACGAGACCGTCACGATCACACAGGCTGTGATCTTCTGCAATACGAGAAGAAAGGTTGACTGGCTCACCGACAAGCTTACTGCGCGTGATTTCACCGTCTCAGCCATGCACGGCGACATGGACCAAAGCCAGCGTGATATCATCATGAAGGAGTTCCGCTCAGGATCTTCTCGTGTCTTGATCGCCACTGATTTGCTCGCCCGTGGTATTGATGTTCAGCAAGTCTCGCTAGTCATCAACTACGACTTACCTGCCAACCGTGAGAATTACATTCATCGTATTGGTCGTGGTGGCCGCTTTGGACGAAAAGGTGTCGCGATCAACTTCGTTACCGCTGACGATGTACGAATGATGAGAGAAATCGAACAATTCTACAGCACTCAAATTGAGGAGATGCCGATGAACGTTGCTGGTAGGCTTCCATCATGTCTCGTTTTTCACATGACACATACTGACTCTTGTGCCAGACTTGATCTAAATCCAAGAAAAACCATCCAGCCTTCGGTTACGCTACGCTGCACAGCATTGCTCAGGTGTCCAAAAGGGACGTCTGCGCATTTGCAGCAAACATTACGAGATACTATCATCTCAATACGAGGCGGTAGGGGCAGTCAGATAGAAGGGTTTCATATTTCATAGAGTGCTCACAGGGACATCTGGTGTCATGCCAGCGATGTCTTCTTTCCTTGCGCATACCGTGGCATGTCTCGTTCGGCTTATGCATCTCTTAAAAGTCTTGCTGTTGGCCTGGCTCTGGCCGGGCTGTGAGAAAGGTTCTCATACTTCGGATCACGCAATTGCTCGGAAACCCCGCGGTGTCATGCACTTGAATAGATCGGTTGAATACGAAGAAGGTTACTTTATTGCTGTTACATGTTCGTTGTGCGTGACTAAGTGTATGTTGTATTGGTTGTAGGTCAAACACGAGGCGGTGCTAGTCCCAGATTGAGATTCCGCTCGATTTTGTCTCCACTTCACCAACTCTCCGTCAACAACATTCACCATCACCGTCACCCTCTCAAAGCTTAACCTTCAATTTCAGGCTTCAGGCTTCACATTAGCATTTACGCTCTTTACCCCCACCATCTACCCATCCAATGGCACCGCACCCAGAAGAATGGCAACTCTGGGCAACCAAGTTCGAGATGGCGCTCAAAGATTTTAAGAAGCAGCTTGCCGATAATCTCCCCAAAGACATTGAAGGTATCCCACGTCTCATTGAACGCATCAAAGACCTAGCAGCCAGCAGCGAAAATCTGCAAGAAGATAACAACGCTCTGAAAGACCAAGTCAAAAACCTAGCATCCAGTATCAACAATCTACAAGAAGAGAACAATGACCTCAGAGATCGTGTCCGCTTGCTTGAACAGGAGGCCAACCAGCAGGACCAGCTCAACGCCAGGAAGTCTCAGGAGCAGCAGAAGCTAGAGACGAACCATGAGAGAATGAAGGAGGAATTCTACAGTGCAGTCAGTGCTGTGAAAACATTTACTGATGTCTTCGAGACGGAGCGTAAGCAGTACACAGCAGAGATGCAGGAATTGAAGCAGCAATCCAAAGCAGAGGTGCAGGAGCTAAGGAAGCAAGTCGAGGCTCTGTTAGCTCGTGAGAATGTCGCCGCCAATCATGCACCAGCTGGTAAGTGACACGCCACTTTCGACTACTGTCACTGACTCCGGAACAGCCGTCCCACCCAGAGCATCCAGGTCCAGAGCCAACTCCGACGCAACGACTGTTGACGACAGCATGCAGGTCGACCAATCACCGAATCACCAGCAGCCTGTCCAGGCTCCACACGTCCGCATCATGGCCATGCAAAACGATATGACATTGGATGAGTACCTTGTATACGGCAACAATGCCATCATGACCTGGGAACGCCAGGCAGTGATGGACTTTGTGAACGGCATCAATGAATTTGCCCGTCGTAAAGTCATTTGGGAAAAGCTGGAGCAAGTGGGGTTTACATGGGCAAATGCAGTGCCTGAGGTGCAGAGAATGATCAATGGTGGGAGGAGGAGGTCAACAAGGAGACAGCTGCCGGCGTAGATGGTGGAAGAGATGGGCTGATCAACGGGATGAGGGTCGGACAGCACAACATATGATCAGGAGGAAGTGGCTTGACGACGGATGCGTGGTATCGTACTAACCTCCAACCTGCTCTTCAAGGCCCTGGTGATGAATCAATGTACTGGCTCCAGCTTTTCAATACTGGAAGATGTAAAAAGGTGGATTCGCTGGGCAGCGGACATACAACGTCATACTGGCTTCTGTATCGCAGTGCAACATACTCAGCATCAGAGCATCAGAGCATCAGAGCATCAGAGCATCAGAGCATCAGAGCATCAGAGCATCAGAGCATCAAGTAACAGAATACTCAGATATGCCTACACTAAGTCTCCGTATACTCAAACAAACCCCCCTTCTCCGCCACCTCTACCTCTATGTTGCCTTCTTCAACCTCCCTTCCCCCCACTCTCAACCCCGCCCTCATAACATCCCCAACATCCACTCTCCCCACCCCCTTCGGCGTCCCCGTCAAAACCAAATCCCCCTCCTCCAACCTCATAACCCTACTAACCTCACTCAAAATCCTCGGAATCCGAAAAAGCATCAACCCCGTACTATCCCTCTGCCTCTCCTCCCCATTAACGCTCAACCAAACCTCCACATCATGCGGATCCTCTATCCGCCCCTTCTCAATAACCCTCGAAACCGGCAAAAACGTATCAAACCCCTTCGCCGCCGTCCACGGTAATCCCTTCTTCTTAGCCTCATCTTGCATATTCCGTGCCGTCATATCGACACTAATCGCATACCCCGCTATCGCATCCATTGCCCCCTTTTCATCACTTTCGTATAAATCGACGAGGGGCTTGGGGCCCATGATGAGGGCTAGCTCGACTTCATAATGGAGCGTTGTGCCTTTTGGGCGGAGGACGGGACCGGAGTTGGGTTCGAGGATTGAGGAGGGAGGTTTTAAGAAGAAGAAGGGTTTTTTGGGTCGAGCGTTGTTGAGTTCTTTTATGTGATCGCTGGGGGTTGGGGGGATCAGCTGGGGTTGAGCGCGTTAATGGTTGGTAGCATGAGCAATTGGGGGGAAGCGTACGCGTAGTTTCGGCCTATGCAGACTACCTTTCGGCAGTTTGCGCTGATGCTGCGTGATGCCATGGCGATCGATTGGCGGACGAGTGAGAGAATCGCCGGAGACAGCCTCTATGTATGGGATTATGAAGAATGAGTGCGCTTAGTTGCGGGGAGGAGTGAAGAGCAATGACGTTGTTGAGGGTTAGGGCTTTCAGCCTTGGCGGTTCACAACGTCTGCGGCAAGTCTACTCTTACCTTACTTAGCAACGCATCATGAGTGAGTATTGCAATTCCTGACCATCAGAGGGAAATGTAAGTTTGCATTGAATTGTCTGCAATTTTTATATATTTGTACCACGTTGAAATTCCACATTCCTTGCGCTCGATCTCAACTGCGGAACTCCCGGGCAATGGCGCTGAGCGGATTGGCCAAGTCATACCCCACACCTACCCTGCATTCAACGGCGTACTCTACCCTAAACGCAATTCCAAAGCTTGAACTACGGTCGTTTTGTGCTCAATCCTGCCTGCGATAATGTGATGAGGCGAATCCCCGATGCAAACCACAGAAAAGGGGCATTTCCGAGCCCAGGCATCCAGACCAAAAAAGGAAGTCAATTACCATGGACAGCTCTCACAATGGCAAAAGAGTGACCAAACTTAGGCTCGGACTCAGGACGCGATTCCAAAGCTTGAACTGCCGTTATGTTCTGCACAATCTTGTATGTAACTACGTACATAAATTGCCAATACAAAGGTCCAGTCCGCAAATGAGTGTAATGAGGTTTGTCCAAGTCGAGAAGAAAAGCACCAAAAAATTTCGAGGATATTCATGACTATGATTTGTAAGCTATGGATCGTGGTGCCATGTAGCGGTACACGTACTCATGTTGAGGCTCGAACTCAAGACCTTCTGCGGACCAACATAGGTATATAATACCGTATTGTTAAGCAGACGTGATAACCAACTACACCACACGACCATTTGATAATCTCTAGTGTCCAATTTCATAATATAATATTGCATTTGCGCTTTGCGTTCGGAGTTGAAATGTGCTTGGCCAGGTATTGGGACAGGTCTAGAGCACTTCTTATGTTTTCTTGCCGATGAGTAATCTCGATGTTTGCTACCTTTCGCTTCTCAGGTAGTCATACTCTACTTGCTTACGGAGTATATATTCCCGATGTCGCCTTGATCTTCGCTCGACTCTGGGCTGATCTAACTTTTCTGGTTGTTGTCTACGTCGGATTATGTTTCTTGAATCTACCACCCAATTCCTGCGCTCGGTCTGAATCTTTGTGTTCGTTCACTTGACCATTTCCTTGTGTTCTATGCTTTCAGCATTGCTTGCTTACTGTTCTCTTTCAGTTGCTGCTCTTCGTCTATTAGCTTTCTGGCTTCTGGCTGGTTCTATTTTGCTACTTATCAATCAATTGCTTTCCGTCTTGTATCCCCTGCCTATTACCTCGTCCAACCTTATGATGTTGTAATTGTCTCTCAGCTTAGATTTATATCTGCCCGTTGCTGGAAGCGCTTGATCCGAGCTATTGTACTATCACTTCTTACTCTTGAGGACTTTCTGGATTTGTTTCTGTCGGAATAATATTACTCCGCACTCCGCAATAGCGGCTTGGCGCCCGCTCCTAGATAAGGTAAAACACCATAGCTTAGCTAGCTAGATTCAATCAATCCCTAGTTTACCAAGCCTAATAGACACCCTGCGAATCAGGTTGTCCGGGGCAGGTAATAGGGGATCAAGCACCTACTAATCAGTACTACCTAAGCTAGCAGCTAGGTTCTACCGACACTGATTAGTTATCGACCTTAGATCAGTAAGGTATAGAAAGAAAATTTCAACTATAATACCAAAACCTTACCTGCACCACTACTAAGCCTCCGCTATAACGCCTAACCTCACAATAACGCCACCAGCTATAGAGGAGGAAGACGAAGGGATAATTATACCGTTTAGAATCGTCCTTAAAGACCCTATAAAGTCCTCAGCCACCGCCCTAAGAATATTCGTTAAGTAAATAATAAATTACTACTAAAACTATAAAGAAGAAGGGTACGACCTATAGCTAAGCTTTATTTAAGACTTTAGCGATTAGAGCGAAGCCTTATTTAAGAAGGTAGAGAAAGGGTTAATATAAAACCTTAGGGACCTACTTTTTAACCGCAGCGTCTATATACCTAAGGATAAGACCTACGTCTATAAGTACTTAGTAAGGCTAGTAGATTAACCGTAGTCTAAATAGCCTATAGACGTACTAAAGCTAGTAAAGAAGTCTAATACTAACTCTACTAGTAACTCTAACACGCCTAGTACGCCCGCCTTAGAAAATAATTTTAATACGCCTAGTATATTTACCTTAGGTAACTCTAATATACCTAGTATACCTACCTTATTTAAAATCGAAATACTAACTAGGACTACCCTAATTAACGGCGTTAAGATCTATAACGCTATTGCTAATTACTAGGAGTAAGGCCTTTCCTAAGAGCTCACTGCGTTAACTAAGCTCTATATAGAAGAAATAAAGTATAATAGAAGAAGTAACTCCTTTAACTATAAGCTAAATATATTCTTAGCTACCGCTTCTAACGCTAGGATACTATTAACTAGGCTCTATATAGCTCTTTAGTATATACTTAGCGGTAATATACTTAATTTCTACTTTAATAACTAGTCCTCCTTTTTAGTAATAAACCTAGACTTACTATAGCTTACCTTTAAAGGAAACTTTAAAGGAAGAGAATACTAAATCGCCCGCCTTAATAAATAGAATAGTATATCCTTATAACTATTTATTAACTATAATAAAGATAAGACCCTAACGGAGTACTTAGATACTATAATATTAAAACTAAGAAAGCTATAATATAGCTTAGATAAGAGCCTTTATAGGGATAGCTTTATCTACTAGAAGATAATTACTACTTATAAGTCTATACCTACCTATAAGATTATCTACCGAAAACTACTAGATACTATATAAAGCCTTATTTAAGACCTCTAATTATCTATAGCCTTATAAGACCGTCGCAGCCTTATATCGCTAAGTAAAACGATATATACTAACCGCTACTACCGAAACCGTAAATCTAGCAGTTATAACTGCGAATCTAGCAGTCGTAGCTAATTAAGATATCTAAGTAAGCTAAGATATAACTCTAATAATTCTAGCAATTTAATAAATAAAAAGCGATATTTTATCTATAAAAAGGAAGGTTACTAGTTAACTAATTACCCTAAGGAAGAACGTTAACGCAGCTTTAAGCAATACCTTACCGACGTTAAAGGCGAAAAAGAAGAAGGCGATAGCGAAGGCAGTACTACTAAGGAGGATACCGCTAATAATCCACCTAACTAAGGTAACGGTAAGGTATTTCTAATATTAATAGGTGTAATTAATAGCAAGGCTATATACTAAAAGCTAGCTAATTAGGCGACTTTATATACCGTTACTAAGGCGCTATCTATCTAGGATAATATTAATATTAATATCTAGGGAGAAGCAACTTACTACCCCGCGAAAAGATACGGCGACAGCTACTTCTACGGCCTTATAATCGACACTAGCGCTACCTATAACTCGTTAGCAGGCTATAGCTAATACTTAGCACTACGGCGTAAGTAAAACGTTAATATTAATACTAATAAGGCTAGCAGCGCTAGATTTAAATTCGGTATTAGCGACGCCTTATCTAGAGGTACTATTACTATCTAATTACTAATTAGTATTATCGAATTCTATATTATTAACGCTAATACGCTATTCCTTCTCTGCCTACGAGACCTTAACCAGGCAGGTTTTTATTTTAATAACCTTACTAACTACCTAGTTAGCGGTAATAGGTAAGTCCCTATCGCAAGGCTATATAGTTACCTATTCCTTATATAGGGAACGTCGCTAGCAAACGCCTATATTAACACCTATACTAATAACGGTATTATAAGCAGCTAATTAACAGAGTAGGATCTCTAACGCCTATACCGCCGCTTCAGCTATCTATTAATAATACGCCTAGCACGCTTGCTAAAGCGCTTTAGCTACTATTTCGACTAAGACGCTATTAATCAACTAGGTAAGTTCTACTTAACTTACTAGAAATATAGTAGATTGCTAGGAAGGTTTAAATTTACTATTAAAAACGACCTATAATTTAATTACTTAGTAATAATTAATATTATATATCTTAATAGCCCTACGGTCCTAGTCCTATATACTATTAATAAGGCTACGTATTTCTAAACCGCCCGCTTTCTTAAGGATATTTTAGCGGAGATAGTCTAGGATACCCTATAAGCCTGCTAGATTAATACCTACGTTAGACTACTAGACCTGCTAGTCTATAACGCTAGCAAGTAATTCATTAGTACCGAATTCGCCTCTAAGGTAAAGGGAATAGTAATTAAGTTAAAATACGTCCCTATTAAGGTATACTACTTAGTTAGCCTAGTTAAATACTACTATATACCTCTTAGACGTGCTTATAATATTATCCGAAAAGACCTGCTACTACTAGGTAAGTAATTCGTCTTATAAATTACTATTAAGGTAATTAACGACACCGCTAGACCTAATAGACTAATACCTATACTACTTCTATTTAGTACGTTTCTAAAGCTTACTAAATTAGACCCTATACACCTATTAATTACAGAATAAGGTAAGGCTATTAAACGCGTAATAAAAGAAGCGTTAGAATTATTAGTAAAAAGAGACGTTACTGAAGCCTTACGCTACCGTAATAGTCTATAAAGCGACGTAATTCTAAATACTCCTATTAGTAGTAACGTCCTAGTATAGCGAAAAGGTAAAGGATAGAAAGGGCCCTACTAACTACTCGCTATAGATAACTAAGCTTATATAGTTAAACTTAGTAGTAGCCCTATAACCTTTCGAATTATATTAGTTAAGCCTTACTTAGTTGAATTAACTAATAAAACGCCTCCTATAACTTAAGTAGACCTACCTACCGAAGAAGCTACTACTATACGTTAAAATCCGCAGCGATAGCGATACCTACCTACCCGCTACACTTACCTTACTAAAAAGGAATAATTAGATATTTGTTACGGGCTAGCCTTTCGTTGCTTGCTAGTCCTTTATTACTTGCTAGTGTTTATATACGTTGGCGTTAATCTAACGCTAGGCCCCTTTAGCCTTAGCGCCTACTAAGCTGCGTCCCTAATATATTATATACACGCTCTATATATATAGCTTTCCTTCCTTAGATTTATTCTCCTAGTCTAATAACACCCCTATTAACTCGCTCTAGGCCGGCCCCTAATATTAGAATAAATCTTATAACTTACCCCTACCCTCGTAAGTGTATTAGCGAGGTTAAATAAACAATATAAACCTACTTAGTATTCGACCCTACTAAGGTAGTAGAAGAAACTAAATAACCCGCTAGAGGCGAAGACTATAAGGAGTAGTTACTAGCAGACGAAGCCGTTAGGACGGTACTTTAAAGCTAAAGAGGTACCGGCCTATAAACTATTAATAATTAAAAGAGGCTGCGGCCTACTACTATAATATTACTAGTACTAGCGGGTATTAAAGAAAATTTCTATAAACCTAATAATATAATTCTAATCCTACTATAGTAACCCTACTTACCTAAATACTAAGTACCTTAGTCTTCGTCCCTCTACCTACCTATCTACCCTACCTAAATTCGCTACCGTATACTTATATACTATCTTATAAGAGTATACGCTAAAGTATACCTCCTAACTATCTAAGATTCTTATCTAAGAGTTAATCCTTAGTACTTATACCCTCTCCTTTAGATCCTAATAACCTCCTACCCTTAATTAAAACTTCTAAGCTAGAAGACGTAAAGGACTTAAGCTTTAAGGAAGCTACTAAAAAAATAGTTACTATACCCCCTCCGCTAACTACTAATATAGGTAATACGCTAGCCTTTACTAAGGCCTAAACTACCTTTATAATAACTACTATCTAAGCTACCGTAGCGGCGGCCCTTATAGTAAATACCCTCCCGCCTATACCTCCTAATCCCTAATATTAGTAGAGAGCCTTTACCGCTAATCTCTAGCTATTAATAGACTATTACCTTCCTAAGCCTACCTCCGGTAGCTCTTCTATTAATCTATCTAAAATTAAGTATCCCCGTAACCGTTTCAGTAATTATAAGGGTAAGGTTAAGTATAATTTATAGAAGATAGTAATAAAGCTATTTATTAAGGAATACCCTACTAACTTTTAAGAAGGATTAAAGTAAGTCTCTACCTACTTTAAGTACTCCTCTAGCGAAGCTTAAACCTTAATCCTTTAATATATAGATCCTAATTATATAAGCCCTACTAAGAACGCCTCCGATATCTTAAAGATACTAAACTAGCGTTTTTTTAATTATAACTATATCTAGTTTACCCGCCTTATATATTATAAGCTTAAAATAGGATTAATAACCTATAATAATTTCCGGATTAAATTTACCTAGCTTATAACTATAGGAAAAATTAATACGAAGCGCTAGTTCGAGGATCTATATAAGAAAATCTCCCCCGCCCTGAAAAGGGATATCCGTACTAAGAAATATAAGATAAATAAGGATTATACTACCCTTAATAAGTTCCTTATAGTCGCTGATCGGGAGATATATAATATTAGAGCTAAAGAAGCTACTATAAAGCCTTATATAAATACTAACCCTTATAGTATCCTTAAGATAAGGAGCTGGCGAGCCCCTTCGCCTACTCTAATCCCTTATATAGACCGTTAAGTTACCTTTAGAGGTATAACTACCCGCTCCCTATCTAATACCTATAAAGAGGAATATTATAAGGAGGAGTATCCTATATTAAAGGATAAGCCGAAGTATTTCTATTATAATAAGGAAGGCTACTTCGCCGCCGAATACCCTAAGCGTCTCTATAAAGTAGTATAAGAAGTCGCTAGCGAAGACGAGGATATTAGAGATACTAGAGAAGTTAAGGAGTTATTAGATTTAGAAAACTAGCTATCTTTAGGGAAGTTACCCCTAAGGACCTACTATTCTTATTATCTATAGAATTCTATAATCCCTTTAGTAGGCGTTTATTTATATATCCTATTACCTTAATAGCTTAGGATAAGGAATATAAATTAAAAGCTCTTACTAATACTAATACTACTATATACTTATTTATTAATAAAAAAGAAGTATAAATCCTTTCTAATACCCTTAATATTATCCCTATTCCCCTTTCTAAACCCCGATACCTTTACGGATATAATAGTAAAATAAGAAGGAAGCC
Organism: Stereocaulon alpinum; assembly: GCA_018257865.1. NCBI lineage: Eukaryota > Fungi > Ascomycota > Lecanoromycetes > Lecanorales > Stereocaulaceae > Stereocaulon > Stereocaulon alpinum. The sequence goes on from JAEUBA010000007.1 coordinate 275,729, forward strand.
TATTACCTATATAATCTACCCTTCTATATAAGTTAGCGATTATATAGAGTCCACCGTACCTATACTTATTACTAACTTAGGTAATTAATATATTATCCTTAGTAAGCTATAGATAAATAAGTATAAGGTCCTACTAAATATAGTAGATAATTATATTATCTTCGTACTAGGGCGTTATAACTATACTAGTATACCTACGCCTAAGCCGCCTACCTCTAGTCTAGGAGTTATAGCTAAATTAACTTCCTTAAAGTTAGTAAAGCCTACTAAGATCGCTATAGTAAAACCTAAGCTAAAGAAGGTTAGCACCCCTTAGCCTACTCCTCCCCCGCCTAAAGAAAATAAGGCGATAGATATTAGTTAAATTAGTATAGCAGCTTTCTACCTGCTAGCCTAGAATTTAAAGAAGTACTAAGTTTAGTGCTTCTCTATAACCCTAGCGGGAATAGAATATAAACTGAGAAAAGATATCCCTATAGAAGTAATACGCAAGACTACCGTCTAGACTAAGGATAATATTAAGAAGAAGCTCCTAAAAGAGTACTATAACTTAATTAATATCTTCGATAAAGATAAGGTAAAAATACTCCCTCTATATTAACTATATAATTATAAGATTAAATTAGAGCTAGGGAAGAAGCTACTATAGAGCTAACTATACCTAATATCTAGCTTTAAGCTATAAAAGGTGAAAGAATACCTTAAAGAGAATCTAAAGAAGGGCTTTATCTTACTAAATACTACTCCGTACGCGTCCCCTATACTATTTATATAGAAGAAGGATAGTAGCTTAAGATTCTACGTAGACTACTATAGACTTAATACTATTATAATTTAAAACCGCTATCTAATCCTATTAATTAAAGAAGCCTTAGCTTATATAGTAGGTTATAAGTACCTTACTAAGCTTAATATTATTACTATATTTAATAAGCTTAGAATATATTTAGATAGTAAGGACTATACTACCTTTACTACTTCTTTTAGAGCGTTTAAATACTATATATTATCTTTTAGACTAACCGGAGGCCCTACCTCCTACTAGTAATATATAAACGATACCTTATTTAAGTATCTTAATAACTTTTGCTAAGTATACTTAGATAATATCCTAATTTATAGTAAGACTAAGAAGGAGTACTAAGAGTATATTAGAAAGGTCCTTATATAACTACGCGAAGTAGGCCTTTAGGTAGATATTAATAAATACGAATTCTATATATAAGAGACGAAGTTTTTAGGATTAATAGTATCTACTAGTAGACTGAGAATAAACCCTAATAAGGTTAAAGTAGTTACTAACTAAGAAGCCCCTACCTACCTAAAGGAGGTATAAGTATTCGTTAGCTTCTATAACTTCTACTATTAATTTATTAAGGACTTCTTAAAGACGGTGAAACTACTAGTAGCGCTTACTAAAAAAGATTACCCGTTCTATTAGTCTAAAGTATATTAATCAGCCTTTAAAGAGATAAAGGATTTAGTAACTAGTACCCTAGTACTAAGGTACTATAAAAGATCTTAACTAGCAGTACTAGAGATAGACTCCTTAGACTACGTTAATAATAAAGTATTATTATAAGTAGATAATAATAGAGTACTATACCTAGTAGTATTCTATAGTAAAAACTTACTACCGGTAGAATATAATTATAAGATCTATAATAAGGAACTACTAGCGATAGTTCGCTACCTAAAGTACTAGCGCCCTAAACTTAAGTTAATAGATATTCCGATCTAAATCTTTACTAATTATAAGAGCTTAGAATACTTTATATAGATAAAGGAGCTGATACGCCGCTAAGCTAGATAGGCTAAGAAGTTAGTAGACTATAACTTTAAAATTATATACTATACTAGGAAGTTAAATAGGAAAGTAGATACCCTAACTAGGTTACCTAACTTAGTACCTACTAATAAGGACGACTTATATCTAAAGTACTAGTATTATATACTATTATTACCTAAGTATTTCTAAGGTTATAATCTAACCTTCTTAGTAGACTAAGAAGCTGAGGAGGGGGGTAAGCCTATAGAGGAGTAAATTAATATACTAATAGACGAGGACTTACCTCTCTACGCTAGAATTACGTTAGCGAATTAGGATAATAAGGACTATACGCGGGTATAAGAGGCTATCGAAAAGAATCCTACTTAGATCTTTAAGGGTATTAACCTAAGGTACTACTCCTAACGCTATTATACCCTCTTCTATAAAGAACGCCTTTAGGTCCCTACTTTACTAGAACTCTATATTAAACTTATAAAGGAAAGCTATAATCTCCCCGTAAGCGGTTACTTAGGAAGGGACTATATACTAGAGATTCTAAAGTATTAATTCTACTAGCTAGGTATAAAAGAGGAAGTAGTACGCTATATCCGTAACTACTATATATATTAAAGAAGTAAAGTATTAAGAGATTAGTATAATAGACTCCTATAACCCCTACTAACTCTAGAATAGCGTTAGTAGGATATCTTAATAGACTTTATTACCGGTCTCCTAATATCTAATAATCGCAACGCTATTTATATACTAGTAGATCGCCTTACTAAGGAACGGCACTACGCCCTATATACAGCTACGGACGAAGGAACCTCTATAGAGGCTATAGTAGATATCTTACTTAACTACGTCTTCCGTACCTATAGTCTACCTAATTTAATAGTATTAGATCGAGGCCTATAGTTTATCTTATTAGTATAGAAGGCCTTATATAAGCGGTTATAAATTAAAGTAAAGCTATCTATAGCGTTCCACCTAGAAACTAATAGATAAACCGAAAAGGCTAATTAGGATATTAAGCGATAATTAAGGATATACTACTCCTATATATAGAATAATTAGTTATATTAGCTACCTATCGCTAAATTTATTAATAATAACGCTATCGCTAACGCTACTAGTATATCTCCTTTCTTCGCTAATAAAGGCTTCTATCCCCGTATATCTTTCTCGCCGCTAATAGAGCCTAGCCCCTCCGCCTAAAAAAGGACGTAGGCTGCTAAGGCTAATAATATTACGGATAAAATAGTAGATATATTAGAATTTATTAAGGAATAGTCCGCCTAAAGCCGTAAAAGGATAATAGACTAAGCGAATCGCTACTAATCTAATATATCCTATAAAGTAGGAGATTTAGTCTTCCTATCTAGTAGGAATATTACTATAGTATAGCTGAGTAAGAAGCTAGATAATAAGATACTAAGGCTATTTAAAGTTATAGAGAAAGTAGGATATTCCTACCGCTTAGAGCTCTTAGTAAGTATATAAATCTATAATATATTCCACCCTAGCCTATTATATAAGGCTGCGAGCGATCCCCTACTTAGATAACGCGCTAAACCGCTAGGGCCGGTAATCGTCGATAATAAAGAGGAGTAGGAACTAGACGAGATATTAGACGCTTAATAGATAGGTAAGAACCGCTAGCTGTAGTTCTACGTCTAGTAGAAAGGCGAAGCGAAACCTAACCGTTAATAGTATAATACGGATAGTAATAAATTCGAAAACGTAGCTAATATTATCGTAGATTTCTATCGCTGCTACCTTAGAAAGCCTAGTAGTCCTAGCTAATAGGAAACTACTTATACGTATTAGGGTCGATACTTTCTTAAGGGGGGGGGTAATATTATAGGCTAGCCTTTCGTTACTTACTAGTCCTTTATTACTTACTAGTATTTATATACGTTAGCGTTAATCTAACGCTAGGCCCCTTTGGCCTTAGCGCCTACTAAGCCGCGTCCCTAATATATTATATACACGCTCTATATACATAGCTTTCCTTCCTTAGATTTATTCTCCTAGTCTAATAATACCCCTATTAACTCGCTCTAGGCCGGCCCCTGATAATATTAAGCTATTAATAAAGCTACGGTCGGAAGGCGCTATTCGCTTACTAAATAGCCTATTTATTAACTCCCGCTAAAAAGAAATTAATAGACTTATTACTAAAGGAGTCTTTAAAATTATTAGTAAGTAAGATATACCGCCGTATACTTATATCTTCGGCTGCTGATTCGTCGATAATATTAAGTAGGATAGCGCTATACTATTCGAAAAGTCTAGGCTAATCGTCTAAGCCTATAATAATAAAGGTAAGAAGGAGGTACTAACGTAGTTACTAATAATTTAACGCGCCAGCTAACGCCTTATTATTTGCCTTACCGCAATTCTACTACGAGACCTCTATATACGCGATATCTTATAAGCTTATATCTAGTCGACTTTAGTATTAAACCGCCGTAGGGCACTAACCTAGGAGATAATATACTAAAAGTAGTCCGCCTACTATATAGCGTCCTAGAGGTAGGGACGTATTAGTTTAGGACCTACTATAACTACTATACTAAAAAGCTAGGCCTCACCGTCTCCTTATTCAATCCCTACCTTATATTCTCTAAGCAGGCAATTATTAGCCTCTAGACTAACGACTTACTATTCTGCGGAATAGCCGAATACTTATAATTAGAGGAAAAGGTATAACTAGATATAGGCTTTCCAGTAAAGCTAATTAAGAAGCTGGATAAAGAAAAGGACCTCCGATTTAATAGCACTACTATCTCTACCAACGGCGACACTACTATATCTAGTAATAGCGATATTCTAAAACTCTCGCAGTAACGGTAATATAATAAAATTAATACAATTAATACCGCTACCGCCGGCGATATTAAATTATAATATATTAAAGAAAGAGCCCGCGGTGCCTATATAGCCTCTATAAGCTAACTAGAGATAGCTTTTATACTATCTAGGGCAGCCTAAATTACTTAGCTAGCAAAAGAAGACGCTGATTAGTTAAATAAATAGTTAAATTAGTAAAAGGAGAACTACTGCTAAGGTCTATAATTTATTAAGCTTACTCTAAAGAAGTTAAAGTTACTAGTCTTTATTAATATAGCCTTCGCTAATAACGCCGACCTTAGCTCCTAGATTAGGTACGTTATTATCCTTACTAATAAGCAATAATTAGGTGAATCGACTATTAATATTAGCAGCAATATTATCTACTAGAGTAGTACCAAATATAAGAGAGTTATAAGATTAGTGCTAGCTTTAGAGCTATATATAATAGTAGCAGGGTTCGATATTACTGATTAATTAATTGGTTTATACGCCTATTCTAGTATCTATATATACTAATAAGGGTGTTCTATTATATTATTTGTGAAACTAGTAGATGGTACACGTAGTGTGCCTTTCCTAGCTGTAAGAGAAACTATAGTATAGTACCTAGATAAAAACTCCCGCTTATTCTTAATAATGTAATTACTTTTAGTCTAGGGATTATACCTTAGGCCTCCTTAATACCAGTAACTCTTAACTGTGTTCTTTAATATTATACTGAGCGCTCTATAATATTATTTCTAATACTAACTGTAATATACGCCCTTTGTACTATACTTAGCTCTTAAGGACCCTGCTGTATTCTTCTATATCCTTTAACTTTATTATAGCGCTAAGCGCCCTATAACTTTTTTTAACCTTTACTGTGTTGATACGGGGGGGGGGAGGAGGGGGTGTATAGCCGTCCCGTAAGGGTTTGAGTTATTAGCGCTGATTAGTGGTGTTTATTAGTATCCGTAGTAGTACCGGATTTAGCTGTTTAGTAGTTTGCTAGTTAAGGATATAAGAAAGGGGGGAAGCTATATATACCGCCTAGGAGGCCTATACTTATATAAAGAATCGGATAGTATAATATCCCGCTGGTTATATTAGATAGTACTTACTTCTATCCTTATATACTTTGCTTTAGGGGGGAGCTAACCCTTCAGCTTATAATTATAGTTATATAGCGCCGCTTATACTAAAGGCTCGCCTAGCTACTTAGATAGGGGCTATCCTTTTCTAAAATACGCCTTTTAATTTATAACTTAGTATATCCTTCTCTTAGTCCTATATACCTATAACCCCAGCCTTCCCCTAGGATAGACTGTACGTCAGTCTTAACCGGTAGATACGTATTAAGCGTACGTAGATATTAGATTTTTTGAATTAACGGCTAGGTAGGTGTTACCTATGCTCTTTACTTATTAGGCTGAGATACTACACCTGATACTAATTCTTACTATCTAGTCTCGATCGTAGGGGAGGTATAATAGTCGTAGTAGAGTTGGGGTAGGTGTTATCGCGTTGCCCGAAAAACTCTACACAGAGTTCTCAGCAACTATGCGACGTCTCAATATCGTTCAACCTGTAATATATTAGGGGAGATATCTCAGCTCTGAATAGGTATTCAGGTTCGTAGCCAGCACCGCGTACAGGTGTGTCTCTATCGCTGGCCGTTCGATATTACTACTACCCTATAATCTACTATTAAGGGTATTACTTAGGCGAAGATACTACTAATTCTATATACCGACTCCTACTATCAGGGGCCGGCCTAGAGCGAGTCAATAGGGGTGTTATTAGACTAGGAGAATAAATCTAAGGAAGGAAAGCTATGTACATAGAGCGTGTGTATAATATATTAGGGACGCGGCTTAGTAGGCGCTAAGGCCAAAGGGGCCTAGCGTTAGATTAACGCCAACGTGTATAAACACTAGCAAGTAACAAAGGACTAGCAAGTAACGAAAGGCTAGCCCGTAACACCTACTCCCTATATAACTATATTATACGCCTCAGTACTACCGCTAAGAAACGCCTAATAATTAATATAATAGGACTGCAGCAGTCCTATAAGAGAAGGGAGATTAATAAGGTACGGTAGATTAATAGCAATTATAACCTAGCAGACGCTATAACTAAGGAGCGCTGCTACTAGGCGTTAAAGTAATTAGTAGATAGTAATACTATCGAGTTAAAGATAAACGCTTAGGTAGAAAGAGAAGTTATAATCTAACTAATTAGATTATAACGTTACTTAGCCTTACAGGCCCGTTTCTATACTAGCTAATTACTAGATTTAGCGTCGATTAGCACTGTTTTTTCGACTTTCTAAAACTTTTGCCAGTGTTAGAATAATATTACTCCGCACTCCGTAATAGCGGCTTAGCGCCCGCTCCTAGATAAAACACCATAGCTTAGCTAGCTAGATTCAATCAATCCCCAGTTTACCAAGCCTAATAGACACCCTGCGAATCAGGTTGTCCGGGGCAGGTAATAGGGGATCAAGCACCTACTAATCGGTACTACCTAGGCTAGCAGCTAGGTTCTACCGACAGTTTCTTCCAAATCATGTCTTTCGCCCTCAGCCCCTATTGCACAAGGGACTTCTCAAAGAGTGTTAGGAAAGACTAGGCTTCTGGATTAGGCACCCTTACGCTTGAGCTCACTTCCATAACGTACTGGAAATGTCTTGCTCTTGTAAAGTAGCTTAAGAAGCCCCTCCCACTTCAATGGAAACGGAGGAGGAAGCGGAGGAGGAAAAGGAGGAAGAGTATGGGGAGGAGCAGATTGCTGATATGGAAGTCGAGGCACGAAGAATGTATGAGCAGTACCTAAGGCCATTCCATCTCCCATTGGAGAAGCAGGGAGTACTTGTTAGCTATTCACCATCGCAAATTCATCAGTAAACTCACAATCATGATGGTCTCCTTGTCCGCCCTATCAAGCAAGCTTATTAAGGACACTGTTATCCGTTAGAGATAGTGCTTTCCGTAGATGCTGATCGTAAATTACTAATCGTGATAACCAACTACACCATTCGGCCGGTTTTATCTAGATAATCGTCTAGTTGAAAGTATATTCTCCAAAATCATGCAGGAGTAGATCCGGTTACCTCAGGTTTGGCTGCTGCTCAGTCAGAATCAATTTCCAGGCTGCTGTGTGAGCTGCGGCGTTTGGGCGGCACTTCCGCTGCCAGACTCGCCTCACTCGGAGTGTGTTACAACTAACTCGTTAGAGTTTTCAGTAGATGTACAGCTCTGTCTGCTTCTCGTTGGTTAATTGTAATCCTGATGATTAACCTTTTCTGGTCTTCTGGACTTCGGAACCTTTGCGCATTATGTATCTCTAGTTATTGATCCCCTCCCCATTCTTCACCAGCCGATCGGTCTTCTCTTCCTGCATCCTCCTTGTCAACAGAGCAGGGCCGACTCTAGGTTCGGCTTGCATGCTTATTCCATGAACAGTGCTCATTGGTATCTGACTATGGAGTTCCATAACGCAGAGTAATGCCAGTCAATCGGCAGGACTCGTGTCAGTTCGAATAAGATGGCTAGAAATGGGATCAAAGAAAAGACATCTGAGAAAGTTTGGGTAAGGGTTAGGTAGAAGTCAATGGCTTCGAAATAAGCATAGTATGAGCACGTGAACAACAGATCGTAAGGTTGATAGCCCAGGATTCTTATCACTTCTGGACAGATACAAGAATTGAATCTGCATATAATAAGCAGAAAGTAACACATGAAATGGTAAAACTGGTGGAGGAGCATGACGATACGGACAGAAAGAACAGGAACAATTGGTACAACGACAGAAAGAGTCATCGAACATAAGATGCTATGTCTAAGTATGTCAAATCTTGAGTGATATGTGCTGAGATCAAATCAACAGCGGTGCGTGGCTGTTGAAAGACGGATGTTTAACCAGAAGAGCCAAAGAATGGATGTCTTGACACATCAAAATTGTTCAATGCCATTCCTACGAAGCCGTAGAAACCCAACTGGAAAGGGAAGTACCACAGAAACAAGTGCAGAATTGCTCAAGGGCGACGTATTCAACCTATTAGCGCTAACGTAGTGAGCTATAGAATACTGGACTTCGAAAGGGGATGCTCCATGTCTAGTCCGCGAAATTTAGTCGTGGGCCAGAGAATTGATATCGACAATGTGATTTGAAGACAGAAAGAAAGTGGAAGGGCAGGAAATCCGCGTTACCTTCGGCATTCATATATGGCAAGAGGCCCGAAGCCAGGTGGGTACTATGCGAAGCAGAATACACATACTGTAGTCGGGAATAGGGAAGACGATACTTGAACTGTAGTAGGTACAATTGATATTATAGCAGACCTACGAAATGGCCAGTGTACTCCACGACATGGAGGCGACTTCATGTTACAGACTAGGGACGTTGGTTATAGCTCCTAACTTTAGGCATCGACAACTGATGATGTTATTGAAATTTATGCGTAGATAGAAAGCGAGCTGTGGCATAAGCATGGCTAATAGCCGCCAAATTTGGCTGTTAATTGTATGCGCAGCAATGAGACGGAACATGGCAGCGGACGAAATTCTGCCCATCGACTCAAGATCTTGGACATTTGGGATCCGTAGGTACCACCATCAATAGGTTGGTGAACTACCAAGTACATTGATTTTTGCCAGTAAAATCCTGAGAAGATTGCAACATGCCATGGAAGAAGAAAGCCGGTTCCGTCTCACGAAATGGCAGCCGAGGCAGCAAAGTCGAGCAGATAGCGCCTGTACTAAGTACTAAACCGATGCTGATGCTCAACAACTTGGATTTGTGCCTCCCTGGAAAAGGGGCAAACACTCCCCCTCGTTGATAGTGTAGATGATGTCATCCACCACAAGAACCGCAGACTCCGGCGCATCCCAAATCTGGAATGGGGATTGTTGACAATGAGCAAAATTCGGCTTGACGAACATCATCTGCGCCCCGTCCGGCTGACTGGGCACAAAATTATATATTTCGGGACCGAAATGGCCCTCCATTGAGAGGGTCGAGACGCAGTCCACAGCAAATCTGCATGGCACAGCCTTGTAGCCGCTTTTGGTGTTGCTCGCGGCTATGCAACCAACCCATGCGCTAGTGAGACCGAAGCTTGTGGTCTTGGTTCCGTCGATGGACAGGAGTGGTCCTTGTCCATCGTAGCCCACGCCGTAATGGGGCTTTGAGTGCGGGATGACGCCCCGGTGGTGGGAGCCGGTTCCTTGGTGTTCGACGGTCAGATTGTTGAAGTTGAGGTGGTGGTAGTGTGTGAGTTTGATTCCATTGTCGCGGTCGTCGAACTTGTAGGGGAATTAAAACTTTGAAAGCAAATTTGGGGAGGTGGAAACATACGTTAGCTACAACGTTGCTAATGGTCTTTGTAGGACATGTGGGGTTGAGGTTGCCAACAACACAACCCTTCGCGACCGTGATGAGTCCAACGACCGAGAGCGAGCTCCACTTCATCGTTGATGCTGGAATACGAGGGGAGAAGACAATTCTGAAAGTAATGAGCTGTATGTAAAGCGGTGTTGCCAGCACTGAGTAATCTGGAAGTAATGAATTTGAGGAAGGATGGACAATAGTGACTATTTATAAGAAGATCGGAGTACACTACATGTGTAATCCTTTAAATGATTGCGAGTAGAGCATGGCGACTTAGAGACATTATGCAGCCACAACTAGGCTCTTGGAAAGTCTCGCGGAACTATCCTTACCGGACTTACGCCGCTATAAATAACTGGGAATCATCTCTCGAATCGTCCAAAACGTGGAACACACATGATGGTCTCAGCTTTATCACTCAAACCGCGAAAATACGAGCTCCGGGAGTCACCATAATGACAGGAGTGGTAAAGCCTCCTAGCTCTCTTTTGGATACCACAAGGGTAAAAACCCAGGGACTTACCGTACTGACACGAGAAATGAACCGATAGTACAAAAATTCTTGATATTCTTAAACATCAGATGGTTACAGCCCGCTCCCTCGTGTGGTCAGTCGTACTACCGATACGGTCGAGGCCGTATCGTTGTGGTCCCTTGGAAAGCCCTGCCCAAGGCATATCATAACAACGACTACACGCCTATTCCAATTCAAGCCATCTCTTGAAGCCGGATCTTTGTGTCCTTACCAACACCTGACGCTGTCAATAGTGATCGAGTCTTGCATCCGCTCCGGCTGGGTTGATAGGGCCAGACTAATTGTGCTCAGCTTATATGGGCTCCTAGCGCTGGTCATTCCTGGATTGGCCGGAATTCGGTTGAGAAATTCAGCTGGCGGTAGATGCCGCAATGGCGTTGACCCTGTGACATAGCCTCGACACATAGATGTCGTCTATAGGCTGAGGATCATGGAAGGCACGGTATTGCTGACACGTTACAATGTCTCAGCTCAGGTCGCCAGGATACAGCAGCTGATTAGCTTAGCGGAGATAGCTGTACTGGCAAGGCGCAATTGATTTCGTATTGTGTGATGAATTAGCGACAATTACGAGCAGCCTAGAATTGCACTGCAACATAAGAGACACAACAGCTCCTGATCGAGTAAACCAATTGGTTACTGATCAAATATAGTAACAAACAAAATCAGTAGGTGAAAACGAAGTGCAGACTTGTGGTGGTGAAGTTAGTGTGGAATGGCCGTCTTTTTGGGGAATAAAGTCACAGCAGCTGCACTTGCAGCTTAGCTTGCACGCGTGAAGTTACTCGACTATTGTCTCCAGGAGATGCGTGTGCAAAGGTCATCTGTAAGCCCCTATGACCGTGCTGTTACTGCATAGCAAAATTCCCATCAAACTAGCCTTGCAAGTGGGCTAGTGCGGGCAAGTCGGCGGGCCTGTTCGCTTAGTCACCGCAAGTCTTGGTATCAACCTCAAGCCGCCGATACGCGCTCTTGTCTGGGAACGTCTAAAGCACAAGATGCAAATTGCGTCGATTCTTTCCGACCTGACCTCCCTCCGTGTTTGTGTGAGTCCAACGAGCTCAATCATTTCTGTTACCAAAGCTAGAAGCTAATTTCCGCTTAGGAACACTCTGCAGCTCTCGCTCTAGTTTCTGTCCACAAGTCGGATGCCAAATCAAACACAATAGGAAACGATCCAGAAAAGGCATCGGATTCAGTTGGCAAAGCCGAAGATGATCCCGATATGCAGCGGGCAATAGATCTTGTGGAGCTTCATTACGGTGTCAAAATGAGTCACATGGAGGGGGAGGATGCGGGTTTGGGGCAGGCTAGACGGGATGTTGATAGAGTGTTGGAAAAGTTGGACAGAAGACAAGCTAAGGGATCAAAGACAAGAGGGTGAGAATGAGACCCAATTGAATATATGATCGTGGAGAGGTCAGCAACATCGAAGCCAAACATCACCTATCGCAACCGAGCAAGTGGTCGAAGATCGGCTTATAGGGAAGAATTTCGGACAATCGATTTAAGCTGGAACCAAACATTAGTCTCTCTGCCTTATCTGTCCATGCTTTGGAAGAGGTATGCTCGGCATGCTTAGGGCTAAGAATAGAGAGAGCATCAAGGCATGAAAGGAGTGAAGCATTAGAGGATAACACAGCCGCCAACACCCCCAACAAATTCCATCTCAGGTACATGTCAGACGCAGAGCCTAACGAAGTAGTCTTGGGCCGCATGATACACCAAGTTCGCATCACCGTAACCTCACACACAACTAGGAGCTCTTCAGGACACCACTGGCACGACAAGGCTTTCGATGTCGACTGGCTCTCCCTTAGCAAGTAACCTCAAAGCTTGTTTCGTGGGCCCAGCCAATTGTCTGCCGAGAAGAGCCTTAAGGATCGTTTTCCTGGCAGTGATGTTCCTTGTCTTCCGCAAGGCCTTTGAGCGCTTCCTCACCCGGCGATTTCTCGGCAGAGCAGGAACTGATTCCGAAACACCTGGGACTCCTGGCACTTCAATCCCAGGGACTTGAGTCTCAGGGAGTTGCCGATCTGGAAATGGCATTGGAGGCACTTTGGTCAGGTCACCAGCTGTTGGAATACTCTGTCGGGACGAAGCTCGACGCTCATTAGCGAGAACCTCATCGATTGTGCGTGGGCTGGAAAAATCAGAGAGGGCCGAATCACTTGGTCTCTGTACCATGATCTTTGGTTTTGCGTAGTAAGGGACAGGGTCGGTCAACACTGGAATCGTCGGTTCAGCTGATGCGGATGGCTCTTCTGGTTGGTACGAATGATCGCCTGCTATCAGCTGTCAGCGAATCACTCGTCGATGAGAACCACTTGGAGAATCGTGAATTTTCCAAAGCTGCGTACCGTGTGTTGCAGATTCCACTGTGCTGGGAGGAAGAGAGTCTTCTTGAGCCTGTGGGCTCTCAATTGAAGACTCTACCGGCCATCGCTCTGAAGCCATCTTCGAAGACTCTGGAGCGTACGAGCCAGGCATCGTCGGGACTGAAGCACCCTCTCCAAGTGGGTCTGGGCGTTCGATCAGCGCTGTGCCAAAATCTTCTATTGAGTGGGCGCTGCCAGCAGTGCTATGAACGGGGGACAATGGACGGTCATCAGGAGTAGGCTTGTCAATTGTTGTAGGAGATATGGCGTGCTCGTTAGGGTCTTGTACTGAGGGAGTTCCAGATGAACGCCTGGTTTGGGACGTCTCGCTATGTGCAGGCTTCTGAGGTTGTTGGTCTTTGACAGGGATAAGGCGGGGCCAACCCATTCCTCCAGATTGAGCTTGCTTGAAGTCTGGTCTCTTGCCAGCAGCTACAGGGGAACCAATCATTATAAAGCTAGGGGCAAGGTCAGATATCAAGATGGAATGTTTGAGTGTGTGCGAATAAGGAGTTGGCTAAGAATGTATTCCCAGAATATGAAGGACGCACATAAGAAAAGAGCGTTTCATCTACAAGTTGCGCTTTCCAAACCGTGTACACTATGCTGAGGACAGTGTTGCCTCTTGAAGAGGGTAGTTGCGAGCCCCGTCTTCACTGCTGGATGCCTTCAAAGTAGGACATCTTTAAAATAGGACGTCATTACCAAGTGCGTCATATCCGAACATCGAAGAAACTCTCAGTCTAAGCAGAGCACATTCATCCTTGATATTTGTAGTACAGCTGACCATTGAGGTCAATTCTGTGATCATGGCGTCCAGTGTAGATGCGAAGCTGCTGAAGTCGACCAAGTTCCCTGGTGAATTCAGCCAAAAGGTGGATATGAAGAAGGTCAATGTTGAGGTGATGAAGAAGTAGGTTCCATAGCTCTTGGTGTCAATAGTCATGCTGATTGCTGCTGCTCACAGATGGATCGCTGGCAAGATCTCTGAGATACTTGGAAATGAGGACGATGTTGTCATTGAGCTTTGCTTCAACCTGCTAGAAGGCTCACGCTTCGTAAGGTTCTTGACCTAGTTCTATGCCACAGTTGGGTTGACTTTCGCACCCTAGCCTGACATTAAAGTCCTACAAATCCAGCTCACCGGCTTCCTCGATAAGGACACACCGAAATTCTGTAAGGAGCTATGGCTCTTATGCCTCAGCGCGCAGAGCAACCCACAAGGCGTACCAAAGGAGCTATTGGAAGCCAAAAAGCTTGAGTTGATTCAAGAGAAGGCAGGCATTGCCCATATACCAGAACCAGAATCAAGACTTACAACTTGATACAGATCGAGGCTGAGAAAGTTGCTGCAGAAGCGCAACGCCGCAAGGAGCAAGAAAAGCAACGGGATCGAAACATTGATAGCATTCGCCAAAGAGAGCGCGGAGAAAGAGGACGGGGCAGAGGTAGGGGCGACAGAACCAACGACTACGACAGGCGACCCCCGCGAGATTCTAGATCGCCACCTCCTCGACGCCGAAGCCCACCTCCTAGCCTTCGCGGTCCTCCACCTCGACGCGACATCGATACCTACATTCCTCGCGGCCGGGGCGGTCGCCCGCCAGATGAGAGACGGCGTAGATCTTCCACTCCAAGAAGATCAAGATCCATTCCACCTTCACGATCGCACTCAAGAACTCCTCCACGACGAAGATACAGAGCAGATGACTCACCACGACCAAGGCGACGTCAATACACCCCAAGCAGATCTCGGACTCCCCCACGCCGGCGCAACGATAGAGATAGAGAAAGAAGAAATTTCAGACGTGGTGATGATCGAGATAGATCCTTGACACCTTCAGATATCTCTCGCTCACGTACCCCCAGAAGACGACCGAGCAGACGCTCTCCTTCCCTCACATCCCGTAGCCGTACCCCTCCTACAAGATCTAGAACACGCCGTCGAAGACGCAAGTCTTCCTCCCCATCCAGTTATCGCTCTCGTTCTCGCTCCATGAGCAGGGACAGGGACCGAAGACCAGCAGGCAGATCAAGAAGACCACCCTCCTATGACAGTGATGAGAGACGAAATGACAGACGCGCTGATTATAGAAAGGGAAGATATCCTGAAAATCGGCGCCGCAGCCTCAGCCGTAGCCGTACTCGCAGCAGAAATCGACTTTCTCCTGCCCCTCTCCCTCCAACAAGGAGTCCTACTCCACCCAGACAGCGAGACAGAAAGAGGCATCGCTCAATAGAGCGATATGCACCTGCCGGGAGAAGAAGGCGCAATACCTCCTCAGTGTCCTCACCTGCTGACAAGCGACGCAAGATGGCTGCTGACTCTTCTGCGGACGAGGAGAATAGGCAACAACGCATGTCGACGAGTCCGAAGCCGAAAGAGACGAATGATGAGGTGGGTAATGATTCATAGGTCCGTCATAAATGCACCGCAGTATCTCCATTGTCCACTGCAATATCATATGATGTTTACGCAACTACCGCTAACTACTATCACCTACAGACCCACTCCCCTACCATCACAGCCAACAAGCTCCGTGAAAAGCTGCTCAAAGAGAAATTGCTAGCCCAGCGAAAGTCTAGTGGTACTCAACAAAGTCCTACTGCAGATGGAGCCTAAACTTCTACAACATTCTCTGTACATATTCTGTCTTCAAAAAAAAGCAATCAACGCAATAGAGCGGCGAACGAGGAGTCCTTGTACATAGACAAGTCAATCATAGCTACGCTTGGAAGCACACGTTCCACTGCTCTTGTTATGCTTGAAACCGATACTCCCCGGGGGTTATCTCCCTTGTCAATGCCCAGCTGGAACTATACAATAGTGACAATTGGAAACTGTCGGGGCCTTCCTGACTTCGTCAACACCCAGCAGAGGCGTGAAATACTAGCACTTTGAGATCTATCCTGCTCTTGCCCCCTACCCTCCTGGCTCCAAGGACGCTTCTCAAAGTCTTAGACGATCTACTTTGGCATCTGCTGAGCCGAGCATGGCCTTAGACACGAGCGAGGAAGTATTGGAGAGGGAAAGGGATGCAAACTCCACTCTGAAGGATGTAGCCAGACATGTTAGTTACAACAGACATAGCAGCAGCGCATCAATTCACAAAGGCATTTTCCAAGAAATTGATGCATCTCTCAATTTCATTTTCAGAACAAGTCCAAGCTACCTATGATGCTCGACAGGAGTAACCACCCAGAAGCACACACGCATGGCTTATGTACAATGAATCTTCGAAGCCCACTCTGTTTCTTTCATTCTCCCTTTTCGAAACCTCGCCTACCAAAAGCTCAGTTATCCCTTTTGGCTAGGCTTCCCCCGTTATTCTTTTAACACTACACGGTCACGACCCTCAAAGGTCCAACACTCCGTGGCCGTTAAGGTCTGGCATGGATAAGTGCTGGAGTGAGTATGTAAGCTCCGAGTGTGGAGGGTGTGCCCGGCATGCCAAAGGAAGCGGCTGCATGTCCTGCCATCCCGGACAAGCTGCTTTCTCAAGCAGTAGCCTCCACAGTCTCTTCCGGTTTGTATTCTTGTTCAGGCGCGCTGTCAATGGCCGGTCCATCTGTCTTTTTCTCTTCTGCTGTCTTCTCAGGTGCTGCTGCCGCCGACTCCTCAGGCTTTTCAGCCTCTTTCTCGCCCTCAACTGTAGTCCCTATCTTGTTCTCCAGCTGCTCAGGCTTCTCTTCCTCAGGAGCAGCTGCCTCTCCAGCTTGAGCCTTTTCTGCCTGCTCTTGTGTGCTCTTGGCCTCACCGTTAGTGGTAGGAGCAGACTCAGCTGCGGCTTTGAAGGCATCAACAGCTTCAGCCTCAGGCTTAGGATCATCGTCCTTGTCGCCGTCCTTGTCGCCAGCGGCGCCTCCAGCATCGTTGGAAAGAATCTCGTTCCATTTGCCAAGTAGCTCGACAGACCGAGACTTGAAGTGGAATTGTTCGTCTAGAGGTATTGAGGGGAGCTTCAGCATGGCCTTGAGGACCTTGTGAATCTTGGTGGTGCGGATGATGCTGCTCTCGAGATCAGGGTAGGTTTCAAGCTCCGCAAGGAAATCAGACATGGACTATCGATGCTAATCAGCAAGGCATTTCGCATACTCCCGAGCTTTCTAGGCGTACCTTCATCTCGTCTTCCTTTGGTGGTGTGTCTCGCGAAAGGAAGCCTCGCTGTAGCTTGTGGCGATAGTATAGCACTGATTAGATTAGCATAGTGATACCTGAGTATGTGGAATGCGCTCACCTTTCTTCTCCTTGACCTCCTTTGCTTGCTGTGGAGTGAGTGGCTTCTCTTCCGCCTTCGGGGTGACAGCCTCTTCCTCGCTTCCGCTCTTCGCAGCTTTAGCAGCTTTGGCAGCTTTAGCAGATTTAGCTTTAGGAGCCTTCTTTTTAGTAGATGATTCTGCAGCTGGCGTCTTGGGTGTGGAGAGCTTGAGCTTTGTAGCCGTTTTGGGGGTCTTTGCAGGCTTGTAGTGATTAGCCATTGTTTTTCAATGAGGGAATCTTGAATCTCACCTTCTCATCGACGTCTTCGCTATCGTCCGCCTTCTTTCGCTTTTTGGACTTAGGCTTCTCAGCGACTTCCTCATCAATATCCATCTCGTCTGCATCATCTGCGGGGCCAGTAGCTTCGCTCTTGCGCGATTTCTTCGTTGCTTTCTTCGCCGCGCGCTCCTCTCGCTCTTCAGCATCGGCCTCTAGAGCTTTTGCGTGGGCTGCGAGCATGGTCTTGAAGTGCTCTAGATCATGATTTTCGGCAGCTTTCCCGTAAGCTGCAAGCAACGTCTTTGATTTCCCCTTTTCGAGTGGGTTCTTCGTAGTATCAGACTCAACGTCGAGCGGTGCGAGTTCAGTATTGGGGATCCATGCACTATATCCGTGTCAGCCGGTCAAGTTTTCTTCCTGTGACCCAGGAAGTGGCGTCAACAAAGGATACGTACAATTCGTTTGTATGTCTGGACAAAGTCAGTAAAGGCCATGCATTGCTTTAGATTGTGTACTTACAGAAACATGATAGGAAAGGTCCTCTCATAAGCCCGCTTCCCTCCATCCGCATACTCAGGCTTCTTGAATGAACCATCGGGCAGTTGCGCGGTCACTGGACGGCTCTTGAGAAGACTGTCTGGGAGCATATCCTCATCACAAATGATGGACGGCCACGGTGGATGGCCCTTCATTCGAGCGATGAAGTATTCTCCAGGCTTAGCACCCAGATTTGTCAGAGGCTTGGATTTCTTCTTGTTGAGCTTCTTGCTCTTGTGCTCTGGTACTCCGGCTGACTTCTTTTTCGATGACCCACCTATGCTTGCTCGCTTGGATGCTGATGGTGTGCCGTTGGTGGGAGGTACAGCCGAACTTGGAGCAGGCGCCACTGCCTCTGTGGCATCATCAGTATCTTTCATCTCGGTATCTTCAGGATCTGGCTGCGGAGCGGTGGACTGATCCGTAGGGTCGGCGGAAGTAGGCTGTGCTTCGCCGTTGGTCTTGGGAACTGTAAGGAGAGGTACGTCAGCCTACGAGGAAGATCAATTATGACTCCGAAGGCGTACCTTCCACTTCAGCACTCTGCTCTGCTCTTTCCTTTGTAGGCTGCGGCTTATGTTCTCCCATGTCGACGTTTGTTGGCTTGTTGCCATTCTCATGCTGTGGGATCTCCATCTCTGGTGCTGACGCTGCAGGAGGGATTGTCTCTTCAGCCATGCTGTTGGAGGTGGGACCCGGAAGTGATGAGGATGATCGTCGACCAGGATGCTCTGTGAGTGGATTAACACGCGTTTTCGATTGCGAAAGTGACGCGAGAATAATTCTTTCAGTAAGTGGAATTGTTTGCCAGTGTTATAGCAAGAAGCTCAGAGGCTTTGTTGTGGCGTTGAGCGTAGACTTGTATGACGTGCAAAATCCGTAGTAGTGGAGGAAGATGCGCGACAATGTACCAACCACCGGAAATCGTGCTGCAAATTTACTATGAAAAGCCGCTTACATAAGATTCTGAGTGTCTCAGCGCCCTGCTATTCTCGCAGAGGTCCTATTGCCGAAGTGAAGCGTTTTGATTGATGGTATCTGCCCTATAGAGTACAATAGATGATGGCAAGCAACAATAGAAGATGAAAAGCCGCCCTGAGTGGGGTGTTGGTCGATGGTGGCGATGATGGGGAAGAATGGAGGAGACAAAAACCAAATCAACTCTTCCACCAACGATTAAGCTCGCTTTGCCTGATCCGTTGCCCGACCGGTCTTAGCGCCTGCCCTTCCTTGCAAATTCCCGCATGCCGGCAGGCCTTTCCCTCGTCCCACAGGCTTCTCTCTTTGTGAGGCTGCATTGTCAGCGACAGCGACGCCCGGCGCTGCCACATCCGTCGGATCGTGGACTGTCGCATCAACATCCGAGCCACTTTCCATCACGACTGAAGCCAACGCCAAGTACAGGAGGTACCCCCAATCCGACAGCACTCAAGCGTGTTTCTGAGATCTCCGTGATTGGGACACATGATCGGGATTGCTCGAAGTTTCGCCCAGGCAAGTCCGGGGAGGGTCTGGTCGAGCCGGAGCGAAAATGCCCTCTCCATGCATCAACGTCCTTGCTCTTAATTCCTCCCTTGCACCGAGCACAGGTACATTCGCTTCAGAACACGGATCGTCTCTTTTGCTTTAAGAAATGCTCAACAGCCACAAAATAAAGAAGGCATAAGTCACAGAAAAAGCATTAGACAAGCACTTTGAAGAAGCATCGCTCATAGAAGACACATAGTATTGTTCCATGCAAAATGAAGATTTCTATCAACTTTCACCGTAGGTTCTTAGGAGATTTTATTAGGAGATGACGAGAAGCTTCACCTCCGTCTGCCTCCCAATCAATCCATAAGCTGCAAAACGCCAACTCAATCCGACACAGTCTCTCAGCTTCTGCAATATCTAACAACGCATTCGCTCATCATGCAAAGATCTGGCGCGGAAAGTGATTGGAGACATGTCGACTTTGCGACATGCTGGGCTGCAGCATCGCAAAGAAATTCAGTACGTTGACAATTTATCTCGAAGGCAAAATTGTTCCGTAAAAACAGATATGAGTATGTCGGCACGAAGTAGTCACCAAGGGACGACAGATTGGACGTGCGAGTATATTGCAAATTAGCAAGACGGAGATTGACTAGCTTATAAGCAGTAAGACCAGGCTGCTTGGTAGATTGTGTCCACAACAAATTTTGACGGCGAAGCACAGAAAGTAGAAGGGGAAACATCTTACAGTCCGCCACAGAAGTCGAGAAGTGAGAGCATCGAGCCCGCACAACCGTGGGGTATGACCTAGTGAAGTCCGCGAAACTTGTAGCAAATGGTATACTTGTACTCAGATATGAGCATAGCAACCCTTATAAGCCATTCCGCAAGGTCAAGGTGATAGGCAGGATCGAGTTCTTATGAGTCGAACCATCATCGAAGGCCCGGTCGACAATGGTGAGAGTAGCTATGATCCGGGTCATGTTGGGTATGGCTGGTCCTTATGTTCCGTTATGCTCCAGCTCTTACCAATAGTAATAGTAATAGATGTAGGAAAGCCAGCCGTAGGACTTCTGGTGAGTCCACCTCAGCCCAAATCACTAGTAGTGGGTGCGAAATTTCTGTTTCCTCTGTTCATATGCCGGTGTCCGTACGTAAGGAGGAAAGGAGGGCGATCCTTGTGATGAAGGCTCAGTGGGTGCTGATGAAGTCTTCGTTGGTCGTACAGGGACCCGGATGAACTTCCTGCCTTTGACTTGCTGAGACTCTCCATAAGGCACTGCAGATTGATAAGTGTCATGAAGGGGCATCAGTATCAGGAGAGTCTGCTCCAACGAATGAATCTAAGTTGAAGCCAAAGCGTGAAGCGATAGGATGGATTCTCGCAGATTGTAAGAGTGATGAGCAGGCACGGATGGAAGTTAGAAACAAAACTTGGTGGTGGGCGGCAAGGGAATATTACACTGGTTTTGAGTACATTCCTTAGCGGTACTAATATTTGCCCCATTGAATCGCGAGCTCACCAAGAAGTCGACATCTTCATATTATAGTGTTTCATTGTATGTCGATTAAGAACTTCAAATGATTCCTGTCAGCTTTACTATCTTATTCCCTTGGGCTCTTTAGGTTTAATCACCAATTGATTGATCAATATACTACAATTATCGCTACAGCGGTAGGATTGCATATTAAGGCACGGAACCTGGTTCTCAACCGTCGGGTGTTCTACGGCGGCACAGCATTTCGAGGCACCAGATCTGCCAGCTCTCCACACTTCTTGCACTTCCTCTTCTCGTCGGAGGCTTTGAATCCATTCACGGCCTCCTTAATCTGCGTTCCGAGATCTGTACAATGGAAGGCCTCCTCATTAACTATTTCCCCGCAATTTTGACAGTACCATCTCAGCCTGTCCTTACTATCTGCCGGCCTTGGCTGCTCGAGTACAATGCCAACAGTATCGGCGAATCGCACAGGGTTGTGAGGGGTGTTCGGTGGAAGCAGGAACATCTCGCCCTCACGAATAGGAATGTCTCGGAAATTGCCTTCGTCGACGACTTTGAGGAGCATGGACCCTTTGTATTGGTAGAACCATTCAGCGGTCTCATTGATGTGGTAATCTGATCGAGCGTTTGGTCCGCCGACGATCTAGAGATTCAATTTGAGCATGTACGTTTTGCGGAAGCGGTTCGTCTCAACACTCACCATGACTGTTACATCTTTGTTATACACACAGTAGTTGTTGATGGGTGGCTTCAGTAGATGGGAGTTCTCCTCTAGCCTAACAGACCAATCAGCTTGAAGAAATGTTAGCATGGATGAGGCACACCATTTCGGCATGTTCAGTGGACTTGAAAGCATGTTGGTGAGACTTTTTGAAAGCAAGTAGACTTCTGTCCAATTGTCATGACCAAAGGTCTTGAAGCACGGTGTTATGGCCGAGGGACTTCATGACGACTTGAGGCTTACAAATGCTTGGTATTGCTTTAATTAGGGCTGTTTTATTACCAGTCTAGGTATCAAAAGTGGCTCGCTTGAAGATGGAGGTGGACTAGCCCATAGGATCAATATCTCAATTCTCAGTGACAGCATCGTCAGTCTACATGAAGCTTTGAAGCTTTGAAGCTTTGAAGCTTTGACCTTTGCTGGGCTCCTATGCCCCGGTAATACAGCTATAGTGCCTCAACCATGTCTAACTCACCTCAACCCCTTGTTCGCTTCCAAACACAAAAGTCTCTTGCCCATAGACTAGCACTAGCTACTCTCACAGGTCGGCCTGTTCACATCTCCCAGATACGCCCGTCGTCTTCTACAGATCCTGGCCTTGCGCCTCACGAAATTTCGTTTCTCCGCCTACTTGAAGCTGTCACCAATGGTTCGCATATTGAAATATCCTACACTGGGACAACGCTGGTTTATAGGCCGGGCTTAATAACAGGAAGCTCACCGGGCTCTGGGGCGAGTGGAGGAGTGATTCGACATGAACTGCCTGCTGGTTGTACTAGAGGCGTCAGCTACTTCTTAATTCCACTATGCCTGTTGGCACCTTTCTCCAAAGCGCCAATCAACGTTCTGTTCACTGGCCCAGGAGTTATCACATCTGCTACACCTACTGGAGACATGTCTGCAGATAGCGTACGGACCGCAATCCTGCCACTTTACGCTCAATTTGGGATTTCTAACAATATTGAATTGAGAATTCTACGACGATCGAATGTAGGCGCTGGAGGCAAGGGTGGAGCGGGAGAGGTTCAGCTTGTCTTCGGACATCAAGTGAGACTACCAAAGACGGTACATATCATGAATCCAGGGAGGGTGAAGAAGATTCGAGGTGTTGCATACTGTACTGGGGTGTCCGCCTCTAACAACGCTCGAATGATCGAAGAAGCCCGAGGAATACTGAATCCAATGACTGGAGACACGTATATCTTCTCAGACGTATCTTCCGCACCATACTTACCATCAATAGACAAGTCAAACCCAAATCAGAAGAGAAAGACTGGAGTTGGATTTGGCCTTTCTCTCGTTGCAGAATCTTCTACAGGATCACTTTACTCTGCTGATCTAGCATCACCTCCAGCTGGGGGAGTCCCACCCGAAGATATAGGAAGACAATGCGCTTACCAGCTTCTTGAAGCTGTTTCATTAGGCGGGGCTGTATCCCTTGTGGTAGCACCCACTGTACTAACTCTCATGGCCATGGGTTCAGAAGACGTTGGAAGACTACAATTGGGAAGGGACGTGCTCGGCAGCGAAACATTAGTTGGCCTTGCTAGAGATTTGAAAGCCTTTGGGGCCAGCGGGTGGGGAGTTCGAGACGCTAATACTGGCCAAGAAGGTGATGTGGTAGTGAGCGTTGTTGGCAGAGGAGTTGGCAATGTGGGTAGGAAAATTGCCTGAAAAGCCCTGAAAACATGTTCTAGAAGCTTGAGAGACAGGGATGTCAGGCGTTCCACCACTACACCTCCAAGGGTGACTACCCAGCGCAGCAATATCATCGCGACCAGCCAGCAGCGCTCGCGAGTGAATGGCCTCGAATTCAGGCTACACCTTAGCTCCAAGGAGTTCAGACGATCACAGTCAACCAGCCAGTGACGCTTGGTGGTTTGCAACCATGCCAGACCGAAGCGGAAGTAGCGACGCACGACTGCGCTCAACCAGCTGCTGAACGACGCTAAGGCAGCCTTGTACAAGCGAGGCGTGTAGATGAAGTAGGTAGACATCACCCTGTCATACATTGGAACAAATTCATTCTGTTTCAAGACTGATCTTGCGGAAGCCTGTTTCGTTCCCGTTCACCATCACCCGCTTCAACTACATCTCCGCAAGTTGAGCGTCACCTACACAACAGCCTCCTACGCTCAATATTCAGGGGACTTGTTAGTGGAGTATCTATTCCTCCTTATACATCTACATACGTCTCTTCTCACATGCACGTCAAAGCTTCCCTTGTTCTTATCCCGTGCGCATATTTCATCGCGTGAAGGCCATTCTTAGGCCCACAGTAATATCAAGAAATTCTAAGTCAGAGCAGTGGCCAGCTTTCCGCGGAAGCGGCAATGATGCTGCGGCGGGTTGCACTTTCCTTTTGTTCTTGCAGGAGGAACATTATTTTCGTAACGAATGTGCTTATTGTACGTAATGAAGGAGGCAGACGGGCTACGGGGGTTGCGAGATTATCTGGGCAGTCCCTGGGCCGTGTGCAGAGGAGTCTATTGGAGATTTTTCATACGACTGATAAGTAGTTCGACCCTTCAAAGGCCATTGTCTGGCCGACCAAGAAGGTAGCCGCGAAGAATTGGTCAATGCGAGTGTAGGTTCATACCAAGGCCTTGCCACTGCAGAAGTAAGAAGATCAAAACGGGATCGCTAATTAATAGGGAATGCTCATTGGAAAAGAGGCCACGCGTAGAGGGATTGCCAAAGAAAAGGCGCGCAGGGTTTTGTATGTCCGTGTGGCTCTAAAGATGGTCTACAACAATTCATTCGCATTTGCAACCACCACTTATGTCCGCGAGCTCTTTAGTGAACCGCACTCACTGTGGCTCAGGCGTTGGAAAGGGACTTCCTCATTCAGATCGGGTAGAATAGCATGTGATGGGTCTTGGATGGCCGCTCTTCCTCGGCCTCATGGCGACCCATACAGGGTCATTTGGTGCGTCAGTAGCCCGGTTTGAGTGAAAGGATGAAGTGGTATGCTCAACCAACCGGGCGACTTCGAGTTGAGTCGGTATCGACATTTACTCACATACCGTTGTGTAGAACCACGGTTAAGCGATCATACATTGAGAAGATTTGCGATGCGCCACGCCATAGTTGCCACCACTCCGCATCGCAAGTGAATCAAACGTGGCCTGGATGAACGCTCTCGGTCCCCTAATTGTTTCACCAGCAGCGCATTCTAGATTCAATCAAATTAAATTTGGCTGAATGGCCTCACTGTGAACTTGCGTGCCCGGAAGGCACAGAAGAATGGAGTTTTGAGGCAATAACTCTTGGCTCTTAACAACTTGAGCAAATCGACGCATTTCAAGCAGGCTTCGTGCATTTAATCAGTTGTCCCATGTTTCTCTCGCATTCTAGCCTGTAGAGACTTCTCTATATCTGGCGACTACGACTTATAGTTTGGATGCTAACGTGTTGCTTGCTATACGTATTGAGTCAGGCCCAAGGAAAAAAATTCTGAGTTATTCGAATGTTACTCATATATAGGGAGTCTTCTCCCCTCCCCGCTCTTTCTTTCTTGTAATATCCATCTGTCTGTAATCAGCACACAGCTCGAGCATAAAGTCTACGGTCAGTGACCTTATCACACACGATATCACTATTGCATCGCTCTACCTCAACACCCACAAGCACCACTACTACCGTCACCATCAACGTTACCGACGTGATGGATAGCATCGGCTCCGTCGCCGCCATGTACGAACGTACCAGCTCTGCTACCTCCCCTACCAATCCTGACTTCGCCACCTTCCAGGTGAAAAGCAACTATCTCGGGGAGCAGATCTTGGCCTGCAACGGTATCCAAGCATACGACGACTATTGCCAGACTTCCGAGGCGGTAAGAATCGCCCAGCACGAGGCCAAATACAAAGATTTCCAGGCGAAGCTTGCTCGCAAAGCTGCTATCAGAGCCACCGCCAACCGATTCCTGAATATCGAAGCCAAGATCGAGATGAAGCTCGCTGGCCTCCTCAGCAATGCCATCGAAAAGGTCGCTTACCGCCAACTCCGCCTTTGAGCACCACCCTCCACCAACCCACATCATCATCCAGAACGGGCTGATTCTGGCTTCCTCTCGCCATCACTGATTCCGCTTTCGCTGTATGTAAACCAGGACCGTCACATTGGGCAATCATACAAAGCCAAACCCTCCCTAACTCCATTAAAAAGGGACGCCCAAGCCACGAGTAACATAAGATACAAGACCGCCAGACTGCCTGTGACAAGGACTCGCTGAGCCATATGTGAGCCTATCACCGTCATCAACGCGCCATCAATTACTACCAAGCAGACCTACAACCAAATCAGACAACCGTACGAGGATGTCACATCACTCTCCTCAAACCTCAGATACGGGCCTGTACCACTCACAAAGCTCTGTCTCCACATCCGGTCAACATCCATTGACCATCGACCCTGGCGCGTTACGTACACTTAGTCAACATGAGCCATACCTCCACCGCGTCTAAGTGACACAAGAATATGACATACTGATACAATTAATGGCTCGCTCGATGTGATCTGACAACCACAACATGGCTCTTCAAAAGCGCCATCCAGACATGCCTGACAACCACAATCATCGTTGCATTCCCCTGCTTCGACCACCAACCGAAGAACAATGCTGCAGCTAGATTTTGTCGCCCCGGGTCGGCACGAAAGTCTCAAGCATGCTTCCTCCAGCTCACAAATCTATCCTACAAGTCGCTGACTGGCCAATGTGACTCAACCGAAAAACGGACCTCACACGATTATCAGCAGCTCACTAACACCACCAGAAGATGCAAAATCACACAGCTCCACCTCAGCCTGGAGCCCACTCTAAGCAGTAACCAACTGAAAGCATCGGCCTGCTGTTGCATACTTGATCACGCTTGATTAAAAGGTCAGTAGCTGCAACCAGCAGTTCAGACCCTCAATCAACGACTGGACCTTAACAGACTCACACCCAGACGTGAAAGATTGACTTTGACGCCACCACTCAACATCCACGGATATTGACAGCACCAAGGCATCAATCCACCAGCGCATTACAAATTCCATCTTACAGAAGCACATCAAGATCTGCCGGACCTTGTCGTAAGAAACATTCTTACACCAACGTGTCAATCACCACATCCACTGCGCAGGAACAGAAAGCCGCGTCGACAGCTTTTCTAACAGAGCAGACACTCAGTCGCTATGGCCGACAACGTTACCATGACGCTACCACGAGTCTCTCGGTATCCCCAAACATTTCCACCAACAAGACAGCCAGTAAATCATGTGTCCGCTACAATACAGCATTAAAACGAATCATCATGATCACACCAACCAAAATACATCATCAAGATATCGCATATTCGAAAACCACTCCACCAGCCGATGGTATCGACAGACACCACATCATAAACCAAGTCACATCACCTTAAAGGTCATCACCTCGAACTACATATTCTTCAAATCATCCCATAAAAGACTACAAGGACCACAACACCTCAAATCACACTATCGAAAAACTTCGTCAGAAATTACATCTCCGAGCACCATATACTCGATAACAACATCATGCATGGTCACACACAACGAAGTACCTCATATCATATTGTCAGCCAAGCCATATTGTCAAAACCCAGACAAGAAGCAAAAGCAAATTGCATTATCAAGAATCATATCTCCGAAGACTCAACCAACCAAGGCATGGAACCAGAGAATATGAAAGGTGACCAAGGGAGGGTCTCGGGTGGAAGCGCTGGGATGCGGGAGGAATATGAGTATGGGGAATAGGGCACGTGCAATGGGTCGAAATCTTCTTGGGAGGCGTCGTTCGTCTTTGGGAATCGAATCAGCAACAGCGAGCTCCAAACTATACCTGTAGCAATAGCATTTTCTTAGAGGTAGATAGATACAATCATTCAATCCCCAAGATCATTCCTTCGTACGCTGTCGCGTTGCTGCCATGGGTTTGTGGTGGTGTGGTGCCCGATGCATAGTAAGGTAAGGTAGCTCTTCAGGGCTGGTGGGGCTAAGGGACGCAATGCATGGCCCTAGGTAATAAAGATATGAAACTTTGTGCCGCAGAAGGCTAGAGCCTTCGTGCGAATTCTCCCTTTTCATTATTATTATAATATTATTGTTGATTCTGGTGTTTGTTTCCTTTTCTTCGAATACTATTGCCGTGTCGTATAATGGTGTCATCATGTCTAAGATTAATTAGTGGCTTAAGTTAGAACCAGTACTGCTCACTGCTCACTGCTCACTGCTCAGGGCTCAGACCTGAGAGTGCTCGGTGTGAGATTCGCGCTAGGGAACGGGCACCAGCCAATGAACCGATCGGACCGCAAGAAATAAACACGAGACTTTTGGACCCTATGGCCACTCCTACACCTCGGCGTTCTTTGGGACGCCCACGTCCTTCTCTGGGTAAACTCACCTCTATCACAGCATCCTCCTCCAACCTAGTACTCTCCTCCGCAAGTCCTAGACCACCTCCTCTCCCCACCTCTGCCCGACGTCCCAGCGCGAGCGGCGCATCCACCCGGAAAGCATCTTTCGGCCCTCTGCCGTCTGCCGGACTGCATATAACAGCTGATGGGAGCGGTAATAATACACCGGTTTCGGAAGCAGGATCTAGTCCGTTCACCATGTTCCCCTCAAAACCTGCGACCAGCAGGAGGGTCAGCGATGACAGGAACGGCAATCAGAATCTTGAGGTTGGCGATATAGTCGATGTGCCTGGGAGCATGCATGGGACCATTAAATTCATAGGCGAGGTTAAGGGCAAGAAGGGTCACTTCGCTGGCGTGGAGCTCAGCAAGGAATTCGCTTCCAGGGGTAAAAATGACGGAGATGTTGATGGGTAGGCGTCGGAAAGTTGCATATGGTGAATAGGCTTGCTAATGCATTGTGCAGTGTACGATATTTCACAACGTCTATACGGGGTGCTGGCATATTTCTCCCATCTAATAAGGCCTACAAACGCCTCTCACCGTCCTTTTCGTCAGGCTCCATGCCCCGAACACCAGATACTCCCTCACAAGACTCATACAGCCTTGGCAGTCGAACAGACACCAAAACCACTACACCCACCGCATCCTCAACAACTTCGAAATTCAGCCAGTCCGTTGGTCCTAATCGGGCGCGCAGCCCTGATTTCAAGCCTAAGCAGAGACCTTCACTACCTCGCCCCGAATCGCCGCTACGAAAAGCGCAGAACGCCGCAGCAACACCTACAGCTCGACCTTCTATTGGAGCTCCCAAGCTGTCAAAGAGTGTGATTGGCGGCCCACGCTATGCACCAAGCCCAACACCTGCAAAGTTTGGGGGCAGTGTAAGGGGGCCCAAAGCTGGCGACCCAGGGAAACGAATAGGGAACACCAGTTTCGCACCAAAAACACCCGCAAGTGCAAGGCCCCAGTCTCGGAGCGAGTATCAGCTAGGACCTGAAGCGATGTTTGATGAAGAGGTAGACGACACTCCAACTGGTGGTGCAAAGGCATGTTACCCCGCGCAACAGAGACAACAACCAATATCAAATCAGGAGGAAGAGGTCAGGCGACTCAGAGCAGAGCTAGAGGAACGGGACCGGCAGCTCGACAAGCAGACTGCAGACCTTGAAGAAATGCAAAGCAGTGTAGCAGAACTGCAAATGGTGACACCGAAGCACAACTCCGCTGGCACGATGCGATCGAGAGGTTCCGGTATTGACGAGTTAGATGCATCGCAACTGCGTGCTCTAATACGGGAGAAGAATGAGAAGATCGCCGGGCTCACTTCGGATTTTGATACCCATCGAGCGCAATTCAGGAATACAATTGATAGCTTAGAGCGGACCAGTGATGAGACTAATCGAATATATGAACACAAGGTCGAGGAGCTGACGCAACAAATAAGGGACTTGCAAGACCGAGGAGATGATGTGGAAAGCGTTGCACAGCAGCTGAAACAACTGGAAGAGCTGGTTCAGGAACTTGAAGAAGGCTTAGAAGATGCCCGGAGAGGTGAAGCAGAGGCCAGGGGTGAAGTAGAGTTCCTCAGAGGAGAGGTAGAAAGGACTCGATCAGAGCTACGGCGTGAAAGAGAAAAGGCAGCTGCAGCGCTCAAAGGTGCAGGCGCTACAATGGAAGGCAGCTTTAGTCCTGGCGGATCATCAAGAGAAGTCGAGCAAAGAGACGATGAGATCCGAGGTCTCAAGGCTATCATTCACTCTCTAAGCCGCGACGCTGTACCAGACGTGGGCAGTCCAAAGCACGGCAGTCGCCGGGTCTCGAAGCAACGCCAGAGTGGTATAAGCCAAACAAACGGCCACACCGATAATCAGCTTGTCGAAGAGCGCCAAACGCGAGAAAAGCTCGAGCGAGAAATTAAAGAGCTAGAAGGCCTAGTAGACCGCAAAACCTACCGCGAAGAAGAACTAGAGCAGGAAATCATGCGTCTCAGGAAACTCAACGGCCACGTCAGTGTCGGCAGCAACGGCTTCTCAGAAAAGACCACTCTGCCTAACAACGGCAACCACCAGCCGAACTTAAGCAGAACCTTATCAAACGACTGGCGAGACCCAAATCCCCAAGAAATCAAGCAGCGTGACGGCCACGTCGACTCCATGATCGAATCAGACACCCACTCCACCACCATGACAGACACCAGCTCTCTCTACTGCGAAATGTGCGAAACATTCGGTCACGAAATCTTCACATGTCCCAACATCAACGGCGACTCCACTCTCCAACAACAAGACCACCGCCCCGATTCCTCCCACCGCACAGGCCGCGACGTACTCGCAGAAGGTCTGAAGCTATCAGCCAACACAAACGACTATCCACCACCACTAAGTCCCGCGCGCAGTCCAGATACCAAAAGCCCAGCTGCAACGCCAAGGGCCATGGTGCCGAATCCGATGGAAACAGGGCCTGTGGCTGGGAAGAAGTCCGGCGTTGTGGATATGGAGAGGTGGTGTGCGCTGTGCGAGAGGGATGGGCATGAGAGTGTTGACTGTCCCTTCGAGGATATGTATTGATGATCGCGTACCTGCAGCGACGAACGCCAGCTGTGTTCCCTTGGCTTTTTTCTTCTCTTCGGAATTCGTACTTAGTTTTCTCTTCTGCGGGGGTAAAGCAGAGCACATATTGGCGAGGTGGGTTCGAGCATTGCTGGCGTTGTTACTTTCTTGCTGCTGTTTTTCTAGCGACTGCGTATGATGAGTTTGGAGATACCATGAGCGAACGAGCGAGCGAGCGAATAAGTGAGCTAGCTGGCGAGCTTGTATAGCTGTTAATGTCTACTTATTAACTTACATATTGAACGAGTGGGGAATGGAGGCGAACCCCGAGGAAAATGTTAATCTAAGCTGTTCGAGAGTCTATTGAATTGCTATTGTTTTATACATCCATCTAACCCTCTAAAGTATATCAACAAAATCTATGCCTCCCACGATCTCCCCCCCCCCCCTCAAAGCAACGGATTACTCCTATACTCCGGCGCCTCCCCATTAACCCCCTTTTTCGCCTCCCTCTCCCCTTCCAGCCCATCAGTAACATCCTCACTCTCCAACTCAGCCAACCACTTCTCCGCCTCGAGCGCCGCAATACACCCACTCCCCGCACTCGTAATCGCCTGCCTATACCTCTTATCCTGCACATCACCCGCCGCAAACACACCCTCAATATTCGTATAACTAGTCCCCGGCTTCGTGAGGATGTAGTTCTCGCTATCCATATCTATGACGCCTTTGAACATAGCCGTCGCCGGATCGTGCCCGACGGCGTAGAAGAGGCCATTAGCTTCTAAGTGCGATTCCTCGCCCGTTTCGACGTTCTTGATGCGCAGGCCTGTCATGAGGCCGTTGGGTTTTTCTTCACCGGTGACCTCTGTTGCGACGGTGTTGAAGCGGACTTTACATTTCGGATGTGCGAGGAGACGTTTCGCCATCGTTTTCGAGGCTCGGAGGGCGGATTTGCGGACTAGGACTGTAACTTCGGAGCCGTATTTTGCGAGGAACATTGCTTCTTCGGCGGCGGAGTCGCCGCCGCCTATGACGACGAGGGGTTTTTTGCGGAAGATGGGGACGGCGCCGTCGCAGACTGCGCAGGCGGAGATGCCGTTTTGCCAGTATTTGTCTTCGCCTGCGAGGCCTAGGCGGCGGGCGGAGGCGCCGGTGGCTATTATTACCGCGGAGGCTGTGACGGGTTCGGATTCGTATTCTGGCCAGAGTTTGAAGGGGCGGGATGTGAGGTCGACTTTTTCGATTGTTTCGGATATTATCTTGGTCCCGAAACGTTCTGATTGTGCGCGCATGGCATCCATGAGTTCGCTTCCTCCTATCCCGTTAGGGAAGCCAGGGTAGTTTTCCACATCCGTCGTCGTAGTCAATTGACCACCAGCCGCTATGCCGTTCGCTAACATGCCTTCGTAGAGGACGGGTTGGAGTTCGGCGCGCGAGAGGTAGACAGCTGCTGTGTGGGCGGCGGGGCCGGAGCCGATGATTATTACTTTGGAGTGTTTCGAGGAAGTCATGTTGTGGGGGAGTGGGGCGGTGCCCAGGGGTGCGGAGAGGCGGGCAGTAGGTGGGGGAGTTGTGGGTCGGAATGTGGAGGTTGCTAGGAGGGAGACTCCGATGCTGGAGCGGAGGGGAGAAGAGGAGGCGCGTCTGAAGGCTGAGGAAAACAGCGTGGAGGTTTCGAGTGTTTGCGTTGAATAGTTGAAAAAGTAGGAGGATCAGATGTGGACGATGTCTTTATATGTGTTTCTCGGGGCTGTACATTGATAGATTTAAGGCCGTGAGAAGGATGTGGCAAGTGGACTTGTTCGACTTCAATTGCTACTACTGCAGGATTTGTCAAGAAGAACTATTCGCGGTCGATGTTCGGGAGTCGCGAGAAAGAACGTCATAGGGCTGAATGGTGCAATGATTCCTAAGCATGGGGATTCCATATCAAGGCTAAGGTAGATTAAGGTCATCATGTCGGTGATCAGAGTATTTGTTTTGATATCTCTTTCATTTTGTGACTGAAGTGATGCTACCCAGTTTGTCTTGGGCCTGTCGGCGCACTCTTTACTACCTTGATCTTCCCTCCTACTTCCTTATCCATACCAGCCCTATCGTTACCACCCTTCCTCTCCTCCAGCATGCTCTTGTCGAAGCTCTTGGGATCGATCCCAAGAATGCCTCCTAGATTATCGCCAGGCACACTGAATTCCCGGAAAGCATACCTCCACTCGCTAAGAAACCCGCGAATGGCTTTTCCGACCTTGTCCTTGCCATTCTTGCTGTGATGTCCAGTACCTGTGATTGCATATACTGGGCGATTGGAAGTCTGATGCTCAATGAGAGCGTTCTCGAGATACTCTACGGCCTCTTCAGGATGTAGGCCATGAAGGTCGACGTAGACTTCCTGAGCTGCCGAGCTGTCCTTGTTCCGCTCCTCGTATAGAAGTCGCGCTGCCTCACGGTGAGCCTTACGCATCAAGTCATTCTCTGATTGACCTCGAAGGCTTAGTGCCTTTGCAGCCCTGGCATCATTGCGGTTCCAGGCTTGATTGGCGCTGCATTTTTGTTAGCGAACGTGGACGGAGGCTATGTATGATATACTTCACCTTTGGAGAAATTTGTTGCGCAAACCTCCATGCTTGAAAGCGTCTTGCCTAGCTTTGAGGTACTCTTGATTTGCTTTTGCACCTGTCTCGAGCCAGGGTACATGCTGCGGTGCTTGTATAGCATTAGCGGCTATGGTGTTTTCACGACTCCCAGTATAGCTCTTCGTCTTCGTGAGACCTTTACGAAGCAAGCTTGGAGCAGGCGATGGTGATGATCGCACAAGGTCGGCAAGTGAGTTCGGTACATTCTCCTTGTTGCTATGGCCATGACCATGACCGCCACGCTTTCCGTGATGTTTCTTAGCTCCTTTTGTTCCAGCAGCACCTAGACAAGGGAAGGCGTCGGTATCATCTACAGCAGGAATATGAGACGGCGTAGACTCGCGAGAGTGATGACGGTGGCGGCTGGTGGGACGGGAGCCAGACGATCCGAATGATGAGGACATACCATTCATTGAAGATGCCCTTGGTTCGAATTGGCGGCGAGGTGTTGACATGTAGCCATTATTGGAGTTCTGAGAAGTCGAATAGTTGTACGACTGCAATTGGCCGGGTGAAGATGCCTGGGTCCACTGGTTCATTGGTGAAGGCTGAAGGGTTGGAAAAGTATCGTAATCCTGGACTTGAAAGCTCGGGTGCATTTGCAGTGGCGGTGTCCCAACCGTTGCGTCGCCCAAATTCATGCGACTCATGAGGAGAGCTGGATCGTGGGAGAAGATGCATGAGTCTCCGGCAAGGCAATTGCCCATCACCCAGTACCTGGATCATCAGTAACGTACACAAAAGCTCAGAAACATATGCATACTTGCAGATATGGCTGCTAAGGTCATGACTGAATCGACAATCTGCTCTGAGACAATTTCCATTAGAAAGCCAGTACTTGCAAACTATGTTGCTGCGGCCACGGTCTTGGTCGATCATGATAGGCTGACTTGAATTCATGGACTTGCCAATGAGTACCTGGCCGTCGTTTTCTGGGAAGTAGCTTTGTTGTTCTTGCGGATAAGGCGTCGTATTTCCCATGAAATTCATGATTGTCGCACTTAGATCGTACCCATTAGCCTCCAAGGCGGCTTCAATTTCCTCATCTGTCTTTCCATCACCCATCACCGAGCGGAGCATGTCATATGGAGACATTTCATTCTGACTTGGATAACTCCATGACGCAGCCGCAGCATTCAGTCCGCTTTCTGAGGCACTCCCTGCGCCGGACGACGATGGTCTGCTAGTCGACCCCTCGTTGACTAGCCAATCCACAGTATCACTTCCATAGTCGCCGTACTCGTTTTGCTCCACACTTGGTGCACTAAAGCCATATGAATCTAGGCTCGGGCTGTGTGGTATTGGGGTTGCGAAAGCGAGCCGTGGCGATGGGCGAGGAGAACTGAAGTTGCTGCCAGTGCCGTAGGACTTTGATCGTAAGAACCCCGGTCTTGGGCTAAGACCAGGAGGAAGAGCTGGACCTACCCGACTGAGTGAAGGCGACGCTGCAGTGGTTGCATTGCGCTGGGAGTGCCATGGCGCGGGTGAGTTGCGCCGAATAATATTGTAGTGGCGGACTGGAGGCGACGAAACGGAGGAGGACGTAGGCTCCCGAAAGCGCCAAAGAATATCAAGAACGGTCTTTTCCAGAGGATCCCCTGTAAGCGAAAGCTCTCTCTGTACGAGCTCCGTGAGCTTCTCTGCCTGATCGTCTTCGTCAATGTTCGGGTCTTCCAGAATTTGCAAGCACAAGTCGTAGATCTCGTCGGAAACCATCGTGACGCTAATACTATATATTCACGTATTAGAAGTAGTTTTGGAACCGAGAGTGAGTGTTATATGCGGGATTGAGAGGATTATAGGGTAGCTGGTGGGGGCCGGGAATAGATCTAGATCTAGAAAGAGCGACTGGAAATAGCAAGAGTCTATAAGCCGCCGGCAGCTACATCGCAAGCTCGAATCGAAAGACAGACATCCAGCTCAGCGAACGAAGCTGGAGCTGTACCTGAAGATGGGAAAGAGCGGAGAAGCAAGGCGAACAACTGTTGACGACTTCGCCTCGCTATCGATGCGGGCGCCAGCCCTACCGGCTGTACTTCGGGTATGATGATAACATTTCTGAACATGAACGCTGCGCATAGACACGACGCTAAATCAGTGGATGGTGGTCATGCTTTAGACTCTGGGTATGAATAGATCACTTCCTGTATGTGAAACAAGCAACTACCTAGCCAACAACTCCTGATGTACTGACTACCCTTTCGCTTACTGAACACAAGAGCTATGGGCATATTTGAAGTGAATGAACCCCGGCAGTTGGTAGCCTCTCGAAAGTCGACACAGCCTGAATATGAAAGTAAGCCGCGTAGATCAACTCACTTATCCGCAAGTAGAGTCTTCGCTTGGTCTGAGGTTCGAAATCTCCCAACGTTTGCCTGTTGGTCCTAGATGATTGGAAATTCATTCTGGGGGCGTGTCGAAGTATTCTCACAGTCGCGGTTGATAGAAATTCGCTTGCCAGCACTGTATCCACTCATATATGCAGTCTATGAAGTGGCCATTCAGTCTTCTACCCCTCCATATGCTTCTCTCCTTTCAAGCAGAATGTGTCTGGGCCCATCCAAACCACTTACTCATCCGCTTTCCCATTGACTGATACATTATACGGTCAATCTTAGCGACAGGATGAGGTTTGTGAAAAACAATCTTTCCCTTCTGATCATCGCCTGCTTCAAAGTCCACTGCTGAGCCAGCTCCTTGCTTAGCTGAGAATCCTACATCGGCCATAGCGGACACGAAAGTCTCCCAAGCAATCGCTTTCCCACGAGGCCCGGTGGCTGTACAAGCTGTGAACATCTGTGAGAGTGTGTCGATGGTTTCTTGTTTGGCAAACACTTTTGCCGCCTTTGGAGCAGCTTCATTATCGGAGGGTTCAGCTACCTGCCCTGTCTGAGCATGCGGCTGAGGCGGCTGCTGTTGGGCATGGGACTTCGATTTGGTCTTGAGAACTACCGTAGGTTGATTGTCAGAGGTTGTGGCTGTACCCCACTGAGTTTGCACGGGACCAGGCTTCTGTCCAGGTTTGGTTTTAGTTGCATTGGCTATCGTAAGTAGCATTTCATCTCGCTCACGATCTAGCTCCTCACTTATTCATTCACTCACAGATCTCCCAATTCTCGACGAACCGAAGCTGCAATATTTTTAAGTCTTCGACCTCATATCTAATATAACCGCAGCGCTTTCGTTAAGATAGGAAAACCACAAGCTGCTCTGGTGTGTCGTAGCAACGGACGTCCTCCATGAACGCGGACCTGATATAGCTCATCTGATGAGTCTGCTTCAGTTCAGATGATAATTCACTATGATGCCAATAGCAATCAGGAATATGTCTCAGGTGATACGCTCACCTCACATTGTAAACAATCATTGAGTCTAGAGTTCTATGACACATCTATAAGACCAAGCGCCACTTGGTCCGCTTTTCGGAAACGAAAAGAAGCCACATCCCTCATCCGAGGAAATCTGCTTTATCCCTTCTTCTGCTCACTCATTCTTTCCAGCCTCTCATGCTTTTCGGCAGCATCGTGCTCCGCCTCAGCAGCATCATCACCCTGTGTATGCTCCTTATCCTGGTCAGCCTTGGCATTCGCCTTCCTCTGATCCTCTTCATCAATGTTCTCGTCGTCTTTGGGCGATGATCGACCGCTATCGCCATTCTCTTCATTTTGCTCGTTTTCCTCTTCGATAAGTTCTTGTTGCTCTTTCAGCACCTCTAATCTCTGCTTGTTGGTAGCAGCTCCCTCGGCATTGTGCACCTCGAGCTCGATCTCATGGAAGAGCTCTTCAGGGATGGATGATAGCACAGCCTGGAGGGCATCGATCTGGG
Source organism: Stereocaulon alpinum (assembly GCA_018257865.1). Lineage (NCBI taxonomy): Eukaryota > Fungi > Ascomycota > Lecanoromycetes > Lecanorales > Stereocaulaceae > Stereocaulon > Stereocaulon alpinum. The sequence goes on from JAEUBA010000007.1 coordinate 312,797, forward strand.
ACGCTATTTCCGAGTCTTTGCCTTGCGTGTACATAAATGCATTACTTAGAACAAGCAGTGTCGATGGGACACCGTATTTCAGACGTAAATCTAGCCACATTTGGAGATCATCTCGTAGCCGAGCAGGGCTCATACCGTGTGTTCGTAGACCTCTGGAAGCGCAAGCCATCTGAAGCTCGGGAACGGAGAGACTGTCAACGCCCTCAAAGGATATTGCTCGGTCATCCCGCTTTATTTGGCGCATACGATGTCGGATTTGGTACCGAAGCATCATGTCGGTGCCGAAAGCGTTAAGATTCATATACTTGGTCATGCCCACTAGCTGAGGTCGAGAAAGGTTGTCGAGTGTGAGGTCGTCCTTGAATATCTTGCAAACTTTAACCACGTCTTCGTGACTTGGTGATTCACCAGTCGCCCGGACCTTCCTGAAAAACTCCATGAATTCTTCCTTCTGTGCATTGACAGCACTGACAGGCAGACCAGTCTCTTTCAGTGTGTCCCGGAGAAAATTGCTGACTTCTTTGCGGGTACTTCGTAGATGGCTTGCTTTCTTATCTTTCGACGTCTGTCCTTCATACGTGCTGGGTAGCATGTTGGGGAAAAGTTTCAGCGCTACTGGAAGCAAGAGTTCCGCGAAAGGAACGATGACGAAGACCGAGAACGGAACTAATCGCCCCAGATCTTGCACCGTTCGCTGTAGCTGCCTGTTTTCTCTTCGACTGAGCTCATAGCCAGCAGCCATTTTTAGGGCGAGCTTGGTACTAATTTTGACCTCGGTTGCAAGCAGCTTTGTTCCGTCCCAATAGTGCTGCGCTTCCTTCTTAACTTTTCCCCATAACGATAGCTTTGGTTGGTCTTTCTTGCTCTCTGCCAACTTCTTCTCTTCTAACTTGGCCGCTGCTGCTTTATCTGCTGCAAGCTCGTTCAAGCTCCCATCTTCCATGGCCTTCGTTTTTGGCACGCCGGTAATGCTGCCCTCTTCCTTTGCCCTCGTTGTTTGTCCATTAACAGACGACGCGACATCTGAGGCTACTTTTGATGATGTTGACTTCTTTGATTCGTCTTGAGGGAGTGGCTTCTTCGCCTCTTCTGCGTTAAAGCCTGGAGGTGGGAAACTCGAGGGTCCGCCACCTGACGTTGAGGTCTCTGTTGAATAGCCTCGCCGAGGCAGAAGTATGGCGAGTGCTCGCATCTGTGGAGGGAGGTCTTTGGCATTGCGGCGAAGGTATGCAGAATGAGCGGAGGAAGGAGTGAAAGCGCTTCTCAAGGGTAAAACGCCTACGTAGACCATTAATTTCACTCTTTACGAGCCAAAGTCTCTGTCTGTGAAACGCACCACCAGTGCGCAATGCCTGCCTTGCAGCGCCATTGCGAACGACTCGAGCTGACGCGCTCATCTCAAGCAAATGAGTGAAGGAGTCGGAACTGCCGGAGTATACGGCGCGGAAATCAAAAGCGATTGTTGGTCGTCCAGTCTGAATGATAGAGAATCTGTCAGTCCATAGAGAGAAAGATGGAAGATGTCTGTTTATGGTGGCGGATGATGATAGATGCTTGCACACGTCTGCTGCTGACCAAGTATTGAAATAATTTGCGGGCTAGCCACGGGAAACGGGTTTCTCCGTCTCCGCCTCCCGGTCCTTAGGGTTAGGGTCGAATTTGTTGGGCACTAAGGTCGAGGACGCGCAGGAGTCTCTCATGACGAGATTGACGGCGGATCTTTTGCATCGACACCATGCAGAACGTAATATGTACATTGAATATCATTTTCATACGCATGCGCTTCAGGTTCCTTCCAACATGCCCCCACCGTCAAAAGTATCCCACTCCAAATGCAATATCCAGCTAGCCGAGTTGCAAGTTCACAGCGCCTCAAGCGAATACGTGAAGCCTGATAGGTTTCCCTTGTCAGGCGATCGGAGAAGTGAATGGGAAAAGGTAAAGGTCGAAGCTAGTTTCCTTCAGGCTCCTAGACTATTTCATGACGAGCGGCGTGCCTTCGCATATGGGACTTCCTCTTGTTCAAAGTAGTCCCACCTTTGGCGTAAACACTCAGCCTGCTAGTTCCGCCACACATCTCGGAAGAAGCGCCAGCACACGCTGTGTTACAGTCGCTATACTCCTTCTTTGTCGTGCTAGTCATAGTATTGCCGCAAAAACATTGTCCACCATACTCAGTGCCAGCGATAGTATATCCCGCAGAATAGCAATTATTGGCACAGCTTGTAGAGGAATCGCCCCTACCCCAACTTGCAAGGGAACGCGTGTTTCTATCAGGAATGAGATCAGTATAGCATCCTTGATACGTCCATGTCTCTGACGAGCCTTTGTCGTTCTTCACTGTGACTGAGTTGGGCGAACCACCAGAACTACCCGTGCTGGGCATGCTGACGGGCATGCTAGGAGTGCTACGGGTTGAGGCAGGTGGAGCTATAGCGTTCGCCTTGTTGACCACTGGTATGCCAGGGCTGGCGGCAGGCAAAGCACTGTCTCTACCCACAGCTCCACCAGCAGCCACAGGAGAGCCACCTCCAACTTGAGTAGCGGCTCCACAAGTTCCCGGAGCACGAATGACAGCAGGTTGGGTTCTTTGAATGGGGTTGCATCCTGGAAGAGCACTACCAACAGAACCACCTTGCTCTCCTCTTGCAGCGGTACCAGTCACGCCGACATTCTCGTTGGGGGTGACAATTGACTGCAGCCTACACGCATCTTGTGCTGCACCGTTGTTGAGTTGATTCGCATCGAAGCAAGGTGTAGAGTCGCCAAAGTTACTAGTACAACTCTCTATGACCTTTTGCAAGGCTCCAGTCTCCCAGCCATTTAACTAGGAAAGAATTAGTGATTGCAACCACAACCATGTGTGAAGAGCTTTGAGCCCTGTGCCAGCTTACAAAGTCCATATGAAACGAGTAGCCGGTAGGATCTCCATCTGCCAATACCCATGGCGGGTTATTGGGATCACTGTAATCCTTTTGGATGGCATCGAATTGTGAGACATCTAGCCAGTATTCAATGAAGATCTCTGGGAAGCGCGCAACGTTGTGAGGCGCCTGACAACCAGCCATTCCGTCTGCATTGGTGGGAAAGGCCATGTGGGCTAATGGGTCCTGGGCATTGAAGTCTTGGCCATTCCAGCAGGAAGGAAACCTCATTGCAGCTGCCAGACCACCACCATTGCAATTTTGAAAACCCGTTGGAAAGCCAGATGAACGGATATCGGGGCCGTGACACATCCATTCAAGTTGGTTCCCTCCGGTGCCCATCAAAGTATCATCATAGACACGCTGCTTGGCGCTGCCAGTGATCATGCGAAACCCGTCGGGAAATGCCGTTCGGTTGTCGAACGAGCCATCGTGACCACCAGATTTGTAGTAAATCTTGCGATTGTAGGCTTCGGGTACCCGAGTGTACTGTCCGTTGTGCTGGAAATAGAGGGCCGGCATCCAGTAGTTGCTTTTGTCTATTTTGACCGGCATCGTAGTGCAAGTGGATGATTGGGTATCCGCGAAGTTCATGGTGGCTTTAAATCCGTTTCCTCCAGTGATGGAATGGACGTGATTGGACGCTACCCCAGGGCTTAGGAGAGGATCGACTCGCTCGATCGCGAGCGCACCTCCGCTACCTATGATAAAGTAATGATAGCCGGCTTGACCTTCGACATGGGTGGTCAGGGACGCCAGCACCCCCAGGGCAGCTATCAAGAAGTGATTGGAGTTTAACATGATCTTAAGTAATATGGATGTAATATCACTGCGGAAGATCTTTCAATACTCCAGATCTCAATTCTAGCTCAGAGCAGGGCAGGTATGATAAATTGATGAAAATGAAAGTAGCACTGTAGTGATCGAGATACGTGAGACTTTTGGACTCCGCAACTTAAGAAAAGAGAGTGTACCGAATGCTATGGGCGATGACGAGGACGGGAAAGCGAGGGTTGAAGTAAAAGTACGAGACTTGAGGTAGTCGAGGCCTGCGCTAGGGGGGAAAGCATCATATTCAGTGGACTCGCTTGATGGTGTTGACCGCGTTATTGTCCAAAATGTGATAGCTAGAAGTGACAAACGCCGAAGCAGCCCTCATGTTCGGGTCGACCATTACCAAAGCGAAGATTAAGGTGGTGGAGGAGCAACTTACCGTATCATAGTGCATGGATCTTGAAACCATGTAAGCTTGCAATGAAGTGCTCGTTTCCTCCTCTGGAGTTGAACAACATGGACCAAGCCTATTCTAGAGCTGGAGCTCAGTATTGATGAGGCGCAGGCATGTTTCAAGATGCTGTGCTTGGGGATAAGGAAGGCGACCCGACATTTGGACGCCTGACCTAACGTCTTTGAGAGAAAAGATACCCTTGTGGCCTGTAGAGGTAAGCGAAGGTGTCGGCTCTAGGAAGCTCAGCTTCCCGGATAAGCTGCGGCTGGGTCATTGTCACTTGAACGGAACAGATTCTGTAGAGGTGATGGATGTCAATCTGCAAGTTGCAAAGGCAACAACGAGTGAGGCACAAACATGAAACTTTAGGCTTGACCGTTTTGGGACTTCGGGTGAGGATAAGCTCGAATCTTCATGAAAGGGCCCCGCCCCCAACCCCTTCAATCTCTGTGGCCTTCCCGCTGTCACACCAGCTGCTTAGGCGTCCCATGGGCCGTGGCTCCCCCAGAGGCAGCGAGTCGCCTTGTACTGTCATACAGGGAACGCTACGGATACACATCGTGATCAGACGGACCAGCACAACGCGACGTGATGATGATCGTTGGAATTGCGATAGGACTTGAAGTCTTAGTTGATGTGTGCCAGGCATGGCGCGCCTGACGTAGGCCCAATGTCTCAATTTCCCTGACTTTGCGGCTTCCGAGTTGACATTCCTCTACCGCTGCAGGATCAGTAAGGCTGGGAACCAACAATCAAGGTGATAAATCTCAAACAGCAGTAGCCCAGCTAGCACCGCACCAAGCTGTGAGTGCAATTGATGGCTCATTAGAATACCAATGTGGGAGAAAAATGTTTTATCCTTTTGATTCCCGCGCAACGCTCATAGATTCTCACGCATCTGCTAAGCATAGGAATCTCTTAGAGTACCTGGTATTGTTGGGATCTCGACCAATCAGGTTGCTTGACGTTCGGTGATGAAATTGCGGTCGACCTACGCCGATTCTGAAGAACGAGGGAAGCTTGCCGAAGAAGCTACTTTCGTGTTAAGGTCGAGAAATGGATGCGGTCTGCCTTTTGTCGCTATTGCCAGTGGAGTCGATACATTTGTCCGTCTTTCTTATCTCGTCATGCTTATGGGCTTTCCGGTCATGGTGCTTATCAATACAATATCATTCACAATGCAAAGGCCAGTTAAAAGGCCTGATCATGTCTTTGGAGTTGCGGGACAGCAACGATTGAGTTCTCCAACTTGGCGTAGTCAATATTCGCACTATGAAAGCATTGGATGACCGTGTAGATGATACAGGTTGACAGGGCGAGATATGCCGAGGTACAGTGTAGTCGTCACATGGTTGCACAGGACTCGGCCCAACCTAGTATAAAGATGTAGAGTGATACGGGGCGAAGTTGTCGCTCCTTTGGCTGATTTTCAATAGTTCGGAATGGTGTCATCACCGAAGAAGATCACTAGGACTGTAATGTCGTCTCTGCAAGCCAAATTAGATCGTTTCTCAATGTTGATAGCCCTCGATGCTGGCTCACCTGACTTCTCTGGACAACGGTGGCATGGGAGTCAGCAGTCCGCAAAGCATGTCTTCATTGCTTCCCCCTAAAGCGTTCCGTACGAGATGCGTTGCTGCATTCTCATCGGCAACCACAAAATCATCATCGTCCCCAGGAGGGATCTCGGCATAGGCAATCCTGCCGTGCGGATTTTCCCTAGCTGATATCTGCTGTTCTGCCATAGCAGCGGGTGCTTGGGCAAGATTCGGTGGCTTGACCTCTGTTGCAGGGTCGTGAGTTTTTAGCCACCGTCCAACCAGGTCAACCGCTTGCTCGCTTGTGAGGTTGTCCCACAAGCCATCTGAAGCCATGATCACGAAATCTCCCTTTTCAGGCTCTATGATTGTAGTGGTGATGACTGGTTCTGCCGTAAGGTAAGGAGGCGTAAGCAGAGGCTCGATAATATTAGGACCAAAGAACCTCTTCTTTGCTTGTTGTTGTAAGTCGCGGGACCATTTCCAGCGACTGTCTCCAAAGGCTCGAGTGACTGCCAATCCGAGTAATCGGCCATCTTTTATCATTCCAGGTTCGTTAGGGTGCTCTGCCTGTAATCTAATGACTTCCTCTTCGTCTTTGCCGGTCTGATCTTTTGACAGAGCGGTTGCTTCCCAGTTACCTACGGAACTCCGTCGGCCAAGTACAGCACGAGAGTCCCCTGTACATGCTACCTTCAGTTGTTGGGAGTCACTGTGATAATACGATACGAGCGCACAAGAGCCAGAATAAGCTGGGCCTAGCTGTGACATCGCGTCATTGAGAAATGCCGACCCTGACGCTGCCCTGGCAGCCTGATCCATGATATCGTGATCAAGTTTAAGGAAAGCGTTTCGTATAGCTAGATCAATATCTTCAGGCGCGACCTCACTGACTCTACCGCTGGGCGATAGGATTGCTAGCTCGCAAACAATGTATTTGATCATGTAAGCAGAGAGAGTTACGGCTGTCTCCCACCCACTAACAATGTTAATCGGTGACACTAGTGACTGTGTTACGCGACTCACTCGTGTCCATCAAAGATTCCCCACAGTAGCCATTCGACCTCATCATCCTCATAACCCGATGCCGAAGTGAGCTCGTCTTCTGGAGGATTGTTGCTAGGGACACGGCATCTATCAAAACGTAGAACGCCACTGTCCATTCCCACAGGTTGAGATGCTTCTTCCTATATATATCTAGAATCAGCTTCTTATTCCATACACGTAGCCGGAATAGCATTAATATCTAAACGCACTCAACGAAGCAGCCTCTGAAACATGTCCGGCCACTCAAGTTGAGATACATCGGGAAGAGCAAAATACTCCGGAATCCAACATACCCATCGCAAAGCCTCGTTTGCTTGTTCTATCGTGTATGGTGGTATTGGAGGTAGATAACGCTCTGCGATCTGCTTTTTTGAGAGGAACCCTGTCTCATCGCTTTCAAGCTTTAACGGTCGAGATGTAAAGATGTGATAGGAAATTCCAGCCCCTGCAAGCAAAAGAGCTGAGCAGACACCCAAAGCCTGCGTGCCATTCCAATTGCGTAACCGTGGAAGGTTACGGATGCTTCGATGGGAGAAGTATAAACGCCTGTTGTGATTCCTAATGCCGACGAACGGCGAAGATGTGAATATGGAATTTCGACATGGTCGCAACGGAGGACTGGATATACGGCGTGTTTCTGAACTGCAGAAACGCATGATGCGAGACATATTCATGTTCGCAAGAATCCTCGAAGGGCCGATAGTAAACACTTAGAGGCTGACTATGGACATTTCCAGCGAATCATAATGCTCCTGATTTGGCTGGATTTAGACTCGGTGCCTTTTGGGTCTTCGATCTCTCCGGAAACATACCCCTCCCGAGTCTACTTCAGGCGGCCTTCTCAAAAACGAGTGAGTCCAAGCCGTTATCAGCTGAATGATAAATACACAGACTTGGAAACCAATAAGAATCTCTTGGTGGGGGACAGGCGAGCCGACGGACAGGCGAGCCGACGGACACCAGGGACACATTGCGGGCTTGATCACGCGCCAGTAGATTTGAGCTGCGCTAGAGTATCCTATAAAGATTCCCACCATGGTGTCTGCGCACGCAATACACCCCAATGCATCCTCGACAGATCCTGCAAACGCCACCTTCGGTACTCATAGACTTCTCTCGTCATGGCTGCTCCATCCCTCTCCTCTTCTCCCTCCAACAACCTTTCTACGTCCGATTCCAGTCCGAAACCTTCTCAAACAGCTCACGAAAACCCCACCTCCACCCTCCCCCGTACTCGGAGCACTAGGAGCGTCCAATTCTTCACTCCTGACACTACAACAGCAATGTCCCGTTCTGCTTCGCCCGGGACGAGTCCCCACCAGCAACAGCAAGCCGAGAGCTCAGCAGACGAGATTACGCCTATAGTGAGCAAGGAAATAGGTGGGGCAAAGAAGAAGAACTACGATGGTACAGGAAATTCTACAGTAAATCCAGACGCCAATACATCCCAGGCGAGCAGCATGTCTGTTGCAAGGAGAAGGCAAGTCAGCTCAGGCTCGAACGGGAGAGAGGCTTCCACGGTAGATGAAGGCAAAAAAGATCGGGGTTGGGGGTGGCATGATTTGATTGAGAAGATGGAGAGTGTGGAGTTGGAGAACAAGGGCAGTGTGGCCAGGGATCATCTCGCTCTTGGTGTGTTTCCCTGCACCTCCCCCTCTTCCAATAAAAGAATTCATCCTCTTCTTGTCCGAGCAAGCCCGAAAAGGAACCCAAGCTTGGCGGCACTGTACATACTAATTAAAGACATTTAGAGCGCACATTTCTTGCGTGGCTTCGCACTTCTTTAGCCTTTGCCTCCATTGGCATCGCCATTACACAGCTTTTCCGTCTAAATACGACCATCTCCGAGCGAGCAGGTCTTTCACCTACCGCCCCTGACAGCACGTATCGTCTACGGCAGGTGGGCAAGCCCTTGGGCGCCACATTCTTAGGAATTGCTATCGTGGTACTCCTGGCAGGAAGTAGGAGATACTTTGAAAGCCAGGTACATGTCCAAAACTAGCCGGGCAGGGATCTCAAAGCACAGTAAAGCTGACTTTAAATCTAGCACTGGATCATTCGCAGCAAATTCCCGGCCAGCAGAGGGAGTATCTTCCTGATTACATTCTCGGCTCTGGCTCTGATAGTCACCAGCCTCGTCATCGTGGTGGCCGTCAGCCCAAGTGTTTTCGAGAAGAAGTAGTCTAGCTTTGGCTTTCAAGATGGATATGCCACTGCTCACGAAATGCTACTCCGGCCTTCGAGGACTTTGTTTTCGAAACACAAACTTCCACCGCCGTTCTGGCCCCTTCAACATTTCTCTTCGACGAATATTCGAATGAGACCATGTCCTTCAACGCGTCATTAGCAGCCAGGTCGCCGACGCTTTAAGCGAAGGACGATACTCCAATTGACCGCATCGCAGAGATAGCAGAACGTTTAGGTGAAGTTGAACAGTCACTGGAACGCAAGGACCTGATTGACGGCATTGTTTGAAGTCAAGAGGATCAACAAGCTCATGGTTCGGGAGGCTCGCTTGTGGAATCTGCAGGACTGCCAAGTTGGTGACGGGAGCCTATGTCTCTCGCTTTAGGGCGATAGAACGATGCGAAAAGGCAGGGATCGAGAGACTGATAGGTTCTATGCCTGATCGAAAAGTGTTGGTCGGTAGACTTGTATACTATACACTCGGAACGGTAATGTGGAGGGAAAAGCCTGAGAAAAGTAGATTCCTCTCGAGGTAGTTCACATGTCATGAGTCCACAGGGTCCTTCGCACTTCTTAAACATACTGAACCCCTCAAACAGTGAACAATCCTCTGAAACGTTTTCTAACATTGTTACATTCCCAGCGCTAGCCAACGCTAATCCAACGCCCTGCTTTTATACACTCACTCACTCCTCTTCCTCCTCCTCTCCAGCCGTCCCATTCATCCCACCATGCAGCACCCCATACTCCCCACCCGCCCTCCTCCTTCCCCCAAGCACATCCTTTGCCCACCCAGCCAATTGATAACACCACCCACCCCCCACCAGTACCCCACTAACCACATTCACAACCCTAACAAGCAGCGCCATAAACCCACCTCTCTCCTCCCTAATCGTCAACAATATCGGCTCAATATCAAACTTAAAGAAAATCCCCGGAACGCTGCGTTCAGGCACCGAATGCGATTGCGAAGTAACAGCGTATTGATTCGTGAAGATTGTGGAGGGCGATTGCGGGGAGGGGATGGGGGAGCGGGTGTAGATTGTTGGGACGACGGAGCAGTAGTATTGGTATTTGAAAAAGTGCTCGGGGGTTGTGGCGTATGTTTTGTCGAGGGGGTTGAGGAGGGAGGGGTAGAGGGGTCCGAACGATAATTCGTTGATTATGTGGGAGAAGTTGAATGCTGCACACCATTGTCTTCAATCAGTACGTTTTCCAGAAACGGGTGATATGCAGGGAATGGGGAAGTGGGGAGAGGGACGAACCACTATGATCCAAATGCTGCCCAAACTCCATATACCCATGCCCCCTCGCCGTAATATGAAAATCCCCCTGCACCTTATTCCCCTCCAGACTCCCAAAAACCCTACAAGCCTTCGCCTCCACCCCCCTCTTGACCTTCGGCGTCTTCTTAAACTTCTTCTTCATCCCCCTAACCTCCCCAAGCACGTGTCCAACATGCGTATCCTCCTCCATCTCCCTTTCCAAATCCCCACTCTCCAATTTATGCACCCCCCTCTCCCCATTATCAACCCACCGGTCCCAGTTCGTAGGATCACGCTGGAGGACTACACCGGCTAAGATGCGGTCGCCGGAGGCGTCTTGGACGTTTATGTGGAGGTCATTGCATTGCATGGGCAGGACTATGTCGAGGTTTATTTGGAGGTCGTGGGAGACGCCTTTTTCGACGGAGAAGAGGTGTGTTTCGTGGCCGGTGTACCAGCGGCGGAACTCGGTGAAGGAGAGGAGGATGGAGATGACGATTAGGAGGAGGGTTGCGTAGCCGCCTGTTGAGGAGCGCCGGGTGTAGGTTGGTTTGGTTTTTGCTGGAGGAGGGTGAGTGTTAGCATTGTGTTTGAGGAGAGGGAGCTTGTCCGGGCGTGCGCAACGCTCTTGCGAGGTTGGAATAAGGTGTCTGGGCTCGGACGGAGCGTTCGAGGGATTACAGAATGCGATAGATGGGAAAGACTTACGGAAGGCATCGAAAGACCTAATGCCTTCAGAGAGGCCCTTCTTCTCGCTGAAGGCACTCTCATCGAGTCCATGGTCTGCGAAACCGTTCATGAGGACACCTGTTGCTCATCGAGCCATTGGCGTCGATTGTAATGCATAGACTTGCGCCTGTGAATTGATCAATGCGAAAATGATCGTCAAAGATGACAACGAGGCTATTCTTCGAGGTTGGCGCTCAGCCCTATGGGACATTGCCGTGCGGCAAATTGGAGCGATGGAGGCCAGCGAAGCAAGGTTCCGAGACGTCTATCTGAACACTAAGTATGGCACTCCGGCTCCAACATAGACTACTTTGATGGCATAACCTGTTCATACTACGGAGTTCCTGTGCTTGTATATCTTTGCAGATTCATTTGGAAATCTGGGGTATCTTCTCATATCAAGTATGTACAAGAAGAACAAAGGTACCAGCTGATGTTGACAAGCCAGTAATGACTCCATCAATCTTAGCGCGCATGATGAGCTCCTATGCATCCACCGTAGAGAACTTTTGAAAGCAAGAGCAAGGTCCAAGCCAGTCGGGCTAGATCACATAAGCAATGCTAGCTGACCCAGCAGCCTCTAGAAGGCAAGATCGCAAGTCCACAGTGACACACATTCGGGAGTGATCTTTCTGCAGGCGAGAGCTTGTTTCTGTACAAGGTATCTATGCGCTGTTCCGTATGGTCTTCAGGGCGTAGGTCTTCAACATTGCTGAGCCATTTGTGGGAAGATAGACAGTCGTTCAGGGGTGAAGGAATGACGAAGGCCGTAAGAATCATAAGAAAAGAGAAAGCGCTAGGCTCTGTCAGATGCATACCACTTTCCTAATTTGACTCTGGGATCAGGAGCGAATATCGAGCTATGCGCCTTTATTGAGACTCGTATATCGAAAATTGTTTCAGCGTAACCATCGTGGTACCTTGTCAGGAACAGCGCCTAGTCAGATAAACTCGAGCCATCTTCCAGGACGTAAGTGGCCTGGCCGCTGAGAAGTTCGACCTGTCTATAAGTAAGTACACGCTCAAATATGCAAGATCTGTCTGGATATGCTCACTGTGCATCCCCTCGTATTGCAGTCGTTGTAATTGTCGCCAGAGCAATACTGGCCGTTGCTAAGACCACATTTACCGCTCGTGTCGCCTATGATTTTGACTGTGTAATTCAAAGGCCTGTAGGAGCTTGGGTCGTTTTGGGCTGTGGATGCTATTGAGAGCCAGGTCTTGCCATTGACATCCTGGCCAACGCCAAAGTAAGAGGGTGCCCAATTGCCCATATCAGAACCGTCGGTGCCCCAGATGCAAGCCTCCTGAAGGGGAACTCCTTGGTTGTTGACGTAGTATTGAGCTGTGGTTGAGTCCCCCTCCCATGTGAAATATGTGCTCGCGTCGGGGCAGGTGAGCGGGGTTGTACTCTCAGGTTCGGTGTTTAGGGGAACAGTTTCGTCTTCGGTCCCTGCACTATCACGTTAGCCTCTGAAATTTACTAAGAACCTGCTTTACAAACCAGGATAGTCCGTGCGACATATAGCAGCGTTGTTTGACATCTTGTTCTGGACAGTGACCGCTCCAGTACCCGGAATGCAAAGCTTTTTGGAGAGACCAGGGTTCGTCAAAGCCAGCTTTCCATCTGAATTGCAGGACAGACCGCCAACAGATTGACCTGTGGCCCCTTGCGCTGATGGCCACTGCGACTTTTGATAGCCCGGAGGGCAGGCGTATGAGCACATTGCACCAGGCTTGCATCCTTCGCCCCCGGGTACGGCGGTATCGATGTGAGTAACAGTGTTGCCCTCTATAGTGATGTACTGGATACCGGACCAGCCGCCCATGTTCGCCCACTCGACTTCGATTGGACCATACTCTGAAGGGAACGTCGTGCAATCAAGCTCACCATCTGGAAACTCTGCGTCAAGCCCCTGACCTCCTGGTGTATTGTCAAAAGTCGGAGACGGAGTTTGACTTGGGGATGGCAAAGCCGCGGATGAGCTGATTGGCCCTGTGGAGAATGAAGAAGGTATCTCAATTGGTGATGGTGCCGCAACGGAGGAGCTGGCTGGCGTCATGAAATTCGAAGCCGAAGCCAAACTTTTACTTGGAGACGCTGCAGCCGTGGACGCGGTGGTTGATAGCGTTGGAGTTTGAGGAGTCTTGACATTCGCGGCCTCCGTCACAGAGTCGTTGGACGCGGCGGGTGAAGATGTAGTCACGGGTGTGACGCTTGATACTTTGATGGTAGCTGAATTGGTTGCCTGAGTCGAGAGAGTAGTCGGTGTGACATTTGATGACACAGCAGTGACTGAGGTGGTGGGGACAACCGAACCGAATTGAGAAGGACATGGTGGAGGATTAACAGTACCATCTTTCCATTTCAGAGTCCCATCTTTGAGGCCCGCGCATACCTCGGACTGATCGACCAGCTGACCATTGAAGTCATAAGCGATCACAGTTGGGCCGGGGACGTTGACAGTCTTAATTGCACGCGCATGTAAGTGGGCATGATGGTGATGATGCGGTGTAGGCGACGCTACGACGACAGAGCCAGCCGTCGCAAGCGTCACCAGAACATTAGAGAACGAGCGCGTGCGCATTCTTTTGATAGGACCGACCGTAAGGTACAACGAAGGGCAGGCACTGAACCTCTCCAGAATTACGGTGGAAGAAGTGCACACTGGGGAGGTCGGGTCCCGGTCACTGATAACCACGCAGGGGCTGTTGTTGATCCTGTCACTCAAGCCAGTTAGCAGCGCGTCAAAAAGGGCTATAACAATCAGTCAAGCAAGCCGGAACACAAGAAGGTCAAATACAACAGTATCGCCGTGTTCTATCATACTTTTGATAGACGTGGAGGTCAGGGTATTCTAAGTATGTGTTGAACGTACAATTTGCTCGTCACTAATACGACTGATCGCGTCGTTTGTGTTCTGAATCTGAAAGAGTGAGTTGCCGGGCAGCTGGAAAATGAGTGGCAGGAAGTCTTGTTGCTTGCTTCCGAAAGAGAGGATGTAACAGTGGCAGAGATGTACTGGAAATGATTAGATTAATATAAAGGGAACGTTTGTCAATGAGTGTGTTGGGTGGCAAGAGATAATCCAATGTTTTGGTATGTGAGCCGGGAACGACTAGAAGGGAAATCACGTGGTTCGACCAATTAGACCTGATGAGGCTATTCACTCTCACTCCAGTCCGATACAGGCAATAGGACCCTAAGAAACGCAGAACATCGTCAAATTAAAAGTTTTGTCACCTACCAGATAGAATGCTTGTTGGGTCTTGATCTTTTGGGGCAAAGGGCTGTTGCCTGTGAGTCTATGGCTGATGGATAGAGATAATGCTGGTTGCTAGGTGCGGAGCGCGTTGCCGTGGGGTTTCTTAGGAGGTTCGGTGAAGAGATGTAGTGAGTGTGACTGTAGGGAAGCTTTTGCAGCTTATTTGATGATTATACGAAAAGATTGTTTGTCGTTGGCTTGCTGACAGTTGTACTCAATGACTTATTGATTGACAACAGGAAGGTGCGAGCAAAGTCGTGGCGTAAGTAGGTCTATATACTGCTTATTACGTCTTCTCACAGCCCAACACAATTGACGCCGCTATGGCATGCTACTAAGGGAACCCAATGGAGAAGCCCGTATCACTCTGGACTGGGAAAGTATCACGGCTCACCGAACTATCTCGTCCGTTACTCGTGGGGCAAAAAGTTTTGGGGACCGGTCTTGGATATGCAACTGCTCCATGTTCATCAATTACGAAGCTCTTCTGAACTCAATCACCGTTTCGCATGGCGGGATTCCTGTCACGTGTTACAGTGGTGGAGAGCCTTGAGGAAGTTCAAGTGGGTGTCGTCGTGGGTTGTTCCGGCATGCGTAAGCCGCTCCTGTCCCTGACACCGTCATTCACAACACCAAATTGACTTCTTTCGTGCCTGTGGTACCTGAGGGTCGTCCCGCTAGTGGCACATGCATCCGGTAATGGAGGCTAGCGAGCATGGTCTGGAAAGGAAAGCCATTTTTGAACCAATGTCGAAATCAACAATTGTTCGAGATGCAACATTCTTGTAGCACAATCTAAGACTCCCTGAATTGTCTGGTATCGATATTTGCGCAAGACCTTGCTACTTCTCTGGTATTCGATCAGGAGGGTTTACATGCATGTACTGGTCTCCAGGCACAAACGTGTCCCTCATGTTGCTTTGACCTCCTCATTCGTACTTGCTAACTCCTTCGGCGAGGAGAAATTCATTGTGGAAACACTGACCAAAAGAGACCGACCTTGTTTGAAGTCAGGCTAGAAAGTTGGGGTCTAGAACTTCGCTGGAGAAGAGAACGGCTGTGGATCGGAAGACGTTCAACTCCCGCAGCTTCCTTACAAGGCGATGCACGACATCTCTTGAATGCAGTGCATTCGAAGAATAGAAAGTGACGGTGAAGTAAGACATGACGTCCGCAGTCTCTCTCGGTCAATATGCAGCAGAAGCGGTACACGTGCTCGAAGAACTGGAAAGATCAGATCTGTTACATGTCTGGACAGAAAATTGAAAGTCTCCGAGGTCGCCGTGGATGATCCACCTGCTTACGTACCCGGGCGCGCTAGGAGGACTCGTACAAGCTGTACGAAGTAACCTTCGTAGGGAAGTGCCGTTGGGAAAAGTCAACCAGGGCCGTCATCCGAGATCCTTGGTCATCGGGTGGAAATGCTCCAGAGAAAACCATTCTCTGAGTAATCGATTGCATTGAAAGAAAACGCAATACAGGTTACGGTCTGCGTACGTCAACATGCCCTCAAACTCAGCTAATTTTCAACATCATTCGGAATTGAAGATACTTTTTGCTACTAAGGTGAGAAGTAGCGACGACGTATTCCTGCTTGGGTGAAGCATAGACCTGGAACATATAGCAGAAGCGTGTGCCCGTGCAAAGCTGAACCAAAGACATAGCATTCCATTGTTACATACCTACATACGAAAAGCAGTTGCACTGATGTGAACCTGAATCAATGTTCTAGCTTTACAATCCACTGCTCCTCCTCCCCATCCTCCACCTCATCATTCATCTCGTCGTCCGTATCCAGCGATAGCTCTTCTATCACAGGCATCTCAAAAACAAGTCCCTGCGTCCCCCAACCCTTGCGGCTCGGATCCCTGGGAAATCGCTCCTCTCGGTGCTCGAAACGCTTCCCCCCCATATTGCTCCCGCTGCTTCGTAGCCAAACAACTGGCCCATCTTCGGACATGTCACTCTCCAGTGCGCTGGAAGCTTTAGTCTCGCGTCGTTTCTCACCCTTGGCATTACCGTTAGTCCGCTTCTCCTTCTGTGCCGCCGCTGGAGCCTCAGCAGCCTCTCTCTCCTTCCTCTCCTTCTCCTCATCAACCCACTTCTTCCAACGGAAATCACTCCGCCTCACACAAGTCCGCACCCCACACTCGAGACAATATTCCATATGGCCATTAGCGCGGCATGCATTGCAGTAAGTGCGGGCGTCCCAAGTCCTCGTCCTCCAGTATCCAATACAACGGCCAATAACTGGTGTTGGCGTGTCCATTCTTGAGGAGGCGGGTCTGTCGAGGTTGAGATAGAAGATTATTTCGAGTCTGGCGCAGTGGCTTAGTTTGGGTTTGGGGATGGAGGCGTAGAAGTGGCGACTGGTGTTTTTGAGGCAGAGAAGGTTGACGGGATCGAGGTGCGAGGTTACGGTGTCGAAGAGTTCGCGGGGTAGTCTTTCGAGAACTGATTTGTTCTTGAGGGTTGGCTTTTGCGGCATGCTCGTGGAAAGGGTGAGTCGTTGGAAGTGTTGAAGACTTGGTGAGTCCATTGTTGATTAAGACGGATCAAGATTCGGTTGAAGGTATGTGTTGGTTGTGAGGCCTGCTTCGAGGTTTGACTTGCTGGAAGTGGTAGTGCTGTGCTTCTGTGTAGGTTGTGAGATCTGCTTCGACTTTTGACTTGCTGGAAGTGGTAGTGCTGTGCTGCTCTAACTAGGATCAAGAAGGCTTTCGCTAGTTGGAAAAGTTGTATGGAGTGAGTATGTGGAATAATACGAAAGCAAGCAGGATTCAATTCTCCTTTAGTATTCAGGTAATGCATTTTCATGTGCTCTGAAATTAAAGCCATGTGAAAATATTTTGAAAATTCGAGAGTATTGGAGGATGTTAACAAGAATCACATGTGCTTCAGTTGGAATTAGTTGTGCAATCGTCATCATATCTATCATGTGAATCGCTCAATTCTTCTGCGAACGACTTGTCTACTAGGTCCATCATGGTACTGTTCTGAGTAAGTGCAAGTGGCAGAGAATTATTTCCAACTATATATATAGAGCCTGAGTCACAATGTGAGAAGGGCAGGACGAACAAGGTGCGGAAGGAAAAGACAATCAACAGCAACACGTGAAGGGAAAGATTGATGGACCATCATCGAAGTTCGATTCACATGAAGACTTGCACAAGATGTTTGCGCAGAAGGTGCTCTTGGCATACACGAATGCGCTAAAGAGCTAAAGCGCAATAGCAGAGAACTAGTTCTAGAATCGGACTAGCTTTATCGTCTCCATTCGTCTTATCATCACTGACGTCTTTTGCGTCCACGGAGAAAGCGCAATACAAGCTCTAGGAGTCAAGTAGTGCTTGATAGTCGCTGCGTTGCAAGTGAACCCTGATGGCTTTAGTATCTGCCTTATCAGCAACCATGGATCAAACGTTGCAGCCGTCCTGTATTTCTGTACTCTATTCTCGGCGCGTTGAGATTGAACATTCAACGGACACACGGCCTCTCTTTCCTTGCACGCTTCTTCCCCCAGATTCATTATCAAGATATCATGGGTGAGAAGCTTCACAGGCTTTCACCGACGGAGCTGTTAGGTCAACCCATCACCCTACCTTGCGGTCTGACATTACCGAATCGCCTTGTCAAATGTCCAATGCAGGAGACTCTCGCGACCCCGCCAGTCTATGACCCTCCCATAGACAAGTTTCGGAATCTGTACAAGCAATGGGCCAATGCTAAGTACGGACTGATCATAACGGGCCAGGTCCAGATCGATATTCGTTACCTGTCCATCAAAGGAGATGTGGTCTGTCATGAAGATTCATTGAAGGAACCGCATTTTAGTAAGTGGAAAGAATGGGCACAAATCGCACAAGCAGCGGGTACTCCTTGTATCGTACAACTGGCGCATCCAGGACGGATGAGTCCGGCTGGTGCAGGCAACAGACCCTCAGATATGGAAGCCATCTGTGCATCTTCGGTACCGGTAAAGCTGGGAGAAGGTTGGCTTAACAAGAAGGTACGCAAGTCTTACCTCTTCCCTCAGTATTGCTGGCGGCTTACCTTCAGATCAGGCATTGGATGCCGTTCTAGGTACGCCCCGAGAAGCAACTTTAGAAGATATAGATTTTGCGGTGGCATCTTGGGTTCGCGGCGCCGTGTTGGCGAGAGAGGCCGGCTTTGCAGGATGCCAACTTCATGGAGCCCACGGCTTCTTGCTATCCCAATTCCTTAGCCCACATACTAATCGTCGGACGGATGAGTACGGCGGATCGCCAGAGAGAAGGCTCACGCTTTTGAAACGCCTAGTAAAAGAGATCCGAGAAGTCTGTCCAAGGCCACACTGTCTTTCTGTCAAGTTAAACTCTGTAGACTATATGGACGCAGGGACCGGTTTGTCCACAGATGAGGGTCTGAAGCAAGTCAAATGGTTGGTGGAATGTGGTGACGTAGATTTCGTGGAGATATCTGGTGGAAACGCTGAGAATAAAACCTCAAAGCTGCATAGTAAGCTTCTGGCTGCTTCCGTTCCCGTGGATTCGCTAACGCAGATTTTCACAAGACTCGTTTGGGGTGAAGACGATAGACAAGGCCCCCAAGATGTCGGAAAGCACTCGCATTCGAGAAGCCTATTTTACCGAATTCGCAGAGAGAGTCCAAGATCTGAACTCAACCGTCCCGATTCAGCTCTCTGGAGGTTTTCGCTCGAGGACCGGCATGGCGGATGCGATTGACTCTGGCGTCTGTTCTCTCATTGGCCTTGGGCGTAGTGTTGTCCTTCAGCCAGATCTCCCAGCGGCTGTCTTGCTCAACCCATCCCTTCCGGACGAGGAGGCTTTTGCAAAGTCCCACATCGTCAAAGGTCAATGGTTCGCCAACATGATTCCCGTCAAAATTGTGGGTGCTGGCCTCGCGATCCAATTCTTTTATCACAACATGCGAAGAATGGGCAATGGACTGAAGAGCGATCCTAATATGAGCATCCCGTCCATGGTCATCAAAGATATCCTGGAGACATTCCGTAGTGGGCTGCTCCAGACAGTCGAGCGGATGCTGCAGAGCTTCTCTTGGCAGAGCAAAGCTACAAACATAAGATGAGGGGACGATGACTGTATATACTAAGACGACTTCAATGGTAAGAAGCCTGTGCTGCTTGCCAGGATGTCAATGCGTCGTTCAATGGTAGGATAACCAAGTAGAGGCACTTCTGCGCACAGCCTAGCCCTCGTTCATTCACTGACTTCCTTGCTCAGGTGGAGGGAAGAGCGACGAGGTGCACGGCTCATTACCAAAGGATTTGGTAACCATTTAGCTAGGTCAAGTGGACATTAGTCACCACGAGCAAATCTGTACTATACCGGAGACGGTATCTAGAGAGCGAGCGAGGCATGAGAAACTCTCAAGTATGAGATCTCGATGGGTGTATCCTCTGTAGAATGTTCCTGAGCTGTAAAGTTGTCGCGATCTTGGAAGTTAGATCATTGTTGTCTCCCGCCAGAAACTGCGGGCCAGTCAGCGAACGGCGCCCCACCACGGTTGCGCCAAAACTTTGACGTACTCTCGGTACAATTTTTCCATCCAAAACCTCCCTCAACACACTTCCTCGCTGCCAAAGGGGACCCAATCGCACACAAACAATCATTAGAACCGCAATCATGGGCTATACTAAAGATGACGAGCTCGCCATCAACACGATCCGTCTATTGGCCGTGAGTTGTGCCCCGCCATTGCTCCCAATAAGGCTTCTGCGATTGAGCTATAGACTGCATCGCACCCCATTTCCTTGCCATCAATTGAGTCAATGAGCTTGCCCATGCTTACAATGCTCTCTCCATACAGGTTGATGCCACCTTCAAAGCTAACTCCGGTCATCCCGGGGCACCCATGGGCATGGCACCTGTGGCCCACGTTATGTTCAATAAGTTCATGAACTTCAACCCCAAGAACCCTGACTGGCTCAATCGAGATCGCTTCGTTCTATCGTGGGTGATTTCAATACCAGCACAGCCTCCTCCTCTCGTGCCGCCAGCAAGTCCATCCAGCTCAAGCTGTTGGCTTGGTAATGGAGCTTGATCTGAACACAGAGAACAATTGTGCTTTAAACGTGCCAAGTTCTTGATATTGACGTGGCGTCTTCGATAGGAACGGCCATGGCTGCATGTTACAGTACGCTCTTTTGCATCTGTTCGGCTACAAAGTATCAATGGATGATCTGAGAGCTTTTCGAGTACGTTTCCCCAGATTCGTTTCATATGAGCAACATGAATTGAATACTGACCAGCATGACAGCAAGTCGATAGCATTACTCCCGGACATCCAGAAGCTCAAGACACGCCCGGTGTTGAAGTTACCACGGGTCCTCTCGGTCAGGGTTTCGCAAATGCTGTCGGTCTTGCAATGGCGCAGGCCCACGAAGCAGCAGAGTTCAACAAGCCTGGATTCGATTTGATCAACAACCACACATACTGCTTCTTCGGAGACGGATGTGCTATGGAAGGCATAGCCAGTGAGGCTGCCAGCACTGCTGGCCATCTTCAGCTGGGAAACCTCATTATGGTCTACGATGACAACCACATCTCGATTGGTGAGACAGGGTAATTACTGATGCTTTGTTGGACACATGCTGACATACTCTCTAGACGGTGATACTAAGGTCGCCTTTACCGAGGACGTAATGAAGCGATTCGAAGCCTATGGCTGGCACACACAGTGGGTGAAGGACGGTGACCACGACTTGGAAGGCATAGAAAAAGCTCTCCAAATTGCTAAGGATGTCAAAGACAAGCCCTCGGTCATCAAGCTCACGACGACCATCGGCTTTGGTTCTTTACTACAAGGTACTGGTGGCGTGCACGGTAACGCGCTGAAAGAAGACGACTGCAAGCAGGTCAAGAAGAAGTTCGGCTTCAATCCCGAAGAGTCGTTTGTTGTACCCCAGAAGGTCTACGATATGTACCATGCTCACGCTGCTGAGGGAGCCGCTAAGGAACAAGAGTGGAACAAGCTGTTCGAAGAGTATGGCAACAAGCACAAGGCCGAGCATGCCGATCTCTTGCGAAGACTAAGTGGCAAGCTTCCAGAGGGCTGGGAGCAGAAGTTGCCCACGTACAAGCCTGGAGACAAGGAGATAGCAACCCGAAAGACTTCGGAGGCCACATTGGAAGCCATCCACGAGGCGGTACCCGACCTTATCGGAGGTTCTGCCGACTTGACAGGTTCGAACAACACTCGATGGAAGAACGCGGTCGATTTCCAACCTCCGGTACTTGGCATCGGTGATTGGGGAGGTCGATATATCCGATTTGGTGTACGTGAGCATGCCATGGCTGGTATCATGAATGGTATTGCGGCATACGGCACCCTTATCCCCTTCGGAGGCACTTTCCTCAACTTCGTTTCTTACGCTGCCGGAGCTGTCCGCCTCTCATCTCTCTCCCATTGTCGTGTCATCTACGTTGCCACCCACGACTCTATCGGTCTTGGCGAGGACGGCCCTACACATCAACCGATCGAGACCCTTGCTCACTTCCGTGCTCTACCCAACATGATGGTCTGGCGTCCGGCTGACGGCAACGAGACCAGTGCCGCCTATTACGTTGCCTTGACTTCTAAATCCACTCCCAGCATCCTCGCCCTAACTCGTCAAAATCTGCCTCAACTCGAGAACTCGACCCTCCAGAACGCCATCAAAGGTGGCTACGTCTCGGTCGAGAACGAGAAGGCCGATATTACACTGGTCAGCACAGGTTCAGAAGTCTGTATCTGTATCGAGGCAGTCAAGTACCTCAAGGATAAACACAATCTCACAGCTCGCGTTGTCTCTATCCCCTGTTTCGAGGTCTTCGACACACAATCTAAGGAATACCGTCTCAAATGCTTACCAGACGGCATCCCATCGTTGAGCGTCGAGGCTATGTCCACTATGGGCTGGGAACGCTACTCCAATGAGCAGTTCGGATTGAATCGATTTGGTGCTAGCGGTCCATACAAGGACGTCTACAAGGTAAGTAGCTGATCAATCAGTAAGAGCAAAGTATAATTTTGCTGACTCAACTTAGAAATTCGAGTTTACCCCAGAAGGCATTAGCAAGCGTGCTGTTGCCACAGTCGAATTCTACAAGGGCTCTAAAGTCCGCTCGCCCATCAACCGCGCCTTCCAGCAACTCATTTAGGTGGAGTATTTGCTGGTAGTCTCGGTGATCCGATCTGAATGCGATGGTAATGCTTAAGCTTTATGACTTGCACTTTACGAGCGCTCGAAAATAGATAGATACATTCTTAGCGGAATTGCAAATCACGGAGTTTCTTTGTCATCCCCGTCCTCCATCCCAATCCTCGGGATGGTGCTGCACGTTCCCGTGCTAAGTACCTATCGGAGTGTGCCATCGATGGCTCTATATTCTAAATACACACTCACTACACTTCGCTTCATCTACTCTCCTTCTCACTCATCTCCCCTACATCCAACGCAACCAAGAAACGACTTACACAATTATAAGCCGCCACCGTAGCGGTGATTTCCACCACTTCATTATCTCTAAACAGCCTCTTCAGAGGGGCAAAGACCTCATCCGGTACCTTTACCCTGACAGTCATAGCATCAGTATAAGCCAGCACAGCCCTCTGCCTCTCATTCAGATTCCCAACCACCTCCCCCTCTCCTTTACCACCTCCTCCAATCGTATCTTCCCACCCCCTCCACGCCTTCCTTGATCTGATCTCCTCCGCAGCCTCCTCGGTCAAACCCCCTTCAGCCTTCAAGATTGGAATATGATGTTCCCATTCGAAGTCTGCACCGTTGAGAGCGGCGACGCGGCAGATGCAGAGTTCGCGGATGTCGGCTGGGAGGGAGGTTTGGGTGCGAATGGAGCCAAGGAAGGATGACCAGCCTGAGGCTACGGCGGGGGAGTGCAGGAGGGCGAGGTCGAGGGGGAGGAGAGGGTTGGGGGATCGGCGGGCTGCGACTTGGGTGTAGGCCGCTGCTGTGATGGGACCTGAATTTGTGGGGGCGGTGGATGGTGCGTAGGGGAGGCGCATTGTTGGTCGTTGCGAGTGGAAGCTGCCGTTAGGATGAGCCTTGGCTTGCCGCTGACAGATTGCTGATAGATTCGAGGGATAATCGGTGGTCACCGAAATAAGACTTGGGAGAATTAACGGCTGCGAATGGTGGCCGGTTAGAGACGCTTTGGTGGTGGAGAGTCGTTGGGGGTTGTGTCGTCAGTGCGCGCCTTGGCCAGTAGCTAACATGACTCGTTAGCAAGCCTAAATGGATCCTTCGCTGTGGATCTAATGGGATGTTGCTGGGACTGGAGAGCATGTTTGATCAAGACACCTTGTTAGTAACTTAGTGGAGAGTTACAATGATATGCGGGCGAAAGACGGACTTCCTGCTAGGGTTCGGGAGATGGCATCTCTTTCATTGCCGTCAACACCCGTTGACATTTGCCTTATTTATATGGATGCACTCGGAAACGCCCCTCAGCCTTCCATCATGGCGAGTAAGCCCAACGCTATTGTTATCGCGCATTATCTATTAGCATGATGCGGCTTATTGTCTGACTTCTCCGGTGGAAAGCGTTCCTTGGGCTCGAGGGAGAGAGCTTATTGGCCTTTAGCCTGTGAGAGGATCGTTCTAGAAGACGATTAGAGGCAGTCTAGAAGGTGCCTTGTCCCCTAGCGCTTCGGATGCTCAGTTGCGAATCTGCCGGTTCTGTTCTTCAAAGAGCTGCCATTGGATCTATGGCGTCTTCTCCGGTCTTCCCCTCTTGTTCAGAAATCAAGTGCGCACGTTGAATTTTTACTGATCCATATCTTACTCATGCATTCGGTTGTAGCACCTGCATTTAAACCAACCATAACCATTCCATGCTTCAGACGCATGTTGGCGGCTTGTTTGGCTTGCTACTCCTGCATGTGGCACAGATCTTACCTTGCTTTAACGAGACTTGCCTAAATCTCCTAGGCTAGTGTTGCGAATGGCCCTTCGATGACACGGCCCACCTTGTGTCTGGTAAGGCAGGCTGGCCTGGTGGATGCGCCATCGTTCCTATTTCAGGGATATTGAGCCGTACCCATTATTATTATTTGCAAGCGTGTCCGAGGAATCTCGGTTTGCTTCAGGTACCGCTGTAGTAGTGTACCATCTAAATTTATTCTATCTTAAAGTATCATATATGCAGCATGTCTCTCGGTGTTATTATTCCTCGACTGCTGCATTCTCCTCGGATTGTTGTTATTATCAATGATCTGCATTTCCTTCCAGAATATGTCGATCCCCACAAAGCGTGCTTGTGATGCTTGTCATCGCCGTAAGGTAGGATGATGCTTGCACTTTCTACACTACCTATCACAGTTCACTTACAATCATACAATAGGTTCGCTGCAATAGCCGCCAGCCTTGTGGAAATTGCAGTCAAGCTGGATTGTCTTGCACTTACGATGCTATTCCTCAAAAGAAAGGTCCAAAGGGCAGCAGGGCTAAGGTCATCTCAGAGCTCAGAGAGACGCAAAAGCAGACAGATTTGGCTCAGGCGAGCCAAAGTTGCCGAAGCTCTACGAGTCCTCCATCATCACCAAGATATGGACGAGCCTCGGATCTCTTAACCAGGGAATTGGTTGAGAGCTGCACGGAGTTCTTCTTTGTGCACATGTACCCAACGATGCCAGTCTTATATAGAGAGCAGCTTCAGCAGGCTGTTGCGGAGATGGGCCACTCCGTGGAGTCCTATTGCCTTGTGACCTCCCTCTGCGCCTTCATGCTCATCCAACCCGGGATCATGCTCAAGGAAAGCCCTGCCTTCGATAGAGCACCTGGCTCAGTCACTAGCCCAAAGCTAGGCTCCATCTTGATGGAGGAGGCCGTCCGTGTCCGCAAGGGCTATGACTACATAGAGAGCCCTTCAATTACTACCTGCATTACATCGTTCTTCTTATTCGGTTGCTGCTTTGGTCTTCACAAACACAACAGCGGGTGGCTCCACCTCCGTGAAGCTACGGCACTAGCTCAAATCCTAGGCATGCAAGACGAGAGTAGTTACGCATTTGACAACGTCATCGAGAACTCTAGGAAGAGACGACTGTTTTGGTTACTATTCGTGACAGAAAGGTAAGTCACGGTGGTTCATGTCGTCTAAATCGGACCTTGTTCCCCAAGCGCTCTATTGTCGTTCCACCCGCTACAATCTCCGGCTAACGTAGAGGTCCTACCAGGGCATACGCTTTGCAAAAGCATAGACCACTGACTCTCCATGCCACAATCGGGCTTCCGATACTCGATCAAGATTCGTCCCTAGCCGGCTTCATTCACCTAGTAAATCTCTACCGCCCCTTCGACGACAACTTCATTGGTCTTTGGAACAAATCACGAACAGACTGCTCACCGTTCACGCTCGCTCGTCTGCAACAACAGCTCACAGAAGCCCTGCCCACATTCCTGAATACCACAGAGAGCCAGGCCGCAGACCTACGAACATCGCAGCAATGGCTACGAACAATGGTCTGGCAGCTTTCTATTGCTAATGGCTTCCTATCCTCCAACTCCCAAGACACATCAATGACATTTCGCTTCCCAATCGAGATCGCCAAAGATCTCGTAGCGGTAACCACCCAATTCTCAAAAGAGTCAATGGAGGTTCATGGCATCGGCTTGGTCAGTTTCCTCAAATACATCCACCACACATTCTACGTTATACTGACGAGAGTACGTCCAGATTGAAAAGGTCTTCGACGTAGCTTGCACCCTTATCGACGTAATGTCCTGCGTGCCTGTCCCATCCTCACCACACCCTTACGAACCCGGTCCCCAAGAATACCTCAACCAGCTCCTCACTCTCATCTCCACCCTTCGAGGTGGGGAGTCCCGCTACTTACCTCTCATAATGACCAAGATACGCGACACCTTACCAACAATAATCTCGGCCCTGCCTCCAGACTTGGCCAAGAAGATGGGCGGCAACGGGGCAGACAAGTCCCAGCATGAAGGCACCCCGAGCTCTACGGGCTCGAGTCCGTACTCCACGCCGCCAATTTCGCATTATTATCCGCTGGCTTGACTTAATCCCGAAGAGGACAATGGTCGATATTGAATAGCAGACCACGCCCGCGTTGCAGCTCGCAGGGACACTACGAGTCACGATCAGCATCATTGAGCGGACCTTTCCAGCATAAAGATACCCATCCCAGCTACTTGAATGCTTCGCCTGAATCTGAAGTCGATAAGGCAGCAGCATGCCTGGAATCTATGGTCTCGCAGCCTCTCTCTCGGAGATACAGAAGACCCGCCTCATAGCTGAGTCAACAAGCGTGCGAATCACCCTCGGCTACCTAGTATTTGAGGCTTTCATCTACTCCTGGCCCGTCTCAATTCGCGGATTCACTCTGAGCAGAGGAGATTTTGGAAGAATTGGGTCGAAGTGCATCAGGCGAGAGGTATCAAGCTTGCAAATACATGACGAGTGCGATCGAGGTTAGGGCCACGACGAAGGTATTAAACGTGAGCTTGGGAAGGGTGGAAAGGAAGGGAAAGGCAAGGAAAGGAAAGGAAAGGAGGAAGGAAAGCTGAGGCAGATCGAAGCAGCGACGTTTATGTAGATACCCGCCCTGATGATCCACGCATGATTTGATCTGAGCCAGGGTTCTCAGGCAAAGCAGTCGAGAATAGAGAGTGGCATGTAGATAGATATCTAAATATATTGATGATTCACGAAGCCACATCAGACATCATCAGGACTGTGATGAGATGCAGATGGTGGTCTTAAGCATGACATTTTTGCTGCTGCTATTTGATTTTAATTTGGGTATCTATCTGACGCCACCTTCGTCTATCATGCAACATGCAACATGCAACATGCAAACCCCACTTTATACCATCATACCAAGTATGTGTGTATATTCATTCATTACCCATACAACAACACCCCCTTTACCCCCTCACCTCAGCGCCTTCCGCGCAAAAGTCGGCAACACGAAACTCGCCTCATGAATCTCCTTATTATAATACCGACACAACTTCTCCTCCTCCTCGAGCCCCCAGCTCCTCAACGGAACCTTCATATCCCTATCCTTATCCTTACAACAGACCATGAACCCGATCTGTCCGCTCGGGTACGTAGGGATCGTAGTATACGCGTATTCGACCGTCGGGAAGACCTCTCTGCAGGATTTTTTAAGGTCGGTGATGAGCGCGAGGTGGAGCCACTGGTTTTCCGCTGCGGGAGTCGTTAGCTTAGTGATGGGGGTGGGGTTTTGCTGCAGTCAGGGCTGCAGTCGGAAGGGAAGGGACGAACAACCTTGCGTTGTCATAACGCCTCCTGCTTTTAGCGCTCCGAAGAGGAGTTCGAAGTATGGTTTCTGGAAGAGACTTTCTGCTGGGCCTTCCGGGTCGCTGCTGTCTGTGATGATGACGTCGAATTGGTTTTTTTTGTCGGCGAGGAATTTGAAGCCGTCGCCTATGTGGGTTGAGACGTTGGGGTGTTGAAACCCGATGCTCATGCCTGGGAGGTATTTTTTGGACAGCCGGATTACGGACTCGTCGATGTCGCAGAGGATGGCTTCTTTGACTGTGGAGTGTTTGACTACTTCGCGGAGGACGCCGCCGTCGCCGCCGCCTATGACGAGGACGTTTTGGGGGTTCGGGTGGGAGTTCATGGCGAGGTGGGTTATCATTTCTTGGTAACTGTTTCCGTGGGCTCATTTTAGCAATGTAGCCGTGGCATAAGGGAGGACGAGAAAGCGTACGCGAACTCATCACGCTCGGTGCATTGTATGACATTGTCAAGGACGAGGACGGTGCCGTGGTCGCTGGATTCGAAAATGAGGACGTCTTGGTATTTGGACTTTTCGTGGTGGAGGACTTGGTTCACTTTGAGGGTCATGGCTTGACCAGGCCACATGTTGGAGATCTCGCGGAACCAGCCATCTAGGTAAATTGTAAGCCGATGTTCGTCGTACTGGGGTGCTGGAAGGGTTCTCCAAGTACCTTTGATCGTGGGATGCGTGATCTCAGTCATTGTCACCACGTCTGCGGGGCTGTGTTCTTGAAGAGGTATATAAAGAACAGCAAGACGCTCCTTGTGAGTGATCAGTAGTCTCTATCGTTTGTGGACTGACGTAAATGGTAAAATAATTTTTGAAGCCTCAAACGTAATTTTGGCGTACGTATTGTGCGTGGACTTGCCTCAAGCGGGCTGGTCAGTATTTTGGGAATTGCCTCATATATGTTGAGGTTTTCCAGTCCTAATCAGCTGGCTACATGCATATGCACCGTAATATGAGTGGCAGCGCCTGTCTCCAGCTGAAGGAGGCGCGACATGTATGCAACGGTCCGCCCTGTCTCTGGGCAATCCTTCCCAACGAAGCACGTCCTACTCAGTCACAGGCTATGCATGGACTGGAGATCTACAGCACAAGAGACTACAGCGTTCTTCTCCAAAGTCCCAGGCAGGCTGATGACATCTGATGAAAAAAGTGTTCGCGTCAATCGGCGGCAGTGTAAGGCCAATGACACTGTGGTCCCAAAGGCATGCAAGCAAGGAGCTCCAGGACCGAGATCAAAAAATAAGATTAATCATTTGAATCTCCCGTAGGAGAATTTCAGAGATTAAACTGAAAAGAACAGATACTACACTTGATCTAAGCCAAAAGGCAAAGAGAGCTAAAGAAGGAAAAGAAGAAGGGAGAGAGCGGGATAGAAAACTTGTTAAGTATTATTCGGACCCCGCTAAGATCGCGCTAACTGTTCACACCTGCAACCCGGCGCTGGCAGTGCCAAGAACCACTCCACATGCGGTCAAAAGATTATCCGCCACTCCCCAAGTCTAGGGTAGGTAGGCAAACATAACAAGAGTACATTTATACTACTAGAAGAGTCACAGGTGTATTAATCGTTAGACCCAAATTGTTCAGAGTTCTATAAATGGCGATCTCCATGTGCCGAACCTTCTCATCAAAGCCAGTCGTACCAGGTTTCAAAGAGATATAGATGGTATGGATCGGTTGGAGGTTGGCGGGCTATCTTTTCCGCCGCAAGCCTGCATAACCTGGAGGCGGTCACACGGGCTTATAGCTCAGCAGGGGTAGAAAAAAGTTCCGCTGGGGTAGAAAGTTTATCTGGGGTAGAACTTTTTTTTTTCTACCCTAGATAAGCTTTTTATATATACTAAGTATTAGTTATAGTTATACTTAGCTAAGAACTTTAGCTTAGTATATACTTCGCGTACGCTAAATATTTATAAATATAGGTTACTATATATATACTTTACGTATACCTAGCGTATTTTATTTATAATATATATACCCTTATATCCTCTTCTATTATAATATAAGCTATACCTACTCCTAATATATACCTAAACTTAACTATTATTAATATAACTCTTTTTTTAAGTTCGCTACTATTATAAATATATTATACGTATAAGCTAGACTTATCTATATATATATAAATATCTTAAATTAACTTTAATAATATATAGGTATAAGGCGCTTAGAACCCTACGAATAGAGTATACTACTATAATAAGTATATACTATATATATAATAAGCTTATATTAATCTTAAGATATAAGGCTAATCCCTAATACTAATATTAGTTAGGTCCCTCTAAGTATATATCTTACTATACTAAGATTATACTTAGTAGATACTAATATTATATATAGTCTAAGCTATAGCTATAGCTACTAGAACTCTAGATAAATCTTATAAGACTATAGGAGCCTAATATATACTAAACTTATATAGTACCGCCCGTTACCACCGCCTAAAACGCTTATATATATAATCGAACTACTTAGTAATATATACTAAGTATATATAGAAGTACTAAACCCCGCAGCTATTCTATCCTTATTAAATACCCTTATATATATAGTATATAACTTCTATATACTTTAAGTATATACTAACGTTATATAGATATAATATTAAAGTTAATAGAGTAACTTAGTATAGCTTAGTATTTAGCGCCTAACTAGTAGTAAGGGGAATATATACTAAGTATATATAAGGGTTATACTTATATTAACTTAGTTTTAGTATTATTTAAGAGAGTAGTATCTAGGGGCTAGTAAGTTTCAAACTCGATTTAAGCTATATATATACTAAATATATATAGTTATAAATCTATTAAGGCGAAATATTACTTAGGCTATATAGATTACTAGGTTAAAGTATATAGTTAGTATATATTAAGTATATACTATACTTATATTAAATAGTATAATTCGCTTATTCGTCCTTTCGCGTATATAGCGAAACGTATTATATCTAAATAAACTAAGGTATACTTAGCCTATCCTAAGTATATACTTAGCTAATATTCGAAGATATAGATAAGCGAACGGTTACCTTAATAGGTATACTATAGAATACGAATAGATAGCGTAAGTTAACTATATACTATATATAAGCTAAGCTAAAGTTATAAAGTACTTTTAATCCCTAGTTCGCTACTATATTTAGTACCTACTTCTATTATATAGTAAGTATAGTATATACTCTCTATAAACTTACTATATATTACTATTTATCTCTATATATATACTTATTTATTCTAACTTAAGTTTAATCTAACTATAAAGAAATAGTAGGGGATATCCTCTATATATATTTAACTTATCCCTAATACTATATTTAATTTTTTTTTTTTTTGGTTTATACGCCTATTCTAGTATCTATATATACTAATAAGGGTATTCTATTATATTATTTGTGAAACTAGTAGATAGTACACGTAGTGTGCCTTTCCTAGCCGTAAGAGAAACTATAGTATAGTGCCTAGATAAAAACTCCCGCTTATCCTTAACGATATAATTACTTTTAGTCTAGGGATTATACCCTAGGCCTCCTTAATACTGGTAACTCTTAACTATATTCTTTAATATTATACTAAGCGCTTTATAATATTATTTCTAATACTAACTGTAATATACGCCCTTTATACTATACTTAGCTCTTAAGGACTCTGCTGTATTCTTCTATATCCTTTAACTTTATTATAGCGCTAAGCGCTCTATAACTTTCTTTAACCTTTACTATATTAATATAGGGGGGGGGGAGGAGGGGGTGTATAGCCGTCCTATAAGGGTTCGAGTTATTAGCGCTAATTAGTAGTATTTATTAGTATCCGTAGTAGTACCGGATTTAGCTATTCGGTGGTTTACTGGTTAAGGATATAAGAAAGGGGGGAAGCTATATATACCGCCTAGGAGGCCTATACTTATATAAAGAATTAAATAGTATAATATCCCGCTAGTTATATTAGATAGTACTTACTTCTATCCTTATATACTTTACTTTAGGGGGGAGCTAACCCTTCAGCTTATAATTATAGTTATATAGCGCCGCTTATACTAAAGGCTCGCCTAGCTACTTAGATAGGGGCCGTCCTTTTCTAAAATACGCCTTCTAATTTATAACTTAGTATATCCTTCTCTTAGTCCTGTATACCTATAACCCTAGCCTTCCCCTAGGATAGACTGCGCGTTAGTCTTAACTGGTAGATACGTATTAAGCGTACGTAGATATTAGATTTTTTAAATTAATAGCTAGGTAGGTATTACCTGTGCTCTTTACTTATTAGGCTGAGATACTATACCTGATACTAATTCTTGCTATTTAGTCTTAATTGTAGGGGAGGTATAATAGTCGTAGTGGAGTTAGGGTAGGTATTATCGCGTTACCCGAAAAACTCTATACGGAGTTCTTAGTAACTACGCGACGTCTTAACATTATTTAACCTGTAATATATTAGGGGAGATATCTTAGCTCTGAATAGGTATTCAGGTTCGTAGCTAGCACTGCGTACAGGTATATCTCCATCGCTGGCCTAATTAAATCTATTACTCTTTATTATCTTATATATAATTAAAGCTAAATTCGCGCTAGATACCTAGAGAGTATAAGTTAAGTATATACTAAGGTAAAACTAAATCTACCTACTAAGCTCGTCCCCGCTAGATAGCTAAGCTATTTCTATTTTCGAATAAGAGCTATAAGCTAGTCTTTAATATTAAGACTTTAGTAGACTATTTATAGTATAGTTATAGCGTCCCTAGTTTACTAATTAAGGCTTAAGAGTAGTAGAGAGATAATAAACTAGCCTTAAGAAGTTTATTACCTAATAATAATATATATTTAATATATACTCTACTTACGTATAGTAAGATTAAGAATATTATACTAATTAATAATATTAACTACTTCCTTTATAATATCCTTAGATATCTTAGTAGGATATAGTAGATAATAAGTATATAACCTATATATAGTTAGTAGTAGGAATAGAAATTAATCCTAATATTTTAGAATATAGAGGTTAAATTAGATATTATACTTCTATAACTAAACTTTTCTAGGTCCTTAAGGATAATTATACCTAAGATATACTTAAATTATATTTAGTTAAACTTATCGTAAATCTTACGCCTCGCTTACGTAGTACCTATAAAAGTATATTCTTATAATACTAACTAAACCCCCTTAGAGATAAGTATTCGAAGATATTAAATATTAATCTAAGTACTTATAGCAGCTATAGCTTTTATAGTATACTAAGGTTCTAAGTTACTTAAAAGCTAGTACCTAAGGAAATACGTCTATTTAGGTTTAGTAGATATTTAGTATATTATAGGTATATACTAACTCCGTTACGTTCGAATACTATAGGTCTTTAACCTTCGTATATAGGTATCTTAATCTCTAAATAAATATAGGATATACTATACTTATTCTAAATATAAAGAAAAGTATAGTACTAGTCCTTAGTATTTATCTAAAGCCTCTTATTAATAGGAATACTACTAGATTTATAACTAAATCTCCGTCGGAGCTTATTAATATCCTCTAATTTAACGCGATTATATACTAAGTATAGGCGAAGTATATCCTTATATATATATTAGTAGTATTTAATTCTACTATATTTAAAAGACTAATAGTATCCTTTTATATATTCGTCTTTCCTATTCTTAGTTAAGATTTTAATTATTATAGAATTAATATAATTAACTTAAGTTATCCTAAATTAGATCTAACTTAGTATAAGCTTAGTATATACTTATTATATACTCTATATACCTTTAATATATACTGCGAGATAATTAGGCGAAGGTTAAGTAGATTAGTTCGGTTAAATATAGACTTAAGATAGATAAAATAAAGGATCCCCTCTTCTTATATTATTAGGTATTCCGGAATATCGAAATAATCTTATATCTTAGTAATAATAACTCTTTTATAACTATTTAAGCTAACTATAAGACCCTATTCTATAACTATACTCTATATATATTTAGTATATATAGAGTAGTATATCTTAGATAGCGCTATACCTTAGATAACCTTATTATCTAAAGTATAGGGTAATTATTATCCTCCTTCTCCTCCCCCTAACTTTATTTAGTATTAGTATCCTTTTCCTAGCTATCTTCCTTATTATTACTATCTATACTATAGGGTTAA
Source organism: Stereocaulon alpinum (assembly GCA_018257865.1). NCBI lineage: Eukaryota > Fungi > Ascomycota > Lecanoromycetes > Lecanorales > Stereocaulaceae > Stereocaulon > Stereocaulon alpinum. The sequence goes on from JAEUBA010000007.1 coordinate 346,431, forward strand.
GGTAGCTTTAGGTACTAGGAGATTTAGCCTATATTTAATATAAGCTAAGGATATATATACTAGGATTCTATTTAGCTAGTAGGAGATAGTATCCTTAGCTAAGGTAGGCGGGTTAATTAATAGTATTATTAATATTATATATACCCTACGTATATATAAAGTATATACGTACCTTATATAGGTGTAAAAGCTTATCTAGGGTAGAATAAAAATTTAAAATCTCTACCCCAGCTAAGGTTCAGCCGAATCTAATCTTTCTACCCCAGCGGAACTTTTTTCTACCCTTGCCGAGCTGTAACCCGCGGTCACACCACTCAGCCCGTGATCGCTGATCGGTTCCCAATTCACTATGATCTACAACGATATCGATCCTTCAGCCAACGGAGGATTCATAATGACGCATGTTCGGCATGTAACCACACTTCGACATATGTCAAATGAATCTCACACTGCCCGAGGGCGTCACATAACACGGCCCAACGTTCGAACACTTGCTTAGCCTTACACACAACGTTACGAATCTGGGACTCGCTAACTACCTGCAACGATCTTCCTTCTCCCCCCCTCGTTATCCTCACTTCCAAGCAGTGAGTGCGATGAAATTGAATTCTTTCGACTGTGCCGTCAGGTATCATGCCTTCCTCGACTGCAGTGGAATTGACAAAGTTTCTGAATCATGGTCATGAAACCTCGGGAAAAGACCTCCTTCGACCATACGAAAAGTCATTCATTACACGCAACATCTGCATTATTGTCTTGATATGGGCCTGGATTGGAACACTCGCTTCCCTCGTTGGTGCCACACTAAGTTTCACCATCGGGAAACCCTCTCTACGAGGTAACATTGTCACTCGGTTGAGCAGTAACGCTTCGACATACATTCCTCTCCTCTTCTCACTCGCGTTCACCATGCTCTACGAGGGTACGGGACTTCTGCATACGGCCTCACTTCGCTGGTCGCTTTGGCATGAAGGACGTTTACACAGCAACACCAATCTCAGGCTTTTCACAAGTTCGAGGCTGAAAGGCCCGAACTCATGGTATACCAACCTTGTACTCATCACATCCATCATCCTGTGTTACGTCGCTGTGGGTCAAGTGCTTTTCAATGATGAGGGATTGGCTGGAAGGAACGGGCGAGATCCCACCAATGGGTCCACCTTTCTTGAGGGCGTTGCCTTTGCTGCGCTTGCTATCGGCCTATTCTGCCAGTCTGCTATCACAACTTGGGCCCTGATATGCGCCAAGGGCACTGTTGCTAGTTGGGAATCCGACCCACTCAATAACGCACTGGCATGCTTGAAAAGCCCACCGCAACGTCCTGATACTGTCGGAGAGGACAATTTTGGACCGCGTACATCTTCGTTAATCTCCTCTCCCACTAACCCCTTGTCCTCTCCCACTGTACCCCTGCGGCGACAGGCGAACGTATACGAGATTTCAGTCTCTGCCACGCGCGTTATGTATGGCCTCTGGCTCGTCTTCCTGACAACTCTCGTCTGGGCCATCACGATCTACTTCCTCACTCGTGCCCATGGTGTCCCACAACGTATTGGCTCTGGATTTTTGATCTCATCAGGTATTCTGACGATCAATATGCTCCCGAAAGACGCCGATCCGCCTCAAGCTGCTTTAGACATATTCTCCCTGCTTTTCGTCTTTGCCTTCCAAACCTACTTGACCGTCGGACTCCATTGCGCGGAGCTTATCGTGAACGTCAGCCGCGACGAGGATGCTTGGCGAGATGCTAATAAGCTACATGGGAAAGGGGCCCAATTGTCCTTGAGCGCCGTTGCGACTGCATTCGCCAGTTGGAAAACGATCGTCCTGTTCCTCTTCAAAGCCTCCGTCCACTGGGTGTTCGGCCGGTGCATGAGAGGGGGTGGTACATCCAGGACGGTCGACTTCTATATCGGACCTTTGTGGATTCTAACAGCCCTCACATTCGCACTGGCAGCTTTCGGGACCTTTCTTGCCTTTCACAGGCCACCTGGGCCTCAGCCCGCAGCTTACGGGCAGTTGGAGACCCTAGCTGCCTTGATCGACGACTGGGCGGTGGAAGGCGAGAACTTGTATTGGGGAGACAAAGGTCCAGGAGCCCAGCCTGGCACTCGACTCGCTGGGACAAGCGGAGATAAGACAAAGTTGGGCCCGATCAATTACGAATGCCGTTATCAATTTATGCATGACAGAGGTGTTGCGACTTCAAAAGAGTTACACCTTTCCGATAGCGTTGCAACGGTCGAAGAAACACCGGCTTCTGACACGGAGGCGGACATTGGTGAATCATCGCCATTAGTCGAGACGCGCCCGCCCTCACCATCACTCTATGCGAAGTCTCCTGTTCAATAAGATTCACGTTGTTAATTTTCCAGCGGTACCATGCGAAAATGATCAATATGGTCTTGGGCTAATGAGATGTTCTTTGGGCACCAAGATATGACATGTATCAGTATAATGAAAGGATCTCGTGATTAATATCTAAGTGTCTCACATGAGGATATAGCGATCTCAAAACATGCAAGAACTTCTACACAACACACGTCAAACTCCCTGATGCCATGTTTGTACAGCCTGGTGACCTGTTTCGAAGACAATCACACCCTCCGATATTCTCTTCTCTGCATCTATCTCTGGTGCGCAGCTTCCACGATTGAAATACTGTGAACATGCCCCGAGAATATCAGGTAGATCAGTCCTCAGCAGCTACTATCCACTTCCCATTCCCCACCTTCAAAGCTATCATTGCGAAACATAGGCGCTGCGTAACCGCAGTTCACCGTACCCCGCAAGCCATACATACCTTAGCTATCCCTACTCAATCGCTCCAAAAACCCTTCCATTACATACATGTGGCCAAAACGCGCAAGAAGTCCCTACCCAATAGCATCCCCCGATGCATCAAACTTCCATCCCACCACTTACGCGAATGAACCCAAGACACATCCTGTGCTACCAACCCCTACCGCCTAAAATGTCTCAGATATGTAGAGAACCCCTCTGTATCAAAACCTCCATCTCTACCGAGCTAAAACCCGAAAAGAACCCACTTTGCGTAACATCCCTCCACGCCTCCAGCGAGCCCAGCCTTCTTGGGTATATCTTATCTCAAACTACTTCGAGCTATGAGTGTACAGTAAAGTAGGTCGATAGAGTTTTGCTTGAGAAGCCATGGATCTCATCACGCGTTTCAAAGCCCCATATAATACGAGCATTAACGATGAGAGACTGTGAATAGTCAATGCAAGGTACTGGGAATTGTGTTCTTTGAAAAGATGGGCTATGTTCGGTAGGCAAGGCTGTTCGTCGGACACTGTTGGGGTCTCGATGGAATCTCTAATGGCTATGGCTGTGGCTGTGGCTGCCGTTCAGGCTGGTGCTTTTTTTTGGAAGTCCGTTCTGAACGTGAATGTTGGACAGTGTTGTGGCGGTATAGCTATAAGACAAGGCGTACATACAGCAGGATATTGAGTCATATCCGGCGTACTTGGATTCGAAGCCGAGTGACTGAAGATGTGAAGGGGCGTGTTTTACAATGCTATTGTCCGTTTCGACTCCCTAATCCGTATGCCCGCTGAAGGATCAGCTTTCCTGGACATATTTTGCAAGACAATTCTTCACAGGTCACGGGAAGTCAGCTTCGGCTTCGCCTGTGTGTGGAGGAATCCGAATGGGAAGGCATGGTATGTTATGTAGACGGGGAAAGATGCAAAATCGGCTTTTCGATGATGGAGAGGTCAAATTAGACGAACCGAGAGGGGCAACAGGCATGAAGTATAGTCAAGAGGGGTTTGCAGCTACGTATGAAGAGAACCTTCAAGTTCGAGTGCCAACGTTAATGGGTAAACGCTGACTATCATGCAACGCTAATAAACACCCGGCAATGCCGCATACGCAATGAACACTCTCAAACCTCTTGGATATAGTTTGCAGGAACACTTTTCGTCAGCCCTCCCTTTTCCACATCAGCCCATCCGTCACCGCCATCTTTGTTCACAAGAACGAATCTCTCGCCCCCACTCATGCTCCATTCGGCATTACTTCTTGCTTCGTAATCGTACAACGCCTCAACATATTTCAGTTTCTTAGCTCCTCGCTTTGGTGCTACGGCAGGACCTTTCTTCTTGCCTGGTATGCTGCCTGCTAGCGAGGCGGAGGAGCTGGAATAGGATGAGATGGGTCGTTCAGAAGATGATGGCGTAGGGAGGAACTCGAGGTAAGAGGTCGGGACGAGACCGGTGCTGTGAGAACTTAGTCGGACTGTTGTCCAACCACCATCTGAATTGCGTCAGCTATGATTACATATGACTGGGCTGATTATGCTCACCATCCGGTTCAATGATAGTGACCTCGTCACCCTCATCCACTGTCACTTCACCATCTGATGTTGCTTGATACGCGTAATTCATCTTCGCTCTTCGTTCTGCTGGATGTGAAGTACTTGGGACGCTTCCACTTGGAGGATTGGCGGGCATTTCGCTTATATACTGAGTAGGAGGTGGGGCAACAATTCGATTCTTTCTCAATGTTGCAGGCTTGCTCGCAACTGGCTGGGGTCCGCCAGCTACGTCCAGCGTCGGTTCTTCGTTGGGCTGTCTTCCTGAGACAGATCTGTTTGCACTTGCGGCATAGCCTGAGCTGAGGGTATCCATTGTGTTGCTCCTGCTCAATGCTGGGAGTTCGCTAACACCATCGTGCTGACCCCCGTTAGTCTGAGGAGGAGCAGCTTTCGATGCTGCCTGTCTCTCTACCTTCAGTCTTTTCTTATCCTCTTTTGACTGCTCTCCTGGACATTCGGCAGGGACTTTGAGCTCGCATTTACTGTGACATGTATAACCGCAAACTCGACAGTCAAACCCTTTCGCTGATAACCCCCAAATCCTTTCGCCGCAGAGGTCGCAATTAGTAGGTACTTTAAACGTCTGGGACTTGAATTGATGGTTTTGGGCCCCGAGTGATACGTCGCCAACGGTTGATGTGATTGTATGAGTTTCGACTTCGGCAGTCAGTCGCTTGCGTTCGGCTTGATGAAGGGTTTCTTGTAAGGAGAACATGGCCTTCACAAGTTCCACTTCGTCTCGTTTATCTCTCCCTTCTCTTATGCTTCGCCGTATCCGTTTGATGTTGTCAACTTCTCGCCTTTTATTGTCAACCTCTTGCTTCAGCTCCCGCAGTTGGCCTTTGCTTTTGCTGAGTAAGTTTCTCAAGTAGATCTTGGCCGTCTCATCAGTAGCCATTGCACTGTCGTCGAGCCAGACCGGGCTTGGCTCGAACACCATATCCTGGGGTTCATGCCATGGTGCTACATTATGTCTTACAAACATCATCGAGTCTAGCTTAGGATCATTGCGCGGGATCTCGGAGCCGAGATGATGTAGATGATCTGTGCTTCGAGCGAGGGTGGATGTTTCAAGCTGAACAGCAAGTGACCACAGTGAGTTGACCTGGTTAACTCGAGTCTCCGAGAGGTCTTGTAAACTCTAGGAATCAGTTAGGACGTATGTAGGAGGTAATGACAGGGGCATTGGACCTCTTACGTCTAGCAGCTCGGGAACGTATTCGTGGTAATACTTCGACTTTTGTTGATTTGTCACATTTATGTTGATCAAGTAGGTATTCTATCATCGTCAGCACATTTGTATCCTTCTCCCGAGACCGATCCTGCTGCCTTCACCGTGGACAGCCTTACCTTCACGTTGTGCATATCCATAATCTGCTGTTGATAGGCGCTCTGAGCTTTGTTCTTGCCATGATCGAATGAGGATTCGGTCTTCTTTCGCCGGTTCTCCACTTCCTGGCACGCTCCATCATATCGGCCTTTGATCTTCTTCAGATCTCCATATGACATGTCTCGTTCTCTTTCCAACTTAGACGCGTACTCCGCATGACTCTTCCGTAGTTCTTCGTAGCGAGCGGCAAGATTTTTGAGGGGGTCTGCTATTTGTAGGATAAGTTCGGCGGAGCATCTATCATGCTCGGCGGCTCTTGACTCGAGGACGGAGAGCTGTGTAGTCCAAGTAGTCAAGGAAGCACTGCAGCAAGTGTATCAGTACTGCGGCCCAGAAGCATAGGGACCCAGACTCGCCATTCTAATGATCCGGGCGTTAAGCTTGGTGTATCGCCCACACTCAAGCTGCTAGACCTTTTTGATTTCTTCTCAAAGTTCTTCTTTGCCAAGCCATAAAGCTTGGAGCTGTATTCTTTTTCGATTGCTGCTCGCTCCCTGTAGAACTGTTGTATATCATCGAGCCACGCAATTCCGTTTGAGATCCAAGCATTGACAGGTTTGAAGCCGTCTTTCAATTCAGCGCCAAATCTCGGCGCTATGTCCACTTCAGCCATCGCAATTGCATGGCTCAGAACAGCTCATCAACGAAGAGTTTGTGTATTCGGAGAGGCGATGATATGACGAAGATAATAAAGAGCGGGAGGATTGAAGCCCATCCAAAGATGCTCAGAAAGTATTGAAATGTGAACGCGAGTGCAGGAACAGCAAAGACCAGGGCCTCGTCAACCCAATCGTTATCCATTGACCTGTGATCGTCAGCACCCGGCGCTAACTGTTAAAGGCAAAGTGCCCGGAAGGTTAAGCAGCCTGCAGGTCTGCTAGCTTCAGAATAATGCCCACCTTATTTGCTTTAATATCTTTGAACAATCTATATATGTAGTCGTTGTACTTGTAATATAGACGATTCCAGAGTGCGAATGTGTGTTTCTATCCAATGCCAAGACACTAGGCGATAGCTCGTGACAAAACCCACAAATTTGTGTTACCTCGCCTGTTCTCGTTCCTTTTTCGGCCTTGTGGACAAAATATCAATCTTCTGTGTTTCGACAGCTTGCGTAAACAACAAGCATCTAGCTACTGAGCATCTGCTGTTCTTTCTTTACAAAATACCTCCCTGAGGCAGACTTGGGACAAAACTATTGGACGCGAAATCCACGATGGCTTCACTGGAGGATCGTATCTCCAAACCTCAGGAGGGCCAGACTGCGGGTGATGCAGAAGCTTCTACTGGTACGAACACTGCTAAGCCTACCTCTGCAGCTGGGGAAACAGGATCTTGGGCGGACGAGACTTCTGCTGCAGACACTAATTCAGGACCTTCTACAGTAGAGGCCAAAGCTGAGAAGGAGATGAGCAGCTTGTCCAGAGCTCAGACTGATGGGGCCTCCAGCGAACAGCGCGGAACCTCTGGAATTTACGAGCCCAGCTATGAAGTTGATGTCCAGCTCAGCGATCTGCAGAAAGATTCTGGCAATCCGCTTCATTCCATCAAATCATTCGAAGAACTTGGCTTGTGAGTCAGACCATACTATACTACCTACCTGCAGTCTGACAAAATCATAAGGGACGAGAAAATCTTGCAAGGAATCTACCAAATGCGTTTCACTAAGCCTTCCAAGATCCAGGAGAAGGCTCTGCCTCTTCTGTTGATCAATCCACCCCAGAATATGATTGGCCAATCTCAATCAGGAACCGGAAAGACTGCTGCCTTCGTTCTCAACATATTAGCTCGCCTTGATTTCTCTGATAGTATGGTCAATAAGCCTCAAGCGATGGTGCTTGCTCCAAGCCGCGAGCTTGCACGTCAAATCATGGGAGTCTGCCAAGTTATGGGTCAAGCCCTTGACCGTTTGAAAGTGGAAGCTTCGATCCCTGTCGAAAAAGCGGAGCGTGGGAAACAAATCACCGGCCAAATCGTCGTCGGCACTCCAGGAACCACTATGGATCTAATCCGGCGTCGTCAATTGGATGCCACCAATATCAAGATCCTTGTACTTGATGAAGCAGACAATATGTTGGATCAACAGGGCCTTGGCGATCAGTGCATCCGCGTTAAGCAGTAAGTCTATCCTTGGCCGAAGTTATGCATCCAACTGACCCAAGTTCAAGTCTACTGCCCAGGAATGTTCAGGTTGTTTTGTTCTCAGCTACGTTCCCTGATCATGTCGTAGAATATGCCACAAAATTCGCTCCCAGCTCCAACACAATCACTCTCCGACACGAGGAGCTTACTGTTGATGGCATCAAACAGCTGTACCTTGATTGTCCAACTGAGACAGACAAGTACGATTCATTGATACGTCTTTACGGGCTCATGACTATTGGATCATCTATCATCTTCGTGAGAGTAAGCTGTTGCCACTTGGGGATGGGTTGCCTGAGCTAATAACCTTCAGACTCGTAAGACTGCTCTTGAAATTGAGAGACGTATGAATGAAGAAGGCCACACGGTTGCTTGCCTTACTGGTGAATTCGATGGATCTCAGCGTGATGTCATCATCGACTCCTTCCGCTCTGGTCAATCTAAAGTCTTGATCGCCACAAATGTCCTCGCTCGCGGTATTGATGTCCAAACAGTGTCCCTCGTCATCAACTACGTAGGTTGCCACTGTGTTGTCTTCTTTGCATTAGCTGACTGCTGTGTAGGATCTGCCGGACGACGGACGTGGCCATGCTGACCCTCAAACCTATCTTCATCGTATCGGACGGACTGGACGCTTCGGACGTGTGGGTGTCTCTATCAGCCTGATTACCGGTCCGCGGAGCTATGAAATGATCAGAGAAATCGCAGATTTCTTCGCAGTCGAGATGACCTCGCTTCCACATGACGATTGGGACAAGGTCGAGACTATCATCAAGAAGGTCATTAAGAGCACCCGCGCTAGCGCAGATTACAACAAGGCTGGTAAATCAGCCGAAATCAACATGTGAGCATGAATCTAGATTAGCACACACTAAATCATCATGTCACCGAGCATTCTTTGTATGCTAATTCCAGGCGGACGAATGGTGGAGCACTATTCCAGAATCACAGTCTTGTACAGTGGCGGACGAACAAATTAGCAATTTCTAGGCCGGCATCAAACGGGACGAAACGCTAATTATATACGACTTTCGCAGGGGATGATGGTTTCGTATCACTCTCAAGAATTGGTAACATTGACGGACTCATGATGAGATGGCTACGATTTTTCGCACGAAGGCGATTGCATGCATGGACAGGCGATGGGCGCTGAACAAAGCTTCAGCACAATTGCAGAGGGTTTCACTATCACGTTGCTCGGCTTCGGCAACGGCACTGACACAGATAGACTTCAGCAAGCAAAACAAAAGCTTTGAGCTAAATGGCTCTCTTCACACAAATACGATCAAGACTGGTATCACAACATATCCGGTTTAACTTGCACGAAACCAAAAGCATTGAATCCCAGCATTCCCTCATACCGTCTTGAAGATCCCACGACTTAGTGTTCCACTTCATGTCCTCCCCTTTACCAACCACCTCCCGAAGAACTCTACAGCCTGATCCTCCGCCAACTGCCCCCTAGCCTTCTCCTCCTCATCTCCCGGATTTCCCCTAACAGCGAACCCATGCCTCGCCCCCTCAATAACATTCATCTCGAACTTTCCCTCTCCATACTCTTTCTCCTTCGCAGCAAAAATTTCTTTGATTTTCTCCATATGGTGCGGCTTTAGCTGAATATCCCGCGTGCCATTACTTATACATAGCGGCAACTTGACCTTCTCGAGATCTGTGGGCATCACTAATTGAGACGGGTGCGCCGTATATCCAGCATCGATCAAAGAGGCGCCAGAGGCGGTTTTATGTTCATCAGCGCAAAGGAGAACAACATATTTGCCGCCCCAGCAGAAGCCGGCTGCGCCAATAGGGAGATTCGTGGAGGTACGAAGGGCAGTGAAGAAGGAGAGAATGCGTGGTTCGGTTACGGACTGTCGGACAAAATAGACCCAAGGGAGGAATTGTGTTATGACTCCGAGGCCGGGGAGGCTGGAAGGTGGAGACCATTAGCTTCGTAGGCTGGAGCGGGGAATCGAAACCAGATCGGAAGAGGAGAGGAAGGAGTAGGGTACATTTTTTGATAGAGAGGCACTGCTGGGTTCGCGACTGTACTTATTGAATTCAGCGCACTTGCATCGATCATGGAGCCATCCATGAAATCGGGCAGATAAACCGTCAGGCCTCCCCTCTCCGCGTACCGATCTGCCAATACCCTCGCATTGACGAGTTTCCAGCCAAACGCATCTGGTATGATGACGACAATTCCTTTTGGCGTGACTCCATTGGGAGGTTCAGTCACGTAGGTTGCGAGGCCATGGATTGTTTCTTCGCGGCCGGCTGGGGTTCCTTCGTGGAGGGTGCCGGATACGCAGTCTTTGCAGGGCATTGAGGCTGCCATGGTGAACGATGTTATTGGGAACGGGAGGATTGTTGCATTGAAGAGGATTGGGGAAGGAATAGGAGGAGGAGCTCTTTATCTGGAGCTCATCAAAATCCAACAAGTCAATAGCGGGGTGTCAGCTCGGCGTAATTACAAAAGAGGTCCGTGTACATCAAGATCCAATGAGTCGATACCTAGCTCATGACATTTTATTGCAATCGTTAATGCATGCTTCGGGGATAAGCATGGAAATAGCTATAAACTCCGACGTGGGGTGCATGACGATCGCTGTGAGTCTTTGAACCACTGTCGCGCCTGCTCCTACCAGACAATTGGGGTACTAAGCGCATCATGGTATGCCCGGCTGGCTAAATGGTCATCTGGACAAGTACTGAGGTGACCACAGGTGCATGCCGACGCTTCCAGATTCGAAGCCGGTGCTTCGAAGCAGGAGGTCTATGAGAAACTCCTCCAGGAAGCCGCCGCTCTGGTTGAGGGCCAGCGTAACTGGGTACAGGGCTGTCCAATTTCCGGCAATGCTCTGAGCGAGACTGATGATCAATGACAGGTATCGTGAGTATGCCCTGTTTCCGCCTACAATTGGCTTCCCGGCTGACAATACGTGCCCAGCAACCTAGCCAACACAGCCTCCCTGCTCTGGCACGCCTACAAATCCCTACCTTCTCCGTCCAGTGAAGTCAATTGGGCAGGATTCTACACCCGCAACCTGTCCCAACCCTCCTCTCTCATCCTCGGTCCCTTCCACGGGCGCCCAGCCTGCCAATTCATAGCCTTTGCCAGAGGCGTATGCGGCACCGCTGCTGCCGAGGAAAGACTTATCAGAGTGGAGGACGTCAGAGAGTTCCCGGGACATATAGCGTGCGATGAGGGAAGTAGAAGTGAGATTGTTGTGCCGATTGTAGTGCAAGGGGAGGTAAGTCAATCGCTGTTTAGGGCATACTACGCAAGGCCTCGGGAAATGATTGAAGGGTTGAAACGGTGCTGATGTCTAGGGAGCAGGTGGTAGCAATTATAGATGTCGATTGTGCCGTTGTTGGTGGTTTTGATGAGGTAGATGAGCAAGGTCTGAGGAGGCTAGCTGAGCTGCTGGCTGAGAGCTGTGATTGGGATACTGGATGAGGTAGAGGAGCTGTAAGTCGTCTTTTCTGTGTTCAGTTGCTGAGCAGATCTCATTGATCTGTTGGCATAAGCTTCACAGCCAATAAAAAGCATTGCTCTACCTTAAATTACAAGGGAGCTCGTTCTCAGCTCTTTTTGCGAATCATTGATTACTAAATAGGCACCTTGCGGTTTGTTCTATTTATCACCCCCCGAATGCCAATTTGATTAAATACTATAGGATTTGAAGCAAGATGGCTTCGCCAAAGCCGCTGCAAGTGGCGGTAGTACAATTCTTGGTAAGATCGAATTGCCCTCTTAAAGATCGTTCGCCATGACCATGTTTGCGCAACGAAAGCCCTCATTCGGAATCGGATGCTTGGGGGCTGCTTGATGAGCCCGAATCGGATGCTTGTGGGCTGCTTGATGAGCCCGAATCGTCGCAAGATTCGCTATGCACCGTGGCTTCGAACACCTGCTGAGATTCCGTAGCTTGAAGCATCGTCTCGGATTGGTCATCAGATGGAACGTCTGGCATCGACTCTTCATCTCCGGAAGCTGCTGTCTCACGTCTGGTTTTGCTGCGTCCAGGCATATCCTCTTCGTCGACAAACTGGCTCGATGGGCTTGCTTCGCGCTTGACTGCAGCGTAGTCATTGTTTCCCCCGGCCCCCTCCTCATTGACGTCGCCGCCTTCGCTATCATCGACACTCTCCCCTTCCTCGCCGTCTTGATCATCCTCGTTCTCTTCTACCATTAGGCCAGCCACCCTCATGAAGACCTTCTCCACCCCATCGATGATACGCATGACCTCTTTGCGCACAAGTCGCTGAGTCTTCGGCAAGATTTCGCCATCTTGCTGGACATCTCCACCACCCAGAACAGCACGATAGTCGCGTTCTATTTGCACGAATACCTCGTCCGCTTTCTCGTCCATCATAGCACCAACTTCCTTGACCATACTATCGAGCATTCTCCTAACATTATCTGCACTCTCTTGGAACATTACCTGGCGTTCCTGAAGAACATGGCTGTTCATCGCTGCCTTCATGCGAGCATAGCTTCCAGTACCTGTCTCGTATCAGCTCATGGTTGTCCGTAGAGTTAGCTCCAGTGACGTACCTCTTTCATCCACACATTGTTGATACGCTGTCTGCATTGCGCGCTCGATCACTGGAGTGAATTCGCGGTTGATCTCCTTCTGGTGGGTATTGATGGTATCTTTGGCCGTTGTGGACAAATCCTTTAGGACTGTTTCGTACACGGAGAGCTGTTGCTGTAACATTGAGAGACTCGCAATTCCAGCACCGATCTTACGAGCTCGCGCGTCAATGTCGCGGTGGAATTTCTTTAAGGAAGAAGCTGCATGGCGCGTGAAAGTAGCCATGACCATGGGGGAACGGCGAGTGAACACCCTTAAGTCGGGTTAGCCATGCGATGGAACATAAGAGTGGTGGAAACTTACTTCTCCCATCCCGAAGCAATAATCTTCATCATCGGTTCAGCCCTGAGATTATCAGCAAATGTTTGGTCGAGGAATCCCTGAGGCTGTGGGCTTGTGCACACTTACAGGGCTATATTCCATTCCTAAGTAACCAGATCAGTACGAGGCTCTTCCATGCTATGCAGCCGTAATTTGGACGTTTGAGTGCTTACATGTGGGCCCTGAGAATTGGTATAGATTCCATTACGTCGACAGATGGCTTTGTATGTCGCCCAACACAATCCTCCTGCTGCACGATTTTCCCTGTTGACAGGTGAGCCCCAATGAAAGGCAGTCGCAATTGCAGCTTCGGTGGCACTTTTGATTGCGGTGTCTGAAGAAATTATCAACGAGGCGGCTTGCGGGTCAGGCTCTGGGTAACTCACCGTATCTGTCGAAGATATTGTCTGTGAGCTCATCACTGAGTTCCTTGCAAGCGGTCTTAACGGCGTTCTCGAGGTCCTGCAGTTGGCAGCATTAGCCATTGTTCAAGTCATCTATCTTTAATAGCTATCGACAGCACTCCGGGCATCGTCAGTCTATCATTTTGGAGATAAAACATCACGCAGGGGAAAAACGACGAACGAATGCAAAGGATGTCCTACATATACATGGAACCAAAGCTCCGCGGACTTACTCTCTCAAGGGTTTTCAGCCCTTTCTGCAGGTACCGGGCCTCTCGTGTCTTCTGTTCGGCTGTCATGTGTGCGCCGGTGCCATCATTAGAGGCCCACAAAGTTAACGAGTTGAGCAACTGGCTTAGCTTGTTGTTGAAAGCTCTGCAGTTCGCTGAGCGCCCGGTCTCAGTGAGCTTCTCGCAATGAGCCTGTAATTGTGGAATGCCGGTCTCCTCAACAGTCGTAAATCCCGAGATGGGAGGATCCTTTCGAAGTCGCCCTTTGAGTTTTTGATATCCGCGAGAAGAGACGCAAAACACAGGCAAACCCCGAGCGACCTCGTCATAATCCCTTATCTCGACGTCTGGATTGAAGCTTTCTTCGTTCTCTTCTGCCGCCAGTTCCTGGTCAAGCTCACGAATGCCAGCGGCGAAATCCTGTTGGATCGCGCCTTTGGAGTACTCATTCCTGCCTGATATGCACAACGCCGACATCTTGCTGGTAATCTCTTGTTCGGCTTTATCTGCGTCCTCAATCATTTTACGCATCCTTGTAATCTTCTCAGTGATCTCTGTCTTCTGCCTCCTTGCTTCCTTTTTTGTTGTCCGGAATTCCTGTAATTTCGTAGCGACAAGCTCTTCCGTCAGTGGTTCCTGTTCTTGGGCCTCGTCTTGTGAGGAAGCTTCGTAGTGTTCATCCTCGTCCTTTGAGTTCTCGTCCTCAGAATCGCTATATCCGACGTCTTCTTCATCATCGCTAGAGATAGTTCGACGTATTTTCTTTCGCGGCTTTTCTTTGCTACTGGTTTTGCGCTTTTGAGCACCCTCGGGCTTTGGGGGGAAGACCTGCTCTCCCTCGTCGATCTTCTCTTTCAAGGCGTCCCAGACCTCGATTTGCTCATCGACGTCATTCATGACTTCGCCATAGACGACCTTCGAATCACGCATTCCCTCCAATTCTTTCTTCATCAACTTCTGTCTTTTGGACAGCTCGTCGATCTCAGCCCATGAAGGGGCCATTTCGTCGTCTAGGCCAAGGGAGTCCTGTGCCTCTCCGAGACTAATATCATCAGTCTTACTGCAGATGAATGTTACAGAATTGAAGCCTCCATCCATCTTTAGCTGTCGCTTGAAGGATTCGCCAAGCAGAGATTTTGCGGCCTTGTCATCCACGGCACGGTTGATCGGAGCAACGATCCAGAGCCCGGTACATTGCTTCATGTAGCCTTCTGCAACTGCAGCACGGGCGGCATTGGCGTCATGGACCCCAGGTAGATCAACTATCACTGCTCCAGTTGCGAGTGCAGGACTTTTGACGTAAATTCGGACAACGCGTATTAGTGGCCAGAATTCCATCTCCTTGCGCTCCTTCTTTTTATCTTTGTCTTTGAGCCCAGTTGCCTTTTCTTTGCTGTCAACAAAGTTTTGCAATTTTCGATAGAATTGAAGAGATTCTGTCTCCTTGATATCTCTGCTGGTTCCAAGAACGTGTGACACCTCGCGCAACATAGTCTCGATACTGCTGTTTGCGATGTCTTCTTTAGTCTTTCGTGGGTATACTGCTTTGATCTTCGCGTAGGCAATGCCGGCGTCGGTGTCCTCGTTCGCGCATTCTCGAGACACCTGACCATTGCCATCGAAAAGGTCTTGGAACAATACCTTCAATTCTTTCTCCCAGTCCGCTATTGAGATGAACTCGATCTGGGCTCGATAGGGGTTTTCTTCGTAGTTGTATGAAATTTCAGTAACCACAGCTGTGCAAGCTCTCATGCAATTGGTTGGCACGAGGCGTTCCTCTTCGAGCATGGCGTTGATTACGGACGACTTCCCAGCACCGGTATTGCCGACAACGCCAATAATTGTCTTGGTCTTAACCGCTTGCTTACGCAGATTGTCTAGGTTGCGGTTAGTGTTGATAGATATTGTAGATGCTGCACCATATACCAATCTGTTGAATCCATTGCTCGGCATCAGGACTGTTCTGCAACTTCTCCATCAAAGGCGCCCTCAACCGTTCCAAAACTTTTACTCCTTGCTCAACGCTTGCCTCTAGCATCTCAGGGCTAGCATCCCTGAAAAGTGTCTGAAGCTGGAACGTCTGCTGCTTTTGCTCCTCAAGCTCATCAGCCGTGATGGGAGGCTCCTCCACAGCTGGGGACACCGGCATACTAGGGGCTGGCTTTGGTTCGATCTTGACCTCATTCTTAATCTGGCTTACTTTCGCTTGCGTTATCCAGGAATGTCTCTCGCTGTGAGATGAAAGTTGCCAGCTAGTGGCGAGAGAATTGGTGAGTTGTTCTATGGTAAGAGAAAGGTCAGTGGAAAGCACGATAGGATCCGAACAACTCGATGTATACCTTCGGTGTCGTTGGGGTAAAGTATGCGGAATCTCGCACGACTGTTGCGACAAAATAGATTGAAGCCATTATTTGTTGCTTCTACGTCTGATGGGCTCATTGGAGAAGAAGAACTTGTGATGCTCATAAGGGTGCTTTGATTGGGCGTGCTTTGTGACTGAGGCGGCAATGAGACCGGTGTGGCAGGATAGTGCGCTTGCGTGGCCGATGAAGAAGTGACCCGGTATCCTTGTGAGGGAAGTTGCGTTGCCATGCGTGATGCAGGTATTGAGCCATGTGAGTTTATAGGAGATAAAGTGTGCTTGTAGTGATTTGCATAGGGACCCAAGCCGGGAGCAGAAATTTGTTGGGCTACGGCAGCGTATGCTTGCTGTGGACGAACATTCTGCTGGGGTATGCTGTTCTCATCCTGGACAATCGACGGGTGACCATAGGGGCCTCCAAGTGAAGGCTTGACGTTCTCTATGTTGCGAGAAGATTGCAAGTTGCTCTGTGAAGGGGAAAGTGCTTGGTTGTTTCTAGGCTGCAGAGGTTGAGGATCGTTGAGTTGGCTATTGTCTGAGGCTTTGGCCGCCCTTAAAACAACGACTTGGTCCCCATGTTTGCTTAGATCAGCCATGGTAGTTTTCAGGCTGACAACCTTCGATTCATACTTTAACACCCAGGGTTCGGGGGCAGGGCAGTTCTTCTCATATTGTATCCGGATTGTCTCGGCAGTAGTTTTCTGATGTAAGATCAGTACTTTGACTTCTGAAAGGTGCAAATGAACAATGTCAGAATGCGTGTACATGTGTAGGGCGATGTTGAAGAAGTTAAGGTAGGACGATTGGAAGAAGTGGACGGACAGCAGGAAAAGAAGAGGTGTGAACGGTGAAAGGTGCATATGAGAAGCCCAGTTGTGATTAGGGGATAAAGAGCTCACCCCGCGGCATCGGACCCAGAGAAAGTCGCTCTCTACATAGTCTCCAGTTGAGATCCTGTACAGCTTGAGAACTGCAACCCAGTACGTCGCCGGCTTCTCTCCTTGATTCTTAGGTATGACCCTGACCGCACTGTCATGGAGAGAACTGGTAGAAATAAGTGAGTACGAAATGATATACTATCAATGTTGGGACGAAAGACTGCTCACCGTGAGTCCGTCATACTTTTGGCTGAAGTATAATGCTTCTTGATGTATGGTTAGGCCATTAGTATACGCGGAAGAGTGTGGGGGACCAGGAAGATTTCGAGAGAGAGCTTGGGAGACGATGGTTGGATGGCGCGTCTTGACTAGTTCGAATCTTCACGCGATGTAAACATTCTTATCTTATCAGCTATAGGGTCTAACCCACGTTAGGCATTCGATGTAGTCTTGGCATCAAGCATTGATGACCTCGAGAATTTCTACTTTCGACAAATGCAACAGCTGGACTTTGATGAAGCAAAATACAAATGCCTTGGTTCAGCAAAATATTCAATCTTTATGTGCGCAAGATGGACCTAGAACGAAGAGGACAATAAGCTGATATACGTCTGAGACCTACTGTTGGAAAACCAGATAAAGAACCTCCTGAGGTTCTTCTAATACACGAAAGCCTCTGGCGTGACACGAAACCTCAATCACGCGTATATGAAGTGTGAAATCTTCCCAACATACCTTAAGATATTCAGACCATGATTATCTCCAACAATAGCGGGCAAATTAGTGGACCATCTACGCCTGGTATGGGCTTCTTGCACAAGGAACTGGTCTAGAATATAAGATAGACTCTCTATTCTTGCGAGTGATAGCACTAGATTATTGGCGTGTCGGGCACATGGCTTCCTTGATCAATCAACCGCCGGATGGAAGCGAGAACGTTGCTTAGACTTCAACATCAATCCTCATGCAGAGTGATTTCGTACGTCCTAACCACGCCTTTGGACGCTCCTCAAACGAGTGGCACTGCAGAAGTACAAGTCACCAGCACACTGGCTTACCAAGTGCTCTAAAGCCCCTAAGTCTTCGTTTGCTGCTTGGATGCTGTTCAGGCTCACCGAGGATCTCAATTTCTGCTGGCTCTCGTAAGGCCGTAGGTTCCCTAGACCTCTGAACATTCGACACAATGGCGCAAAGTTTTCCTTGACTACCCAAGCACCCAAGCATCCCAGAGACTGGAGTCATCGCTCCGTGATCTAAAGACCAATGTGGACAGTGCACTTACTGCGATTCTGTCAGAGATGAATAGTCATGTGTGCAGGCAGTGCATTGACCCTGTCGAAACTGATCTATCATCAACAAGTGCTTACCTACCTTGCGGTAGCCGTTGATGCATGAGGCACGTTTAGTCTCCTTGGCAAAGCCTCAGTACAATGGAGACATGTAGGCCCAATTGATGTGGGAAAAAGAGGTTCAGCTGAGCTGAATGGGACGCCTTAAGATGGGCCGCGGGCCTCGTCTTGTTGAGGGCAGGCGCTGCATGCTGAAGGCGTGCGATGTCAGAAGATTCAACACATCATTTCCCACAAAGGCTATGTACTTTATTGACCCATTCGAGAACCCAGCTAAACACCAACATGTGCAGCCGACTCTGGAAAACTTCAAGATGTGACGTTGGCAACATCCACCTACCCCACGTAGGAGCCGGCCAGCAGGATTTCTCGTTTATATAAATGACGTAGTAGCCTCCTAAATCTGGACTTCTCCCCGCTACTTTTCTGCCCTTCTCTACCATTTCCTCAGCGTGTCCGATTGCTGAAGAACACTGCCTATCAAGCACACACAATCTCAGGCCATTAGCCAAGATGACATCGCAATACCTCAGTACTCTCAGAGGTACACCCCTTGACATGTCTTTACGAAGAGACAGGTCCTGGGAGAGCCCTCTGAATCCTTCTCACCGTGCTCGTTGGTGGGCTGATGCCGGACGCCAGCCTCATAGCCCTAGTCCTGACAGATGAATGTTGCAGCATTGACGGAGGCAAGGTAAGAAGGTGACAATAGATCTAGCCCAGGCGAATGTATCAATGTGAGCTGGTGTACTGATCCGACAAGCCCAGTGCATCTTAAGATGCCGCATATCTCATAATACAGCGCAAATGCTGGCAACATTTCGAGCTGCCGCATTTTACCTGCCTCCCACTCGTATAGGGGACAAGGAAAGGAGGCGAGGCACGAAGTACGAAGGTTATTTTGAGGATGTAGCCCTGACTTTATTAGACGCTGATTCAAGGGTAGGGTGTGTTGGACTCCTGAATACTCAAGACAATGGGAGCATGGAGGATGTTTTGATGGCGGTGAATATGGTATATGCCCGCACGCCCGAGGCACATGCCTAAACGTTCCAATGATAATTGTGAAGCTCAAGCAGCTAATTGTGTAGTAGGCCGACGTTGGACTACGTCCTCCGCCTCCCAGAGCCGGGTAATCTGGTGCCATAATTGAGCCCATTCCGACGAGCCACCATTGGCATCCTTTCCAGGGTGTGTGTCGGCTTGGCAATTTGACTTTGGGAGGATGGAGATAATGAGGGGCATTGGTAGAAAGTGAATCAGTAAAATCTGGAGCGATATCGCCACGATCATGAGCTGTTGAATTTGGCGAACCATTTACGGAACACGAAGTTCGAGGTAAAGTCGGGATCTTCAGCTTTCTTTAAGTTCATTCTCAATGTTGAACATGACGTTAAGCAGGACGGGTTTGGGCAGTCTTGGGAGTGAGCGTGACACTCCTCCGTGTGACATGCATGACCTGGCCGTGATGTGAATCGAGACTTAGCCGTGCTTGCATTTCAATTCTGAACCTCGTATCCTTGATCCCTTTCGTCCCTGTACACGGGCAATCCCACGAATTTGTTGATCCAGTTGAGCACAATCGTGTGCCAAAGTAAGCTATTCTCCTCTTTCAGTACCCAATGATTCCTATCGCACCCGTTAGTAGTTTCACGTTCGGAAGGCAAGATACAACATACTCGTCAGGAAAGGTTAAGAACCTGCTCTCAATGCCTTTTTCCTGCAAGACATTGAACATAGCAAGACCTTCACTTATCGGCAGTCGATAGTCCAGCTCGTTATGTATGACTAGCATGGGCGTAGACCAGTTGCCAGTGAAGCGGGCTGGGTTCCACTTCTCCCAGGTCTTTTGATGCTTGGTAAAATAGGGCCCACCTAGATCATGATTGGGGAAGTATTGTTCATCTGAGGACAGCTGGTTGGCCATGCTAAAGACCCCATCGTGGCAAACAAGCGCTTTGAATTCTTTGGCTAGTGGATGGCCTTGCATCCAATTCATCATGTATCCACCGTAGCTTGCTCCGAGCGCGACAGCTCGATCTGTGTCAACGTAGTCCAGCTCATTCTTTATGTAGTCGAACCCCTTTACAAGATCCTCGTAAGGTAGTCCACCCCACTCCTCGGTGATTGCATCAGTAAAATCTTGGCCATAGCCTGTAGAGCCAGTCGGGTTTGGAGTGATCACAACGTAGCCCTGCTCTGCGAATACAGCAGGATTCCAGCGCGTTGACCAGCTGTCAGTCCATGCACCTTGTGGTCCCCCGTGGATGAGGTACGCTAACGGATATCTCTTTGCTGAACTGAAATTTGAGGGTTTCATGACCCAAGCGTGGACTTGATCTCTAGCACCTTGAAACCATATGTCTGACACCTGTTTGGAAGAAAGTCCAAAGAAGGATCCATTCTTGGAATTGGAAGACACGACTTTAGCTTTAGCAGAATTTGTTGGATCTAGGACTGAATAGATACTGTTGTCAATCAAGCTCGAGCCTGAAAGTAACAGGTGTGATGAATCTGCTCCGAGCGGGCGAACGTCACTGACAGATCCAGACTCTGTCAATGCCTCGGGCAATTCGTTGTTGTCTGGGTTTACTGCAATCAAAAGCTTGAACAACTTTGTCAAACCCTCCTCTTCTGCTACCAAGTACAAGGATCTTTCGTCGTTGCTCCAGCTGACCGCGGAAGGGCTCCTATCCCAAACACCCTTACCATCATCTAAATCTAGCAATCTAAGCGTGACAGAAGCCTTTGTGAGATCAGAAGCCACGATAATCCTGTTCTTGTCGCTTTCGTAGCCGTTCTCTTTCATCTGAAAGAACGCAACCGCATTGCCACTCGGAGAAAATGCCGGGGCACTGCTGGCACCTTCCAAGCCATTGAGCTCAATCTTCTTAGGTTCTGAGTATGTCTGTCCGTGCGGCGAGTCGTCAATCGTGACGAAGTAAAAATTACTTTTCGTATTGGTTGCTGGGTTGAGGTCGGGATCTTTGGCGACAAAGCCGACGCTGGTGGCACTGAGATCGAAGTTGTCCTGGCCTCCCCATGGTGGAATGGGACTCTCTAGACGTGATCCCTTTAGCACATTGGTAAGATCCCCCAAAACGTACCTGCCCTTCGACTCTGTGATGTGGGGCTTTGCTTTCAGGAGGATTCCATGCCAGATAGCATTTCTGTTCGGGGTAACATACTTGTCCCAATGACGGACCATTAAGGAATCATACAGCATCCCCGTCGTGTACTTCTTCGGTTCATCCTCCGGGTTGTAGAAATCGCCATTTGGCCGGGCCTTTCCCGTGACTGCGATAGCCACTCTATCTTGGTCCAAGACCTTGAGCTTGACATCCGATACTGGTGCCGGCACAACACCAGCGATGTAGCTTCTCCCAACCTCATCAGAGCTCCCCACCACTACCTGAGTTGACCCTTTCTCGCCCGACTTGAGCCAAAGGAGGTCTTTTCCTTCCCCGAGCCAATTGGGCTCGCTAGTCTTCTCATCATTGGTGACCAAGGTCGATTGGCCTGTAGCGATATCGAGGACCTTTATTTCGATTGTCTTCTTGTGCGACTCAAAGGAATAGGTAGAGACTGTATATACAGCGAGATTGCCGGCGCTGTTGGGTAAAGCACTAGATCGACGTGGAGCTGCGAGGAGGACCCTGTTGGATGTCAATTGCTACCATAATGGTTCGTGGTAATTAACCCAGACGCACTCTGGTGTAAATCTGTCTGCGCGTATACTCATCTCGGAAGATGTGCTAATTTCTCTTACAGACTCGGGATACCAGAGCAATTGGGGACCCTCTGGAATGATTGTGTAGTACAGGAGCCCTGCAAGACATGCAACAGATAGTAGAGATATAAGAGCTATCCTTGGAGAATGCATGACGAATATGTACAAGGAGATGACGAATCTAGACTTCTAGAAATGCCCGCTTGTATCACAAATGGAAGGCGAGCAAATTTTGCGGGGAGATGCCTGCCTGCGCTAGAGTCAAGCTAGGGCTAGGGCACGTCTGGCGC
Organism: Stereocaulon alpinum; assembly: GCA_018257865.1. Taxonomy (NCBI): domain Eukaryota; kingdom Fungi; phylum Ascomycota; class Lecanoromycetes; order Lecanorales; family Stereocaulaceae; genus Stereocaulon; species Stereocaulon alpinum. Next base: position 368,464 of record JAEUBA010000007.1, read on the forward strand.
ATGCCAGAAGGCTTCTCTGGCCGTAGGTTCAGAAGCTGCTCCGGGTACAAGCGTAACGAAAGGACACTAGGTCTAGACCCAACGACCTGCCCCGAACGAAACCTTAGGGTGCAGCTTCGGGCTTAGAAGCACTCATTTGCGATCAACTATTAGCGCAGGTCTCAGCTGAAAGTGCCGAGACGTAATAATTTTCATGGCTTTTTTCCTTCAGTGTCCGATTCATAGGAAAGAAGAGGCAATAGAACCATTAGAGCAAGCTCTATGATTTGCACTCCTAGGACCTCTAAGAGTTATCGTGAACCAAACATTCTAGGATTATTTACGATACAGTGTATGATTCTCCCTTCGAAGGCCTACCCAACAAGCGTGAAGGAGCACCCTGGATCGACGCCACTTGACGCTCCATAAACTAATGTCTGGTATTATGAGATATTGTACCCTGACCCAAGACATGTGCCTGCAATCTGAGACATCAATGCGTATGGTTGGTCTATCCAGGCACAATCAATTTCACCAACCCAGAGATCTCAGCTCCTGCAACTGTCGGATCTCGGTCCAGAAATCAACGTATTCAAGCTCGCCACGCCACAAATCTGGAGCAACCCAGGTCTTCGAATGATCTAAAGTCAAGAAGGGCCCCGCACTTGGTGAATTACCAAAGTCAGTTCTATCAACCTCCAAGCATACAAGTCCTTGAGAAATACAGAGAAATGTCCTTCCTCGAACAGTTGAAGCATCACTTTTACCAGTAATGGCCCTTCGAACGCCAACTTTCCATCTCCCGATCTCGATGCTCTCGTCTAGCCATTTGACCAGCAACCCACTCCTCCATCTGACTCCTCATATCGCCTTCGCCGACACTCGATTCGCAGTTCCTAAGACCCAGAAACCTCCCGAACCGTCTTCTCTTATCCTCGATGCTCGCCACCTTTCTATTCCTCGTCCCCAGCTCCGTCCCTATTATCTTCCGGATTTCCTCCATTTCGTCGATCTCTCCTTCCTCTAGCTCCTCTTCTCTTGTTGGGGCAAACCATCTATCTACTACCGGCATGGGATAGTTGGAGCTATAACGTCCTGGGGTGCGTTGGTGGTAGAAATGCGCTAGTTCATCAAGCTGCTCCGACGTGAGAAGGTGGTAATGGAGCAACGTCGCTGGGAAATCCGGGTGAGGTAGGCCCGTTTCGATGCTGAGGAGTGGAGAGAGTGGGCGTAGGAGATGGGCGAAGCGCCGCTTATTGAGAGGTGGTCGTACATCGGAACGCTGGCTGCTTGCAGCGTTAGAAGGGGTTTCCATGGTGCAAGCGGATGATCTAGCTAGATGCTGGAGGAAGAGCTCGCTTAAAGAAGAGCAATATGGTAATGGTAAGATAGGAAGGTATAGCACTACCTGGTCAGGCCCAGCCTTCGGAATAGTCGCTTGTTCTACGTAGAGCCGAACCAGAATCTGAATGTTCCGTGAGAGGGAGAGGTGGAATGAGACCGTCGTGAATCTTCTGCTTACAAGGTTTGTCTTTCTATTTTTGTGCCATGAAAGAGGGAAGCCTTTGTTTTAGTGGCTCGTGTGAGTTAACAGGTGGTTTGTCGCCTTCGTATTTGCAACAAAGCCTCGTTAGGATTGATCTTGAGATCTGAAGGGATACTTTTGTGCCGAAGTTGTGAGACCCGGCTTTGTCTGCTTTGATTTCCGGACAATGGCTTAGGCTCGAATAAGGTTGCACATGAAAGACCAGATTTTTCTGTCACGCGGAGTACTTCATTCTTCACTCCAGCAAGTTCTGTTTACTCTGGCAGGCCCCATTGGTCAATGACCGCCGGCAGCTCATTACTTTACAAAGCGTGAATTGTCATTTAAGGCACAGCCCACTACTTCAACGCAATGTGAACAAAGCGAGTCCAAGCATGCAACAACAGGTCATTAGAAGCTTGGACATGGCTCATCTGAATTGAACTGTTTGCCACAATGCTATAAAACACCTATGAAGTCGTCAAATCTTATCGACGCCCAAACTTATCTTATTGACCTTCGATTAAGGCCAAAAGTTCCAAAGAATAGCACCCACAAAACCTCACAGACCAGAAACACCGCAACAATGAAATTCACATCAGCCACCGCCCTTTCAATCCTAATCAGCTCAGCCATCGCAGTCCCAACCCTCGACGAACGTAACGAAAACACCGAAAGCAACCTCGTCGCCCGTCAAAAGAACTACAATTGGATCCAAAGCGCAAACGATGGCCAAAGCGCCAACACCGATATGGTATTCATAACATTCCCCGTGCCAAACTGCCAAGGTAATGCCCACGAAACTGTCACTCACGTCGAATATGGCCCCTACCACGCGTACCCCAGCAACGCCACAAAAGGTAGTATCCAGTCGGTATTCCTCAGTCGTCAAATCCAAAACGACGAACAGTTGGATTTCTTCGCAAGTAGTGGAACCGATGGCAACCCGTTGCCTGCACACAATGATGCTGTGCCTCCTGAGTGCCAATACTTTTTGTATAGTTTACCGATAGCTACTCCAGATGGTAGGTGTATGCTTTGGGAGTGCGATTGGGATCAGTGGCTGACGTTTACATCTAGGTTGCTGGAATATAGGAGAGGTTTCTCCTTGCTGGCGCTTCTGGTTGAATCCGGCGTACTGTTCCGGCGGTCCAGATTGTTAGGTACGACTTTATCTTGTGAGCTCTCGATCTTGCCGCTCCTTTGTCTCTTGTTCATCCCGTTGCGTTCAAATCGTTCTCTTTTGACTTTGCGTTGAAAGTATGGACGTTAATCTAAAAGAAAAAGGGGCGTTCACTGTAACTGCTCATAGCCTAATAGCATCTGCTTTCTTCTACTGAACTCATTTACTGAAGCGAAGTATCTTTGTGTATCCTTTGCGACTACTTGTCATCTACTATACAAAGTACTGTTTCCGTCTTGCCTTACTACATCCGACCTGATACGGTAAGCCTCATACCTATGGGTATCACTGATATAGGGATTTGGCGCCTTAACCCCGGATATACAATAAACATCCAATCAAATAACCATCCAACGCTCCGTAACCTCCCTCGCCTTCTCCAAGTTCCCACTCGCAGCCCAGAACCCCTGCAGTGCAACAGCAGCTTCATTGACAAAATCTTCCCCACTATACCTCCCCATCTCGGCCTGCACAGCCGCGCTCAAATCCAAGCACCGCTCATAGTATGGAATAGCCAGATGCGTCAAGCCCAGGATGTGATACGCGTGTCCGACGTTGTATTCCGCTTCCTGCTTTTCTGAGTAGCTGTTTGACTGTTGTTTGCTGTCGTAGTATTCTAGGAGGAGGGCTAGGCCTTGCATCAGGATGTGATGGCGGTTTTCTGCTTGGCGCTTGAGCGCGTAGTGGAGGTAGCCTAGAGCTAGGGAGAGCTTTATTGTGGCGTTTGTTGGGTCGAGGGCTAGGGCGCGGAGGAAGTAGTCTGCATTAACAGCAATTAGCAACGTCATTCCGATGACGAGAGGGTTGAGCCTGAAGGGTAAACATACTGACTGCGTAGGCATAGCTTTTACCGGCGTAAAGTATGTGCCCATAAAGCATGAGCAATGCAACATCCATGTCATCAGCTTGTATGGGATCGCCTTTGCTATCTTTCGTGGTATAAGATGCCCTCTCCTGGAACAGAGTCTTTCGGCGAGCTTCGCCAAGCAAAGAAAAATCCACTGCCTTGAGTTGGCGAAGTATGTATTTCTGAGAAGGACCACAATTGAACCACGAATTCTCGGAATCGCAGAGCCTGTTCAGTGCTGCGAACAGACGGTAGCCGTCGGTAACGAATTGGTAATTTTTCATAAACCAGCGGGCTATGTTGCAAAGGGTTTCGTCATCATTCGCTATCAGAGCACAAGCTGTGAGGTCATTAGTAGCCGGTATATGGAAAGATTGAGCTTATAAAGCCTTACCAAACCAGCACACGTGGATGAGATATTGTGACTCCGGTGAATGGAAGAAGACGTTGGCGTGGAAAGCCGTCGCTATAATTTCGTAGGTAGATTTGATATCTCCCGCCTTTGCAACTTCCATGCCATACTCGAGGAAAATGTCGAGCCAGACATCGAAGGCAATGCCGCAGTATTCTTCCGGAACTTGAATCAATTGGCCATCGTGTGTCTCTAGATTCATTCGTTAGTATACCATTTGTCATTGTAGAAGAGGGAGAGGATCTACCGAGTTCCACCTGAGCATCAATCTCGTGTTTCGGTCTTGCTGCCAGATTGCGAGCCTCCTTTGTGTAACCATAGAATCTGTGATGCTTGTCAATCGGATAAAAGACTTTATTGCCACTAAATTCTTCGATCAATGCCTTGGTAGCAGTCATCCATTGAGCTTTCGAACTTTCGTTCCCCGTCTTAACCTCTTCTGTCAGTTCTTCCCTGCGAAGGAAGAGCGCCTGAATGTCTTCGTCTCGAGCTTTCCCCTTTTCAAGCGCAGATTTCTTAGCCGACTGAGGCGCTGGACGAGGAGCAAGCATAGGCGGTATGCTCCAGATTGTTGGAGCCTTCTCCCTAGTAGACTTCTTTGCGCCTTTATTCCCTGCTGGTCTCCTTGTCTTATGCTGTCTTACAGAAAGCGCCTCCCCGACCTGTAAATCTTGTTGGAGCGCGCCTGCCTCCCGACGCATCTGAGCTAGTTGTGTGCGTGCTGCCGTATTTCTACTATCGATTTTGAGGATGGTGTTAAAGCAGTCTTCGGCTTCCGCTCTCAAACCAACAGCTCTATAGCACGCACCCAACTCCTGGTAATAATGCGCATCTCCATACTCGCTGACTTGCTGTAAAGGCTCGTAGTAGCGGAGAGCCTCGTGAAAGTAGTTCTGGCCCCGCAGGACATTTGCGGCTTCACGGTAGAGGTCGGGATAGTCATACAATTTGGCACCCGTCTGTTGGTCTTCCGGTTCAAGCCATTCAAAATGGTTCTAGCATTTAATTAACTCAGATACGGCAAGCTAACAGGATGGGTAGCACTTGCAACTGCTTCCTCGAGATCACGACTCTCCGATCTCAATCTAAATACGCCAAGCTTGATGCGTAGTTCAAGGGGTAGGCCATCACCATAAGAGGACGTATCATACTCACCAGGCATAAATCCTGGGATCTCGATGCGTCGGGGCTCATCGTCCATATCCCATTCCCTATCGTCCTGGGTGTAAGTCTCCCAAAACACATCCTCTCTTCGACCGAGTAGCCAGCGGGCCAAAGATTTAAGTTCGACAAGGCCTTCATCATACCGCTGCTGATATGCGTACAGTTCCGTCACAATGTTGATGTCTGACCAAGTGAAATTTTCGGCTGCATCGGACCCAATCGATTGAAGATGGGAAATAGTGTCTCGATAATAGCTCAAAGCACGGTCCGGGTGCTCAAGCTCAATGTAAATTTCTGCAAGGTGACGTAGAACTGTTGTATCATGCGGAAGCTGTTTCCTTAATTGTTCGTATTCATTAGCAGCCTTCTTTTTGTGACCGATTTCATGATTCAATGCAGCTCTCTGGTAGCGTGCTTCAACATTGGTGGAATCGACAGTGATTATGCGATTGTAACAGTACACGGCATCTCGCAGTGACTCTTTACTATCGTCACGCTCAAGTATCAGGCGTGCGATTCTAGACCACATCTCAGGATCTCTAGGCCGAGTGTGAGCTCCATTCCAAGCAGCACTGAGAGCCTTATCCTTATCTCCACGTGCAGCATGAACTTCAGAAAGCAGGTTGTGAGCTTCGTACATCTCTGGATTAATGAGCAATGCTTGCAGGATAAGGTCTTCAGCTTCCTCGTAACTATGAGCAAGGAATGCCATGGTAGCTTGAGCATGTAACGCTTTGAATTCTGCAGTGGGTTCAATAGGTCTCCGTAAGCCCCTCTTGACGCCCCTTTGGCCGCCCCTCTGGCCCCGGGGCCGGCCTCCTCGACCTCTTCTCTTTTGACCAGTGGCTGGGCCATCGAGCCTCAGGCTTGTATATTGACCTGTCGTCTGAGAGAAAGGTTCGCCTTCCTTACTGTACAAAAGATCCAAAGGCTCCACTGAATCTATCGAGTCTGCATCCGATACGTTCTCATCATCTCTACTTTCGAATCAGGACATATACTCCGTTGCGTCTGGTGTAAAGACTTACGTTAAGTTGGCGTCGGAAGCTTGATAATCAGAATCAAATGTCAGTGCTCCACGAAAAGGTTGTGAATCTTCAGCATAATTTTGGTTCCTCGTACTCCTAGCTTCTGATTGGTCAGACTCATCACAATCAGGCGAGGCTTCCCGCCACGAGTTTTGGGGCTGGCTTCGAAGACCAGATGGCATGTAACCATCATCTCCGCCGGCCCAGGGATATCTATTGGCATATGCAACGTCAGTAGGATCTGGGTATTGATGGGTTATCAAATCCTCAGTTCGCGCCATGTTTGAGTTGTGGATGAATATAGGATGGCTAGGTGTTATTTCGAATATATGAAAGACCTCGCATGTGAATCTAGGCCTTGACCATGGCTGACTATGGGCTTTTCCTGGGCTGTGACTCACACGACAGTTCGTGACGAGTAGTTGGTGGTGGGGCCATAGATTATTCTAGGATTTATCCTAATGCGATTTCAAGCTGGAGAATCCCTGCCACCGCATGCAGGGAGAGTTGCCGTCCTTCAAGTGGTCGTGCTTAATACATGAAACCGAGGCCCGCAGAAAAGCCTGTGCGTCGATTCCAAGATTTTGCTTTTAGCCCTAGAGAAGCAAAAGTTTACAATCTCAGATTTGATAACAGGATACTGGAAGTCAACTTCGTGCGTAATAGCAACCTCAGGCGTCGGCAAGGCCAAAGTTTTGGATACAGGACCGTTGCAGGCCCTCAGATTCGCTTTTGACTGACACACATGGTCTCAGAATTGCCCCTGAATCAACGGGAATGATGTCGCCAGTGCGAGAGATGGTATGCTCAGGAATACAGTCACCTCACAGTTGCCACTGATCTTAAGCACCTAAGTAGTTTTGCGTGCTTTGGTATTTTTAGATCATGGATCAACTAAGCCGCAACTGTTCTAGCGCGACTGTTTGGCGGCATAATTCCAATATTCAGCTCAAGAACCAATAACCCCTCCCACCTGTACTCCTTCAGCTCCCTCGACGTATTGAGACTGTCATACCTTGCGTCGCTCGTCCCCTCAAATCCATACAAACTTCGATCAGTGCCTCTACGTTCGACACGAGACTTAGTTGGATTATCACTTTGTCCACTAGTTCCCCTCACATCTAATTCTCGAAGCCCGGGTCGTAAGCCTCTACCTGGTCACTCAAATTGGTCACATTGCCTTGTTCTCAATTCTCCAGGCTACACTACTGCTGGACAGGCATCCTAGCAAGTTTCCTTCACCACCATAACCATCAAGGACATTCATACTCCGCATACCTTCCACACGGACAACGTTTCTACCTTGAGATACGAATAATTCAATTTCCGACCACCAGTGCGCTGAGCCAAACCCTTCCACAAAGCTCCTTTGAAGCCAGCAGGAACTGCAGGAGCTGAGTGCACTCTCGTACATCCGAAGAACCCGACCGACTGCCGGGGACTCGAGCAACATCAAGTGACTACATTTGAACAGCTTACATAAATTTACACTCTACTACCGTCAACATGTCCGGCAATAATATCATCGGAAATCGAAACAGCACACCTGAGGCATCGAGCTCGTCTCTTCGACCACCTACCTCTCGCACTATGGGCGCGGGTCATCACCTTCGTGCCTCTGCCGACATGGGAGCTTTCACTTCTTCCCCACTATCAGGACGGGCCATCCGACCTGCTTCAGAGATGATCTATAATCAATCTCAGCCGTATGATGAAGCAGAAAAGACTGCAGAGCAATATTTGGCAGAAATCGATCAGTGCGAGACCACGCTGGAAGAGATGGCCGGTGCTACAACGGATCAAGATTTCAAGGACGAGCTGACTGCAATAGAGCAATGGTTTAGGGTTTTGAGCGAGGCTGAGAGAACTGCTTCGTTGTACTCACTGCTGCAGCAAGCTACCAAAGTCCAGATCATGTTCTTCATCCAGACCTTGAAGGAGATGCTCGAGAAGCATCCCATGCCAGGTATCCTATCGCCTACTAAGAGTGGAGACCAGGGTATGTCGCATCATACGGCTAGAAAGTGGAAAAATCAGCTAACACATGTAGATGCCATGTCAAACCGGATGAGTGAGGTTATGAGTAAAGACACTGCTCGACATTCTCTTGGTCGACCACTCCCTTCACCGGGTAACAAGCGGAACTCAGGACTGGATCCTTCCACGATTTCCGCGATGTTCCCAGATGCGGCTGCGGCGATTGCGAGGAAAAAGGATGAATACGCTCAAGCTACAGGCAATGCTCCGGCTTCAAACCGCAACAGTGCTGCCTTTGGTGATCGATCCTCTTTGCTAGCGCCAACTATCTCTGAGCCCAGAGGCAACACCAAAGAGAACGCCGTCCAGCCGTCAGCAACACCTTGGGGCCAAAGACCTGCAGAGAATCGACCTAAATCTTCCTCTGGCCAGCAGCCAATGGGTCAGTTCAGTCAGCCGCCTGCCTCTGCAGGTCTTCGCTCCCCACGACCTCTTCAGCTATCAGGCCAGAGCAATGTTCAAAGTACGACACTCAACGCACCAGACAACACCAGTGATCTACCAATGCTCTCACCGTACAATGTTGGCAATGCTAGCTGGGCATCTATGACGAACACCCCAATGGCACCCAACTTTAACACCCAGCAGGGACCGACCCAAGCAGACATGGTAGCAAATGCCACTGCTATGAAACTCGCTGCCCTGTCCACGGTCAACAACCGGATCGCGCTAGATGACGTCCGCAAATACCGTCGCGCAAGGTCAAATGAAGGCGATAACAATACTAGTCAAATGCCCTTGTCTCCTGGCCTCCCTCAGAATGTATTGGTTGTTAATGAAGCCGGCCAGGTCTTAAACTCCCAGCCTTTGAACCAACAGCAACTGGCTGCAATCCAAGCTCAACAACAAGCCGCCTTCGCGCAACGCTCTAGACCCGATTCCCCTGGAATGGCTATGCATGGGGGCAACTTCGGCAATCTCAATTTTGCGTCCCCCCAGAATAACGGCTATCTAGCAGCTTACGACCCCTCAGCCGGTCTGAGTGGCGGTATGGGTGCTCTTAATCTCGGTCAATACAACATGGGACATAACAGCCATGAAGGTTATCTCTCTGATCACTCCGACATGGCTCGGGGAAGATCACCGAGGGGACGACGAGGAACCTCGAAACCACCGGAGGACCCCACAGATCCATCCCTTCTACAAGATATACCTACTTGGCTCAGAAGTTTAAGACTTCACAAGTATACCGACAACCTGAAAGATTTCAAATGGACTGAGTTGGTAGAGCTGGACGACAAGGGACTGGAGGATCGTGGTGTCAATGCGTTGGGTGCACGGAGAAAGATGCTGAAGGTCAGTCACTGCAAATCCCTTCTAGGCTACAAGTACTGACTCAAGCAGGTCTTCGAGCAAGTCAAAGAGGCAAAGGCTGAAGGGAAGCTATAGCTTTCTTGAACGGGCTTGTCGCATTCTCTGTCCGTGGTTAAGGCTCTTGAGTAGTTATGTTCTTGAGCGTGCGACACTACCATCTATTGTGCATTCATTGAATTAATCTAACAAAGGCTCACCTGCTGCAGTTCTAGCGATTACATACATGACCAGGCACGAAGAATAATCGATGTAAACTAGAAATGCTAGTACTGAGAATAGCAGCCTTTGTCACTGATGCTAATAGGTCATGCTAAGCCGTGATAAATTTTACGCTTCTCATCTCGTGACTGGTGAGCCTGTGAGGCATTGCATTGCATCTTCTTGCTTATTCCCAAAGCTTGGCGCGAGCACGTTGCCCTGCCAACGGGACTAAACAAACTCATTTTTCAGAAGCTGCAACCATCAAGCCTGCCGAACGGAAGTTGCCCTGCATGAGTTGAAAGAGCTTGATGGAGCCATGCTGAAATATCCAGAATCTACGCCTTGCCCGGTATTGGCAGGTTCGACACCATTCGTATCGCCTGCTTTCCACCAATGCGAACCCACCGAAGAGAACAACTTTACAACTGAGATCCAAGTTGCCTTGCGACAAGCAGCGCCCAGGAGGAGGAAATCACTTAGACCACAAGCGCAAGCTGGCGGTAGTAATGCGCGGTCGCTTGGGATTGAGAGGGATGTTGGCGCTGTCACGGCGCAGACAGCAGATCATTGTGATCAAGTCAACAGCCAGCCAGCTTTTCGACACCCGCAGGCAGCTGGCCTAGGACTATTGCCAGCAAGGCGACGTGCTTCTCTAATACTTCCGAAGCGGGCAGAAGACACCGCCAGCCGTACAAATCTTCCTCCCAAACTAGACGTCTCCGAGGAAAAAGATATCATACATATGCACAAGAAACCCAGGCGGCGGACTATCTACGTTCCATCCGACGATACGACGATCTTCACGATACATCCAGGCATTCAATATGATACCAGAGCATTGAGTGATTATTCGTTCAATGTCATGGGGCCTTCTGAGCCGGCGAGACCGGAAGTCCAACCGCCAGGGAAATCGCTACGACAGATGAACAGAAAACCGCTTGCTGCCGCGCCGAAGCGGGCCCCCCTTCAGCCAACGCTTAAACCTCTGCAAGAAACTGAAGATCAGTCAGATATACCGGGGGCTGGGCCTGGTAAAGAGAACCTACCCCCTTCTACGGGGCCAACGTCAGATATCAATATCCGCAAGGCCACAAGGATAGGAGCTCGGAGAGTTTCCATATTTGGGGCAGTACCAGAATCTAACACCAAAGCAACAGATGAATTATTCAATTTGGACAGGAAACCAGCATTGGAGCCATCAAGAATGCGCAGTGGGTTGAAAAGGATGTCTACCGCTAGTGGACTCAAGCATGTTGCTTACTCGTCCGAGGATCCTGTCACGAGAAAACCCCTTCGGGGGTCAATGATGAACAGACGAAACACACTGTACTACGGCTCAACGTGGAAAAAGGCGGACGAAACGAGCAATGTCCAGCCCACAGTCAGGCTGCCGTCAAAGCTAATAGCCCCTGTGGTGAAAAACGAAAGTATTATCTCAAAAGGACGGTATTCCATACTGGCTGAAGAGATCAATCGACCAGAGATGTTTGAAGATGCCTGGTTGGGTGATCAAGAATCTGCCATCCAACAGCTCGTCAATGGACTCTTCGACGCCACACATGCGGAAAATCCAGGTCAATGCTATAGTCACAGCGAGCAAAGGCGATCGATACTCCAGCTCTACCAAGGTCCTGAATGCTCGCTTCTCTATAAGAGGCTGCAAGCCTCGCTGCTCTTTGGTGCTCTCAGTCCTCCCGAAGGGTCCATTGCGGCTTCTTCGAGGCTGAAGACTGATGTTGGACTTCGACAAAGATTCCTTTCTCTCTGGACAGGAACATATAGCCACCGGGTTCTGCGTGCTGCGGCAGAGGTAGTGGTTGGTCGCCAAATCTCGACTTACTCACCCACCTCAAGTCCAAGCCAACAAACTGCGTACACGAGGAAAAGCGTCAAGAAAGACATGGATGCTTTCATCACCTCCTGTCTTCTATGCAATGAAGATTCGGGCGAGACTGAACAAGCAACGCCTACTTTCTGCTGGCGTCGAACTGTGCTAAGGAGCCTGATGCTGGTACTGCTTCTGGAGAAAGCTTCGAAGGCCAAGCTCGCCGTGGGAAACCTTTTCCGTACCTCTTCAAAGTTCAAAGCCTCTCGGAGTGTTCTCACGGAGTTATCTGCACTGTTGTTGCCGTTTATTGGTGATGTTTGTCGACCACTGTCTCACTTGGATTACCATGTTCACTACACCCAGTTTCCGCTGTCTGAGTACGATTACAAAATCAGCAACTTGGCCACGGATCTCCGTGATGGCGTTCGATTGACCCGGCTGGTGGAAACTCTCCTGTATCCTCCACAGTCACTCAGCCGGCTGAACGAAAACGTGACGGTAGCAATGCCCACTGGCGAAGTGCTAACAAGCATTATTGAAGAAGGGCAATCATGGGTCTTATCACAACATTTGAAATACCCATGTATAGGCAGAGCACAAAAGGTCTACAACATGCAGATTGCCTTGAGCGCCTTGCGTGGCATACATGGAGTTGGGCAGATCGCAGAGAATTTGAGCGCAGAAGACATTGTGGATGGCCATCGCGAGAAAACAGTCACGCTGCTGTGGAGTCTTGTGGGGAAGTGGGGACTTGACACGCTTGTGGACTTCGACGCGCTGAGCAAAGAAATCCGAAGACTCAGAAGGTATGACTGTGCCATGAGCGACGTTGATGAGGATGATGAGCAGCACCTGAACGGGCTCGAAAGGCATACCTATCTACTAAAGACTTGGGCCAGAACGATAGCTTGCCGGCATGGTCTCCGCGTACTGAATCTCACGACCTCCTTTGCAGATGGCAGAATCTTTGGCAGAATCGTGGATGAGTATCGACCATATCTGCCACAGGATAAAAGCTCACAATGCGCCAATGTCGCAAACAAACGAGGCGAGCTGGATGCAAGACTGAAAGATATTGGCTGCAGCACCTCTTTTGGTAAATAGAATCTTCCTGCATGCTCATACATCGATTGCTAATTACGTGCAGCGTCCATATTCGAGCAAAATGCAAGGGGACGGGTCTTTGACCGCGACTTTACCATTGCCGCTTTGGCTTTCCTCTGCTCCCGACTGCTCGGGGCTTCAAAGAGAGGTAGAGCGGCGGCGGTCATTCAGCGAGCTTTCAGAAAGGCCAGAGTGCGACAAATGATCCGGCAAAGGTGTGTTCTTCTGAAGATAGCCCACGACTGCAAGGCTGTGTTGGACACGCGGAATAGAGTCATAGGGGCAGCCCGAGTACTACAAGGGGCATGGAGAGAATATTTGACACGAAGGAAGGACAATGATACCATCTCGAGAAGGAGACTCGAACGACGAATGAAAGTGGACCGGGATAAGGACAAGTTTCTGGTGGATGAAGACAATGTAGATATTTGGCTAGCCTGAAGGATGGTGTTTGACGTTTTAAACTTTCTGGCTAAGACGCAATTGGAGGAAGGGAGAAGGGTATACCCTAGGGCGTTCGGTTCCGAAGGTTTGGTATACGGGTAATTTGAGTTGCAGGTATATAATAATATTATTTGATTGTGATCCTAAAGACTCCGTTCTAGAAGTTGCAGGTACTTGCCACTGGAACAAGTGTATGAAGTTGTGGGTGCGTTTGACGTTTTTATTTGCGGCAGGTGGTCAGTCGGCTCCCTTCTCCTTCTCCTTGTCCATCGCCTTCACCTTCGCCTTCGTCTTGACTATCCCTGTCCAGTTAGTGCCCACACTCAACAGTCTAGATCGCCGCTCGGAACCACCTCATCGGGAGGGACGAAGTGCGGGACCTAAAGTGATTCGCGCAACGTGCCATGTGCATCCGCCTATTTCGGCCATGGCGATCTAGATTTCCATGGTCCTAGGAAGTATTTCCCCCTCAGGAAGTCAGGCTTTGCTGTCAACCAAACGGAGAGGGATGGTTAAGGTGGGATGGGGAAGGTCTGCCGTCTAAGTGGATCCCGCGGAACATTTTCACCGTTGCAAATATTCCCTTGATTCAAGGTTGAGCCTGTTTGTCCAAGCAATTCGGGTCCAGGCCTTCGTGCCTTGACCTCCCTTCGTACCATTCTACCAATCGCAACAATTTACAGCCTCACTGCCGTGTCTCGTCGACATATCCGATTAATATTCATCCAATCCTATGCCACTGCCACCGTGAAGTCTTCCAAATGTTCTAGACTCCATCCTATAGGCTTTCTGTGGCAGCCTGGCAGGAGGCAGATGATGGCGCCGCGTGCCAGGATCCACTGGGGGACTTCCATGTCACAGATACTCCGTCTGGATGCATCCATCCGGACCCCCTCGGCGTCCCCTTTCTTAAGCAAAAGAATTCCCCAGGCGCCTGCGAAGATCTTTCCCCTTCTTAGTCCTTCCTGAAGCTCTACCAATACCACCTCACCACCAATAGCTACCACCTTACTACCAACACCTCAACCTCTCCCACAATCACAACCACACAGCAAACATGACAACAACGTTCACCTCCCTCCCCCCCGAAATCCACCGCGAAATCCTCTCCTATCTCCCCATCCCCTCCCTCCTAACCTTCGGCCTCACCTCCAAAAACAACCACCTAATCCAAACCTCCTCCCTCTCCACCCTCCGCCTCGGCGTCTTCCACTCCCGCCTCGCCGGCATGATATCCCTCATGGAAGCAACAGCCACCCGCTCCTGCCTCCACAGCGTCCAACTCCTCCTCCCAAAAAATGAATCCAAGAAAAAAGACCGTGTCCTCAAAAACCAAAACCTCCGAATCGCAAACGTAGTAGGAAAATACACCCACACCCTGCGCGATTTAGAAATAGCCTGCTGGGAACTCCAAGACAGCGCAGCGCTCTCCCTCGCAAAACTAAAGAACCTCAAACGCCTCTCCATCCGCCTCGATCACCCCCACACCCGCTTCTCAGACGTCGACCCCACATTCTGGGACTCAGCACCCGGCTCCCCAGTCTGGAATCTCCTCGCTACGAAAAAGGGGGAAAAGGGACACTCCGCGCTCGGCCGGCTCCAAAGTCTCAACTTAGAAAGAGCAGGCATAACAGATTACCAGCTCACGAAAATCCTAGAGTCAAATCCGAACATCACGGAACTACGATTACGTAAATGTCTAGGTCTCACAGACAAAATATTCAAGATCCTAGCTGAAGGGAAAGTAGGGAGGAAAATAGAAATCCTCCACTTCACAAGACATTGTGGGGAGGAGATTGATGAGCGCGTTCTGGCTTACATCGGGCGCATCAAGAATCTAAAAGTACGTCCTCCTTCCCCTGTCCCCTCCCTTCCTCCCCCGCGTTTCTCGGTATTTACATTAAGCTGACACGCGTCTTCTAGGAACTATCCCTCCACGCCTGCTACAGCCTCGACAGCGATGCCGTGCGCAAACTCAACGAAGAAGAATGGCATATACAGGAGCTGACGCTGCCGAGTACACCGAGCACTCCGCGTGGTGGCGTCGAGATTGACCCAGAGTATAAATGAGGCGCTAGATGGTGTATTTGGATGTGCTTTCTTGGGTGTCTGAGTTGGGCTGGTTAGGTTTCTTTGGGTTGGGCTTGAATGGGCAAGGCAGGACAATCCACATAGTGCATGTGTATTGAGATCAAGGTAGGCGTCAGGGACAGACAAAGCCATCACATAAAATACCAACCATCTACCACAGAAAATGGAAAAGCGGACTCATAATATCAAATCCCACTCCATCACTACCCGCTCAGCTCGTGTGCCCGAACTCGTAAAAGGTTAAAGTGGAAGTTACACAAGTCTCTTGTTATCGTGTCGTGCTACCTACCTGCCTACCATATGCACGCACACAAGCCATCATGTTTCAGATTTCATGTTTCGTGTTTCAGCCTTGTGGACCGTGATGTGATGCCAAGAGTTTGGTTCGACGACGTAGCACTAATACTGCGTACTGCCTTACTAAGCCTATCGGAATAACGTTACTCCGCTCCGTAACTAGCGGCTTGGCGCTAACTCTTAGATAAAATACTATAGCTTAGCTAGCTAGATTAAAGATAATCCTTAGTTTACTAAGCCTAATAGATACTCTGCTAATTAGGTTATCTAAGGTAGGTAATAGGGGATTAAGCTACCTACTAATTAGTAGAACTTAATAAGAGGGTCTACTAATACTAATTAATTATTAACCTTAGATTAGTAAGGTAAAGAAAATTTTAACTATAATACTAAAACCTTACTTATAATACTAAGCCTCCGCTATAATATTTAATCCTACTATAATATAACTAGCTACTAAAGAGCTATAGGAGGGGATAATTATATTATTAGGAATTATTATTAATAACCTTAAAAAGATATTAGGTAATACCCTAGGGATATTTATTAACGAAGTAATAAGCTACTACTAAAACTATAAGGAAAAAGGATATAATTAATATATTAGCTTTATTAAAGACTTTAGCGAATAAGATAAAGCTATATTTAAAAAGGTATATAAAGAGTTACTACGAAGCCTTAGGGACCTACTACTTAATTATAATATCTATATACCTAAGGATAGGACCTATATCTATAAGTACTTAGTAAGGCTAGTAGTCTAATTATAGTCTAATTAGCCTATAGATATACTAAAGCTAGTAAAGAAGAAGTCTAATATTATCTCTACCCTAAGTAACTCTAATACGCCTAATACGCCTACCCTAAAAAATAACTTTAATATACTTAGTATACCTACCTTAGGTAACTCTAATATACTTAGTATATCTACCTTATTTAAAACTAAAATATTAGTTAGGGCTAGATAATATTAACGCTCTTAAATACCCTTCTAAATAGCCCTAATTAATAGTTTTAAGATCTCTAATACTATTATTAATTACTAGGAGTAAGGCCTTTCTTAAAAGCTTACTATATTAACTAAGCTCTATATAAAAGAGATAAAATATAATAAAAGAAGCGATACCTTTAACTATAAGCTAAAGATCTTCTTAACTACCGCCTCTAATATAGGGATACTATTAACTAAGCTGTATATAGCGTTTTAGTATATACTAGCTAGCGATATACTTAATTTCTACTTTAGTAACTAATCTTCCTTTTTAGTAATAAACCTAGACTCGCTGCGGCTTACCTTTAAAGGAAACTTTGAAGGAAGAGAATACCAGATCGCCCGCCTTAATAAATAGAACAGCGTATCCTTGCAACTATTTATTAACCGTAATAAAGATAAGACCCTAACGGAGTACCTAGACGCTATAATATCGAGACTAAGAGAACTATAATACAGCCTAGACGAGAACCTTTATAGGGATAGCTTTATCCACTAGAAGATAATTACTGCTTGCGAGTCTATACCTACCTGCGAGATCGTCTGTCGAAAACCACCGGACACTATACAAAACCTTATTCAAGACCTCCGATTATCTACAGCCTTACAAGACCGCCGCAGCGTCTTATCGCTAAGCGAAATAATATATACTGACCGCCGCTACCGAAACCACGAATCCAGCAGTCGCAGTCGCAACCGCTAATCCAGCAGCCGCAGCAGATCCAGATATCTAAGCAAGCTGAGATACAACTCCAGCAATTCGACGAATAAAAAGCGATGCTTCGTCTGTAAGAAGGAAGGCTGCTGGTCAACCAACCACCCTAAAGAAGAACGTCAACGCCACCTCAGGCAATACCTCACCGACGTCGAAGGCGAAAGAGAAGGCGGCAGCGAAGGCAGTACTACTGAGGAGGAGAATACTGCTGAAGACCAACCTATCGACCCACCCAACTAAGGCAACGGTGAGGTGTTTCTGACATCAATAGGTGCAATTGATGGCAAGGCTGCATACCAAAAGCTAGCCAATCAGGCGACTTTGCATACCGTTACAAAGGCACTGTCTATCCAGGATAATATCAATATTAATATCCAGGGAGAAGCACCTCGCCGCCCCGCGAAAAGATACGGCGACAGCCACTTCTACGGCCTTATAATCGACACCGGCGCTGCCCACAACTCCTCAGCAGGCTATAATCAATACCTAGCACTGCGGCGCGAGCAAGACATCAATATCGACGCCGACAAGGCTGGCACCGCCAGATTCAAGTTCGGTATTGGCGAAGCCTTGTCCCAAGGCACTGTTGCCGTCCAATCACCAATTGGTGTTGTCGAATTCCATATTGTCGACGCCGACACACCATTCCTTCTCTGCCTGCGAGACCTCGACCAGGCAGGTTTTTATTTCAATAACCTCACCAATTGCCTAGTCAGCGGCAATAGACAAGTCCCCGTCACAAGGCTATATGGTCACCCATTCCTCACTTGGGGAACCTCGCTGTCAAACGCCTATTGCATCAACACCTACACCAACGACAGCGATATTGCAAAGCCAATTGAAAAGCTGGACAATGAAAAAGACCTCCAATTCAACGGCACTACTATCTCCACCAACGGCGACACTACTATTTCTAGCAACGGCGACATTCTGAAACTCTCGCAGCAACGGCAATGCAATAAAATCAACACGATCAACACCGCCACCGCTAGCGATATTAAATCGCAATATATCAAGGAAAGAGCCCGCGGTGCCTACATAGCCTCTATGACTCAACCAGAGATGGCTTTTGCCCTGTCTAGAGCAGCCCAAATCACTCAACCAGCGAAAGAGGACGCTGATTGGTTGAATAAATGGCTGAATTGGCAGAAGGAAAACGACCGCCGCGGCCTGCAATTCATCAAGCTTGCTCCAGAGAAGCTGAAACTACTAGTCTTCGTCGATACAGCCTTCGCCAACAACGCTGACCTCAGCTCCCAGATTGGGTACGTCATCGTCCTTGCTAACGAGCAACAGCTCAATGAATCGACTATTAATATCAGCGGCAATATCATCCACTGGAGCAGCACCAAATATAAGAGAGTCACAAGATCGGTACTAGCTTCAGAGCTATATATAATGGTAGCAGGGTTCGATATTACCACCGCCCTGCAATCCACCATTAAGGGTATTACTCAGGCGAAGATCCCACTAATCCTATACACCGACTCCTATTCCCTGTACGATTGCATCATACGGCTCGGTACTACCGCTGAGAAACGCCTAATGATCGACATAATGGGACTGCGGCAGTCCTACGAGAGAAGGGAAATCGATAAGGTGCGGTGGATTGATGGCAATTGCAACCCAGTAGACGCTATAACTAAGGAGCGCTGCTGCTAGGCGCTGAAACAATTGGTGGATAGCAACACTATCGAGTTGAAGACAAACGCCTAGGTGGAAAGGGAGGCTACAGTCTGACCAATTAGACTGTAGTATTGCTTAGCCTTATAGGCCCGTTTCTATGCTAGCTAATTGCTAGATTTGGCGTCGATTGGTACTGTTTTTTCGACTTTCTAAAACTTTTGCTAGTGTCGGAATAACGTTACTCCGCTCCGCAACTAGCGGCTTAGCGCTAACTCCTAGATAAAACACCATAGCTTAGCTAGCTAGATTAAAGATAATCCCTAGTTTACTAAGCCTAATAGACACCCTGCTAATTAGGTTATCTAGGGTAGGTAATAGGGGATTAAGCTACCTACTAATTAGTAGAACTTAGTAAGAGGGTCTACTAACACTAATTAGTTATCAACCTTAGATTAGTAAGGTAAAGAAAATTTTAACTATAATACTAAAATCTTACCTATAATACTAAGCCTCCGCTATAACGCCTAATCCTACTATAATATAACCAGCTATTAAAGAGCTATAGGAGGGGATAATTATATTATTAGGAATTATTATTAATAACCCTAAAAAGATGGCCAGCGATAGAGATACACCTGTACGCGGTGCTGGCTACGAACCTGAATACCTATTCAGAGCTGAGATGTCTCCCCTAATATATTATAGGTTGAAAGATGTTGAGACGTCGCGTAGTTACTGAGAACTCTGTATAGAGTTTTTCGGGCAACGCGATAACACCTACCCTAACTCCACCACAACTATTATACCTCCCCTACGATCGAGACTAGATAGTAAGAATTAGTATTAGGTATAGTATCTCAGCCTAATAAGTAAAGAGCATAGGTAACACCTGCCTAGCTATTAATTTAAAAAATCTAATATCTACGTGCGCTTGATGCGTATCTACTAGTTAAGACTGACGCGCAGTCTATCCTAGGGGAAGGCTAGGGTTGTAGGTATATAGGACTAAGAGAAGGATATACTAGGTTATAAATTAGAAGGCGTATTTTAGAAAAGGACGGCCCCTATCTAAGTAGCTAGGCGAGCCTTTGGTGTAAGCGGCGCCGTATAACTATAATTATAAGCTGAAGGGTTGGCTCCCCCCTAAAGCAAAGTATATAAGGATAGAAGTAAGTACTATCTAATATAACCAGCGGGATATTATACTATCTAATTCTTTATACGAGTATAGGCCTCCTAGGCGGTGTATATAGCTTCCCCCCTTTCTCGTATCCTTAACTAGTAAACTACCGAACAGCTAAATCCGGTACTACTATAGATACTAATAAACACCACTAATCAGCGCTAATAACTCAAACCCTTACAGGACGGCTATACACCCCCTCCTCCCCCCCCCCTATATCGACACAGTAAAGGTTAAAGAAAGTTATAGGGCGCTCAGCGCTATAATAAAGTCGAAGGATATAGAAGAATACAGCAGGGTCCTTAAGAGCTAAGTATAGTGCGAAGGGCGTGTGTTATAGTTAGTATTAGAAATAATGTTATAGAGCGCTTAGCATAATATTAAAGAACACAGTTAAGAGTTACCGGTATTAAGGAGGCCTAGGGTGTGATCCCTAGACTAAAAGCAATTGTATTATTAAGGATAAGCGGGAGTTTTTATCTAGGCACTATACTATGGTTTCTTTTACGGCTAGGAAAGGCACACTACGTGTACTATCTACTAGTTTCATAAATAATGTAATAGAACACCCTTATTAGTATATATAGATACTAGAATAGGCGTATAAACCAATCAATCAATCAACCCTAAAAAGATATTAGGTAACGCCCTAAGGATATTTATTAACGAAGTAATAAGCTACTACTAAAACTATAAGGAAGAAGGATATAATTAATATATTAGCTTTATTAAAGACTTTAGCGAATAGGATAAAGCTATATTTAAGAAGGTATATAAAGAGTTACTATAAAGCCTTAGGGACCTACTACTTAATTATAATATCTATATACCTAAGGATAGGACCTATATCTATAAGTACTTAGTAAGGCTAGTAGTCTAACTATAGTTTAATTAGCCTATAGATATACTAAAGCTAGTAAAGAAGAAGTCTAATATTACCTTTACCCTAAGTAACTCTAATACGCCTAATACGCCTACCCTAGAAAATAACTTTAATACGCCTAGTACGCCTACCTTAGGTAACTCTAATATACTTAGTATATCTACCTTATTTAAAACTAAAATACTAGTTAGGGCTAAATAATATTAACGCTCTTAGATACCCTTCTAAATAGCCCTAATTAATAGTTTTAAGATCTCTAACGCTATTGCTAATTACTAGGAGTAAGGCCTTTCCTAAGAGCTTATCGCGTTAACTAAGCTCTATATAGAAGAGATAAAATATAATAGAAGAAGCGACGCCTTCGACTATAAGCTAAAGATCTTCTTAACTACCGCCTCTAACGCAGGGATACTATTAACTAAGCTGTATATAGCGTTTCAGTATATACTAGCTGGCGATACACTCAATTTCTACTTCAGCAACTAATCTTCCTTCTTAGCAATAAACCTAGACTCGCTGCGGCGGTCTTGCAAGGCTGTGGATGATCGGAGGTCTTGAATGAGGTTTTGTATAGTGTCCGGTGGTTTTTGACAGACGATCTCGCAGGCAGGCACAGACTCGTAGCTAATTGCTAGATTTGGCGTCGATTGGCACTGTTTTTTCGACTTTCTAAAACTTTTGCCAGTGTCGGAATAACGTCACTCCGCTCCGCAACTAGCGGCTTGGCGCCAACTCCTAGATAAAACACCATAGCTTAGCTAGCTAGATTAAAGACAATCCCCAGTTTACCAAGCCCAATAGACACCCTGCTAATCAGGTTGTCCGGGGCAGGTAATAGGGGATCAAGCTACCTACTAATCGGTAGAACTCAGCAAGAGGGTCTACCGACAAAGCCATAACATAACACAATACAACACAAGACACTCTAGGGCGCTCGCTTTCAGATTCGAAAAGGGCGTTTTCCGAGTAGGGAGTAGAATGAGTAGATGGTGCATGGGACTGCAGAAGCTGTTTGAGTGTGGGGTTCTGGGATAGTTGGGGATAGGGGTGTTGATAACAAGGTAGCTTATCATGTGCGGCATGCATTGGATTGGATTGGATTGTGGGCAGTGACAATAGAAGCGAATAGGAGCGGAAAGACAATAGGATGCTTGTTTCCGTTCAATAGGTTTCAGATCTTATTGTCTGCCTTCGAAGTGATGTGATGGAATGGTTAGGGGTGTGCGCATGATGCGGGCATATACGGAACTAGCTTCGAATACTGGCGGCAGCTAAACATCCCTAGTGGAAACCGAGGAGGTTGAATGATGCACGTTTGGGGAGGGGACTGGGAGGTGGGCGGGCGTGGTGGTGGTGGTGGGCCAATCAGGGGGAAGGAGGGTAAGTGCTTTTCTGATCTTCCTCCTAACACTTCAAGTAACATCTCTTCCCTCTGCCCAATTTCCATGGCGATTTCGAGAGAGAGCAGAGTAAGAGCTCATCAGCATTATCGGAACCTTTCAATGGTCAGTAGGAGCAGGGAAATCTGTAGAATCTAGATGTTCCAGGGTAGTTGGGCGGTCGAGAAGTGACGCGAAACCTCACTTTCCTTAGCGCGATATAGCCCGATTAGGAAGTATAGACCAACCTCCTCCTTTTTCGAAGCCTCGCAGCTAGCTGCTTAACGAGGGCCCACGCAATGGCTCCCAGAAACCTCTTCACACATCGCTCATTCTCATTTTCGAGACAACAACACCTGCTTATATCCATTGCAACATCCATTGCAACGTCCATTACCTCGTTCATTGCATTATACACTGCATCATCGTAACCTCTTTACCTGACAGCTCCACATCATAAGCCGCAATGGCTCAGCACAATTCCAGTACCGACAAGATCGATGAGCTCATTCGCAACACCATGGAGCAGGCACCGGAACTCCTGCAAGACATCTTTGTACTTGAAGGTAAGCGGTGTCAGCCTCCTTTGATGTGTTGTCACAATGCTGACAGAGATGTAGGCGCCAATGAGAACTTCGCTGCACTCAAGACCGACTCGGGCAAGGCGGCATATCTGATCCATGCCATTGCATTCGAGCTCTACAATGCCGACAAGTCAATCAACGCATCAGTAAGTCTCACGCTGTTCAGATTGGCCAAAGCCCACTGCTGAATCTTTCCTCAGAAGATTACTCACGGTCCCAATGACCTCCGCTTTCACATCATGCGCGTTCAGCCATTCTTTTCTGGCAACTCGTTCGATGTCTCACTCCTCGAGCTCGGACAATTCGAAGACTTGTACTATGCTACTTGTGCAAAGCTCAAGGAATTGTCCAGCGGCGTTGACCTCCTCTTGACCAACGGATTCAAGCATCCTCAGGATACCTACTTCACTTACAAGATGGCGCACCTCGCTCGCCTAGGTCCCATTAACATCACCGACTTCAGAAACTGTCTAACCATTCACGAGACCTTCCTGTACAGCCAAGAGCTCACGGAGGTGCTTGAGAGCGGGATCAAGAAAAAGACCATTCGCGAGCGCAAATACGATGCCCGAAAGGCATCATCCACTCAGGACGGCATTGTACCAGACTACTGCATGTTCACAAAGTTTGGCTTCCCAATGCCGGTGCCGAGCCCTCGAACTGCGAGCGATGAAGAATTCGACAGCGAAGAGGAGCCAATGGGCCTTGACGATGATGAGGAGGGCGATGTCAACAATATTCCATACTTCCATCCTGGCATCTGGGGCAAGCACGAAGCACGTATTCGGAACCGGCAGCGATATCGCAAAAACAAGCAAATCTGGCTAAAGGACATCAAAGGACTTCAGGACATGACCAACATGAGCTGCGGCATGATCTTCGGAATGCTGGCCGAGAAATATCGACCTATTGTTGGGGTATCCATTGACCGTCAAGGCACCCCTGAAGCGCCAGAACTCACCCCATGCGCCGAATCTTTCGAGACAGTCCCAGCATACGTTAGTCCTTATAACCTCGACGAGCGTGCCAAGAAGCTCAACAACCCTGACGGTCCCGAGAAGCCATGTATTTGCGACCCTGACTGCTTGTGCGCCCCTCTCTGTGCCAGCGACCCTACGCAGAATTGCCTCTGCGAGGATAATGCCTTGTTCGCACGTGTCACGGAAGGCATGGACATCGACGACCTTGATGTTCCCGACTTGGTACGCCGCAAGAGACAAGCCTCTGAGTCTCGTGGAAGCCGCACTGCCTCTGTCGCCACCATGGGAGAAGCTAGCGCCAAAATCCATGCCGAAGACGCAGCCTCTGAAGATGCCAAGTCTGACGCAGCCTACTCGTTCAACAGCCACTTCACAATGGATCGAATCAGTGAGCTCATAAACCAGGAGCGTCATTATCAGCACATGCGTGAGATGGAGGCCGACACCTCCAAAATGGATGCCATGTCACTGTTCGACGACGCTGCCATCGCTGGGACCAATGAGTCAAACACTCCTATCGAGGGCACTTACGATGAGGACTTTTATCTTTACTCGTCAGTCTCATTCGTGCCACCGGTGAGGATGTCCAGCCTAGCCTACCAGGAGCTTCTTAGGCAACCATTCTCCAAGATGTGCCCCCACCCACCCAAGCGCATCTCCCTGGCCGAACGCTTCTTTGGATCCACATCCAAAGCCCAGAAGAACACCCCCCAAGACAAGAAGCCCAAGAACCCCACAAGTGGAAATCCAAGCAAAGTGTCTAAGCAAATCACCAAGCGGTCTCTCGCAGATGTTGGATTCCTCAATTTGAAGAATGCCCTACGTCGCGACTCTCAGCCTCATGGAGGTTTCAGCAACAAATATTAAGAAGGACATCGCGGCATACTGATGCATACATGGAAAAACGCTACAAAGCATTCACGTGCGAACATTGGCATTGATGGGGTGGATATGGCGTAAAGAGTGAGTTGAGAGCAATCGAAATATTTCAGAAAGAGGTCGAAGAGTCCTGATGCAGCGAAGAGGATTCGCCATGGTCTCTCCGTCATCTCATTAAACTAACAACTATATCACTGGAAAAAGAGGAGGATTTTCTGTTTGGACGCAATTGTCGACGATTGTAGATGTGGTGGCGGAGAAGCTGGACAGTCTCTTATGGTCGATCATCGTCGCCGCAGTGGAGAGCAATGTCTATTCTCTACAAGCATCTCAATCGTGTCACTGGAGCATGAAGAGGACCATGCTTTCGAAAGGAAGTTTTGATGGGTATTCGTCAGAAGTGGAAGCATTTCAGTCGCTGGTTATTGAGTCGGGCAGTGTACTTCCAGTTAGACTTTCATACAGTCTCCTAGAAGCTATATCTGAGGGCAATTTATCAAATTAAGCTTTGCCATTGCATCTGTGCGCTGTGTAGGGTCCGAGAGGCTTTGGGAAACGTTGATACCTCACAGAGAAAGGATTGACGTCTTCACAAACCACCACCTTGGCAGCCAGTCACGTGCTCAGCCCTATGAACCCATTGGGTATGTCTCCGCCTTCAACAGTTCTAGATAAGGTAGACTTTGGTGCCAGCTATAGAAGGAGAGGCATTAAGCCTTTAACCTCTCAATGCAACGTCTCATTGAAGGGCTCAGCAGCGCCCAACAGACATATACTAAGTTCTACATAATCACTGACGATTGAAGGATAGCCTAGAGTAACAGTGATGGCTGAAGATATAAGAGAACAATTTCATGGCACTGGCCAGGTAGACCATACGAATGTTGACATCCGCTTAAAAGGTCTCATTTGTATCATCTGGTTGCAATTAAATATGGATGCATTGTCCATACTAATGATGTCGCTGAACCACATAAGCTGGGGTGCATATTGATTAAAACATGGCACCGAGAATTGAAGCAAGTGCATCCCCCGGACATGCATTGACACTTTCACTACACTTCCTCAACGTCCTTTGCGACTTGCGTTATGTTTAGTGGTACCCGACCTACTCTCGAAGACCTCCCATTCCTTTTGCTGCAATTCCTCGTTCGAAGACGGTCTTATTGCACCCTGATATTCTATCATGACGGACATCCAAGCCTGGCGGCGCCATACCCAGCTTGTTAAAATTCGATCAACAGAGTCCCACGCTTGCGGTTCACCACCTGACGACAACTACTCTTTGTCTACCTCTCCCACTGATACTACCAAACCACGGCCTAGGAGAAGCCTTGCCTCGTTTGCTTCATACCTCAGCACCCATCGGGCAGCCCCATCGATTTCGCAACCTGAGTGGCCTTCTATCGATTGGTCTACCCTCAATGAGAAGGACGATGTATACAGACCAGATCCAGATCAAATGTGCACTACCCTACGACAACATTTGTTGGCAAATCCTTCGGACGATCTTCCAGCTCAATATAACAGCTTCGTCCTGCATGTGATTGAAGATTATCAACGCGTGAAAAGTGAGAAGAACGACTTGGAAAGAAACTTGCAAGTGGAGCAACAATGCCACCAGAACGATGTCAACGAGTTCCATCAAGTCGCTATGACCTGGTCAACACCGGATGCTACCAAGCCCGCAAAAGTTGTAGATTCGCGTTTCGACGTCCCAACAGGCCATAGTGACGGCCAAATCTTAGAGAGGAAGCAAAATTCGAACGGGAAGCTGCTGGCTCTCCTCCCCAGAATTGATACTGGCTACATAAGGAAGCGGCCAAGCAATATTCATAGTCAACGCATTGAAGGTAGCTCTACTGGTGAGTCAGATAATGAGTTTCTTCGAGATATGCTAACCAAACCAGCACCCAATCAACATGAGTCGCACCAACGATCATCTCAGCTTAGTTGGCAAGGTAGCGCCATGGCAGCTTCGAAATCGAACTTCGACTCCAGACCACACTCAGCCTCCCTTTCTTATACGACACCCAACACTCTCAGCATTTCAAGTACCGAGAGCGAGTCATCTTCAGACGACGAGGATCATGTTGCATTGACATCTATTGCCCTTGCAGCCAACGAGTACGCTAACAAGGGCCGCCTTCTCTCACAACAATTTGAATACCGCAACGATTATCACCCAGACAATTCATCATCCAAAGACTCGGCTATCCGAAGCAGCTCAAATGGTTTTCAGATGGACGGAAATCCAAAAACCATGGCAACTACTTCATCGGACCTAGCTCCTACTATACCTACAGCAACCGCCATGATGAAATTAGTTGGACAGAGGCGCTTGACGAAAAAGCCTCATATTCAACCTAGCCTCCTGACAGCCGAAGAAATACGTAGGCGACGTCAGCATCGAGGTTTTTCCTTCATACCAGGAGACGATTTTGGGCTGCCTGTGCGTCCTGCCAGTCCTAGTGCCCAGTCTAAAGGCACTCACAGTAGAATCTCTACCCCTCTTACGGCCGTCAGAGACGAGTCCAACGAATGGAAAGCATCTAACGATTTATTGGGGAGTTCATGGATGGTGGAAGTTGCACCTGATTTGAACTCGCATCCGCAGCTTACCAAACCAGTCATTTCACTGGCGGAACGAGAACAGAGCTCGAGAGTTTTCAAACGGGAGGGATCCAGCAAAAGCGTATTGACAGCTATAAAGGAGAGCTCAAGTCGCAGCTCTTCCCTGTCCCATAAAGGCTCCATGGGCAGTATCGGTTCAAAAGGCGGCTCATTGGCCACCCAGAGAACCACAGGAGACAATCCTTTCGCAATCGCTGCGGCTGCGAGGGCTGCAAGGAACCGGCAGACGCAGTCATGAGATTGTAGGAATATGGGCAAGAACATGGAAGGAATGCATACAATGGGATGGACTGGCACCTGTAGCTAATGCATCGACATACACACACAAGACATCTCATCATTGGTCAAATAACGAATCATCTCAAAAGCTAGAATCATATAAATATGAACCGTGTCCCCTTGTAATCATGTGTCACCTACTTCATATGACAAACGCAGCAATCCTCCCTCTCAAAATGTCATCCGTCACTGTCTTCGCCTCCTTGTCTACAGTGTCCATACCATTATCTCATGCTGCTCCGGATTTCGGACGATTTGTAGAAAGCTCTCGCGGCCACATGTCTTTCCACTGGCAGCGCTGGTCATTTGACAGATTAGCCTGTGATTATCCTATAACATACTAAGGCACAAGAACATCGTTTTAATGACATCCTCGGAAGTAATGCTTGTGGACAAAGCGTCTGTAACCTCTGCTGATTCCCGAATTGCTCATGAGGGTCAAAAAGACTCTTCGAAGCCAGGCGCCCAGCCATGGGTAAAAGTACGTCTACGCTCAGCGCGAAAACCACCGAGGGATCGAAGCCCCAGGGTTGTCATCAGTAATGTGTTTTTGACTGGCGTCTAATGTAGATGAGAAGAGAAAAGGTCTGTTGCCGAAAACGAAGATTTCCTATTGATGCTGCTAACACATTTTCGGGTCTAGCGGGGTTGATTTACCTCGATGTTTCTCGCGATGATCTGGCTTGCTAGCAATTTGGGCCGCCAGCTTTTGCAAGACACGTACGCCTCTTCATGCCGCACAGGTGGATAATTTAATCCTCCGAAACAAAGGTTATCGGCTGCCTGAGCTGCGCCTCATCTTCCTTCCGTGAATTCACCTGCATACCTGGAGGACATGGACTACGAGGCTCTCAAAGATCAGTGGAGCGAGGTCGAGGACCGTGATGGCATTAGACTTAGTTGGAACACCTTCCCAAGCTCGCGCATGGTGAATCTCAACTTGTTGCTTCCTGTCGGATTGTGCTAAAGTTCCCAAGGAAGCTTCCCGTCTGGTCGTCCCCATCGGAGCCCTTTACACACCCTTGAAGGAGAAGCCTGATACGCCCATCTTGCAGTACGAGCCGGTGACATGCAAAGCTCCTTGCCGAGCAGTGCTCAACCCTTTCGCGTACGTCGCCTTACAGGGGAGAAGTTTAATAGGACTAACCCAACGATTGTAGGACTGTTGACACACGAGCCCGATTATGGATATGCCCTTTTTGTCTGTCTCGGAATGGGCTGCCTGCTCACTACAAAGATATTACTCAGGATAACATACCCCCCGAACTTCACCCCTCAAGTACGACTATTGAATATAGGTTGGCACGGCCTGCGCCGGCGCCCCCAATATTCGTCTACGTGGTGGATACATGTCAAGAGGAGGACAGCTTGAAGGCGTTGAAGGAGTCACTGGTAATGAGCTTGAGTCTCTTACCTCCCAATTCTCTTGTAGGGTTGGTAACTTTTGGAACTATGGTAAGGCTCGTGTTAGCATCAGCTTGAGCGGCGGGAGGTTGACTTTGCTTTAGGCACAAGTGCACGAGCTTGGCTACACCGAGTGTGCCAAATCCTACGTCTTCCGGGGAAGTAAGGACTATGCAGCAAAACAAGTACAAGAAATGCTTGGTCTGTCACCATCCGGCATGCGCACCAATGTACCACCACAGCCTGGCAGACAAGCGCCTGTCATGGGCCCAGCTGCAAGATTTCTACTCCCTGTACAACAGTGCGAATTCCAACTTACAAATGCTTTGGAGCAACTTCAAAAGGATCCTTGGCCCGTGGCCAATGACAAACGTTCCCTGAGATGTACTGGTGTTGCCCTGAGCGTTGCGGTGGGTTTACTGGAGACTTCGTTCCAAAATGCCGGCGGGAGGATCATGCTATTCGCTGGAGGGCCAGGAACAGAGGGCCCCGGCCTTGTAGTTGGTCCGGAGCTACGAGAGCCAATACGTTCGCACCACGATATTGACAAGGACAATATTAAATACTACAAGAAGGCTTTGAAGGTAAGATGGTCTCTGGTGAAGCTTCGCATCTAGAATCAATACTAATTCCAGTAGTTCTATGACAACCTTGCGAAACGAGTATCCCACAACGGCCACATTGTCGACATCTTTGCAGGGTGTCTCGATCAAGTCGGACTCCTCGAGATGAAGGGTCTGTGCAACTCTACAGGAGGCCATATGATACTTACCGACAGCTTCACTTCGTCGCAATTCAAGCAGTCTTTTGTCCGAGTATTTGATAAGGATACCAACGACAATCTCGTCATGGGGTTCAATGCCTCTTTGGAAGTTTTGACTACCAAAGAGTTGAAAGTCACTGGACTCATTGGCCATGCGGTATCTCTCAACAAAAAGTCCAACTCGGTGGGCGAGACTGAATGTGGAATTGGCAACACTTGCTCTTGGAAGATGTGTGGAATCGATCCAACTGCAAGCTACGGGCTCTACTTTGAGATTGCAAATCAAGGCGGCCCAGCACAGCATCAACAGGGACCACAAAAGGGCATGATGCAATTTTTGACCTACTACCAGCATTCTTCTGGTCAATTCCACCTTCGTGTTACTACAGTAGCGCGTAATCTAAGTGGACCGGCTGGAGACCCGGCCATAGCCCAGTCATTCGACCAGGAAGCTGCAGCAGTTCTTATGTCACGTATTGCGGTCTTCAAAGCTGAAGTCGACGACGGCCCAGACGTTCTGCGATGGGTCGACAGGATGCTCATCCGGCTGTGTTCGAGGTTTGCAGAATACAGGAAAGACGATCCTTCATCCTTCCGTTTGGAAAAGAACTTTACGCTTTATCCACAATTCATGTTTCATCTTCGCCGCAGCCACTTCCTTCAGGTCTTCAACAGCTCGCCGGATGAGACAGCTTTCTATCGACATGTATTGAATCACGAATACGTTGGCGACTCATTAGTCATGATACAACCAACGCTAGATTCGTACACCTTCGACCAAGAAGGTGGTATGCCAGTCCTACTCGACTCAGCTTCTATCCAGCCAACACACATCCTCCTTCTCGACACCTTTTTCCAAATCTTGATATTCCACGGTGAGACGATGGCGGAGTGGAGGAAAGCTGGTTATCAGGATCAAGAAGGCTACGAAAACTTTAAGGCCATACTGGAGCAACCAAAAGAAGACGCGAGGGTGAGTTATCACGGCGCAGTACACGAAGAAATCGCCTGTGACTAAGCTAACTGTGCCATAGGAGCTGGTGCAAGACCGGTTCCCACTACCTCGATTCATCATTTGTGATGCCGGCGGCTCCCAAGCTCGTTTCCTCCTGTCCAAGCTCAATCCCTCCACAACACATACGACTAGTGCATACGGAGGTGCTCCATCGGCCCAGACGATCTTCACTGATGATGTTTCGCTACAAAGCTTCATGGACCATTTAATGAAGTAGGCTAACATCTTCGGACACGTGGTGACTTTTTGCTGACACATGATCTTAGGCTTGCGGTCTCGGGTACAAGCTGAGGAAGGAAACTCGACACGCCACACCAGTCAAGGTCTTTCGAGGTGATTGAGCGAATTTCGATGAGACATTAACCTAGGCATAGGAAGCCACCGCAGCTTTGACCCCTTGCGGACTTCCGGCACAGAGAAAAGGCCTCGTGCCTGAAACCCAGTTTAGGACTGCCTCGAGCTTTGCTCATTCCCAAATGAACGTGCAACCTCCCAGAGTAGACTAGAGAAATAAGCAAGATGAAAGCCGTCGTAGTCAATACGGGCACTCCGACTCAAATGGCTTTGTAACGATAATCGTAGTGCATGCTCCTGCCAATGATTCTGCACTTCGGACCTTTACGTGTTCTCAATCGTCGTTACGCCACCTCCATCCGTGCAGTCACCGCCAGACTGCCGGTACCCATCAAGATAAACTCTTCCAGGCTTCACCATGAAATAAAAGAACAACGAGGTGTTCCTCCAACAGGTGTTCGCACATAGAACCGTAGCAGAAGCCTCATCCGAGACCGTTCGAACCTGCGGATTGCGCTGTAAACGCAGCGATAGGGGGTTTGTCTCAGAGATGAATGCCATCCCACGTTATGTGTACGCCCCGCAAGGCCGTGTGGCCGTGTGGCACGACACAGGATGGATTATGAATCCGTGCATCATGCCGCGCTGACGGATGCATACGGCAAGGATCAGCGCTTCGAGGTACCTTAGAGATCAACAAAGTCAAACCGGAGGTGTGCGAGAGTGTGGGCTGCGCAAGGCCGGCAAATAGCGGGCGTTTCCTGGTTAAAGGAGCAATCTCACAAGATGCTGCTATGGCTACTGATCGCTGTTAATCTTGTCACAAAGCGGAGGCGTAAATTAGGCACAGCAAGGCGTAACACCAAATCATAGAAGCCGCAACGGTCGGATCACTGGTGCTGGATAGTTGCACAGGCTGGCATAGGATTGGAGGCCCTTAGAGGGCCGCTGGGCGGCTATTGGACACAGACTCAAGGATCTACCCATCCTGATAATATCAGCCGTACAGGGGATACTTCGTACTTGATAGAAGATTAAAAGGAAACATCGTCACATTTCCAGGCTTTCCGGAGCATCCTCTTTCCTACATTTGCGCACCTGTTATGGTCCAGTTCCCAGTGATTATCGTCGATGGGTGGACAAGCATCACGCCACCGAGAAGTGATGGTTGGTAGTGATTCGTTTCAGTGTCAGCCGTGGACGACGGAGCACCTACCAGACCTAGCCCTGGAACGCCAACGTTTGGCTCTTGCAGTACGCTAAAGCAAGCCACAACTACAGGCTCGACAGGGTACAGCCCACCTGCCAAGCCGTACATTCTTTAAAAAATACTCTCCCATCAAACCACCTCTCATGATTGAATGCCCTGGCAGCCCTACTTTCTGTATCCAGGAGAGGCCAGTACTCTATATACCTGAATTTGTTCCCACTTCCCCCCCACGAGGGATTCCCTGTGCCCACATCTCCACCGTCACTCGGTTCCCTATTGCGACTCCACCCATTCACCGTCAATTTCGACCAATCCTTGGGCGGTCGGGAGAATGACATGCGCGAGATGCTGGACCAGAAGTCGCAAAGGCATTGGAACTCATCCGTGTTGCAGTCCATAGGCCTTCCTACCGCAAATCACCTCCAATAGAATCACAAACTCTATACTCGTGCTTTAGCGGATGTGGGACCGCTCAGCTGCCGCTGTCAATTTTGGGGCTAAAGAGAAGGCATCATGTTCTCCGAAGTCGCACACCACCATCAACAACACCATTTCCAACAATCTGCATACTCTGTTCATCA
This sequence comes from Stereocaulon alpinum, assembly GCA_018257865.1. NCBI lineage: Eukaryota > Fungi > Ascomycota > Lecanoromycetes > Lecanorales > Stereocaulaceae > Stereocaulon > Stereocaulon alpinum. Next base: position 401,318 of record JAEUBA010000007.1, read on the forward strand.
CAACCCATCAAAGGACCTTGGCCCCACGACTTCTTCGAATCCTTCAAATCCCAGTCATCTTCGTCAATTCCAAAATGCCAGCTTTACCCAAAGGCTGGAAAAGCCACAACAATACGCTCGACCGCTCCGAAATACAGCACATCTGCCGCCGCAACTGTCTCTCCAAACATCCTATACACCCTCCTCGGACGCCTCGGAGCATATGCTTCGACGGAAGACTCCCAATGGTACCCTTGCTGCAGGATATGATGGGAGTCCAGTGGAATGGACGAAAAGACCACATACTATGAAGCACTTCTTGATGCCTACGCTGAATGGTAGCAATCGCATAACATATCCTTATACACTGACGGACGAATTTGATGAGCAAGCCCCACCGCAAAAGTACCAGCTCTTCGAACCAACAGTTGGAGAGCCGCCACGTACTCGACAATACAGTGGTGATGGATTTTGGGAGGGAAATCTACAAGACACACCCTCGATGGATGATACCAACTCAAAGTTAGGGTGGAGATCGACTGGTGTTCTACCCTCAGGCATGGATTCCGTGTTGAATCAATCATCGTTGCATCATCAGCACTACAACTGGGATGGAAGTCAACATGTTCCGACCGTTCTACAACCCATGTGGCCACCGTGCCTGGGTCCAACCTCGTTACAAAGTCCAGGAAGGTATGGGCCTTATTGGCCTAACGGTGCTTTTGAGCCTTACCGTCCTGCTCCTCTTCGTGATCCAAGGTTTCAATACTCGACCACTGAGCCTGACGCGGACTTATCTACCCAACCGGCTGTGAACAATTATGGCCAGTGGCTACAAGCTAACAGCGATTCTCGGTATGCCCATAGATTCGATCATTCCACCCCGAATGGGACTGGTCTCGAACACGAAAGAGAGGAAGCCGGTGCTCTAGACTCCAATTTCGATCCTTTATATAGGAGAAACTCCCTGCCAAATAATCATGTTGCAGCCACAACCCCTCGACAATTCGAGGTTCCTCTTGCATATCGTAAAAAGCCGTCTACGTGGCACGAACAAGGTTCTCACACATTTAATGATATCCACAGCAACCCAACATTTGCGGCTTCTGCTGCTTCTGCATCGGCCTCTTATCCCTTCCAGGACTCGCCAGCCATGAATAATAACACCCAATTCAAAGAGAAGGTTCTTATGTGGGCACATCGGATATACTGCAGTTTACTGGCCTCCATTGAGCAGACACGGCGAAATCCATCACACGAGCAGCAAAATGGTGGTGCAATCCATCCGCCTGGCTATTATCCTCATCCCCCACGACGACCTTACCCTTCTTGGTCGAATACCTCCAGCCGTGATCGATCTTATCATAACACAAAAGTGCCATCGCCCGAACAGCTTAGAGCGGGTAACACTTCCCTGCGTCACTCTTTGCAGTCCTCCAAGTCTCATACAAGGCGCCCATCAGGTGATCACGCAATGGACACTCAGTCACCGTCTGAACAACCTTCAATGCACCCAACCGTCCCGTCACGACAGCAATGGCAGTCGCGTGACAGAAGTTTTCGATCTAATTCATTTACTGCACAACCCAGCTATGTCCCGGCCCAACTTGCTTCAGACATGCATGCAAATTCGCCATCTGCTGCGGCGGTGTATGCTATGGAAATGCTTGCTAGACTTTGTCAAGAAAGCGGATCGGAATGGACGGATGGAATGCTTTTAATTGGGTGTCTGGCCTACGGATTGAGCGATTACAACAAAGCTATGAAATGGTATTTGAAAGTTCTCCAACGGGATCCCAATAATGTCGAGGCTATGTCCAATTTGGCGGCAACCCTGCTCGCTCTCAATCGGAGGGAAGATGCGGAGCAGTACTGGCTCCGTTCTGTCAAGCTTCGACCAAGCTATTTTGAAGCCACCGAACACCTAATCGGGCTCCTACATGAAGGGAATCGTGGAAGAGAAGCAGTGAAGGTCATCGAATACGTGGAGCATGCTCTTCGACTTGACAACAACGCACTTTCTCGTAACTCGAAAATTGAGAGGGCTGGAGATAATTTGTTCTCTCCTGGAGATTCACTACATGACAACCTTGATTCCACAGCCATCAGCGGATTCGGTTCTAGTGGCTACGCCATATCGCCGTCAGACAATGGTAGAATGCTCGCTCTAGTCCATGGTAAGGGCAATATGCTATATCAATTGGGAGAATGTGCGGGTGCTGCTCAAGCCTTCGAAGATGCTATCTTGATCGGTGCCGGCCAGCGTTCTCTTGGTATTCGTGGGTTGATTAAGAGAATCTTGGCTGTGTTCTCAGAAACGTTACGTATTGGGTCCCCAAATGCTCGAGGATATTACGGCGCAGACGAACCAATACTGCTGCCACCCGATATGGCTTTGGAAACTTCACGCCTCGTATTTCCCCCACAAGGTCGCCTACCAGGTTTGGACGCGGTCCCTGAAGGCTACAGTCAAAAGGCTGCGGTCTCGATAATTAGCAACTCCCTCCTCTCCCTCGCTAAAATCTATCAAGACGGAATGTCTTCTAGTGGAGCCGCAGCCACTGCCCCGAGGGCGACATCTGGAGTCCAAGAAATACTTGCGCTATACTACTTATCACTATCTTTGCAGCCTAGCCCATCGACGGCTAACAACGTGGGAATCCTTTTAGCAAGTGTGCAGCAGTCAGCTCGATCGAGGTCTAATGCGCGACCAATTAGCTCACAGGCTTCCTCGATTCCGGGTGTCGTTCCTGGCAGTGGTGTTGCTTTGGCCCTTGCATATTATGATTACGGCTTAAAACTCGACACTCGCCATGCACATCTATACACAAACCTTGGCAGTCTTTTCAAGGACATCGGGCAATTGAATGCAGCGATCAAGATGTATGAGAAAGCTGTTGATTGCGACGGGAACTTTGACATCGCTCTTGCCAATCTGGCCAACGCCGTCAAAGACCAAGGAAAAGTCAGCGATGCCATCACTTATTATAAAAGAGCAGTTACATCGAACCCAGACTTTGCAGAAGCCGTCTGCGGACTTGCAAATGCGTTAAACTCTGTCTGTAGTTGGAGTGGTCGCGGTGGAATCACCCGCCTTGGTGGTAACCGGGATCGTTGGCATGTCGATGAGCACGGAGACCTTTATGACTCTAAGAAGTCTCTCGTCCCAAGTTCTGGATGGATTGAACGCGTTGTTACCATAGTCGAGAAGCAACTCCGTGATGGCGAAGGCTGGGGCCAGGGTGTCCTTCGGAGTGTTGGAATAGAACAAATGCTCCAGCAAACAGGCATGGCAAATCTTAATTATGGTGGCAACGGAAACACTCAAATCTCGATGAGAAGGACGCTGGAAGAATGGGCCGAGGCCAAATGGGAAGGAGCCAAGGTGGTACGGCTTGTCGAGCGAGCTACTAAGAACTTGGTGCAACAAATTTACCGACGTAAATACATTGAGCGGAAACATATCCTACCAAGCCAGCGTGTACGACCACAGCTTCCTGCAGCTCTGGCGGTGCCCACCGCCCCGACTGTACTACCATTCCACACCTTCACGTGTCCGTTGTCTGCCAAACAGATTCGCAAAATCTCTCAAAGGAATGGACTGAGAGTCTCCTGCTCCACATTGCGAGCTCCATGGCTTTCTTCTCAGGTATATGATCCTCCAGCTCCACCGAATCCCCATCTCAACGTCGGCTATATATCTTCGGACTTCAACAATCACCCTCTGGCTCATCTCATGCAGTCTGTGTTTGGACTCCATAACCCGCGCCGTGTGAAAGCGTTCTGCTACGCAACGACTGCTAGCGATGGCTCTGTGCACCGCCGGCAGATCGAGCGAGAGGCCCCAGTCTTCTACGATGCATCGTCCTGGTCAATAGATCGTTTGGTCAGCCGGGTGGTCGACGATGGCATTCACATCCTCATAAATCTCAACGGTTATACTCGAGGTGCTAGAAATGAAGTGTTTGCGGCACGTCCGGCTCCCATTCAGATGTCTTTCATGGGCTTTGCTGGTACTCTCGGAGCTGAGTGGTGTGACTACCTACTTGCTGACAAAATTGCGGTCCCACCTCAAACTCTCAGACCATGGAGAGGGAACGTTGATCTCATCGATCAGACCAAAGACGGCAACAACGATGATGATCAAGACGACTGGGTATATGGAGAGAACATCATCTTCACCAAAGACACTTTCTTCTGCTGTGACCATAGGCAAAGTGCCCCAGACTCCCAAGAACCGCGTATCAATTGGCCAGAGGAGCAACGACGCCGGTGGCAGATGCGAAAGGAGCTGTTCCCCGATCTAGCGGATGATAATGTGATATTGGGCAATTTCAATCAGCTCTATAAGGTTTGCATTCCCCAAATTTCCTTGTCAGCACCATTGCTAACATGTAATGTCATCCTAGATTGAGCCAACGACATTCAGAACCTGGCTCCGTATCCTCTCCCGCATCCCTAAAGCCGTCCTCTGGCTTCTTCGATTCCCCGACCTTGGTGAAAAAAACCTCAGGAAAACAGCCCTCCGCTGGGTAGGTGCGGAAGTCGCATCTCGAATCATCTTCACAGACGTCGCCCCAAAACACCAGCACATTTCTCGTGCCCGTGTCTGCGATCTCTTCCTCGACACTCCTGAATGCAACGCCCACACCACGGCTGCTGATGTACTCTGGTCCGGAACACCACTGCTTACGCTCCCAAGATACGAGTACAAAATGTGCAGTCGAATGGCAGCTTCTATCTTGAGAGGCGCGCTTCCTAAGAATGAAGAGGGAGATAGGGCTGCGCAGGATCTCATTGCTGAGAGCGACGAGGCCTATGAGGAGCAGGCGGTTGAATTAGGAAGCGATCTCATCTACTCTACTCAAGAGGGTATGCAAGGCATGGGAAGGGGAAGACTGGTGGAGCTGAGGAGACTGCTCTATGAAAGCCGCTGGACAAGCGCGCTCTTTGACACAAGGCGTTGGGTCAGGGATCTGGAGACTGCATATGCAGAGGCATGGAGGAGATGGGTGGCCGGTGAAGGAGGTGATATTTGGCTATAAAGAGACGGAACCCTACTTTTCTTCCACAAAAGGAGGCGTTTTCTTACGAAATTACGATTATGATTCGATGGATGGATTGATTAGCTACCAAGGACGGGATGCATAGCGGACCAGCAATGGAGCAAGAGGAGGGAGTTCACTACTATCTGCTTGGGAATACCCGGATTTGACTGATTCGATCTGGATCTGGTCTGGGCTGGATTTAAAAACATAAGGGCATATTGCAGTAGCCGAAGTGCTCGGCTCTGCTGGGTTTGCGTTCGTTTACACTTACTACATGTATGAGTTTGTGGTGTTCCCGCAAGGGACTGGGCTTCTTAGACTGTAGATTGTGGTGTGGTGTTGTGTTTTGTTGTTGGAATCAACATTGGCACGCTGGAAGAAAGGAGTTAATTTCGAATGATTGTTGGATCGGAGAAGCATTGTTTCTCTTCTCGAATGCTGCTTGCACTTTCCTTTTCCATGTATCATGGTAATCTACGAGTAAGTTCCTGTAAGACTTGATGCAGCTTGGATGTAACGCACCATCATACCCAAGCCCCCACCCACACGAGTCTGGAAAACATCCGCCTCGCACAGACTATCTAGATGATTGATACGACGTAGTATATTTCTCCGACGGATGGCTTTGCCAAAAAAAAAAAAGGCTTGCATGTGTGGTTGCAGTCTAGAGGCCTCTAAATGCTCAGTGTCCAATGAAAAAAATCCAATATATATTTTTACTAGCAAAGTACACTACCATGAAAACCTGCCTACATTTGAAAAAAAGAGCGGAAGTTTCCTTTGATCTACGCCTCATACGAGAAAGCAGACACAGGATCGCCGCATATTTTATCCAGAAACGGTGCCCGCACCACCCTCAAATCTACGCATGCGCTGTACAGTGTGCACCACCTCGTGTGAAACCCATCCTCAAGCGTACTCCCCAAGACCGCTCTGGGCCCCCTATGTGCCAAGACGTACGCCCCCGGATCCAAGTCCGTGCCCATACATGTGCTTGCTTCAGAAGTGCCAGCTGGGCCATTGACTCCGCCATCTCGCTGATGCAGGATACGAGTCAATTTGAATACGCAAGCTGGCAACAGCGAGTCAGTAACGTATTGATCTGATGGCCACACTGGATACCTAAGGCTGGTAGGAATATGTTTCAACGCGGCTCGATTGAGCCTCTTCCAGGAGGCAACACCGGGGAGTAACCCTGGGGGGTACCATGTCAGAGCGCTTGCTGGGTGGGGTGTGCGGGAACCAAAAAAGGGTGTGCGTGTCGATCCCATGTTGCCTAAGCAAATTGACAGATGCAGGTGACGCAATTGAGACGGCCAAGCTGCATTGTGCCATCATGAGATTCCACATGCTCCTACACGCTGAAAGGAATCATCAAATGAGACCGGGTTGCGAAGAACCGCGAGTGAAATCCTTCCCGCTTGAATTGTCAAGAGGATCCGCTTGTAGGGGTGAACCCCTCAGGTAACGAGCAGTGGCGCATTTCAGTGCGACAACCAGGAAGATCAAGCCGAAGTAATTCGGCCACAATGGACGAGTATTTGTCACGGCCGTACATGCTTTATATCCTCATGCTTTGTATGGAGTTTGTTTAATAGGTCCGACATGCGACGTTAATGCGCGACATCTCGAGGCTAGCATAGGCCTCGCAGAACCTGCATGAACGATAGGCCAATGCAGCTAAGAAAGTGACAGGAGCTTTGTTGACGCACACCAAAATAGTCCGCAACCCGAAGTAGCTAAGTTGACAGCTAGATGACTTGCATTCAGTGAGCTAGACATGCGTGCAATGACCTCAAAGGGGGGAACTGTTCGAGCGAGAACCCCTCACAAAGGATTGTAGGCGTAGGCTTTCTTCAGATTTTGGGTCTCGAGGACTCGCAGCGGAAGGCGACAGGCTCTGCTCGATGGCTTGGACTTTTGGCTCCAGCGCCTGGTGGGAAGTCACTTGGGGCTTTTCGCAAACGTGAATAGGCCTAAGACCGAAAAGTCATTGTCGTGCGGACTTTCGCAGGACATTCTTTTTTGCCCGAGATCTCGGGGTGAGGGGATGATGGGAGCATTCAGAACGACAGGAAATGGACGTCGAAGTATACTAAAGCTGTAACAGTGGGGTAGTCAATCCTCGCAGTCTCAATACGAGTCTTTGTTGGATTACTCACTGCGAAGAAGGCCTGTACGCGCTACTAGGGCATGTGACCATTTCACGGCCAAATGCAGGAGGGTCCTCCGGTCAACCGCTCGTAACAATCTTTGCCTGTCTGTAATCAAGGTTTAGTCCGTGTATGGTGTAGTGTATAGTTTGTTTCTTCGAAGTAATTCCTGGTTGCAAAAAGCTGTTGTCCATCCTCCTCCGGGTCAATGATTCATCACCCTGAGCGATATTTCGGCTCTAGCCGACAGAGGCTCATATTCATGGGCTTCTTAAAAGTCTGTGCCTCAAAATCTAAATAGCCGGGATCCATTAAGGCAGAGAGGGTGGATCCTACGTTCAGCAACACAAGTGTTTCGAGACGAGTGGCATGACAAATACTCTTGTATGAGAATGATCTTCATGAGGCGATTGGATCTCATAGATCGGCAGGGACGATCTTTGAAGCGTGGGAGATCCCAGCACCAGCCATTGGGCGGCTATGAGCTGCGTCTACATTGCCAGATGATCACTCGCGATGTGTGATAAGTCGAGACGAGTTTGAGTCTCGGCAAACCCGTTGAGCTATGTACCTACTGCTGATCACCAGACGTTGAATCTCGTAAATGTGATGAATGTGCTATCCGGCTGGCGATCCGTGTAAGGCAGTCTTGGGCCGTCTCTTGGGGTCGGTAAGTGGACTGGATAGATTAAGTGGTTTTAGCTGATGATGTGGTGAATACGAGGCCGTGTAGGAGCCTAGGAGGTAGTATCAACGGTTAGGGTGCATGTACATAGTTCAGGACCGTTGGAGATCGTGCAGATGAGCCAGGATCCATTACGCGGCAGGACGGCATCTAGGAACTCAATCTGACTCTCTGTGCTCTCGGCTATCGAGCCCAAGCGAAAGAGGTGCAGACTGCAGGTAAGCAGACACAGAGAGAACGGATCAAATGCCGGTGCCTAGGTTGCTGCAAGATACTCGTATCGCTTGTGCTGTTGGTGCCATGGTGGGTTGATGGAGACGTCACGATAAAGACGGTCGCTGCCAACGCGCCTAGACCCTAGGGCTCCAGACCTCGACCTGGCTGAAGTCCCTGAAGCCCCCCCCCCGAAGCCCCCTAAGTTAGTGGCGGCCGTTGGATTAGGTATGTCTCACGAGTCAACGAATCCCCCTCATCGTCGATGGTTTAAGTCTCGCCAGCCGGATTTGCTCCTGATTGGAGCGTGTTAACAGCCAAACTGCTTTTTCCAATGTAATCCTGCAGTCCCCTATCGCCAAATTTCCCCACGATGGGAAGAGCGGACTTATTCACTCGCAGGACACGAGACCGCAACCCGGATTTCTTCGTTCTACGCTCCAATCCGCTGAGCCACTCTGTTGCTGACAGCAGCCACGATGCGGGTAACGCATTGACCCGGCCTTCCAAAGCGTAAAGAACTGCAAGCACCCAGATGGCTGCGTGTCCAATACTTCTTCCATATTCGTAGACACGTGCTGTCATGATGCGCCAGACATTTCGACAGCAAGTGTTTCAGGAATCCATGCGCGCAGTGTAAACTATGGAGCTCGATGAGCCCGACCTTTGGATGGTCGAGCCGAACTTCTCCACGCCGATCCACGCGATATCAACGGCTCTACCTGGTAAATTAACGTATATAGTACGTACAGCAGGAGCCTCAGGTAAGCACGTATGGAAAGAATTAGGCCGCGGAGGGACTTCTACGAATCAGGGAGGACGACCGTTGAATCGCTGGCGCCACGATTGCCTTTTTGGAGCTGGAAGTGTGAGCTAAAAGCTGCAAACGGCGAAAAGAGTTTTGGCTCGGAGGATTAACGACAGGCTAGCTTGGATGAAGAAATCGGTTGGGACGCGGATGATTCGCTCTTCACGTCACCGATCTAGCCCCCCTGCAATCTTGTCTGGCTGTCCGATCCTAGCGTTTCGATGAAGAGCGGTAACGTGGTTCGTCAGTCATGCTAATTACCTGGGATCCCAGTCTGCCGTCATTATACATATGCGCTAATGCACCAAAGCACAAGTGAACGTGTCCAGGGGAAGCTCGCTCATACTCGGTCGACCACGCGCATGGTGCGGCCTCCAGCGGCCGCAGGTCCCCCCGTGTCGTTTTCATTTGCCGAATATGTCATACTATAACGCAATGCGCACAGACGATAGCTGAATAGTGGTGGTATTGACCGTGTGCTGAGAATGTAGAGCAATGTGATGGAAAGTTTGATCACGTCGACAACCTTGTCCGCAGACTCAGACGGAAATGTTTGGTGGTAAGTCCCAAGCGATTGGCGTTACACATAACGGGTGAAAGGGAGGAACCCGTTGACCCACGGCCAGGGTGACGGCGTCGTGGCTAACAAAGTGAGAAGATGGGTTTGGGGCCGTTATGACGAAGCAGACAACGTCGCAAGCTGTCCGTTGCGCCAATAGCAGTGTTTATTTACGTGGTGCAGGTGGGATATCACGGATGTTCGAGTGTCACGTTAGCGAAAAGGCGTTTCGCTACGATGCAAGTCTCCAGCACCAGAGAGCTGTAGAGAGTCTAGATCCAGGTCGAAAGTGACCCAGGATTTGGCAAGTCTCCGATGTGCCTCTTGCACTCCCATGAGCCCAAATCCCAAATCCGAGCCAAACTTTTGTTCCCGCCGAGCATAGCAGGGTGCATATGACACCTGCAGCGCGCTAATTGGGTAGTTGGCGACTAAATCAGCTAACCCGGTCAAACGACACGCTGCATCTGGCTTAGCAATTTGCCCGGTTTTTGGCATTTGCAAGCTCATCTCCCCCATCCGGACCGGTGGCCATACGGCTACCTGCTTGAACGTTGCGCGAGCCCGCACTACCATGACACCGGTCTGCCCCCAATTGGAAGACGGGTGTGCTTGAATGAAATGAATGTAATTCGCAAACGACAGTTTGGTGCTTGATGAGGGGTTCATCACAATTAAACAGATCTCAGCTTGTGCAATGATGCAAGAAATGCAGAGATGCAACAGATGTAACAGATGTAACAGATGCAACAGATGCAACAGATGCAGAGCGTGATCCAAACAATGTACTCCGTGCGAGTGCTTCGCGAAGAAGCGCTTACCGCAAGCCATACGCCTGCTACTAATCACCCCCATTCCTGCCCAATCGGGCAGTGGTACTTGCTCGTTCCTTCTCCAGGCTTATCCGTCAGATGGCCTGCGTCAGATCTCGATGTACATTACGCATTACGCATTACGCATTACGCATTACGCGTTTCATTACCGGCTTGTATTCAAGCCAAAAACACAGACTAGGCTAGCACAAGTGTCTTTATCGCGCATCGTCTTCAAGACATTCGCTAATCCTAGTGCATCCATGGTCCCCTACCAACGAGCTTGATGGCGCTTTGTACACTTCTCCATTCGTACAAGCACGCCCGTCGCCCTCCCAAACCAGCACTACCTCAAGCCATCAAACAACGCCCCTGCCTTTCTTGATCATAGCTCTTTCCACCATTTCTACTTTCTCAATCGTACTTTTCCTGTTTTGCTGCGACCAACGACGTCCGGTAAATGGTATAATAGTAGAACGCTCATATGAGAGCGATTCGAGCGTTACCAAGCCTCAGCCAACGAAATCTCTCCGCCATAATCACTAGCATAAACCCTCGTCTCCACTTGCCGGTCCCACCCCACTACTATCTTACGATTACTGCTTACCTTCCGATCTGTGGGCTTGCAAGTTTGGGTTCTCCAGTATCTGGTACACTACTCGCGGAACGTTCTTACTTTCCCTCAAAAGTTTCTACTACTACTTTATGATATCGTTCTCTTCCCCTCCATGTACCTTCGAGAAGTAGTTGATCTAAGTGCATGTTGCCGTTCGTGATATATTTTTGCCCCAATCATAATTATCTACCATCGCCCATCCTCATGTATGTTCTTTGATATTCATGCTACGCCTATCCTCGAAGCGCTGACGAACTTTGTAGTTGCTGCTTCGGAGTGAGATATTCGCCATGGTGACACCCAAAAGAGGACCTTGGTCGCAGACCGAAGACGAGACACTCTTGAGTCTAGTCAATACTCAGGGCGCCCACAATTGGGTGAGGATATCTGGATATCTTCACTCAAGGTCGCCAAAGCAATGTCGAGAGCGATATCACCAGAACTTGAAGCCCACCTTGATTCATGATCCAATTACGCCGGAAGAAGGCGAAACCATTGAGCGACTAGTCGCTGAGATGGGAAAGCGCTGGGCTGAAATCGCACGACGACTACCGGGACGAAGCGACAACGCAGTCAAGAACTGGTGGAATGGTGGTATGAATCGCCGACGTCGCATAGTGGTTCGCCGTGAGGGAAGTGCGCGGGCGGCGGGCTTCGATGAGAGCAATGAGAATCTATCATTCGCTCGTCCTGCACCTCCTATCCAAAGCCGTCCCCTCAGAATTCCGACGTCGCGAAGGATGATTGAACCTCCACTGACCTCGCCTGCCACCAGCGAGGTCTCCATGCCCGATTCTCTCGGCGAGGCTCCAAGCCTGGTGTCTGACTCTAGTTCGCACTATTCAATGTCTTCTCCGAATGCTACCGCTCACTCGCATTACCGTTTTCTTCCTGCTCCGGAGGTACCACAGTTACAACAGTCCGAACTCAATTGGCGACCAAGCGCACCTCCTTATACTAACAGTCACCCACATGCGTTTGCTCCGACTGTTGACCGTTCACCACCCATGTGGAGCCGCAACGAGATGCCAAAGGGCCCGAATCCACCACCATCATATCAACGTCTTCAACATCTGTCGGATGTCGCAACAAGGACAACTCCCTCAGCGAGCTCCGACAGACAGCGCCCACCATTACTGCATCACCAAGGTAGTCTGCCTTCCTTCAACAACTTGCTCAATACCAGTGAGGCTCCGAGGCTCCTGCCGCTTTCCATTCCCTCGTCAACGCTACCCAGCTCTACTCACCCAAGCTCCTATATTCCTTCACCCAAGAGTTATCGCACGCCTGACACACCACACTACTCCGCTTCGAGTTCACGATCGATTCCTCCCATCACTGAACCTGCGAATCAGACTACTTCAAAGAAGAGGACAGCAGATATGGCTGAACTTCCATCACATTCTCCAGAAAAGAAGAAGATGTCGGTGTCCTCGATCCTTCATTAAGGCGACTCCGATCTCGAAACTCTACACAATATATACATATCTTTCGGTTTATTGCGCTATTCGAGTCATGTTTGCTTGTTGCTTTTTGGACGGCGTTCAATAATGGATCCGTTCGCTAGGACCGCGAGCATTGGGTGGTGCAATGCTTCTATCTCTAGAAGTTTCCTTTTATCGAACGATCACGCTATTCTATTCAATACCCATATTGCGGGCGCTGACCCTTTAGGGCATGCCATGAAGTACGGAGTCTGGCGTCAACATTGCTATTATGGGAGGCTGCGCAACAGGCTTGGCTATACACAGCCTGCGCTTTGGATTTGCTACTGCAACTGCGAACAAAAACTGTACTCAGTCGTTTACATAGATGCGCTGCTAGTGCTAGTAGTCGCTCGCCATCAAGCAATCATCAAGCAATTTTACATCTACCCTACGTCCATTGTCACTTTCTCCTCGGCTGCTTCAATCCTACTGAGTTGCAAATTGACCTGGAGGGCCAGCTAACATTCTCAGTGATCCAGCGCAGTCGGCTGGTAACGGACTCGATAGCCAACTTTTCCTACCCACCCTGCGACAAACTCACACAGCGCCCACAAACCTTCTGGAAGCATTTGCCAAGATTGTTCGAAGCTTTCACGACGCCTCCGCCGAGTAAATGAGCACAATAGAGCACCATGGTCAACACCTGAAACCTTCTTCGACCTCCGCCGACGCAGCAGCCCCACGCCTACCCATGGTACGACTACCGGGACACTTGGAAGTCTTGGCATGGCAGCGCCTCCTCAACGAGGATCGGAAGGCTCGGGGAAAGCGTACACGAACGAGTACACCCTGTGCGCAAGGCAATGCGAGACAAGAGATTGAGATCCTCCACGGACGTCAACAGCCTTCCTGGGCAACGCCTTTCCAACCACCTCCGTTGCATCCTGCGACTAGCGAAAAGCCTCATACCAGTCACCTTGGCAGCCCTACCGCTACAGCTACGAAACTCTACGGCCTGAGCGTTCGTTGGTGCGCCGCAGTGTTCCATTGCCAAGTCGTTGAGACTTTGCGGGCAGTCCCAACTGCATGGGTGGAGTGGATCAACTGGAAACTGGAAACGCTGGAAACTTGCTCATGGAACGCTACGGAGTGGAGCTTGATGGATAGGCAGCGATGGGATGATTCACAAATTGTGGGACAGTATTATACGCTGTGTTGTGTTTGCTTGGGGAACGTATCGATACATGGGTGCGGTCAATACGTATGGCTTGATGAGTGGGTTTGGGGACGGTAAAGCAGCGACTTGGACATGAAGGTTAGTATGCGCGAGATGCGCGCATTGAGCGTGTAGGAGTGGGATGGAGCATGGATGAGGCGCGATGCGGATCCCATGGGGTTTGTGGGGGAGTTGGTAGTGAATGAAAGATTGATAGTAGCACAGGATTGATTGTGAAACATGTATGAAATGGATCTGGCAATGCGCCCCTGGTGTTTCAGGTTCGTGGTAGCACAGAGAGATCCTCATCCGAAACGGGAATTTTTGCCAAGCATCTCAGGAGACAGCGGCTGTTTGCCGGCGCTAGGGTTTTCCGCTGTCAATGGCGGAATGGATTTTGCAAAGTCGCCGTCCCCGTTCATTGAGCTAATTTATATGGATGACGTTGCATTTGATGAGATGAGAAGTGAAGTGTATACTGTCGTTGGAAGAATAGGGATGTGCTCGTATATAAAAGGTTTTGCTATGCTGGCACTCCAACCTCTGAGGCTTGAGCTAGGACGTCCTCTGTCTCCGTGTGAAGTGACCATTGCCCGGCATCTCGACGTTCTCCTTTTGGCAATATACTCAGAGCATCCACTGTCGTCGTCGTGCCCCTGTTTCAGTGTCTAAGATGTTTCGAAATTCCGCTTTCTGTGAATGTGAATATGCGTTTTTCAATGGGGCAGAGGGTGTTTCGCACAATAGGCCAACGCCAAACACCAAAACACCATGAGTGAATATAAAGGAGGCTGGTCAATAGTGGAACTGCGAGGCTTGCTATTGTCGCTATTGACAATGGCAATGTGCTGCTTGACGAAGACTTCAGAGCTGGTCTCGTCCGTACTTCTTCCTGTATCCATCTCTTCTCTACTTCCTCTCGTCCTATCTCACACCATCTACGATATCTTCTTTCTGCACGTTCTTTTGGGCTGGTCTCATTGTACTGCACGTTCGTTTGGACTCGTCCTATTATACTGTACAGTCCTCTCAGCAGATCCCATTATACTGCATATTCGTTCGGCTGGTCCCATCATACTGCACATTCTTGTTGGCTGGTCTCATCATACACATCCAGCATTCTCGTTTTCTTTCTTGGAATCAGGCATATATAACCTTCCTTTGAATCGACTCTACTATCAGTCCTGGGCCGGTCCCAGTCTAAAACGCCAGCATGGTTGCCCTCACCCTCAGCGAAGAGCTTACCGGCGACAATGACGCCGACTTCGCTCAATTTGCCGCTTCTGGCTTCAGAAGGGATGCCACTATTGACTTCAGAAACAATACGGCTGGCAATCGCCGCCTCTATGAGCGTCGTCGGTTCAACGACTACTACCGGCACAACTGGAGGTCCACAATGAGAAACCATGTTGATGGCGTTCCAAGACAGAGCCGACCACGTTCACCACAAGCTCGACAACCTCAGCCGCACCCTCGACCACCTCGGCTGCGAGGCCCTGGTCCGGAGAGTGCACCGGCCGTACTACCAACCCAGCCACAGCGCCTACAACCTCAACCGCAGCCCCAACAACCTCAGCCGCAGCCCACTGGCCTGAAGAGTGCACCGGCCGTGCTTCCAGACCAGCCTCCGATTGTCACTGTTTACCCCCGTCAAACCCATCAGCATGCCACCATTGCAGGTCCTCCAGCCCACCAGCATGCCACCACTGCAGGTCCTCCAGCTCACCAGCATGCCACCATTGCAGGTGCTCCAGCCCACCAACAACCCCAACCTCAACTTCCTCGCCCCCAAAATGCGTCCATTGTCCAGGCCAACAACCCCCAAACCGACGCTAACCTTGCTCCTCAAGTCCATGACCAACGTCATCCTCAGCTTCCGCGCCCTCAGAATGAGAAAACCTCCCTGACTGAAAGCCGACAAACTGACACCAAATCTGCTCCAAAACAGCGCAAACAACGTCCTGGACTAGACGCCAGCCCCGAGCATAACACTATGCCTGCTCCCAACAAGCGCCAGAAGCATCGTCCCTTGGCAGATAGCTCCCAGTCTACAGCTCCTGGTTCCTCTCATAGCCTTCCCAGGACACTTCCCGTTCTGAACGATGGCTGTACATCGTGGACTGACAGAGAAAAGGAAGCCATGCAGCGTGCAATGGCATGGGTGGTCTATGAACAGAAGTGTTACACAGAGAAGAGATGGGAGATGGCGGCTAATCATGCGAAGGAGGTTTCCAGAGTCCCCATAAGCCAAACAATAGGCAGAAATTATTGGTTCCGCTATGGTAGGGCTGCCACAGGTATCGATGAGAGAAGGAATCCGAAGCCGGACCAAATGGTCACAGGCGTAGAGGATCCTGCGAAGCGGAAACAGAAGCGACTAGAAAAAAAGGAGGCTAAAAAGCGCGAGCTGGAGGCTGGTGAGGATTATGAGGAAGAACATGCTCGACAAACAAAGCCGAAGAAGCGCAAGGAGGTGAATATGCCCAAGCTGAAGGCCTTTGGAGACGATGAGAACAAACAGGATGTGCAGGCGAGGAAGCGCAAGCCCGATCCGTACAAATACGATAAAGATGAAGGCGATGACGACGAAGAGGATGTGCAGCCAAAGCTAAGGAAGCGCAACCCCTATCCCTACAAATATGATGACGATGAAGAAGACGAGGATATACAGCCAAAGCCAAGGAAGCGCAACCCCTATCCCTACAAATATGATGACGATGAAGACGAAGAGGATGTACAGCCAAAGCCAAGGAAGCGCAAATCCAATCCATATGCAGACACTGATGAAGATGACGAAGAAGTCGTGCAGCCCAAATCAAGGAAGCGGAAGCCCAATCCAGATGCAGACACTGATGAAGAAGTCGTACAGCCCAAATCAAGGAAGCGGGAGCCCAATCCATATGCAGACATTGGTGAAGATGATGAAGACGTGCGGCCAAAGTCGAGGAAGCGCAAGCCCAACCCACATGCAGACACTGATGAAGATGATGAAGACGTGCGGCCAAAGTCGAGGAAGCGCAAGCCCAACCTATACGCAGACATTGATGAAGATGATGAAGACGTGCGGCCAAAGTCGAGCAAGCGCAAGCCCAACCCATACGCA
Source organism: Stereocaulon alpinum (assembly GCA_018257865.1). Classification (NCBI taxonomy): domain Eukaryota; kingdom Fungi; phylum Ascomycota; class Lecanoromycetes; order Lecanorales; family Stereocaulaceae; genus Stereocaulon; species Stereocaulon alpinum. Next base: position 417,937 of record JAEUBA010000007.1, read on the forward strand.
GACACTGATGAAGATGAAAAAGACATGTGGTCAAAGTCGAACAAGCGCTTGCTCAATCCATATGAAGCCACTGGTAAGAAGAAAGACTTGCAGAAGAAGTCAAACAAACGCAAGCTCAATCCACATGAAGCCACTGATGAAGAAGACGAAGAAGATGTGCAGCCAAAGTCGAGCAAGCGCAAGCCCAACCTATACGCAGACACTGATAAAGATGAAAAAGATATGTGGTCAAAGTCGAGCAAGCGCTTGCTCAATCCATATGAAGCCACTGGTAAGAAGAAAAACTTGCAGAAGAAGTCAAACAAACGCAAGCTCAATCCACATGAAGCCACTGATGAAGAAGACGAAGAAGATGTGCAGCCAAAGTCGAGCAAGCGCATGCTCAATCCATATGAAGCCACTGGTAAGAAGAAAAACGTGCAGAAGAAGTCGAACAAACGCAAGCTCAATCCATATGAAGCCACTGATAACAAGAAAAAGGTGCAGAAGAAGTCGAGGAAGTCCAAGCCCAAACCGGTTGAGGACGAAGAAGAAGAAATAGTTGTGCCGCCGCCGCAGAGGAAGCCCCGGCTGATAACGTTCGAAGATTTTGAAGACTACCAACATATGCCACCGCAGATGAGGGATCGCCATGGCTGGGTTGGTGAGACCGAGAACTTGAGCGAGCATGGCATTGTGGAATGACTCGAGTCATTGTGCGGAGTTCTAGGGGTCATATATTTTCAGCATTTTGCTGTCTCTGTCATACGGAGCGTCTGGGGAGCTTGCTTCGATATGTATGCGCCCTCCTACAGAATCTAGTCCCCATTGACTACATCTCTTTCTCATTTTAACACGCCAGTAAAAGCGACTCTGTCAATGTTCTTACAAGGGAAGGATCCCTCACTTGGAGCTTACAGTCCTTCACAAGCGCTAGCTCCTGCCGGAGCGGAACAACGTTCCCCCGAGAGGTCCAAGCCTCACTTACGTTTCGTTTCAATAAACAACAGTCAATCTAACACATACAAAGTCACATTAGCACTGAGCCTTTCCTGTTTGTTTGCTTCTCAGGGCTGAGCTGTCATAATCCGAGCCAGTCATGGCCAACGATCTGGGTACCGTCGCGGGCGACGACATGGATGTGGACATGGACATCGACTTGGGACCAATACATGAGATCCAGGTGGAAGAATTTAATCATCCTGTAAGACGTCTTTGCAGTAATCATGGCCACTTCCTGATCTCTGTACTGACACTTCTGTCCAGGATCTCAATCAGTCCAGCCTTACAGTCACAACTTACCAGACCAACGGTGTTGACAACCCTCAGCAACCAGGCGTTGGACCTGAGACTGAACTCACGCCTAACAAAATCTACATACATGGACTAGATAGCCTGACCACCGGCAATATCAAGACGTTCTCTGCAGAATACTTTCCTTCAAACCCACCAACCAAGGTAGAATGGATTGACGATTCCTCTGCCAATATAGTGTTTCAAGACGAGAAAACGGCAACGGAGGCCCTGGAACAATTCTCTACTATCTCCAATCTTGACGGTGGTCCTATCCCGAATTTCCAGCTACGCGCAGCCAAAAGCCTATCTTCACACCCAGATTCGAACCTGCACGTGCGGACCTCCTTCATTACCGACCAAAAGCGTCCACGAGCGTACGAAGCCAGCAGATTCTATATGATGCACCCTGAGCACGATCCCAGGGTGAAACGGCGTCCAGGAGATCGAAGCTCTGATTCGCGTAATGGGGACTATCGGAGGAGAGGGTACAGTGATGAGGAACATTGGCGACGGAGGCGCAGAGATAATGAAAACGGCTTCGATGCATCTATGTACGACGACGCTCCACCATCAAGAAGAGACTCTATGGGATCTTCGCCCGACTTTCGTAGCGATGACGGTGGAGGACGCAGCCGGCGGCGAGGGGACTCATATCGGCCAGCGAGGGGCGATAGGGACGGTAATTCGCGAGATCGAAGTGCATCGCCAGGCCGTCCACGGCGCACCCCTCCTCCTTCTTATAGAACTCGAGACCCTCATCCATTCCCACGCGAGAACAAGGGCAAGGAGCTATTCCCGACCAAGTCTACATCGAATGGCGACATCAACCGGAATGGCAAGGATCTCTTTAGCAACAAACTGCTTGCCGCGGACTTGAAGAAGGATCTATTTCCCCATAAAGCTAACGTTCCCAACCACCGCCGTTCCGATGCCTTTGATGCCGCAGATGAAACCGCAGACTTGTTTGCCAACGGGCTCTCAATGTCGACCAAAACCGGCTCTCAGGCAGACAAAAGTTTGGCTGATCGTATTGGTAATGGATCTGCCTTATCTTACGGTCGCTTGAAGGCTTCGGATCCGGTGGTTGTGCATGAAATGCAAGAAACGGACGACAGCGGCATCAGCATCTTGGGAGCATCAAGCCAGCAAGATCAGGGGTTTTCAATCCGTGGCAACGCTGCAGCTGGGACTATCAAGGAGCTGTTTCCGGGGAAGGCAGTTGGCAATGCGGGGAAAGAGCTATTTGCTGGGAGACTAGAGGGCAGGGGTGGTAGGAGGAATAAGGCGGAGGATATGTTTTACTAGCTGTTAAAACATGGAGTCCTTGGTTTCACTAACCAAAGCCCGCAATGCCTTCTGGCTAGTCACGATTTCTTCTTTTCCATGATCTGTTACATCTCCAGGTATAGGGGAGCAACAGCGTTGGAGGCATGAACGCATATTTCCTCTTTTCAGCGTGGCGTTTAGGATGATCCAGATACCCCAAGTCATGTAGCAATATTTAGAAGCGAATTCGGTCATCTTCACAAAATCAGCAGGCACACGTCCTCAATCTGCAGCAATTCCTTGTAGCACTCACTACTATACTTTACCTTGCAGATATCCCAGGTGGTAAATATCATCACCACACTTAGCTCCTTTCCAACAAGCATCTCGCTCCCTGGAAATGCCAGCCACGGACTCCCCAGCAATCATAGTAGCCCGATTCCTAAAAGCACACCATTACAACGATGTAAACGATCCACGTTGATCCAACGTAACCTATGTGTCACTAACGCCTGGTGATACCTCACAGACCCTTGACGCTTTTCTCCGAGAAGCAGGCCTCCCACCAGATGCAGGCTCCACACAAAAAGGCGACCTGACCATCGAGAAAATCCTAGAAGAAAAGAAAGTCTTCGACATCAGTCTCGCTTTCGAGAAAGTAGGTGTTGGTAACGATAAAGGATGGAACGCCATTACCGCTCCATCAAGACCCTATCGAGTCACGACGTTGCCGACATCTACGAATCTATTGCATGTTTCTGTCGACCCGTTCCCGGATGGGAGTGATGGAGATGTGAGGCAGTTACTGCTTGCTACTACGGCGGATAGGAGGTTGCATGTGCTTGCTGTAGAGGAGACGTTTACGCTCTTGAAGTCGTTGAGCCATTTGCAGGATTCTCCTATTTTGTCATGTGTGCTATTTGGCAAGATCAATGTTACTACAGTTACGAGCGGTATGTCTGGTCAAGTTATCTTGTATGACCATCAAGAAGACAAAGTCCTTGATGAGAGGAGGGATCATAGGAAGTACGTTGTTAAAGTTGAGGTCTGGGAGGATGGTGAGGGGGCTTGGGTTGCTACTGCTGGGTGGGATGGGAAGGTGTTTCTTTACCGCATTGGTGGAGAGATAGGAGGACTGCGATTGGGACCGCCTGTGGCGGCGATTACTCTAGCTACGGATCCGGAGACGGTCAACTTTGTTGAGCATCCTGACTATGAGAGTCCTGTTCTGCTGGTTACGCGGAGAGATTCGACGAGTTTGCACTATTACTCGCTTCCAAGCCCTGAGGAGCCCTCTACTTCGACACAATCAGTAGCGCCAGTAGCACCGGCAGAACCAGCAGAACTAGAGCACCTAGGATCCCAAAACCTCGCTCCCCACTCAAACGCCTGGATCGCCTTCTCCCCCTCCTCTATCGCCATCAGCCCAATCGACCCAACATTGGTCGCTGTAGCTACCTCGGCGGTTCCACACATGAAGCTGATAATCGTGCGTCTTTTGCTCCCACAAGTGGGATCATCATCTGTGGCACCCACAGCGCCAGCAACTCAAGCGGGCCAAACCCGAGCCAATCTCGCTGTCCAGGACCGAGAAGATGTTGCTATCCAGATTCATGTTAGTACGATGGCGCCGCAGACGCCGTATTCGACGCCGATGGTTGTGTGGAGGCCTGATGGCAGTGGCGTATGGGTTAACGGTGACGATGGCGTCTTGAGAGGCTTGGAGGCGAAGACTGGGAAGGTAGTGTCTACTCTAAAGGGAGGGCATGAGGTGGGGAGTAAGATTAGAAGTATTTGGTGTGGGATGGTTGGGCGGGAGGAGTGGGTTGTTAGTGGGGGGTTTGATAGGCGGTTGGTTGTTTGGAAGCCGGATAAGGATACGGAGTAAATGTGGGGAGTCATGAAAGTGATGTGATCATCAACTTGAAAACGATGCGAATGTGGCTGCAAAATAATGTGAAACAGAGATAGATGTTACCGTTACTCCATGCACCCTTTCCGCCACGGTATGAGAGGTGGAGGATGTTTGGTAATGAAAAGGTGAGTAATATCGGCACGATAAAGATGATAATCCTTCAGCTACCGCGCATGGAGGAAGCGACGGAGCTGTACACACATATGCCTTCTAACTGGTCAAACGTGGAAATGGACAGGGTGTTGGCATAGACGATTCCTCAGGGCATAGGCCACTCCTTTCAGCACTGATTTGGGACCAGTTCACAATTGATGTAGACCTGCGCGGAGAGCGTAAAGCGAACAGTGAGGATCATGAAATCGATATCGTTGTCGTACGAGAGTTCGTTTGACAATTCCTCCGAAGAAGCTACCAAGCTAAGTCTGCTCCGCTATCTTCAAGTCGTGTCCATCTCACCACATCATGCTGCATCTCTCTTCCCCTCCTTGACCTCCTTCTGCGCACCTATCAGCTTGTACCACACATGAGACCGTACCCACAGGGACCTACCAAAGCCTTCATAGTCCCATGCAGCGCATGCCTGTGGTTCCGTCGAAACTTGGGATCCGTGCCGTTGAGCGAGGGATATCGGTGGGTTTTAGGCTTCTTGATGCTATTCCCCGAGACTAGGTATCAGTGTGGAGCCTTTAAAATGATGATGTACAATGGCTGTAGAGGAGATCAGGTGCGCACCCGTTTCGGTGAGCTTTCTTGCTCTGGTTGTGCTGCGACGAGTTCTTGGATTCTATGCGTCGGGTATGTCAGCTTCCTGAAGAGATAGTGGAGGAGCTATGTGTTGTATGCGGAGGAAGACTCACTCGCCATTGCCCCAGCGCTGACTTTGTTGAATGCGAGGATTGAGTGGGAGATTTGGAATTCGAGGTGTTATGCTTCTCGCTTAGTAGATTTGTGCATCCTACTAGCGTCATACGGGTGTGGATCTAACAAGCATGTCTCGCGCTATCGGTAGCTCTTGGCTCAAGCTCAACATGCATTAAGCTTGCAGCTTTCCAAGACTGCTGAACATTACGGACCTCATTTTCTACTATGTACAATCTGTATCCCTCCGCTCTAGACAAGAAAACCTACTGTCTGACCGAGACATACGGGCCTCCCGTAAAATACCAACAATGTAGAAAAGTAGATGGGCTTGGTGGCCCAAGGTTCAATATATACAAGCAGTTACTCAAAGCAGACTAACCGACTATCACTTCATGAGCGCCGGCATGGCTTGTTTTGCTATTTCGACGGGCAAAACTTCCTTTGCCTTAGATGCTGCGGCTTCAGCTGCCTTTCGCAGCTTTTCATCCCTGATTCTGCGCATATACGCAAAAAGGACAACGAAAAGGATCTCCATTCTATCGGGTCATTAGCATCTTTGTTGGAAGTCTGAGCTAGGGCGTGCTCACCTCTCCTTGGTCATCATAAGCAATCCTTGGACAAGGATGCCCTTAGTAATTTGTGGAACAATACCCTTGAAGAGCGCCATTGGCCCTTCGTGTTCAATAATGTATGACATCACTTCAACGAAGGTCTTGAAAGGTTTGCCTTGCCTTGCTGGAGGAGGTCGAGACTGGAGACCAACCTTTGCAACGATCAACGGCTGTGTAGCGATGGTTGCTAATGCTTTCGACGCAGCACCCAGGACTAAGAAGGTATCAGCATTGCTACGAACTTGGATCTGATTCGCTGCTCACAAAATGACTCCCATGGCCTAAGATTTGTCTTTCCTGCAAACAACAACTCCCTCAATCTCTCGTATGCACCATAGGTAATGGCAGGGTTCACTACTAGCACTAAGCTAGCTTTCAACCCTCTCCATAGCCCACTGTATCCGTCTTCACTATTTATCACTTCTCTTCCGGTATCCAGAATTCCCTTCTTGTCCCCTTTTGGCTGCGTTTGCTGGCGTGTGGTGACCACAGCGACTGGTATGGTGAAGACCTGGGCTATGGCCCCTGCAGCAGCACCTAGAGAGAGCTCTATTGCCGTGCTTGGAGGTTTGGGTAAACTTTGTGCTGTTATGTATAGAGTACGAACAACGGAGTACCAGTAGAAGTAAGCGAAATTGGTAGATGCGACACCGATTAAAGACCCATTGATGCCAGAATACAGCCCAAGAACACCCTCATCCTCCATGATCTTCCGGATAGCATCCATGGTTGATGTGTAGTGTACATCATTGATTGTCAGAGGAGCCTCGTCTGTTGATTTACGTTTCACTTGAACTTGCAGGCGTGTTTTGACGCTTTGTGAAAGTCAGCAGAAGAATTTTGGAGCCTCTCGTTTGAATGGGGCTTTGCTCACATGTCTAATGGGTAGACAATCGCATTTGCAAGCACAGCACCTGTCGCTCCTGCCAATGCGTTTCCCCATGGTGGGAGCGGTGGTTTGCCTGCTTTGCTTGCCATTACAGGTTCTTGTAATTGAAGACACCTGCGATCATGAGGCCGTTCCTTCAGAGACAGTCAAAGTCCTATCTTAAAACCTAGTGGACAGGGTGCAGGAAACATTGTCGGTACCCTCACCGAGCTGGGACCCGGAGTAAGTAGGACGAACGGCTGCCGAGGCTCAACTGCTACCTGCATCTAGACTAGCGCCAGGGTACAGGGCTTCGTTGGACCTTCATCTGTTCTCCGAGACTCTTCGCTGTTAATCCCACATTCGGTTTTTGAAGGGCAGATATGTGTACATTCCAATAGTGATTATTATCCACGTGCATCTCAATGCTACTGCTGGGAAGTGGCATGATTGCTGGCCCTTGCGATGTCGGGGCAGGCGAAACCCGTCATTCAGCCTTCTGGAAAGCAAAGCATCCTAGGCAAAGAGCCTAAACCTCGCGAGCTTCTGTCAAAGCGTGGCTTGACGACGGGAGAGAAAATCATTCTTTGGAAGAGCTCTGAGCTCAATGGCTCTAAATTTCCACCATGGACATCCCCACCAGATGCTTCTGACTTCCAGTGCCAATCTGGACATGCGCCGTACTTGTAGGTCTCGAGGTGTGGCGAGTACATGCCAATCAGTACTTCGTTCAAGCCTTTAACTTTCAATAGAGACAATGCAGATTTTCGACTGTCTAAGACGCAACTTGAGGTTTTTGATTGCTGGCGGAGGCCGGGCGAATTTCTTGAGGCTCCTGATACTGGTCAAAGTCTGAATCCGACCATGCTAGCCGATGAAAAAACCGACCTTGTCCAAGATATCACCAGTGATTGCTCCGTGGTTGCGAGCCTGTGTGCAGTCACCGCAAGGAACGAGCGGGGTCATCCTAATGTAACGTTGAGTTGCCTTGCACGACGTAATCTTCTGGTCTGACGGTATCTCAGGTCATAACTTGCAATATCTATCCCTACGATGAGAGCTTACAGCAGCCTACACTATCACCCAACGGAAAGTATATATTGAGACTGCATTTCAATGGCTGCTCCCGCAAAGTGGTCATTGACGATCGACTTCCAGTATCACGTACATCGCAGACTTTGCATGTTATTGATCGAAACAATGCCGCTTTGTTGTGGCCTGCGCTCGCTGAGAAAGCATACCTCAAAATTAGAGGCGGCTACGACTTTCCGGGCAGTAACTCAGGCACAGATCTATGCGTCTTGACAGGATGGCTTCCGGAGCAATTGTTCCTTCAGAGGTACGTTCGTCTACATTGCGTCTGCCGTGATCGCTATTACGGTGACAATGTGCTAAATTATACCTTCCGAGCTGCTAGTGATGACATAGTACGGAACGCTCTGTGGAAACGAATCTTTAATGCTTTCAACTATGGAGACGTCCTAATCACTATAGGAACAGGCGCACTCTCGCAGAACGAAGAAGAAGCCCTTGGTCTCGCGGGTGAGCACGACTATGCTATTATTGACTTGAAAGAGCAGGAAGGCCAACAACTGTTTCTGGTCAAGAACCCTTGGTCTAGAGGAACAGTATGGAAAGGCCACATCTACCGTGAGGACACGATGACGAACAACATCAAGACACTCGCAGATCTCCGCATTATGCTTGAGACCGAGACTCTTTCACCAGGAACGTTCTGGATGAGTCTCAACGACATCTTCCAGAGTTTTGAGTCTATGTATCTCAACTGGAATCCTAGCTTATTCAGATACAGGGAAGACCGCCATTTCAATTGGGATCTAACAGAAGCTAGTCGTCCAGAAGGTACTTTCATCTCAAATCCCCAGTACGAGATTCGCAGCGGCACGGGTGGAACTGTGTGGGTCCTATTAACCAAACATTTCACTTCAGTTGCTAACACCTCCGACGAGGTGTCTGAGATTACTACGTCAAGAGAATCACCCGTGCAAGGCTATATCAGCCTCTATGCATTTGATAATGATGGACAGAGGGTCATCCTAAATGATGGGCCCACCATGTGTGGCAAATACGTTGATTCGCCCAATAGTCTGCTCAAACTGAATTTCTCGCCCAAACAAGCGTACACGGTGGTGGTATCTGAGCAGGCACTTCCTCGATCGAATCACTCTTTCACACTCTGTGCATATTCATTAGCAGGCTTAAGTATTTCTCAAGCTCGGGAGACATATACTCATTGTAACGTACAGCACGGTGCTTGGACCCTTGCAACGGCTGGGGGCAACGCGAGCAGTCAATCCTATCACTACAATCCGCAATACAGTATCAAGTTGGAGAGCGCCTCGGATATTGCACTTTTGCTTGAAAGTCCATCCAAGGATTTTGCGATCCATGTCAAGCTTGTGTGGGCGGGAGGAAAGCAAATTCACTCGATCACAACTCGAGACATCGTCGGCGATAGCGGCGAGTACAGGGAACGCTATGCTTTTGCCGAGATTCGTAAAGTTCCAGCTGGCATCTATACTATTGTTTGCTCCGCGTTCGAGCAGGGTCAGCTGGGGGCATTCACTTTGCGAATCAGCAGCATGTCAGCTTGTGTTGTAGCTCGAGTTGTCGTGGACAATGCTGGACGCTTTGTCACTAAAGCCCGGCCCGCGGAATTTACACCTGGCAATGATCGTCTCCTTGCACGCCTGGTCTGTCACCGCCTTAACCGGATCTCAATGACAGCTCGTCCTTGTGTGGAGAACTCAAGGTCAGAACGAAGTCCGCAGTCGCCTTTGAAGCTTGGGCTCGAGTATGGACGAGGGCCATCGAAGCAAATACTTGCGGTCAGTGGCAACGATGAGTACCTCGACAGTTCCGTCGGAGTTAGGACAACTGATGTCGATATCCAGCCCGGCATGTGCCAGGGAAGGGGCGTCTGGGTCGTCACGGAGCGACTCGGATCCTTCGGGCTTCAGAAAAGCGAGTATGTTGACGTGGAGCTTCTTAGTGATGAGCCAATTGAACTCGGCGATTGGCATATCAGAGACGGACTATAATATGCTCTTAAATCACAGTCATCGCCGTCGACAACGTCAGTAAGCTTTGATCCAGCTAGGCCATAGATCAGGACACCATGACAATATCCTAAAAGGGGGAGCTGAACAGCGGCGGAGATTACGATTATCTAAGCCCGTAGACGAACTATGTGATTGTTGCGATACGCCGGGTACGTTGGAATTGGGTTGTGTCTGGTTTTTGCCAGTAAGTCAAAGCCGGTTGTCGAATGCCTGAAAAAGCCAAGCAGCATATTGGTATTTGAAATCAACCGTATCGATCGTGCCCAAGGCTGCTATATTTACAAGCAAAGATACACTAAGCGCATCTAAGGCCCAAGACGCACTTTAATTTCGGGAGCGCAGCTAGACCTGCTAGGTTTTGTTAGTACCTTAGTAGTACTACAAAGTAGCTGCTTTACCGTAGGACTACCTCAGGTCAAACGCTGAAAGCGCTTGACGATTGCCGTAGGGCTGTCCAAAACCGCCCCCCATAACAACCTCCATTGGCAAGGACAACCAACTCTCAACATTGATGCTTTCACCTTTGTAGGCGGAGCTTGCGCTTATCGTCTCCAATTTTCAAAGAATTTCCAGTGCAAATCAAATCGCACCCAACGTCAGCGTGCGCGTCTTCGATGGATGCCTCGGGTTTTGAACGAGAGGCTGAACTTGCGGCTTCAGCCTTCAGCTGTGTCATTGGACGCCTGATCATCCCCTTTCACAATGGTCGGAGAAAATTATGAACCATGCTGGGCCTAAATCCGTAGGCACCTGGATACGCGTTCACTAGCAGGGTACTTCGTCCTCGGCCGAGCGTTATACGTATGATTGCGCAAGAATAATACCGGGGCGCGCGAACCCCGTTGACAAGCTTGCACCTTTTCTATATGCCGTGTCGTTCAAGTTCTCTAACGGCTAGGCTGCATTTCTAGCCAGGCTACCTGGAAGCATTACCATGTGCCTTACAAGGAGACCTTAATCTAGATGCCCGTGTTCGTCGAATGAATATTGAGACTTCTAGATACAGATGCCCCAGGCCGGTTTTGAAACCCTCACATGCAGCCTAGGTAGAACGTCATTGCGTCTCATCACACGAGTCTCTGCTCTTATTGGTTGGTTGCATCTCATGGTCTCGAAGAGCCCCCTTCATGTTCAGATATTGTCCGATACTATCTGCCCCTGCATATCAGGCAAGAGGCTCTCGCCACCAGACTCGTGACTAGATCGAGTAAGCACTTGGACTTTCGAACTCATGGATCTACCTTGGATTTCCTAAGGGTTGGTGATATGTTTCCAATGCTTCTTCAAAGCTCCAATCCCACCCAGTGAACAGGAGACGAAAGCCCCTAAGCCTTGTTTCAAGCACTAATAACATGTTTCACAAGCCTAGAAGATTCTTTGGAATGAGCCAATCAGTGTCCTAGCTGATGTTCGAGTCTTCAGACTAGCTCTGATATTCAGCTTGGGGTCCATCAGTACGTTCGAGGCCGGTCTGTCATGCCTCTAGGCCTACACTTGCTGCCTGTTACATGTAGATAATTCGAATCATCTTGGTGCTAAGTTCAAAAACACCCGCAAGTGCTGTAAGCTAACCACTGAGTCATAAGGCTTCGAGGATGGGAATAAGCTGGAAACCCAATGCTATGCACATTTACTGAACACAGAAGGGCCAGTCGAGAAGAGAATCTCGCCTTAGCATAGTCACTAGGCACAGTGAACTTGAAGCAGATCGATTTGTTGGTAAACCCTTTGTTTTCGGTAGGCGGCTGTGAAAGCGGCGCTGTTGCTATGACATTGGCCTGTCGGCCTTTCCCGATCAACCTAACAATCTCTCTACCACCCTCATGTCCATGTACTGAATGTATTGCTAAGAAAAGCAAGTCTTTTCTTCTCCACGTATGCTGAACTGTACAAAGCCACGTTGAGCAAGCCTCCAACTCAATGTATATATCCCTGTCGAGACCACTCACTCCGACATGATTCCTGGGAACTCAAATCGTCTGTTTGCCACCTCGCCAACTCCCACATCGCTTCTATTTACTTCACCAAACCCCACGGAGCCGTGGCTCTCACTCCTAAGGAGTCCTGATTTAACGCTTCCAAACATGTCGGGCTCAGGTTTTCTGTCTTCAGAGGCTGAAGCGGCCCTTCTGGGACAGGAGGAAGAAGCTCGCCAACTCTTCTATCAACAGCAAATGGCCAACGCAAACCGAGAACATCGGGTCAACAGCTCCTCATACCAGCAGCAGTGGCCAGCTTCGTCAGGAATGTCTATGGCCAATACCCAACTCTCACCATCTGGATATGCGGGTCCAAGTCAGTATCCTTCATGGCCAAGTGCGTCATGGTCAGGTCTAGGTCCAAATGAATACGTCCCAGGGCAATATCCTTCATCTTCTTATACGCCTACCGTCCCATCCTCGCCTTACGCCAGCAATGCTCAGTACAATCCGAACGCGCCATGGCCTGCATTGCACCCTGACGACAAGGAAGCTGCTTCCGACGTATCCCGTTCAACGTCTCCAGACCCAGCCGACTTGCACAATTTCGGCTCCCTCCTCCCTGATGGCAGGAGCTGGCGCTGTGCATACCCTCAGTGCACCTCCTCAGCGCGCTTTACTAGGGGCTGTGATTTGCGCAAGCACTATAAACGTCACACCAAGCATCTCCTCTGTCGCTATGAGGATTGCCCTCAATCTAAGGAAGGAGGCTTCTCGTCCAAGAAGGACCGCGATCGTCATGAGTCTCGTCATAATCCTGGCATCTCCTGCACTCATAAAGGCTGCGAAAGGGTCTTTAGTCGTGTGGACAACATGAAAGACCACGTTCGCCGCATTCACCGGAAGCACTCTTAGACCAACTCGTCAAAGGCAACCTAAAATATACGGTTCTATAACTGCTTGGAGTTGTGGCTGGCTTCAACCTCAGGCATTATAAGAAATGGCGTTCTGGTTATTGTTTGAACAGCATTTACTCGGATGAAGGCAAATTGGGCACTAGTGAGGGGAGATGTATTGTTTCATACAGCAACGTGGCTCTCATTGCGTTTTCTCTACAATCTGTGCTGTGTTATACCGCATCTATCAAGCTCAAGCGGTTTATGCCTTAAGTCCATCTCTTCCAGCAACTCCTTGATTGGATTTTCTCCAAGAGCCATGTGTGCTGGCAAGGCATCTTGAGGAAATGAGTCAACAATGATCATGTAATCAGACTTTGTTGCCTGAGATGGCTGCCTGTAACGCCTGCCTACATCAATCACATATGTGAGAGCCAACCAAGAGACTATCTCCCTAACCCGACCCCTAGTCACAGGGTACAATCGACCAAGCCTTATCCTGAACAACATCAACGCCGATGAACACATTCCGTACCTCCCTTTCCGACCAGCGTCACCCACTCGAAGGAGATGACCGAGACTCAAGGCACTTGTTCGCAATCAGCTACGCCAGAAACACGGGTGTCTCGCCCATCTTGCTCCCAAACCACGGGCAATCTAATTTCCCACAAAGAAATGCCTTGTCTCTTTCAATCTCCAGTGCTCGCTCATCAAGCTAAGTCCACACTGCTTCATACCCCAGTCTCTAATATCTAGTGTTACAGGGTGAGCCCAGCCAACTGTGAGTGGAAAGAGCCTTCTATGTCGTTGTACTCGTACCCATCGAAAACCATACCAAACATCTTCAAGATTCTGAGGATCCATTCCAGAATCCGCAGAGACTCCCAGTGTGTCCGTCCTCTCCAGCTGCCAAGCTCGCACATTCACACCCCTAACTGGGCCTCACCAATTGACTTTCTAACAAAAGAAACCCTCCAACACCACCCACCACTCGCAAAACCACGAGCTCGGCCAACGCCGAACCAACCCACTCGTCCCAACACAATATCCACCCCCCAAAACGAAAGACATCAGAACCAAGAATCCAACCCAACCTCCTCGCCACCCACCCCTTCCACCTCCTCAGCCCACAACAAGCTCCCACACCATCCCCATCCTCAGCTCTTCCATCCACCCCCAAACCATCCCACCCCCAGCCCCACCCAATAAACCAACAGACAAATCCCGAAACAGGCCCTTTCCTAGCTAAAAACGCCAAGACACAGCCTCATCTTCATCCTCACAAACACCCCACTCGCCACACGAGGCCAATCCAGCCGCATCATCAGCTCATTGCAAAATGCAGTATTTCTTCCAGACTTGCGAAAATTTCGAAACTTGGGTTCCGGCTGCATAGCTTTGTGATGGCGCGTTGGAGAATGCGAGGGATGGGGACTAAGGTAGGTAGGTAGCCGATTGGCACTGCCACGTTTAGCATGTTGTTGGTGGTGGGCTAGACTGGACAAGCGCCGGGCGCTCCGGGATGGGGGATCGGGTGGTTGGAGATGGTGATGGCGTGGGGAGGAAGGTGTTGGTGGGAGGCTTTGATGGCGTTAAGCTGGGGTTTTGGGGGGTGGGTTTTGAGGGGAGTGTTGGTGATTTAGAAGTAGATAAGTAGGTGAGGGCTGATGGGGAGGTGCTGAGTGTATTGGACGCTTTGGAAGTGGATGAAATGCATGGTGCTTGGATATAGTTGAATTTTGCTATCCACTGAAGATAGACGTCAACTTGATTTTCTGATACGAGAGTGCAGAGTTGTTTTGGAACGATTGAAGCTTGCTCGTGGAGGGTTTGAAAAGTGGATAAACTGGCTCTTAGACGTGGTTGAATTGCTATCCAACTAGAATTGAAGGAAGATGACCAAAGAACGCCCCTCCCACTCTTGTGATGCAATGAAGGTAAGTGTGTCTGCTCGTATTACAAAAAGTACGAGATATCCGAAATCATGTTATCGTATCAGGTACTCCAAAATGATCATCATATGTTCTATGGCTCGCTCACAACTTGCTGGCAGCTCCGCTGCTTGGGTATCACCCCTCTATACTCCCATGCCAGCTGGGCGGCCATCAACCAACCACATTAACAACGCCGTGCACCATGTCGTTCACGCTAATTTCGTAGGCAAAAAAAGGATGGTGAGGTGTACTTATCCGCTGCCGAGTCGTCTTCGTCTACCTCGATTGCCGCCTTCGTTCCGCTGGGCGAGCACGTCTCGGAGTTGCGGGTCGTTCATGTCTTTCCCGGCGTGATTGACGCGAACGTGTCTATTGTGGGTTTGTTTAGCTCCGTGATCATGTAGATGGGCTTTAGGGTTCGAGGAGTAGAGTCCTTACCTCTGTAGATTATCTGGTCTTGGGTATTTGTGCTCTCTTTCAGGACAGAACGGACAGATGTAGCCGGGAGATTCGTGCACCAAGCCATGACGAATCATCTCGTTCTTCCTCTTGAATCCTTTGCCACCCTCAGACCGAGGACATTGTGCTACGGGGCAATAATGAGGTCGTGCTTGGGAGTGGACGTTGGCGTGTGAACTTCGAGTCGGAGTCAGTAATATTGCATTCAACACAATCTTGATGTATGGCTTACTTCAAGAGATACTGTGTCTGGAAAGGCTGTGCAGTGCACCCAGGATAATCGCATTTGAAAGATCCAGCGGCCACAATCGCTGTAGTCGGCGGTATTGTTGGCATTGTTGGCAATGGCGGGAGGGTACGACGTTGACTCCCGTCAATCTCCATTTGGCTTGGGTGAGGTGAAGGCACTGTGCTAAAGCTACTCGAGCTACGGTGGCTCACAGCTGATTGAGGCGTTGACTCCTCACTCTGTGGAGTCCTCGCATTCGCATAGTATCCTTGAGAGCTAGGCTTTCCAGCAGGTGGAGACATGTTGGTAGACGGAGATGCGCCGCTGTGAGAAGGCGAATGATGGCTATATGGTGATTGTTGGTTGAAGACGCCATTGACTCCGGTCTGTGGACTTGGGAAATGAGCAGGCCTTGGTGCTATGGCGCTTATTGGGGATGAATTGACGGTTCCATTGCTCATGGAGTAGGCAGATCGGTTTGACCGTGAAGCGTCCAGCAATGATGGTTCAAGCTGTATTTGGCGCAAGGATGGAAGGCTCTGTTGATTATTGGGTGACCTCGCTGAGCTGGAGGTTGGAGAGTTTACCATAGCAGGCAGAGCTTCCGAAGGGCGTTCTGAATTGGGAATGGTATACCTGCGCACCATTGGCGAGAGTGCAGCAGAATCGGAGTCACCATCCGTAGGCGATTTGCTTCTTGAGGGCGAGCGGTTCATTCTATCTCCGTCTTCGTCCGGTCTCGATATACCGTTCACGGTTGGCTGCGGGGCTCTGAAGGATGGATCTTGTTGACTTTTGGGATCTCCATTGACACGATCTTTCGAAGTTAGCGGTTCGGTTTGCGTTTGGATCTTTAAGAACGCAGGCCTCGCGTTTTCGTTCTTTGACGAGCCATGGGGATCTTCACTACGCCGGTCACCTCGCTCGACCATGGAGACCGCGGTTTTGGCTAGTTGTACTGGGTCGCTGCGTTCTCTACTTGTCTGTTCGTCACCATCCACTTCCATTGGCTCGTCTTCGCTGTCCGATTGAGGCAAAGGCTCTTCGCCTGCTTTTGTCGCTATATCTGGATGATTTAGCCCACCGATAAAACCAATCAGTACCGCATCGCCTTGTGAAGCTTGTGCTTTTGGGCGGCGGTGACGCTGCCCCCGGGAGTTTGATAACCTACTCAGTCGCTCAGGTGTGGGAGACCTTTCTGGTGGTGGTAGATAATCCGGCGACGGCGAGGGTCTCAGATTGACAATCTGTCTTTCGAGCGGTGTGGATGGACGTACTAGACCGTCATCGGAGTCGTAGGTTTCCGCCGCCAGCTTGACGTCGTTGGAGCGGAGAGGACTGAGTCCCCTCCTAGTCTTTGGTAAGGCGACGAGTAAGGGTCTTGCGGGTCACGAATTCCATGAACAAGGACCTATGGAGGCCATGAATGAATGACAATCGGCTCTCTATCTGGAGGACATGTCAGTAAAGCGTCGGTCATAGAGAGCATGTTTGAACTCTTCGCACATATACGGAGTTATGAGGAAGCCTTGAGAGCAAGCCTTGGAAGAAAGTTAAGAAACGAGAGGACAGGACTCGAGAAAGAGTGCCAAGGCAATGCAGCAGATAACGGGCTATTAAAGGATTGTGATGGAGGGGCAAACAAGAAATGGGTTTCCCTGCAGCCTTTGTTGCTTTGCGGCTCTGCTCTCGATAATGCTAGAGCCCGAGCGAAGATCTATCCTTCCACAGAAGGGCGGACCCGATGCGGCGCCGGGTCCGATAGGTTTCAACTGCAGGCATTCCCTCGTTTCGGATGGGTGGAAAGTGAAAGTCTCCACATGCATGAGTGATAGTAAAGTAATTGGTTGACGTACACTGGAGTCTTGCTTTTGTGCAATGTGATGAGTCGTCCTTTGGGAAGCTAAAGCGGGCGGCGAGCCTCACAAAGGTTATTTGACGTTAGAGCCTCAATCTTCAGCTCATCCGGCCCGCACAGAAAAGGATGGCGAGATGGACTTGATGGATCAGGTGAAAGCGAGAGGAAGGTCAGATGGGTTGTCCTGAGCTTGAAAAGGCTGGCCGGTCTAAGATGCTCGCGCGAATCGTGCCATGGTCTTAGATGGTGGATTTGGGGCAGTGCTTGCAGTACGAGTAACAGGGAACCGGCCCGCCTTGCGGCTGAAGCAAGCAGTGTATCGGATTTGGAGGGTGAGATTGCGCGGCGCCCTGTGAAGGAGGTTGAGGCTCAGTGATGTGAGACGATCGATGATGACAGCTTGACAAGATGGTTGGAGTGCACAGAGAGTGATCGATGACAGATGACAGCTTCCGGCTGATATGCTCGCACAAACGGTAGTTGGATTAGTTGGGAGGATAGTGTGGAGGTGCGTGGTTCGCAAAGGTTGCCTGGCGCAGAAGATAGGCACATAAGGTAGCCTTGGGGGCCTTGAAGGTGCACTCTAGTTCTAGGGCCAGGCCCCCACTATAGGTTCTCGCCGCCGCTGCTATTGCACCACACCTTGCCTACCTGGTTCTGGAACACATCACTCCCCGAACGGCTTACCACCTTCCACAATGCGCCTGGCATCGCCCTCCTACACACAACCCGCATATCGCTAGTCCACCACGCCGTAGCCATCCGCTGCGATGTGGACCCCCCGAGTCTCAAACAATTCTTTGCAATCAATAAGTACGAATTTGTTTATTCAACATGTCCCCGAGATAAGTCAGAAACGCCTAACGATTAGAAATCTCGATGATGACGGTCATGGTGGCAAGTGAAGCGCCCAACCACGGCAGGAGGGTGTGGTGCCAAAATGCTCTCTACACCAATCATGCTCTTCTTCATCTTTTGCTCATGCTATAGTCTTACACTCTATACATTGGTTGACAGTGTAGGACTACGATAGCCTCATGCATGCTTTCGCGAAGAGCCTCGACTGCATGCTCGTTACACATGCAGATCTGTGTAAGCTTGGCAATAGCAAGCGGCAGGGAGTAGCGTGGCTCAGATTTGCGCGTCATCATGAAAAGAGTGTGGCTCGCCAATAAAGCCCACAGATAGCATGACACGTTGCGGGTCGCATCAATGTACTACAACTTCGCCCCTGTCCTAGTTTCTTTCTCCTTCATCCTCTTGATGAGCCCCCAGGAGAATTCCCCATACGGTCCCATCAAGTCTCCAATTTCCTTTGCCTGTGCACTGCTAGCCTGTCGCACTGCATATCTTGCGGCGATACCCTGCATGATCACTGAGTTTCGGAACGTCGCAAATGTGTCTCCCCAGTCCAGCTCTGAGGTCGGGTCCCAACCTGCTACCTCTGCGTACCATCTAATGCATTGCGAACGTGAAGGAAGCCCAGGAGTATTAGCCGATGGGGAGAAGGCTTGATTGGTTCGTACGGACATGGCAGAGTTGGGTGGATTTACGGCGAAGCAATAAGGGGTGAGCAGGTTTGAGAGATCGGACAAAGGGTGTCCAATAGTGGACATTTCCCAGCTACACATTATGATTGTCAGCCAACCCATTGAGGTTGCCATGCTTCTTGCAACAACTTACTCAATGATGCCAATTACCATTGGCTCGGTCTTATGATAGACGAGATTGTCGATCTTGTAGTCGCCGTGAACCAATGTTCCTCGATCTTGCGGTTGCGTTCTCGGATCTTGGAGGAACGCTACCGTGTCGTCGTAGTGTGGGATTTTGCCTACAGCGACCTTTGTCTCTACATCGACCGCCTGGGCTTGCGAAGCAGAAATGGTGCTGAAGGTCTTGATTTGTCGGTTGTAAAAGGCCGAGGGCTTGCCGAAGCTTTCCATGTTGATAGAGCTGGGAGCGATACGATGCAACTTCGCAAGCGTTCGGACGGCATCATGCCACCTGTGTTGTGTGAGAAGACATACGCAAAGGTACGACAGCCAGCTCACATCTCCGTCCTCTCTCCTGCAGTGACGCCTGGGAATGCCGCATCCTCGAAGATCCGTCCATCCAGAAATTCCATGATGTAGAAGGCTGAGTCGATCACCGCCGCATCCTCGCACAGGCAATACGCTTTCGGCACAGGCACATCTGTAGCCTCGAGGGCGTGTATGATGCGGAACTCTCGATCGATGCGGTGCGCTGTCCTTGAGAGAAGCTTGCCAGGAGGCTTCTTCCGCAGCACATATTTCTTTTCGTCGGCTGCCGTAAGCTGATAAGTAGGATTCGATTGTCCATAACCAAACTACGTTGGGTGTTAGCAAATCTTCGATGGTAACAAGAACATCTGGAAGTACCTGCTTCACGCTGATGGGTAATTGAATGTCAGGCACTCGCTGTGCTATGTAGGAGGATAAGGAAGCCACATCAATTGGTTGCCGTACAGCGCCCGCCATACTGCAATCGTAGATGTCGATGAGAGCATGACTGACCTCATCGCAAAGGGAAACTTGTGCAGCAGCTTAGTTCCAGTGGACTGACGGCTGCGGGAGTGGGGAACCGAGGCTCTTTGCAGGAAGGAGACCATCGGTCATCCAAAGTTAGAACAGCTTTCTACGTATCTTGCTTGGGACATCTGAATCTGGCATGATCATATGTAGACCTACTCAATTGAGCTGCAAATTCACGGTTTGGGGCAAATGAACGAAACCTACCTTACTGTTCACTGGTAATTATTGGTTCAACCCCCTGTTCTAAGGCCAAATATAGAATACGCGAGAACGTGTTTCGATACCACGCACAAGAACATACCAGGATACGATGGAGATTAGTTGTCCAATATGTGAGACACCTGCAGCCATGGCCGCCACTGTACCGTATATGGCCTATTGCGCACGGAGTATACGTAGTTCTAGGTCAATGCTGGATGAAGGCACGACTTACAAGTTGTACTCCGTAGGGCTGCAGGTTTGGTAGGCCGGAAATTGAACGCCGGGAAGCCGTCAAGCCGTCAAGCCCCCGTCAAACGCGTAACTTACCTAAGGTAACTTACCTTAAAAGTTAGGTCCCATTTCCCTGGTCCAAACTCATCGGTTGTCTTGGACTCTTGTTTTCTTGTTTAAGTTGTTTGCCCCCTTTGCAAGGATCCCCCACTACCGACTGTCTTTATCGATCCTATCTCGCAAACTTGCATCTCCACAGTTGCGCAGCTCCTTCTACAGCGACGATTTGTTTGACAAGCTCCTGTGACCGCTCCTACCTGAAGCCCTGCAGGAATCCTGAAGCATGTTTGAACACGCGCCAACCTTTCATGATGGAATCTGTCGTCTTCGAAGATAGCCCTGTTGCTCAATATCTTGAAGGTCAGTAAAGCCATTGTTGCCTTCTCTACACGGACCCTGACCTAAAAACAGGACAAGGTGAAGCCGGCGATGAATGGCCTTCAACAAAGACTACTGCCAACCATCCCTCACCTCGGACCATCTCCTATGCACCTCGTGGCCTGTCTTCGCAATACAGAAGCTCTCGTAAGAAGCCACCACGTCTCCTCAATCTGGAGAACCCACCTTTAAAGGGCACCGTGGCCCGCATACACCATACATGCTCGGTAGGACTGTATATTCTATCCCATGGCAACTATGTGTTAATGTATATCCTGTTCACAGAGCGCGCTCCATAGTCGACTTGGTTGGACTGAGAATGTACACTTTCTCGAACAATTCAGATATACCTTAGTTGCATCGCAGCTGCTGAACGAATATTCCAATTCGAAAACATACAGACGCCAGAGTTTCCCACCACCAGCGGGAGACGGCTCCTTACAATGGGATAAAGACCGAAATTTCGTACCGAGCTGGGAAGGGCTTGCCTTTACTGGCGTCACCGCCTTCGCTCTTGCTTGGTCAATACGTTGGTTTCATAGTCGAGGCATTGCAAGATATAGCACATCACACAAATGTGCCTTCATATCGATATCTTCCATCATCACCATAATACTCTACTACTTTCTTCGACGACATTGGCTGCACTACCTGCGCGTTCGAGCCGTGGAAAGTGCTTCGTCCCTAACGGCAAGCGCCCAAGACTTCAATGCCGCCGCTTCTGCTGGTATCACTCTAATACAAGAAGTTGAGCTTGTCTCTCGAGGCTACAATATGTACGTTTAGAAACCTTCGATGTAGACCAGAGAATGCTGACATCTCGTCTAGAAGCAATCCGCTCCCTCCAATCACCAGGATCGAAGAAACATATCAGATCAAGCGGTGCTCACGATTACGCCGCACTATTCAAAGGGCTTTGATCTCCATGTTCGCTCCGTATTATGAGGCTTATGAGGACTTGAAACCATTGGCTGTTGATTTAGATCTGGAAAAGTACTATGATATATACGAGATTAGCCGGACCGATATGGAAGATGCAGAGCTGGTTGCAAACGTCAATGCTTCTGATATTGAAGACGCCGATACGCTTCAAGATCTCAAGGTTGGTCTGCAGAAGCTACACATTATCCGGAAACTCTTTCTCTGCACGTTACTGGCTTTGGACGCGGACGGAAGCAAGTCGGACTTCCAAAGGTGGTCGATGGCTACCGAAATAATGAATCGCGTCAATTCTTTGACCTCTAAGATGGTTATCGATATTGATGAAGTATTGGGGGAGGAAGAAGGTAAGGTCCAGCATTGGTCTCCCTACACTCAAATGCTAATAAAGGACTGGGTAGAATTCAAAACACCACTTTCCCCAAAGATGCCTCTGACGCCTGGTAGGGAGCGTGTACGAAGCCAAATGCGACAGCTAGGGAATTTGTCCCAGGGCATCCGAGGACTTCAAGCAAAGATGCGCTTGCTCCGTGAAGAGTCTGACAAAGCCTTGGGTCGCTCTGGCGAAGTTTCTGAATCTGGCACAGACCTGTTGGCCCAGTACGACTCAATAGGCGCTGATTTGAAAGGACTGATTCAGGAATGGGAGGAAGGCAGAGCGGCATTAGCAATGAATCTGGATAAAAGGGACCATGTGCGGTCTTTGTCGTCGCCGAGCAACGCGCTACCGGCGTCTCCCACGTTGAGTGGTTCAACTGCCGTTGGAGGGGCTAGTCCACAGGATGCTTTGCAGGCCCTCAATGGAATCCCGAAACCTCCTCGGTCACGATCTAGTACTACAACTAGCAGCTCGGGCGAAGAGATCTTCGAAGCGGTTGCGCTACCACGGCAGCGGAGCACGCTGACAAGAGAGGAAAGAATTGCTAAGATGAAGGAAGACCGAATGAGACAGGCTATCGCGAAGGAGAAAACCCATGCTAATACGCACATGCTCAAGGAATTGGAGACGGTGATTAAGCTACGACCGAGAGGACGCACCACGGGACGAATTAGTACTATGTAACGATATCTTGACGCTCGAATTGCTTCTGCTGACATAATGACGAAATCTGGCTTTGCTCATAATGGCTATCTGACGGTTTTGCATTGGTGTCTGCATTTCCAGGAGCGAAATATGGGCGGATTGATACCCCGGGATACATGAAATGTCGCGTTAGATACATGTACTATAGGAATGAACTTACATGGTTTAGTCAGGTGCCTTTAAGCAA
Source organism: Stereocaulon alpinum (assembly GCA_018257865.1). Lineage (NCBI taxonomy): Eukaryota > Fungi > Ascomycota > Lecanoromycetes > Lecanorales > Stereocaulaceae > Stereocaulon > Stereocaulon alpinum. The sequence continues at coordinate 440,743 of JAEUBA010000007.1, forward strand.
AGTGTATGCTTCCCAAATGAAGTGATTGACCAATGTATACTGGTTGCAGTCGATCGAAAGGGGCTGCACGGGCAAGGCTCTCTGAGCAAAGGGTTAGGGTTTGGTCAACCACTTTAATAGCGCGTTTTTGGCGTCGCGAAGCTTAGAGTACGCGCGAAGCTCACAAATACCATGACATTTTCAACGGCCTACCCTCAGTCCCACAAGAGTCTTCTCTTTGACCAACTGGCACTCTGACAGACACGGACCAGACTCCCTACTGTAATTGCACGGATTCAGTCATCGAATACCTCCCTACCTAGCAAGATTCAGCTTTGACCCAAGAGTATGTGCCCACCCTGCCCTCGATTGTGTGATTGATGAATGCTGATGAGTTTGTAGTGCTTGAGGCACGACTAGAGCAGGCCAATCTCCTCAAGAAGGTACAGCACAAATGCCCAACCTACTCTGAAACCATCATTCAAACCTGCCTCTAGGTCGTCGACGCCATCAAAGACCTGGTCCAAGACTGCAACTTCGACTGTAATGACTCCGGTGTCGCCCTCCAGGCCATGGACAATTCCCACGTCGCCCTCGTTTCCATGATGCTCAAAGCTGAATCTTTCTCCCCTTACCGCTGTGATCGCAACATCGCCCTCGGTATCAATCTTACCTCCCTTATGAAGGTCTTACGCTGTGCACAAAATGAGGATATCTTGACATTGAAGGCGCAAGATGCACCGGATGTTGTCAACTTGGTGTTCGAGAGTAGCGAGAGTGATCGCATTAGCGAGTATGATATCAAGCTTATGGACATCGATCAGGAGCATTTGGGCATTCCAGAAACTGAGTACGCGGCTACTATCACTATGCCGTCGGCGGAGTTTCATAGGATCTGTAGGGATTTAGTGGCCTTATCAGAGTCAGGTATGGCTCTTGTCCACGAAAGATCTAGCACTCGTACTGATTCACTTTGCAGTCGCTATTGAAGCTACGAAAGACGGCGTCAAATTCTCCTGTTCCGGCGATATTGGCAATGGAGCAGTCACTCTTCGAAGCCACCAAAATGTCGACAAGCCAGAGCTCAACGTCGACATCGCGTTATCAGAGCCCGTCGCGCTCACATTCTCTCTCAAATATCTGGTCAATTTTTGTAAAGCCAGTGGCCTTTCCAGCACAGTCAAATTGTGCCTGTCGAACGAGGTACCGTTGCTGGTCGAATACACTCTAGCGTCCAACAGCTACTTAAGATTTTACCTGGCACCAAAGGTAGGATGTACCATGTACACCATCAGGTGATCACCTGCTAACACCGTTGCTAGATCGGCGATGAGGAGTAATGGCTGAGCATGGAAGCCGACAACGAAGAATTGCGTCATCCGAGTATTTCGTATGTGAGCCTGTACGATGTCGATGAGCCAGGATCAGGATAGGAGGCTATGCTATGTGTTCAATGGCTGCAAGAAATGTTTCTATGCACAAACGACCACGCGATCATGCTCCAATACCATACACATAGGATAATGCTTGCAAAGTCTTCAGTGTGCCTCCATCGAGCAACCAAGGATGTTCCCTTCTGCAACAAACATGCTTACAGTGAATCGGTCATTTACTTCCATGACTCACTGTCACACATATGCAGCATCCCACCTTTTCGGCTACTGCTTTCAAGTTGTCCGAGGCATGAGGGCATCAAGGCGCGAGGTAAGGATTCCCTAGCGCGACCTCGGAGTGCGATAAGATAAGCGGTACAAGCGGTAAAAAGTATCTCGCAGACTCTCGTGCTTCTTCTCAACCTCCACTTCCTTATAATTGTTGAGCCGACGTTGATCATGTCTCCAGATACTGTGGTGCCAGAAACGCGTGTGTTGGCCATAGCCAGTCATGTAGGGACGCCACTGCCCTATCATGTCAACAGTGCATATGGCTAACGCGTCCCTACAAGGTCGTTTATGGGTAAGTATTGAAAGTGCTCCGGGGACTTTTATATGTGGCCGTAGAAAGTAGTCCTAACGGACCGCAGGTATGTCGGGAATACCATGGCTACACTGGTCATGCAGACACTGGGTTGTGATGTTGCTGCACTCAATACCGTACAATACAGTCTGCGAACCCCACAGTCCTTTGGCCGGATACGTTGAACAGATATATCGAGCCTATACTGAAAGAAGAGCAGGCAATCACACTGGATATAGACAATGGAAAGGCACCAAAACCTCAGCCGAAGAAATACGAGATCTCTACACCGGGCTCAAGCAAAGCTACCTTACCGACTTCGATGTACTGCTCACTGGCTATATCCCTAGCGCTGAAGCCGTGAACGCTGTTGGCTCCATTGCGAGAGATCTCAAGCTGAAGGGCTCAATGAAGGCAGGGTCGTTCTTCTGGAGTTAGTTAATGGCCCTCGGGTATGCAAACAAAGACACCGCTGAACAGTCGCAGTCCTCGATCCTGTCATGGGCGACGAGGGCAAACTCTATATTAGCGAGGACGTAGTACCTGCGTATAGAAACCTCTTACGGGATGCCGACCTGATCTTACCCAACCAATTCGAAGCCGAGTGAGCACTTCCCCCTCCAAACACCTGATAAACCCCTATGCTAAGGCTTTCAGAATACTTTCCGAGATCAAAATCACCTCCCTTCCAACGCTCAAAGAAGCAATAACCAAGCTCCATAAAACCTACCGCGTCCCCCACATCATCGTCACCTCCGTCAGCCTCCCTGATAAACCTGCAACCATGTCCGTCATCGGCTCCACCGCAACCTCCGACCTCTCACCCCGCCTGTTCAAGGTAGACGTCCCAGCCATTGACTGCTTCTTCAGCGGCACAGGCGATATGTTTGCCGCCCTGACCGTCGTCCGCTTCCGCGAGGCTGTCACAAACGAGAAGTTAAAGGGGATCAAATCATGGGTCTCGCCTGACGATGTCGAAGCTTCAGATCTACCGCTAGCGAAGGCAGCAGAGAAGGTGCTGGGGAGTATGCATACAGTCTTATCGAAGACGAAAGAGGCGAGGGACCAGGAACTGGAGGGTATGGCTGGAGTCATGGAGACGGAGAAGGATAGCGAGAAGAGGATATGGCTACGAAAGACGAAGGCGGCGGAGGTGAGGGTTGTGAGGTGCTTAGAGGACCTTAGGGAACCCAAGCTGGATTGGAAGGCGGTCGCTTTCGATGAGAATGAGGGAGGTGGAGCTATTGAGCATATTAGTGAGCCGAAGATCGACCAACCAGCTAGTGCAGGAGAGAGGGAAAGTCTCGGTATGCAACACCTTGCAGGGACGGGCAAGAGACTCGAAAGCGGGCACGCAAAGAAAGACTCTGTTGACAGCACGCTGCCTCACAGGCGAGCATGACACAGCCTCCAAAAATTTCTCAAATACCAACACATAACATTCATCAACCATATCCTTCCTTTACATGTCGTTCCCCATACCCATCCCCATCCTCTCTCCCTCCCTCCTCCTCACCCCGTACTCCCAAACCCCCCTCCCCCCCTCACACTCTCCTCCAACTCCTCAACAACCACAACCTCCGGCGTATAAATCCTCTCAACAACAAGCTGCGCAACGCGATCCCCCTCCCTCACCTCAAAATCCCTCTCCGAATGATTAAAAAGCAACACCTTAACCTGCCCCCTATAATCCGAATCAATAACACCAGCCCCCGTATCAATGAAATGTTTAACCGCCAACCCAGACCGGGGCGCAATGCGGCCATCTGTGCAATCGCTTACGTCAGCCAGCTCCATCCACACTGAGCAGCATGATCAATGGCAAGGGGAACCGAGTGGGGAGACAAACAACATCCCTCTCCCACCGCAATCGCCAAATCCGTATCGACTAATCCCCGTCCCCGCGCCGGTATACTACCATTCATAGCACTATACAAATCATATCCAGCAGCAAAGGCACTTCCTCTCGTAGGCGTCCGAGCTTTAGATGATAGTTTCTTTACATAGAGGGGGGGCGAGGAGGAGAGGGGTGGTGGGGGAGCTTGTGCTTGTGTTTGTGACTGTGTTTGGGCTGGTTTGGTGCGATTGGAGACTGGCTCGGTCGTAGAAGCCATTGAGGCCGCTGGTTCGGTTTTGGGGCGCTTGGCTAGGGGCGAGGTAGGGAGGGAGGGTGGAGGGTGGGTCGTTGAGGGGGGCGGTGTGGACATTGTGATTATAGTGGGAGTAGGAGTGGAAGTGGAGGACGAGACGGACGCGCTGGGACGCGTTTTCGATAAAGAGATGCCCTAGCCCTAAGTTTATCATCCATTGATACGTAGGCATAACACGGCGCTTGGCATGTACAGTTCCTTATTGCATGTGTATATGCCTGGAATCAGCAATATATACGTCCTCTCTGGATATCCTTATTCCAAAAACGAAGCTGATATCAGTGCTTCGTCAACCCTAAACCAACGGAACCCGGCGAAACCTATATCCCCAGCGATTCCCGTCGTTTTCGAAAAAATCACTCCTCGGCCTACTCGATCAACCACGTCGACGCCCAAATTGAATGTCAATTGTCCAGCCGTACTTGCGACAACGGGCAGCCGATGATAGCCGGAATTGGTTTTGATAGCAGGGGCTTTGAAGGAAAGAGATGAGAGGCGAGACTAGCAGGAAGCGATCAGATTAATATTTCGAATAGGACAACATGTGAAGAGTTCGACGGGCGGTACCGTCAGCAAGCCTTGAAAGGCTACATGCCTGTAACGCAGCAGATACCCTGCTCATCGAGAGTGTTGAATAGGTCAGAGGGGACATTTGTCTTCATCGTATAATTAATGCTTGGTCAAGAACTCTGAGTACGATCAGAGGATATCAGGACTTGCGTGCTCTGCTTTTGAGGCGTCTAGCTACGAGTCGTTCAAGCATCCGGATGAATGTAGGAGTGAGATATGGTCTGGTTGGAACCTGCTCTCGGGTGGCTAGCTTCGGACAGTAGCCATTGGCTGGCCGTCTTTCTTTGAGTAGGACGTTGCGTAAAAGCTCTGCTCTTCACTGCTGCGTATGTCATACGTAATCTGGGCCGACATGGGACTGAGGGACCTAGATATGCAGAAGTGAAGCGGGATTCATGAAAGCCAGGGAGGTTTAGGAGGAGAGGTGCATGGCCAAAACAAAGCATGCAATCAAAAGATGCAGGAAGGAGAGGCGCAAGATAATTGCTTAAATCTGCCTATAAGCGACAGAAACTTACTAGACGGTCTTGAAACAGCTGACAACATCCACCACGTCCACCATAATCCCAGCATAGCAATTCCCACCATAGAGATAAGCCAGTACCTCCTGTTTTCATGACTCATGTTATTCCACCACCATCGTCGTCGGCATCAAGGATGATAGGAGGGAAAGCTGGCGAGACATCGGAGCGACAACAGGGGTGTAGCAATGTTGATCTGGCGGAGGCGGTCGTGTTGGTGTATAATGGCAAGCGCTTTCTCGTGCCTTCGATCGTGAGGGTAACGCGCGTTGGTGATAAAACGTCTATCTTCGCCCGAACCTGCTGCACACGGGGAGTTTGTGTTGGTACATTACTTCTTCTTTTGTTTCCTGGGCGGGGTAACGGGCCGGCCTGTGCTCATGCCACCATAGACGTACTTTTGTTTCTTCTCTGCCGGCTTCAAGATCTGTAGGTAAGACACGGTATTAGCTTCTGTCTTCAAGATCACCGCTGCCAAGCATTATGTAGTATAGCATCGGAATTGCAAGTGGGCCTGCCTTACCTGGAACGAACACAACAAGCTCTCGTCCACGCTCATCATAGCGCCTGCATTGTCAAATTCCCCACAGTAATTGGGTGCGCTGAATAGTGTGACGAGCTGTCGTTTCGAGAAAAATTCGTAGCCGTCTTCTACGACTTGATGCGCACGGCAGATAAGGTCCATGTCATGCTTCTGCAAAAATCGAGATACAACGTCAGGGCCGAAGGTGAATGAGACACCGCGGTCGTTTTCGCTCCAACCAGTAATGTCCTTGTCTGGATCTGACCACAGCAAATCACAGAGGAGACCGCAATCAGGAATCTAGGGAGGTCAGCGAATCACCAAACAGGCGCAGGCTGAGCTTGATCCTCTCAAGGTTCCAGCCAAGATATGAAAATTTCGACTTACATCTGTGGGGCGCATGACACGACGGATCTGCTCCATGGAATTTAAATCTGGACTCAGTCCGCCATGCATCGTAAATATTTTCTCGTCAATGATCGCGGCGATGGGCAAGCAATTAAAGCAGTCGGTGAAGGTCTTCCACAGCTTGATGTTGTACCTCCGCTTGCACTCATCGTAGAAACCGTATATGCGGTTGATCGAAGCACATTCGTGGTTCCCACGCAAGATGAAGAAATTCTCGGGGTATTTGATCTTATAGGCGAGAAGTAGGCAGATTGTCTCGAGGGACTGTTTTCCTCTGTCGACATAATCACCAAGGAAGAGGTAATTTGCCTCGGGCGGGAACCCTCCGTATTCGAAGAGTCGGAGGAGATCGTAATACTGGCCATGAATATCGCCACAAATCTGTATTTACGCAAAGTGAATATTTAGCGATGAAGTTCCACAGATATCCGAGGGAAGTAGCAAGGTAATCTATAGAAGGGTGTGGAACTCGCCTTTATCGGTGCCTCCAGCTCTAGGAGGATCGGTTGTGAGATGAAGATCTCACGGGCCTTCTGGCACAGGTGACGAATTTCAGCCTCGAGGAGCTGGACCTGCTTGCCCGGCCTACTCCCCCTCACTTCGAGCAGTCTATCGATGATAGAATCCAGATCAACGTCATTCTGATCCGCCATGGTGTGTTCCCAGATTGGGATGCGATGATAGGGTGACTGAGCGCAGGGCGAGATCTGAGGCTATTGCACTCTCCGTTCGCGTTTACTCTGTGCTGTTTGGGATGTCTGATTTTGTGTATCGTGTCAGTAGAGCTGGTATGATTGGGCGAGGCAGCACAAATTTCAAAACACTCAGGTGACACGGTAAGTGTATAGAAAGCGTTGAGTGTATTGACTTAACGGATTGACCTCAGCTCTGCCGCAGTGTAGGTGCTTACTCTTTTCTCGACTCTCTTGCGCGTCTAGATGCGAAAGGACAAAGGCCTCGTGGCGCGGTGGGGCTCTGGAGCCCGACTTCACAATTTTCTTACTGATCACGCCAGTACTGGATCTTGATGAAGGAGGAACTCTATGCCAGGCTGCTCAATCCGTAGCTGACTGATCCTGCTGGGGTTGTTGGAAGGGGCGATTTGTGAAGTTTTTTGTGGTCGATACTGGGCCTGTTCTCGGGACTTGTTGGATGATGGTCTGTGCCACACGGAGAACGTGGGGTACTTCAAATGGAGCGCAGCGTGTTTAAGCACAGTGAAGTGCAGAGTAATAGAAGAATTGCGTTTGTTGAAGAGCTGTGATCCTCCTTGGTTGTTCGTTGGAGGGTCCCTTCCGTTAGTAGCACCGCCAAGGAATTTATAGTCCCGGTATCCGCTCGGTCAGGAAGCTTTTCAGAACAACTTTGCTTTTTAAGCAAGAGGTGTTATTGATTTAGTACACATTATTGCTTCTAATGTTGTGGCAACAATATCAAGATCCCACAAAGTTTTGGAATCCACAGGAACTCTTTGTACACTATTGGTGAGACTCGTCACTTCGACCCGCTATATATACACCAGATCAGAAGGTTCCACCGAGATCTGAGGGCAGCAAAGTGATTGCTCGCAGGATACTGTCTCCTTGGCTGCACTCTGCCCTTATATTAGATGCTTACTGAATGGTTTCCACCATCTTTTCCGATCGATCACGATACAAATGGCAACTACTAAGTCAATAGTAGTGCTATTAATGACTATTGTATCTGATGTGCTTCGGATCTGGTACACCAAAACGGCTGTTCATTCGGTTTTGCTAGATATAAGTACATGCGCCAGATCGAATTGCTCAGTAGTGCAATCCCCTCTCCCCAACGCCTTCGCTTCAATTCTTGGTACCTTTCATCATCAATCGAAGAAGGCCGTCGTAGTAGGGAAAACAATCTAAAACATCAGAATGAGGAAGGTGTTGTACAGTAAAAGGCGCCCGGTACCACCAAACTGCGAAATGCCCGGGTGAGAACCGCTAGAAGACGCTCGACATGATCAACATACGTAAGTTCCTACAGGGACCCTAACATAAACAATACTCCTTCACTGCGCGTGCCATACCTCCATCAGTGGTCCTTGGAGACTCGATGAAGTGCTCTGGCTTGGAGAGACGGGTGGGTAATTGGCAATGCTCTAGCCCAGCGTGCGACTGCCGCTGACAATGCCTTGGTTGGAGGCTCGAAACGGTGGTTCAGGCCTCATGAGACCAACATGGTTGTACTGCGCATTGGGAGTTGGTATATTGACATGCTGACCTCCACTCAACTCAGGCACCATGCTCAGCCATTTACTACCGACTTCGTCCTTGAAAGCTTCTATCTTTTGACGGAAATCTTCTGCATTAGGGTTCAGAGTACCATCAAGGTTTAGATTTTGGATCTCTGTGGCAAGAAAACGTCCCCTGTCTGAAACGTCTGGAGGGAGGCGGTGTGGAAGGTCTAAGATTCGGATTTGCTGAGGCGATGGGATCTCAGATTGAACATAGAGGGGTGGTAGCAGACTCGGCTTGTTCTTGGAGGATATGTCATCTGTGAACCTACTCATGAGGCCTGGACGGGCAACTTCTTGGGGTACATCCATAGGAGCCCGCTGATGGATGATAGGTGGGCTCGGGTCTTGGGCAAGGTCAACGATCCGTCGCCGTGTACCCTTTCTCCGACGACCAGACCCTACTGCGAATTCACTTTGCGTGGTTTGAGGTTGGGGGCGCTGCACTCCCTCCATTTGTTCGCCGATCCATGTGCTCTCCAGGGTATCAATCCGCGGTGGAAGGCTTGCTACGGGCTCAACAGGGACGTCCTTCGGCTCAGGAGCTTTCTCTGGTTCTACAACACGGTCTCTAAGCTGCCTTCGTTCACTGTACCCTGGAAGTGAAGAGTCAATCACGATATCCTCATGATACCCGGGAGCAGCCCGGAATAGATTAAAAATCGTGACTCTGTAACTGCTATGCGTCTTAACGAACGGATTTCGTAGAACGTAAACCTCATGAATGTTCGGGCTGCCTGTAAGTCTTGCAAGCTCTGTGGGGTCCTGAATCTTGTTATCACGGAGATCCAGGCGTTCCAACGATAGCAGACGTTCAATGCCGGCAATGGAAACAAGTCGATTGGCTCGGAGGTTTAGCGCGGTGATGGCAGGAAGAGGGCTCCCTTTAAGAGAGTGCAAAGACTCGATCATACAATTGGAAAGATTCAAGGCTCGTAACGCCATCAATGTAGCGAGACAATCTGGCATTTCAGTGAATAGATTAGAGGACAAATCTAAGGAATGTAGGTTATTCGAGAGTGGTGCGAGACTCGCGCCAGTCATTGAAGTAAGAGAATTGTCCGCAAGACTAAGGTGCCTCAGAAATCTCCACTTCGAAGCCGGAAGTATACCTAATGTTAACAAGTTAGAGGAGCTCCCACTCCGAGAGTTTGAGCTTGAGTTTGAGCTTCCGGACGCTGAACGCTTGACGTTGTTGCCAGGGTTAGATCGTACCTGACGATAAGAGCCGTCTTGTCTAGAGCTGGTGGGTCGAGTTGGGGACGCGCTTTTGGTCCTAGGTCTCTTGCGGGACACAGGAGACTCAGGCTCGGGTTGGAAAAGGTGATTGTTCCTAGGGCTGGGACTATGGCTGAGCTGTGCATCGACCACTGGAGATGGAGGAGTGGAATACGGCCGCCCTAGATCACTGAAACGTAAGGAAGGGCTTGCAGGCCATGGCAGCACAGGAGAGCTTTGAGCCTTGGACGAGCGCCGCCGACGCTTGTCCATATCATCAAGTACAATATTGACCAACAGATCGGTTGGATCGTCCACATTTGCTCGTTTCACGGTGAGGGAGCGCAATTGCTCTGCCATCTTGTCCCAGCCAAAGAATTGTCGAAAGTCCACATCAGAGACCTCCAGTGCGCTGACGTTCTTGAAGGAGAGTAATGGCACAGCAGTATCGAAGGGAAACTCTTCATACCCCTCAATGAGGCGCGCTTTGCGATCTGGGCATAATTGCAAGCACGGAATCTTAGTGAAAGCGGAATAAAGATACCTCAGGTCTAGGAGCATCTGTGCCTTGGCCTTCTCTGTCTTTGCAGCACTAGTGTTTGAAGACAGTCCAAAACCAGCCCACAGGGTAGACATGCCCGACATCACACTGCGAACGCTGGAGACGGAGTGAACCGAGTCGCGATCACTTCGTCCTCGAGACCTTTGCGATTGACTGAGGAAGGAGACATAATTCGCCGGTGATGCCTCCGTATGTATGTTCTCCAATCGCACGTTCATCGGGCCAATCGGTATGCCCGTCTCTTCGAATCGATCGAGTAGGTAGTAGAGATGATGAGGGGTCAGAGAGAGTGTGGTGGGCTTCATGTTGTGTGAAGAGAAATTGAGTGTTCCGAGCGATAGGGCAGCGGCGAGGGTGCTGGATGTGGAGGAGGAATTTGAGTGTTGGTAAGGTGTAGGCGATTCCCCATTGCTTGCCTGCCCATTCCTAGGCGCCTGGCGGCGGAGTTGCAGAGCATTGGCAAGAGCCTTCTCATGGGTCCTGACAAACTGTGCTAAGTTCTGTGCCGAGTCAGTCAGGTGTCCTTTCATTATTGTAGAAGCGAAGGGCAACGGGGCGCAGCGTGTTTGTGAGCCTACCTTGACAAAGACTTGTCCATCCACCAAGTCCATGGTGAGCAATACATAAGTGATACACCGTCACGTGGAGTACGAAGGTTTCCCTATGGTCTGCTGTTGCGCCAATGGTTGGATGTCTAGGTATACTTAAAGACCTTGCGTAATTCGTACGATAGGAATTTCCCTGTTGTTCGAAGGAACGATGCCTGACAAGTACCCTCCCAAGGATCAGATACACTCCACTATGTCATAGGTTGATGAGCCCTCCGCAATGGATCGATGTTCATAGTTTGGCCGGAATGTTGAATGGGCAAGCGAATGGGGTGGTCCTAGGACCCTCGTTCGAGTATATAAGGGCAACGGCGAGGTGTCCGAGTTCCAGCGAAATAGACCGAGCCAATGGGAAGACTACCTTAATTGGTGCGGGGAGCAGAGGGGTGCTTGACGCACGATGCTGTACAGCTGCAGCTGTTCGAAGCTTGCGAACTATACAACGGTGCAAGCGATGGGCCTAAGATAAGACCAATCGTGGGGCACTTGCAGTTCTTTGGCTCTGCAGATGGTCAAACAATGATGGTCAATGTGAATCGCAGTTCATGTATTGCTCGCTTGATGAACGATAGGAGATGCCCGACTTACTGCAGGGATGGACTGACCCTGCAGGACGCGAAAGAAAGAGCGACGGCTGGTGGTTTTGTTATTGTCGTTTCTATCCAAAAGCTGCTCCGCACCGCGAACCACGGTACCGGTGTAGATCTCCTCGATAAGCAAAGTAAGAGTTTGAGGCGGCCTCGCGGCTCCCTAGAGGCTAGGCTAGTGAATTAGGGAATGCGTCCAAACGAAATTGGTAGAGAGGGACAACGTGGTGGTGTCACGTGTGGTGTGGGGGCTAGAACTAGGCTCCATGCAAAGAATACCTTACCTACCTTACGTACGTACTTGTTTACCATTTAACTTTCTAGTAAGCTAAGGTAAGGTAGGCTACGAACCATATGTAACTATGTCGTGATATGCGCCAGAAAACACGCTGCATGGCTGATCTTCCGAATCTGGTGGAGTTTGTCGAAAAGAGGACAGACGACTACTTCTTGCTTGCCGACGTCCAGCAGCTTCTGCGGCTTGCATCATCCTCTTCGCGTAGCCACTGCCTTGTGGTCAGCAGTCACATGGCCGTTGTAGTTCCATCATTTGTACTATTTCGAGGTAGTGTGAATCCCTTGTCAGCATCATCTGCGAGGTCTCCAAGCCATCCGATGCTGGTCACTCACTCTACTCATCATCAACGTGGTCATGTTCTTACAGTTGGACACGGGCAACGCGTTACTGTGGGAAGTCAAATGTGAAGGGTGTGCTGCGAATCTAGAGGCCTTTCGCCACCAGGACTACCGTAAGCTTCCCGTGGCGTGAGCATTCCCGCTTCATAACTTTGTCAAGACATCGAAAGCGGTGTGCATGACTGAGCTCAGATCGTCTAAAGGGTCCATAGAGGGTAGATTGCATGCCCCAGGCCATAGCTTCAGCAACGGCAAGCATACGAGTGATCTGATACATCTATTAATTTACATTGTGATACTAACAGCGTCATGTACAGCCATAGAACGATGCGTCAGCAGCTACCAGATGTACATGTTGGTAAGTATTGCCTAAAAGGGCGGGCTCGAAGGATTGATATGGTATTATCTCTCTGCCTTGTTCACTCTCCACATCCAATTGTAACCTCCGCGGCTGGCACCAACGCAACCACGTTGTCAGGTTTTAGGTAGTCAACCCGCAGAATTAATTTGCAACCTAAAGTAACAGGAATGATTTGCCTTGGGCTCGGAGGATGGTATAGGCTCATTCGTGGAAATGTTCGTATATCTATGCTATGATACACTTCTTTCCTGCCGATACCGGCGTAAAAATGGAGCTTTGAAGTATTGGGGATGCCACAGCCACAGCCACACTTTCCTAGACATACTGCGAAAGCCACCTGATGCCCTCTCCATAACCTGCACAAAGAAAGTGTCAGCCGATTCCCCCATTCCAATTCGAATAAGATAAGCTTACCCTGCCTCATAACTACGCTACACATGAATACCTCAATAGGTCTGATCCCCTCCAAAGGCACCTTGCCCTTCCCAGTTGTCTGCCATAGTCCCAATTGATGTCTCAGCTCCTCCTCGCTCACAGCGTCCGGGTGATCGATCTTGTTTCCTAGGATCAGAAAGGGTGTCTTCGATAGCTCTTCCATCGATAAAAGTGCGTCAAGCTCGAGTTTGGATTCGGGCATTCGTTCGTGGTCTTTGGCATCGACGAGGAACACAATGCCGGATACTTCGGGAAAGTAGTCTCTCCAGAGACGACGGGCTGGACGCAGTCAAGATACTGCTTGCTGAAGAATGGGCCTGCTGAAGTGCCTAGCACAGTCACTCACCCTGCTGATGTCCGCCAAGATCGAATGTAGTAAATCTGCAGTTGCCAATAGCGAGTTCTTCGGATGCTAGGGGTTGCGTTAGCTTACTATAACTATCTTGGTGTTTTGGCCCAGGGTTTTGGAGGAGAGGCGGCTTACTTGGATGAAGTGTAGGCTGTAGGATCGCAACTCGATCGTTCTGTGATCTCTGGATCAGCCGTGCTCTGAAATGCGTAACAATTCCCATGCAAGCTATCCAGAGCCTACGTCGAAGGTTTCGTTTCCTCCCATGGTAGGGTTCTAGCGCACCTTCAACATATGTAGTAGCGTTGTTTTGCCCGCGTTGTCAAGCCCCAGGAACAGGAGTTTCGCATGCTTGTTCAGCAGGCCAAGAGATGCGAGAACATCCCAGACTGTTGTGATGGCAAAACCGTCAGCAAGATTCTTTCGATGTACGCATTTGCAGCGATTGAGCTAGATGGGCACGCATACACCAGTTTATCATCCACATGACTGGTCGTTGATATTGTGACAGTCTTTCAAATAGTAGAGGAGATCGGGTAAAAGTGGAGTGCAGTCGCTGTTAAATTCGTACAGGCTACGTGTCGAGAAATCGATATGATAGCGTTTTTAATGTTTCCAGCACTTGTTGAGCTTGGCGCGGAAATGTCGTGGCGGCGCATTTCTTTCAATTTCCGCCGCCATCTCTTTGTGACCTAAGCAGCATGATCTTTCTGAGACCTTGAGTTGATACAAATTGTATACTACGAGTGTTCTTTGGGCATGGTAAGGCGGAGCACGTAGACTTTGTACTATATTGAATGTTGCAATGAACGTGCCACCACTCCACAGCTAACTATGCTGCAAATTCCCCGTGGCTCAATGACCAGTGACCTCCTCAGTATGCCCGCTAACGACTCCCCGGTATCCAATTGTAGAAGCCGTAATTACATGTGAAGCAATATGTGAAAGTTCCAAGTCCAGGTGACAAGAAAGACTCGGAATGTATGTACACTATGTGCAAGATCCCAAAACGGTTGGCATCAGTAGTCCTTAAACGGAGAGGACGAGCTGTTCCCTTTGGCCATAGCCCCTGCACCTAACAGCCATTTCCAGTCCTAGCTCTCTCATTCTCTGCGCTCCTTTGCCAGGCTGGCATCTGCGCTCCTTCTCTTTACCTGCATGGCGGCAGTGCTGGCGCCAGAATTTGTCTTTGCGCCTCTGCCGTTTCGTCTCAAGCCCCTGGACTATATCAATAGGTCCTCGACTGTGGATCACTGTGCGTGATGGGCCTACAGTTGTCGGTGATGTACCAGCAGAAGGGGTGTCCAAGTTGTGGAAACGAGAGCTGCGATGCTGGTTCCAAAAGGGATTGGGTGTTCTTGGCAGTGAAGCTGTGTGTGTAAGATTTGGGCGCTGAGCCAGGTGCAGCATGCTAATACCGTTGAATTTCTTATGTGGCGAACCTGTGAGGGATGGTCTGCGCGAAGAGGGGGGGGAGGTGAGCTTCCGGTGTGTAGGCGGTGGAGAACGCAGACGGTGAGTTGCTTGCCCGAAAAGACGGTGTGGCGGAGGAGATCGGTGCACCACGGTCCGTTTTGGTGGTGATGGTGATGGTTGCATGCGTTTGGGTGAAGGCATCGGAGATTTTGTGGTTGTAGTTGACGATGAGCTTTTCCTGCGAACCGCTGAATGTTCATCTTCGGAGCTATCTGGCCGTCCCATGACCCAATCCGGTTCATGATCTGTCTGAGTAGCATTACCCTCATCATCATCGTCGTTCTCGGGCTCGGGTTCCGAAGTGGGGAAGCTTGGATCGATGTCTTGGGGAATCAGATGATGCTTTGAACGTCGGCGTTCCTCTAGGCAAGACATGTATGCATTCTCCAGTGGGCGATCCTCATCAATAGTCCCGACGACGAAGTCAGAGCTGTCAGGCAGATCAGGGGTCCCAGGCCGCATCCTTGGAGACTTGTGTGCGCGGGATGCCTTCCGACCACGGGTTGGATCCTGCTGCTTGGTGTTAATGATGGATTCGACTGACGAATTTGAATCTACTCTGTGGGTCAAGGGACGGATGTGCTCGAGCTGATCCGTCGAAGTAGCAGCAGTTGTCACCCCTGGGGTCCAGAATTGATACTCTGAATCACCATCGCTTTCGTCGTCAGATTCGGCAAAGCCATCCTCATCGTCAGTCTCGTTACCGTCATCGGATCCTTCATCTCTTTCTTCCCCTTCATCATCGTCGTCAAATTCGGCCCCTTCATCATCATCCATTTCCTCCTCGTCTTCCTCATCGAGCGCTTCCTCCTCAGCCTCCTCGGCCAGCTTTCTAATGGCGTTCTCTTTTCGTAGTGTGTCATTGATAGTGATTTTTTGCCGGTAAGCGGTCTGCTCATTGATCCATTCATCCTCTGCATTGAAAGAACCGGCGAACTCGTGGAATCTGGTAGCTTCCGATTGCTGATAGTCTACACGATTGAAGACTTGCGGTTTTCGCGGTGGAGGAGCAACTAGTGGCTCAAGCTTGCCGTCTTTAGCTGGACTGTGCTTGACTGCAGCATTAGAATCACGGTGTTCTCGAGCACTAGACGCCGTTATCGACTCGACTACTTGTGACTTGATGAGCGTTGAATCATCCTCTGATCTATCTGGTGTCTTCTGCGTAGGCTCAACGCTCGGTGTCTCGGTACGGGTCGGTTTCATCGGACATGCGAACTTCAACATGCATTTTCGTTTCGGTGGATCGGCTGGTTCTTGAGGCGTTTCTTTATGGTCTTGACCTTGCGCTGCTGAGTCTAGTTTCTTTTGTGCAGCTGCCTGTCGTCCACATGCGAAGCTGATACATCGTCTACGACCCAATCCTTCCTCCACTTTGCTTTCGCCTGGGTTATCGATAGAAGTCTTCTGGGAAATTTGGATAGTGTCTGGCGTGCTCTCGTGTTTAGAGATCGAGGTTCCTTTTGACAACTTTGAAACAAGTGTTGCAAAGCCTGTGGAGTTCAGTGTAGGTAGAGGAGGGCTCGGGGTAGTGGTCCGAGCAGGACTGGTCAATCCCCCATCGCTTGTAAGAACAGGAGCTTCAGCATCAGACAAAGGATGCGTCTCGGGACTTGAGAGAAGCGCTTGTGTGAGTAAAGACTCATTCCGATAGGGGCTCACAGCAGAGATGTAGCCGTCACAATTATTTGAGATCTGTGAGCTAGGTGTGATACGCTTTGCGAATCGAAAACAACCATCTGGGGGTTCGTCGACTTCCGATACCAGATCATCATCGCCAGTGCTAGGCATGTTGGCAGAGCCGTTGATTGCGTGACTGGAGGAGAACCCCTGGGATGCAGGTAACCGGTCGTGGCTGGTCCGCTGATGATGAGCCATAAACCTCTTTTCCTCTGGTATAACAACCCTGACGATGGAAAGACCAGTAGTTGTAACGCTTGAGGTTAGTAGTATGTCAACCAATGGCTGGATGGACGAGAGAAGTATATCGTAATGATGAAAGAGCGAGCTTTCAAGTGAGTCTTGATCGATAGACTACTTCTTCGAACGCGGTGGTACGGAGTGTCCCTCAGGACCGTAGTACTATAAGCATAATGCTGACATGATGTGAAGGTCGGCGAGTAAGCCTACTCGGAAGGATGTGGAAACCTGCAAGAGAGCTATGCGCAGAGGAGTCGAAACTCAGCCCTGCGCAGTAACGTATCACAGGAAGAATCTCAGGGACCGATGAGATCAGAATGTGGTGTTTGTAAGGATGATGTTGGTTGCGGTGTATGCTCAGTAAGATCGTGGCGAGTGATAGGCACGGAAGTACCACCTCTTCCCGTGTCTACCGTGGCAGGGAGGGCCGATGGTTGGTTACAAAAACGCAGATGATGCACAGTGATGGAAGTGTCGTTTTTCTGAAGGAAGTGGAGAGTGGAGATGTCTTAAAGTGAAGAAACGAAGAGATGAAGAAATGAAGCGTGGACCGCATGGAGGCCGAGGGTGCGAGGCCTCCGAAATATGGTGGTGGGATGTACCTTTCGTGTAGGACCCGGCTAAACGCCCTAAATTGAACCTGGTACCGTGAATAAGGAACAATGATTATCCCAGTCTATAAAGAGGTCTTCCGTGCAATCAAAGTCGCGTCAAAGCAGAGGGATTTACATGGAACTACCTGATCCTATTACAATTATTCGAGAGTCAACGATGTGAACTTTGACTTTAGTCCTGCATAAAGTTCCTTTCTACCTATCTAATGATCAACCCCTCGCTCTTGAAGTTCCGGCCGGAAACGGAGCAGAAAATCACCCCCACAAAAGCTGACCTCCTAGTCCCCTCCTATTGCTCGCCGAAGTCCCACCTGGCAACGTAGAAGCGAACGGGCCTTCTGTCGCAACTTGAAGGACTACGTACTCTGATGCACCCGAGCGCAACTCCTGCACTAGTACCCCACATTTTTCGCCGAAGTTGGGGTGAGGGTCATGAGCAATGCATAGCGTTTCACATCCGTGGCTCCATAGCGGCTTACTTCCAGAGCGGTTCCAACTCGCTAGAAACGGTCATGGGTTGCTGCAGTCTCAATCCCACGGCTTGCTCGTATGTACAGTAATTGAAGATTTCGCTGAAATTTCGACTTCTGGCAGGATAACAGAGCAGAATCATGAATTGCTGGAATTCGAGCCGCCGGAAATGAACCAGTCATCCGTGTCGTCAAGCCTGATCCAGACGTACTCCAAACTTTAACAACGCTATCACTGCAAGCTCGGCAGTCCACAAGCTCCTCCTTTGTATGATATGCCAGTGCTCAGCATTCTTTTTGACTTCGGTTTCTTTCTAGGCTAGCCGCTCATTGTGAACGATCAGTGTTGCATCGTTCTCTTAACCCAGATGAGACCCTATAGACACGAGCGCCAAAGGGAGCTGTTGTCACGCAAGATGCATGCACGTTGTCCGGTGATTTAATTGGTCAATGGCTTCCAGTGATGAGGGATCTTGATGGGGTCCAATCATCCTGCTCCATGGAGCCTAGTAATTAGTTAGAGGCAGTTTGCACGTTGGCCCTTGTGAGCGGGACTACCCATATGCAGGTCAGTGATGGACTCGTCTCAGAATGGAAGGTGGGAAGCGAGCGTAAAGACAGTGTTGAAACGCAAGCTGTGGTATCAGAGCACGTGGTAACTATGGGTATTGGATATCCAGAGATTCGGCTTACTTGCCGGGTTAGGCACCAAATCCGAAAGTCACTATCTTCATGCCGAGATAAAGCTATTTCGTTGGCATCGAGCCCCATTTCTGCTGGGGTCCTGCGAATTCGCAAATGCCAAGCTTTTACACGTGATCCTTAAGTTAGCCGCAGCCGCCGATACTTTGAAGTTCGTTACCTCTATGCAGCCGTAGCTATCAGAATTCAATTGGCAGTCATGATGAACTCCTTACGTGTAGCCCGAGCAGCTGCTCGCATTCACCCATCAAAATTCATAGCGCCTTTGCAGCGAAGAAGCTACGCAGATGCGGTATCAGACAAGATCAAACTCACGCTTGCGCTTCCTCATCAGGTGGGCAACGACCATCCCCTTCAAGCTACTTTGCCAGCAACCTCTCTATGCCTCCACTACTGACAGCGTTTCTACTACCTAGTCAATCTACAAGTCCACAGATGTGTATGTTGCTCCACCGCCCGCGTCCGGTCGCTAACGAGCTTCCGCCCGGAGAGATGGAATATCGGGCTGACTCCTATACAAAAACACAGAGTGCAAGTCAATATACCTGCTGAATCGGGAGAAATGGGCGTCCTTGCCAACCATGTGCCTTCCATTGAACAATTGAAGCCTGGGCTAGTGGAAATAATTGAAGAAAGCGGTGGGAGCAAGCAATACTTTCGTACGTATGCCAATGAATGCTCATAACAAAGCCGGGAACGGAGACTTTGATCTAGCTGGAGTAGCAGTCAGGGCGAATTGTAGTGGTGTTGAGTCTTTGCTGACTAGTGGCATCTCTAGTGTCTGGGGGCTTTGCCATCGTGCAGCCCGGCTCACAACTAAGCATTAATGCTGTAGAAGGATTTCCATTGGATGACTTCAGCGCTGATGTGAGTTCTGTCCGCACCATGCTATGCAGTCTCGTTATACAATCTAACGCTGGTCATAGGCTGTTCGGTCACAAATCACGGAGGCGCAGAAGATCGCCGGAGGTAGCGGAAGCGAGCAGGACATCGCAGAGGCAAAAATAGAACTGGAGGTGAGTCGCAAAGTAATGGTCCCTCATTGTTATGGTCATACTAACGATGTCTCGCAGGTTCTGGAGAGCTTGCAGGCCTCACTGAAGTGAGATTTGTAACCCTACTTTGTGTCCTACTGTACTGCTATACAATACCTACATAAAAACTACCATTGTGGAAGCGGCTGGTGTAGCTTCCCATAATTGACACCCTTAGTCAAGTTTCTTGCGCCTGCCTATTATTGGTAGCTGTTGGCTGGGTCTTTCGTTCCTTCTTCTTAACTAAACTACAACCATTCTCACCAAGTCACTTTCGGCATTCGCCTTTACCAACGTGAAACCGCAGGACATATCGATGATGAAGGTTTGTCGTTTCTATCTTATAGTCATTCTTTAGCGAACATGGCCAGTCAGCGTTGTGTTCCTCCAGATACGCCTCTCATCATGCAACAACGTTCTTTAACTAGGACGCGAGAATGGATGCCCAAGACCCCCATATCCGAGAAGTCAATCGTACGCAATCACTCGCCGTACTGCGAGTCGACTGGACCTATTGTTCATGAAGGCTTCGTTGCTTCCCGGATTCGAGCTTTACAAGGCTTGCATAACAAGGCTCAAAGCACGACTCATTCGCATTCACCGATGACTCCATGTCCACCGCGATCGCTCCACAACCATAGGGTCCGCACTTCGCCAACGCCTGCGTGGTCTACAAAGGCCGTTGTGAAAAGTCCGGAGAGTCTTGAGGTAGAGGTAGCCGAACAGCTACAGGAGGTCGAGGTTGTATTGAACGATAGTGAGAAGCTACTGAGCAAACTGCCAGCTCACTTGGACGACCCTTTTAATGCTATAATACCTCGAGAGGTCCAAGAGAGCCAGAAGTCACCAGAAAAAATCCCAGCTAGGAAAGCAGACTATGTTGGCGCGATCATGCCCCCGCAGGCTCAAGACGATCCCATCGAACCGCCTGAGTCATGTGTGTCAAACACTCCATCAACAGACGCCTTAACGACCAATGAATCAAACAAAACCGAGGTACATACCCCTACCAATGATGCAATCCTAAGCCCCCGAGCCATCCCTGCAAAGCTTGCCAATCCTTTCAATCCGTGGAACGAGGCTTCGGGGACTGAGTCGTGTGATAGCGAGATTAGCCCTCTCCGGAATATCCGACCAAAGATTAGTATTGCGGACAAACTGGGCTCACTAGTCGAGCGTGGTTGGGTAGGAATGGACGTATTTGGCAAAGCCTACAATGACCGACACATATCTGACGATATCACTTCCAGTACTCACATGCATAGTGTGAGAGTGAAGCACCGAAGTCAATCTTCAGGGGACGAAGCGCGTCCCTTCATGCTGCCTTTACGTAAACAATTACCAGCACGCTCTACGTCCAAGGGACACGGTATCTCTTACAATTTGACTACGTTGGAGACACCTGATAGTGACGAAGTACCTACGCGCTCTGCAATCGTCAGTCCGCGTGAAAGAACGCACCAACAACATGGACACCCCAGTCCGATAAGAATGGGTGCTCGACGAAGTAGCCGAGATTCTGAACAGTTTAGGTCAGACGTTTCCGATCCCGACCCCCCTCAAAAGCGTCGAGTGTTCTCTATACAGCATCTCACCCGTCTTAGAGGCAGTCAAAGCCAAAATTTCGAGCTCGATACTCTCTCTCCAACCCAATCTCTCAGTCGGCGCAGTGGAGATCAGGACCGCAAAGCTATCAACCACTTTTTGTCCAGTGGCCATACAGTCTTGCCATCGAAGCAAAGCCCCGTTACGTCTCAGAATAAGCAACAGGGTCAGACTTTGGAGTCTACTTCACTTGCACCAAGCTTGCGACGAGCTAGCACCAATACAAGTCTTTCCACTCGATCTACTAAAAGATCAACATCATGGTTCAAGAGATATCGCTTCCTTCCGAAACTGGTAGACTCAGATCACCCGCCGTTGCTTTGGGATTTCTCGAAAACTCAATCTACAAACACTGCAACTGACAAAGCTGAGACCGATACTCATCACAGTGTTCCTCCTCATCAACATCCACAAGACGCAAGCAGCGTGCAAAAGCCCGCTGATGGTGGCCACGAAGATGAAGATGGTGAAATCGGTGTTCAGCAGGCACGTGGGACCAGTGTCAACCTTGGCCCTATGAAACAAGATGCCTCCTCTGAACGGGTCGAGGTCAAGACTTCGCCACAAGATAATGAGAAGCACCACAAGTGGGAGCAATATAAGCTTAGAACCAAGACCTCGCGAGCTTTCGGCCTTCAGGGTTCAAATTCCGAAGCCTCGATAGGGTTTCAGGAGAGAGAGCCGTTCGAAAAGCCGGAGCACTTTACAGAACACTCGAATAACCCACTTCCAGAGCACTCTCCATCACGATCAAAGGGTCCCTCGAAGACAAACTCCACAGACAGAACTTATGAAACAGCAGCTTTGCCTGAACAAGATGTACGGAAAGCAACGCAGTCGTCTTCGGGGGCCTCGCAGGCTTCTTCGCCTTCGGCTTCTGTAATACTGCGCCACGATGATTCGCCTGAATTGGGTTTGTCTCGTGCTGACAACGAAACACCGAGGCCCAAGTCTCCGGCTAATTCACCTCAGCGACGACAGTCTGATATGATCGTACACCTCTCCTCAGCCGGTACCCCTGTCAACGCTTCGCCTAAAAATGTGCGCAGGGAAAGCAAGGCAAGCAATAGGAGCATCAAGAAGATTCAGGTTACTATTACATTTGATGGAGCGGAGGAGCTGGTGATCGATGCAAAGCTGCAGAGGAGGGGTGGCTTGGAGGATTGGAGGACTTTTCATTGATCAGACGGAGGACGTGACAAGGGATGCTTGATCTTATGACTCTGCTATAAGCGGATGGAAGTTTGAGGCCATAGAATCCGTCTTTCGGGATTGTATTGGGAAGCACTGTGCTAGAATTTGGTGCTTGTATGACTACACTTCTATGTGTACGAGAGCGAGCATGCCTTGAACCTTGACGGAGTGTGGTTATCAAACACTGATGAATGCGATTCTCTAGTGCCTCATGCTAAAACCGTGTATTGTGTTCGAGCGTGTCTCCTTCATGATTCGAAGCGGTCTTGGTCCTCGTGTTCTCGTCGAGCTTGCGTTCATTCCATCACACATTCAGGGCACTCTTGCTACGGAGTCTTAGCAAACGGGCGTCAATTGAAGGGATGGAAGGGCCCATACCTGATGATATCTCTGGTGGGTTGGACAAGACGCAGGTTTGCAGTTTCAATTCTATTGGCTCTCATCCATGGTAGATATCCTCCGGCTCAACCTTGAAATCCTCCCCATTCTTCCTTATATGTTTCAACTTCTTGTCTCTACTCAATGGCTTCCGCATATCAAATGCATCCTCTCCCGTTGCTCTCCCCGTCGGATCATCGCTGTAGTAGTCGACTACCCGCCGGAAGACGCTATATCTATTTTCACAATGTAACATTAGCAATTGTTCCTAATTCGCACATGCACGAAAGCGAGAGGGACGTTGAGCATACCCCAAGCCTTTGTACAGCCCCACAGCAGTCTGATTCCCTGCCCTCACAAAAAGATCCACAAACCACGCCTTCTCCTTCTCGCACCCTCGCTCCAGTGCTTTACTTAGCGTCTGCGCGAGACCTAGCCGCCTGTATTGCGGAGCGACTGTGAGGGCTGTGACGTGCCCGTGCCAGGGCAAGTAGTGGGGAGTGAATTGGCGCCAGTCAGGATCTTCTTCGACTTTGCCCATGACTGATGCCAGAATTATTAGCTGTGTGATGTCTTAATTCAATAGTGAGGAAGGAAGGGGGCGTACTGTAGCCGATTATGTTCCCCTCTTGGTCCTCGGCTACCGTGAATAGAGAGGGCCATGTCATCATGTAGTTCATGTAATAGTCGATGTTGTAGTTTTCGGTGAGGGGATCGAGGTTTGTGAGGCTCATATGGAAGAGATCCTGAAGACGGAAGGCACGGAGGGACGTCATGATGTCTGGCGGTGGATTGGAGCTCTTTGCAGAAGACGGTGTTGATTCACTTGTTGTACGGTGTACGGGAGAGTCGATGGTGGGAGTCTCAAACGAATTGGCCCAATAATGAATGGCCCCCACCAGCAATGCAGGCATCCCTCAAATCTGACCGTTGACGTATGGGAGGAGCCGCCGCTAAGCAAGGATGTGCCCATGGGGCGTAGTACGTATGTCGAGCCTTCCCTAATTTCTAAATGCCGAAGGACAAGAAGCTTTTTCAGACATTCTTTGTCTTCATTGCTAACGCGTACAAAGCCCATTGTCCTTTGACAGTGCGGCATGTTAGAAACGTTACAAAGTCTTTGTATAATAGCTACCTTTCCCGGCCAGATTCCTCGAGTTGAACACCCGGACCAACCACGGTACCAGCATCTGCAAGCAGGCCTCCGGCGGCATTAACCTTCAATCATTCGCCCAAGAGCCCCCCTTTTTATATGAGGCTACAGTGATTGGATACCTGTGATACGACCTGACTGAACTTCGCAATCATTTCTACCCCACAATGCCCTCCTCTTTTCCCTCCTCCCCACGAACGCCAACGCGGCGGCGGAAATCCTCCGGCGTTGGTATCGATATCTCCTTCACTTCCGCTAGTCCACAGAGCAATAGCTATCACTCGAAGCGACCTTCAATAAGTAGTCGGAGGTCATCTCAGTACTCTATGAAGTCACCCCTGACACCGCGACCGAATTCTGCTCATGACCGGAACGCGAGTGGAGACTGGGGCTCAATTAATGGCTATGGTAATTCAGTGGACGTGGAGCACTCGAATGGACTTGGGAATCTGGCAGACGAATTAGCGGAAGCTTTCGAAGAGGAGGAAAAGGAGCCCGGTGAGGATGATGGAGCCGGACCTACGGCGAACGGTTACCCAGCATTCCAGAGCGCGAGAATCCCTATATCGCCACCACCACAACCTGTAAGAGAGCTCTCTCTAAGCCCGCCAAAGCACACCTCACGCTCGAAGTATCGGCACAAACCCTCACAATACGACGGCTCAGATTACGGCTCCGAGAGCGACTTAGATGGTGCAGAAGGAATTTCACTCTCGCTCGAAAATCGTATGGCCGCCATTGAAAGCCTCGCACGTCGAGGCACGGAAGCGAATGGCAGCGATTGTGACGATGTCGTGAAGCGAGTCTCCAATTACTTGAAAGACCTAGGATCTCAAGCAGGAGTTGAGAACGGCGCCAGCAGGCTCATTACCGCCCAGACAGCACTTACATCGCATCTAACAAACCAAAGACGTACCCTGCAAACGCTCTGCCACCCCTTTCTCTCGCCACTCTCTGCGCCTCCAGATCCTGAGTTTATCGACGATCTGCTACCTCACCTCACATCTCTAATCTCCTATATCCCAAAACCTACCCCTCACCCGCTCTCCTCACTACACAGTCTACACGCTTCGACTAGCGAGCTCACATCCATTCTCACTTACCTGTCTGACACCCTACATATGACTCGCCAGACTACGTCGTTGGCAGCAAGAAGATTACGAGCAGCACGGGAAATGGTAGTTGAGATGCGAAAAGATGCAGAAGCACAAGATGAAGGAGAGCGGTGGGTGGAGAAAGGCCAATGGGATAAGAGGTTGGCGGACAGAGATTGTGCGAGGATATGTGGAGACGTGGTGGGTGGGTTTGAGGAGGTGTGTAATGGGTGGAGGGAGCGGTTGGTTGGGGGGTTGGGGGTCGAGGTTGCTGCTGCATAGCAATATAAGGGAAGATCATGGAAGGGGATAGTTTGACATGGGGCTAGATGGGATATTTGCATTATATGGTGTGCATGATGTGCATGGGAGCGGAGATACCAATTTGTTTGAAGATTTGAGCCATTCATCATGAACAATTCAAAGCGTGGTATGTAACCACAATTAAAACGCTGCTGTAATCCATTTCACAGTAGAGCAGGGACTTGTGAAGAAATGATTACAACTACATTGTTGGGAATGGTGGACACGCATGTCTCGAATGGGATGAAAGCGAAGCTAAACTTTTGATACATTGCTATTGAGATACTTGAAACTAGAGCTCAAAGAGGCTCGCAATATACACTAACCGAAACATAGACAACACCCCGACTATTAATGACATTGCTCGCACACGTGTGCTTTGAAGCGAAGTATTCCTTTTCTAGAAGACGAACCACAATGCAAGAAAATCCGGTATCAATCTGTCTCACCCACTGCGTTCACTTCTTCCCTCGATCTCCCGACCGTCAGCACTTCACCAACCTCGTTCATCCCTTGTTCCTCAAGTGTGGAGGAACATAGCCTCCAGTTTTAGGAGCAGGCCTTGGCTCGGATGGAGACTCTGTCCGCGCTGTTCCGCTCGAACTGACGGGTCTTCCACCATCAGCAGGACTAGAGTCTCTATCGCCCCTACCGCTTGGCGCCCTCAAGCCAGCCAGGTTCCTCGGCTTCAGTCCTTCAGCAGGAGAGTCGTCTCTGCCCATGCCACCACGAGGAGCGCCAGGTCGCCATTTAGCAGTTGGCTCAGCGCTGCCGCTTTGGTCTCTCGGAGCAGGGGAAGCAGCAGCGTCTGTGCGGCCGCGCGGAACTGCATCACTACGACGAGCAGGTGGGACATAGCCGCCTGTTTTCTTTGGGAGCGCAGCCTCCTCGGTGGCGATATCGGTGGGGGGAGCGGCGGGTGGTGGACCTGATGCTGTACCTTCTGCTTCTTTGGCTGCTTGGCGTTCGCGCCAGGTGGCCTTGTTGCCAGCGAGAGCAAGGCGGGGTGGGCCGGATGGGGAAGGGCGCTCTGCTGAATCTGTGCGAGCAGGAGGTTCGGCGGCACGGATGGGTGCTGTGCGGTCTGGGATGCGAGAGGTGAGGTTGGCTTTTTTGGCAGCCAGTTTGCGTTCGGCTTCAGCTTCGCGCTCGCGCTGCTTCTCGCCTTGTTTGTCGAGTTCTCTGCGAAGTGTGGTAAGCATTTGCTGTCAGCTGGAGTTGGATAGTCAATGTTACCTTCGTTCTGCTTC
Organism: Stereocaulon alpinum; assembly: GCA_018257865.1. NCBI lineage: Eukaryota > Fungi > Ascomycota > Lecanoromycetes > Lecanorales > Stereocaulaceae > Stereocaulon > Stereocaulon alpinum. The sequence continues at coordinate 467,056 of JAEUBA010000007.1, forward strand.
TCTCTTCGCTCTAGCTTCCGCCTGTTGTCGCTTCTTCTCTTCTTCAGCAGCAGCTTTCTCTTCTGCCTCTCTTGCTATCCTCTCCTCTTCTTCCTGAACACGCCTCTCGGCTTCCTCGCGCTCTCTCTGTTCGCGAGCTCTCTTTTCGCGGACCTCACGCTTGCGCTTGTCAATTGCACTCTGGTACTCACGATCTGCCGCTTTCCTTCGCTTCTCGAATTCATCATGGCGACGTTCTTTGAGATCCTTGTGGAACTGCTCGTATACAGGCAACAAGCGGCTTAGTCGATGCTTGAGTGCTACGTCCTCTTTGTGCTTTGCCGCTGAGTCCTTCAGGGTCTCCGCTTTCCACTTTTCGTAGGCAGCGAGGTCTCGTTCTCGTTGGGCTTCGTAATCCTTTGGCAGGAGCTTGATCTCTTCTTTGCGGAAGGCACGCTCCAAATGATCAATACGCTTCCCAGTGACTCTGAGATTCTTAAAGAGATCGTTCTTCTCTTTCTCAAGTTGCGAAATCCTTAGGAGTCGAAGCTGATTGCTGTCTAGATCTTTGACGTCTACATCTCCAATATTGATGCCCTTCTTGAGCAGGTCTTCGAGCTCCTTCTTATTGTTCTCTCGGCGGATGCGGTCTTGCTCCTCCTTCATGCGTTTGTGCTCGCGCTCCTTGTGCTCTTCAGTCAATCGTAGTTGCTCGGCTTCCTGGCGTTGTTGGGCAATGATCCGCTTTCGAGTTTCTTCCTCCTTCTGTTTCTTTTGAAGCGCATCAGAGGCCAGCTCTTTCTTCTTCTCTATGATCGCTCGTCGTGCCAATGTTTCCTGGTGCTCCTGTTCCGCACCAGCTTGTGCTCTAGCAAGTGCTGCCGCCTTGGCTTTTGCTTGGGCATCGGTATATTCGGGATCAACGTAGAGGCAGGTGACATAGACTGCTTTCGCAAGGCGAGTGAGTTGGGATCGAACGATCTCGGCCGGGGTTCGCTGCAATCGTTGCACAGAACTTCCTTCATTTTCTGCAGAGCCTGAGACGGTGCCGGGATGGAGAGCCTTTGCCGAGGAGAAGACATCCGAGTCGAAGGTCAGGACACCAGTAGCATGATCAATCCGAATAGCCAAGTCGCCTTTCTTGCATCCATTCATGATGAACTTCTCGATTGAAGCGGGTGTCACCTGGAAAGGCTCTGGGAATTGAGCGAGCTGATGCACATAATTGAGCTCCACAGACTCGTAGACTTGTGACAATTGCTGAAACAGTCTCGTCAGAATGACTTGCTGCAGAGGAAGAACATATCTCTCCATCTCAGGGTCAGCGCCGATCTGCGTAAGTATAGGCGAGATCTTTTTGCAGATCGACAAAGGATGGAAATCGACCTCCAGTATCTGATAGAGCTCTCGAATCTCTGGCTTGGCACGCTTTAAGAGTCCTTTGCTCATGGCATCCTTGAATAGCACGGCCCTCGTAGGAGCGTGTGACATGCCAAGCAGGTTGGTCAGGCGGTTGTTCTTATTTTTGCGAGCCTCGTCGACGTCGATGAGGGCTCCACGAGAGCGAGAGGTGCTTATGACAGGTATCGACAGCGCTGAGAGCAAGACAAACGATGCCGCACGGCTCATGTCTGCATCTGTTACCGCTGGGTTATCCTTCTTTAGGCTCTGGCCCGAAGCGACGATATTGGCAGATTGGCGGAGGAGGTTGTAGTATCTACTCCATGCAGCTGCGTGGAACAAGTAGTTCTCGCTAACGAGGAAAATTCGAGTGAGCTTCTCGTAGTAATTGGCCATCATGATGTTCTTTGCTGGACGCTTGCTCAGGCTAAGGAGAGTGTGAATATCTTCCACGCTGCGGAAAGCCTCTTGCCATAATTCCAACTCAACAGCCACGTTCAACTGCTGGAATCGAGTATCAAGATGTCGCTGTAGGGTGTCTGGGTCGCTGAGGTTGATGGCATGCATCTGCGACTGGTATTTGGCGGCATTCTGGACATGGTTCCGAAGCAGCTCGCATAGCCTCCGGAATTCGGTCTTGCGGGCGAATTTTTGGCAGAATTCAAAAGCGAGCATGGCGGTAGACTGGTACATGATTTCCAGTCGTGCATTGTTCTTCAGTATCTCCAGCACAGTGCGGTATGTTTCCCATAGAAATTTCAGCCATGGTGTGACAATAGCTCTGTCAGTCCGGTCTTTTGACTGTTCGCCTGAGACAGTAGAGAGTAGTATTGACTCTGGTGTTTCGATGGCCTCGAGATCCTCCACATTCGCTCCAGAAGCAGAGGTTTCGAGCGTTGACTGGACAAGATCTGCTTTTTCTTGAGCTTCCGCGACCTTGGCCTCTGCGAGCTCAATAAATCGTTTGAGAACAAGCTGGAAGACAAAGTCATTAGCCACAAACAACACGTTAGCCCATGTCTCGTTCTACGTACTTCTATCGTGCCAACGTTAGTATTTTGTGCTGTGTTCTTGTATTGGTATAGTCCATCCTTTGCCAGTTTGCCTTTCTTGAGATCTACGCAGAGCTCGACAAACTGGATCATCACAGGCTCGAGCGACGTGATGGGGCTATTCCTGGATCTCTTGGACGTGACATGTTCGTGTAGGATAGTGAGTGCAGCCGGAGACTGCTCCACTGCGATGAGTTCTTGTGCTCGCTGGCAGTCGTGCGTTAGATCGCTTCTCCATCACCAGGAACTCGAGGGTCATGAAATCTTACCTTGAGCACATTCTCAGGTTTGGTATGCGGTGGTGGAGGCATCTTGAGTGTGATATCTCCAGACTTCTGACAGAAATTCGTGTCGTACCGACACTCAGGGGATGCAAATATTCAGATGGTCGTCTTTGATGACTCTGTGCGCCTGCGCCAAGATTGCTTTGTACGCTAAAACTCAGCCCTAATTACACTCGCAAATGGCCTGCTTCACTACCTCGCAAGACGAACGGAGACGCAAACACCCCATCCCTTTTCAATCAATAAAACTGCATACTTAACGCACTCTACTCCTCATCTCCGATCAACCTCGTCGCATCTGGTAGCTCCTTCTCTACAGTCCACGGCCGGGCGAACGCCCTGATTGACAAAGATGCCCGCGGCCTACGAAATCCGCGCTGGCGGAGACGTCAAGAACAAGAAGCAATCGATGGCAGATCTAAAGCTCCGCCGACTCAATGAGCTCAATTCGCGGCTGCGGGAAGATCTAGAGCGACCACGGATCAAAGTATCAGAGGCCTCCATGTCGTGAGTGATGGCCCTCCTTTTGCGACGGCTGTGGGCCGTGCTAATTTTAATACCTTGTAATCAGATTGATCCAGTACTGCACAAACACAAAAGACTTCATGGTACCTTCTATGTGGGGCTCGGTAAGTCTCTATTCACATCTAATGCTACTCTTAAATGCGCGTGGTGTTGATGGCGGTTGGGGTTGACACGGCTGGCTAATTCCGCCTCGTACCAGGTCGATAAACGCGAAGATCCATACGCACCACAGCAATCAGGTGGTTGCTGCACGGTCATGTAAACGGCGTACCGTTTCGGTCTGCCAGGCGTTCTATGGTTTTTCGGATTCGTCTCTCTTGATACCACATTCACTTCTGCCACCCCCAGTTTGATCTATCCCATTCAAGCAACATCGACATCTCTTCGGGCACCTGCTGTAGGGATGCGATAGAAAAAGACAAGAGCTGGATCGAATCATTCGGTTTCGCGTCATACACCGGTTTCAACCCACCAAACGCTTCGATCCTGCGCCATAAGACACCTCGCCTGGTTTCCACACCGACTAGTACAAAGGGCGAGAAAGGACTGGGTGCTTTGGACTGGGAGACGCTTAACTCATTTCGTGTTGCAGCGCCGGTTGTTTTTGTATTAGGAGGGCGTTCCTTGCGTCTATGGTGGACGTCGTTGCATTTCGTAATTCGCGCTAATGGATAGCTTGTTGGCGGACCAATGCACGTGTAACCAGACCTGAGTGGGAAACGTGGGAAAGCCAATGTTGCTTCTGAGCTTTTGTGTAGATAGCAGTTCAGGAAACACAATTGGAATACAAAGTTTAAAAAGCCCCTTTGCATGACGTTATCATTCTGGCCAGTAGTACCTCCTTCATCAGCAGCATTCGACTCAATCTCTACACCAACCCGGGAGAGAAATATTCTCAACATGGAATCAACATCTGCGAGTGAGACACCGGAACCCCAAGGGCCAATAGTGTTGCCTCGTATCACTATAAAATACTGTACGAGGTGTAAATGGATGCTTCGTGCTGCATATGTATGTCACCACTTTTTCCACAGATATGACACACCCAGCAAGACCTGGAATTTGTTTGAAGTCCGATGTCACTAGTAGAACCTGTCTTTTGAGTCAATATAGGTGGAAAAGAACCCGTATATCAATATCTCGAAATATCCTTCTCAGAACACCATGCCCAGTTTCTCTAGCACTATGCTTGCTCGCTTGTTGTCAACTTTCCTACATTCAAGATAACATTGAAAGACCTCTGCTCACAATAATTCTATCAACTACCCATCTCTCTCCTTCGACCGCCATTAACACGTCCCCAGTTCGCGCAAGAGCTCCTCTCCACATTCTCCACCTCCATTGGCGAAGTAGCCCTAATTCCATCGACGGGTGGTGTCTTTACAATCGATATCGTGCATTCCGGCTCCTCATCGAACCCAGATGCCGTAAAGCAAGAAGGCCAGGTAACGACTCAGACGTCTCGGTTATGGGATCGGGAGGCAGAGGGTGGGTTTCCAGGTACGTGACGATCCACGCTCAGCCTCGTCTCTTCGGCAACAGCACTTTTATTCATTTCATATCACGTACAATGCTACACATGGAAGTTTATCTATTAGCTCTCTCCACGTTCCCTTTTATCTTCCTCTGATTCGTCTATCTTCTATCTAATACCCAACTCAAACACCCTTTGCCTCTCCTCTGCCCATCAACTCTCCAACCTAATCCCAATTTCTCCTCTATTCTCTTTCAATGAATATTCCACCACACATACACTTACCATCCTCCAATCACCAAGAAGTAAAGCACCTCAAGCAACTAGTCCGCAACATCATCGATCCCACCCGTGATCTAGGGCACGTCGACGGCCATCGCAAAGACAAGAAAGCAGAACCAGCAAGTGACGACAAGCCGGCCGAAACACAAAAGTCTTCGAGCAGTGGGACGTCTAGAGGAGAGACGACTGTCCCATTAGACCCTGATGCGGCTGTAGCAAGGGGACCTCCTGATGATGAAGGGGGTATGAAGATGGCGAAGGGGGAAGGAGAGGTTTGCGAGGACTGTGCATAGATGTTGAGTATTGACAATAGTTGATTACCAATAAGATTAGCTACGAGAGAGCTCTGGATGCGTATGATGCCTTTACGACGTCGAACAAGAGCCTGTAGATAACAGTATTGTGATACCAGGATAATTCGATATTCGATACATTGTCTATAAGCTATTTAGAGGCGTTTTAAAGGCGCCCAATGGCGCTGAAGACATGTTCTCCCAATTGAACGCCAACTGTTCGTCCAACCGGCTACGCGAGACAACGGATCGCCCATTTGCTCGAATACTGCACGTACAGGTAGAAAAGGCCACCTTTGGCTTCCAGCCTAGCCTAACAAGCCCTCTGCGAATGCTCATTCCCAACGAGTCAGCTCATATGTCAAGCATCTCATCGTTGACGGTGCTCCGAGTCATCTCTTTATCTCCGTCCTTTTCTTGTAATTCTTCTGAAATCTTCCCAATCATCATCTCCTCTACCAGCTTCGCTCCCTGCTTCTCGGCCTTGAGTTCCGCTTTCTTCTCATCAACCTCGCCCTCCACGACGCCAGCCACGCGGTCATCAAGCGCCAACTTGGTTTCTCCTAGAGCATGTATTTGCTCTTCAATGGTATTTTTGGTTACAAGCCTGACTACCTCCACCTCTCGAGTCTGACCGACTCTGTGCGCTCTGTTTTCAGCTTGTATGTCCTGCTGAGGATTAAAGGAGGAGTCGAAGATGACGACTTTGTTCGCACTGTAGAGGTTTGGGAGTCAGCATTACTATTAGCGAATGAGATACAGGCTTCGGAGACACGCTCAGGGGGCGCAGCATATGTCGTCGCTCCCGTGACATATCTAAAACCCAAGACAGTGGTCGCAGTCGGGAAGTAAAGCTCCGAAATATACGTACCATGCGAGATTGATACCTGCTCCACCAGCTCCAGTAGAAAGTAAGAAAACCGTGATATCTTCCTCCTTATAGAACTGGTCGATCATATCTTGTCGCTCTTCAATTTTCGTACTCCCATCAAGGCGGAAATAAGCCATTTCCAGGTTTTCCATCACTGCTTCTAGAATGTCCATGACCATAACAAATTGGGAGAAGACAAGGACACGATCCCCGTTTTGTTTGTATTGTTTAAGTAACGCTGCCAAGTTCTTGACTTTCCCTGAGTCCATCCACTCGTCGTTCTGGAGAAGGAAAGGGGACATCGTCTTCGGATTGTGCTCGCAGAACCGATGCAATTCCATATCAGTCATTACTTCCATGTCTTCGTAGACAATCTCGGCATTAGAGCCCTGGTACTGTTCCTCTCCTAAGCAAGCCTTGGACATCTTCCGGATGGTCTTATCATCGTAGAGCCGGCGGAATAGTAGTGAATGGATCGAGGCCTTGCGTAGCGCCATCATGACGTTACTCGTTTCGTTACCGACTTTCTCACCCGCTGCTCTAGCTGAAATTATCCGCTGTGCTTTGGCTTTCTCCTTGTCATACAGGTATGACTGAGACTCTGACAACTCGCAGTACTCAACCCGTCGAGTCTTTGCTGGAAGGTGCTTCAGAACTTGATGTTTCTTTCGTCGTAGAACGAATGGTGTCATCATAGATTTGGCTCGAGTTATACGCTGGTTTGATAGTAACGCCGCGTGAGAATCATCTGTCGTCTTGGCCTTGTGGCTGAAAATTGCCTCTAGATCCTCGCCGTGTTCTCTGAAGACCGAGGGCAGGATAAACCCGAGAAGCGAGGCGAGCTCCTTCAGATTATTCTGCAGTGGCGTACCTGTTAGAAGTAGGCGGAAGTCTGCCTGAATCCTCATAAGGGCATCGTAGCCGGCCGATTTACTATTCTTCAGAATATGGCCTTCATCGTAGACGCAAACGACCGGATTTAACTTGCGCAGGAATTTGTTGTCATCTTTAGTTTTTGCTAGAGTGTAGGTAGTGACGATGACGTTGAGAGTGTCACGGTTGTCCAGTATCTGTTCCTGTATGCCAGGCCTCTCGTTCTGACTGGCGTAGTATGGCATGACGTGTAAGCTAGGGCAGAAGACAGAAAATTCGCGCAGCCAATTCTCTAAGGTTGAAGCAGGGACTATTACCAGATGAGGGCCTTTGACACCCTTTTCGAAGAGATGTGCGAGGAATGCAATGACTTGGCAGGTTTTTCCTAAGCCCATATCATCGGCAAGGATGCAGGAAAGTTTTCGGTTGAAAAGTAATGAGAGCCAGTTTATGCCGACGACTTGGTAATCCTTGAGCTGCTTGGCCATAATTGAAGGCTGCGGGAAAAACCCATTCTTCCGAATTCTCTTGACCTCTGCTTCTTCATCATCCGAAACGGTACGGCTCGAAGGCGTCCCGATTCCGCTATCCCTTGGAGAAGTATCTCGCTCAAAGCTGACAGTTTCAAGCTCTCCATTAGCGGCCCCAAATACATCCAGACCCCAGCGTTTCATATCCTCTTTCAAGGGTTTGCCCAAAGCATCGCATCTCCTCACGAGCTCGTCAACAGCTTCGTAGCCAGTCCACATCTCCAAACATTTGTCTACTATCTTATCCCCGATTGGCTTCTTAGTCGACTTTCTTTTAGTCGGTTTATTTATACTTGTATCACCTGATATTTGTCGAATTTCATCCAATAATTTAAACGGCTTTTGAGAAAGCATGACAGTAGCGACCTCTTCTGTGACTGTAGCTATGTCTGCGAGATCCTGGACGGAGCAAGTATTGAAGAAGTTCAGAACCTTGTTTTCTAACTCTGTAGTGTCAGGTTCTGACACTCCAAGTGCTGAATCTGACTCGTCAGTGAGAGTTGTCGCAGATGGGACAGGTGATGGCCGTTTCGGAGGTCTTGCCACGGGTTGGGGCGAGGAGTTGTGTTTCCGACCCTGAATTAAACGGCGTTTAGGCTTTGGAGCTGGGACTGGAGGAGAGACTGCCAAAACGGGGGAGGAAGCTTGGGAGGTTTTCTGAGGCATTTGCGGAGCAGTCCACTTCTCGTGAATCTTCTGATTCGGAGCCTTGAGTTGTTGCTTCGCTGAGGGTTTCTTCTGGCCTGCGGTGGTCCGAGAGGATAGTGGGTCCTCGCCGTCGCCGTCAGAAATTGTGAGGTCAATTTGCGTAGGGTCGCCTTCTTGGGCCGCAAGAAACTCCATTGCATCGTCGAAGTTGAACCTCTTCTGTTCGAGAGCGTACTTGCACGCCCTTATACTGTGTTGCGGGAGGATATCGCGAACCCGCCTGACTTTATTTCGAAGTTGGTAATCTTCTATATCGTCAAGTTCCAGATCAGAAGCTGGTAAAGGCCTCGCTGGCGCTGTTTGTCGTATTTGCTTGGGCTGCTTGGCTTGCCTGCTGGCGCCACTGTATGCATTCGCCATCGTATCTGCTGATCTTTTTGGAGCAGCAAATCGCGAAGTAGTATTGCTTTCGTCACGATTTCTGCTGTCGAATATAGATCCCGAGAGCGCTGAAGGTTGAGCTTTGCTGCTAATGGGCTGATAGAAGGAAGTCGAGATGATCTCGCCAAAGCGATTCTTTGTAGGCTCTGAATTTAACGCTCTTTGAGCTGATTGAATGAAAGTGGACGGCTTGATATCCGCCTTACGGCTTGTCTGCGATTCTTCGTCCGAAGAATCGTTGTATAATGGGAGGTCATCGTCTGAAATGTTATGGATAGGAGGCTTTGCTGCTACTGCCATTGGTGCTGTCCTGATTCCAGGCGGAGGTCGGAAGGCGGTGCCGGCGGGAGCCATCATATTGGCAATTCTTCCTCCTGTAAAATATTTACTCGGTGCAGGAGACACTGTATTCGACGCTCGGGCGGGTGAGGATGCGGCAACCTGGACGATCGACTGGCTGCTGTCCTGCCCCGGTACAACTTTGGGTATAATTTGCGTCGGCTGAGTGACATATGCTGGGGACGAGATCGGGTCGAGAGCACTGGACTGTTGGGTTGGTCTCTTTGGCAACGGAATCGTAGCAACGGTCTCGTAATCGTCGAAGATCTCGTCGCCACTATCATCTTGCGAGTCGTATGCATAGTCGTTCGCCAAACCTCCGTGTTCAAGCTTTCGCCTCTTTTTGGGCGTTTCCTGGATTGAGTCCATTATGGTGTGTATGGAAGGGTTCTTGGGAAATCGCTCTGTGTATTGGCACAACGCTTGTTGAGTGGTGACTGTTCTATAGGGCTTGATGTTGTACGAAACATGGCGACATAGGACGACAGATTTCGAGAGAGGCAAGGTCGATACTTGTCGGTAGAAAGTCTTCGCAAGCAAGTGTAAGAGGTGTCGAGCAGCGTGGGTGATGTTCAGCGTTGTCAGTGAGCACAGAATCAAAGTACAATACTGCCTAGCGGACAAGAATCACTTTACGCGGAGGGAGCGCGTAGTACGTGTGCAGGGGAATTACTGCTTGTGTTTAAAGCGTTCCGTACCCGGCTAGCCTGCCCCTAGCCGCCCCTACTTCTCAATGCCCTCCCCTTACGTTTTGGCTACTATCTAGATTCTTTCTTCCTAGTAGTACATACATACTTCTATATCCTACTCTCCTTATAATTTTTACAATATTTTCATCCTTACCAGACTTCAACCAGGCTCCAGTGAATGGATAATATAGAATTAGCATGGAAAACGCCTTGGTGCTTCTGTCGTTGTGAGTGACAACATTTAGGCCGCCAATCTGAAATTGAGTCACCATCACCACCATAGAGACCATTATCATCATCATCATCATTAAAGTCATCGTGCCGGCCACAATCCCATTTCTCACTCCCATCAGAGCTACTTAGAGCGCCGAGTCGATCATCACCTCGGAGGAATTGAGAACGGTCTTCCCTGAATCAACAGCCAGATGGTCATCTCCTGTATCTTACGAACCCGAACCTACATCTTTCGCCGGCATTGGATTCGGGAACAAATTGTCAGGCAAATTCACTGCCTCTAAAGCTTCCTTGCCCTTTGTGTCTCCTGGACTACACACAATGCTTTTCGCTTCTACTTTAGTCTCCACTCCGTCAACAGGCTTTACAGCACTCTAAGCACCTGCATCATATCCTATATTAATCTCCTCTTCGGAGTTGTCCCTGTCATCCTATTTGAAATATAAGTCCTTTGGCAGTATCTTTCTTCCGTCAAACTTCCAAACAACCAATCTATCTTCCTTAACATCATGTTTAACAATAGCATTTCCACCACATCCCTTGACCATATTGATGATTTTGTTAATTAGTATAGCTAATTTTCTCAGCTCTGTCTGGTTGCGTTCTTCCCATCTCTTAATCAGAGCCGCTATATCTTCAACTTCTGTTGTCTGAAACGTACCCTTGCTGGGGTAAGCTCGCACCAGTTTAAGAGTTCGGTATGTCCAGAGCTGCGGTGCGACCTATTGAATCCCAAGGGTACAATATGGGTTAAGAAGCTGAAAGCAGCGCCTGTTAAGTTGAACGAATCCATTAATGTCTGTTTCGCTCCCAAGCGCTTCTGCAATAGACAACAGGAGCTCATTGGCACAGCCTCCCCGAATCAGCCCACTGCATGTATCCCTAGCTCAAGCCGTTAGACCTAAGCCCCAAAGGATTCTGTTGGAAAATATACGTTAAGGATCAATCATTGTCATTGTCATTGTGATTCGGTGAGGATCGGAACGTGTGTACGTTGTACGTTGTAATTTCAGGGGGTATCGCTGCTGTAAGTCAGCTCCGTAGAACTGGTGGCAGTGATTACAACACCAGATTACTATTTCTCCAGGGGTATTCATTGGCCCAAGGCCCTTGGCGAGAGTGGTCAAACTGGGACGGTGTCTGCTCTTGCGGCCAGTAACCTGTTTTATTCGCCAAGCGACCCAATACAAAAGCCTTGCAGCCAAGTCGAACTCCGAAGCTTTCCATCCACGCATCTTTATTTCAACCCAAAAAATAATTCGTCTCTAGTCTGAAACTCTATCTCACTGCGACAGCGTTGCTCGACCATTCACCAATTTCCAATCAACCATGCGCACGCCCGCCTCTCGCCGCAGCTCCGTTACAAAGAAAGGTCCCAGCTGCGGCCCGCCCAAACCGACCACCGACTCCACCCGCCGCGTCGAGTTCACCGATACCAACGTCTCCATCTACGGCTGGCCGTCGCGTGGGGGCGTCATCATCCTCAGTGATGCAACGCACGTCGACTTCACGTTCCTCGGTCTGAACACGACAAACCCACCTCTGAAGCGGCGGTTACGCTCCACCGCCACCGCATCTAGAGGCGACGATAAAGACCATTCTAATTCCAGAACCGCGGGTAGTGCAAATAATAAAGGAGGAGTGCAGCCAGCTGATGGGGGCAAGGAGGGCGACGAGGACGATGAAGACGCCTTCTGCCAGCGGCTGCTCCTTCTAGGCGCCAAATGGTGGGACAACGAGAAGCGATACCAATTCGTCGAACAATTTGCCGCGGGGATCCAGCCATTTGTTGCGGATGTAGAAGAAGGTAGGGTAGCGGAGCCGACGCTGAGGGAGAGGAGATGGACGAAGGTCGGATGGAAACACGCTGCTGCAAATGCCAGCGCAGCTGGTGGCGGATTTTGCATACTCGACTGCGATGATAATTGGATGGGCATCATTGAGGAGGATAATTTGGTGCCTGCCGATGCGGCAAAGGTCAAGCTCGCGAAGACGATGGAGGAACGGTGCGAGATTCTCAAGGGGATGGGAGCGAGGTCTTATGCTGGCTTGCAGCATTATGAAAGCGAAAGTACTTTTCTGAGAGCGTGGGAATGGAAATGGGAGGGTGAAGCTGGGCACTTGAAGAAGGTAGATTCATGAGAATTTGATGACAGTTCACAACGTAATGCAATTTGCCCTTTTGTGACAACTTGAGGTCGAAAAGGTAAATCCGACCTTCTTTTGCTGTCAAAGGGACGGTCTTTTGGACGCCAACAGATATGTCCAATGGCCTACTAGCGTGACCGAGAGTCGCAGTGTAAGCCCAATTGAAGCAGAAAAAAACATATCTCCAGCCACCTTTACGATATTCGCTCCCTTGTGAGCTCGCTCCTAAGGTGACGATCCCCTTTGGCCCATCTATGACGTGGCCAATACTAGACATGTACACCTACCCAAACGAGGTAGCTGGTACCCAGCAACCGACTTTCGTTCGTCATACCGATCTCGCATTAGGTCCTTTGCCTGTCTTCTGGACGTTTACCTTAGGTTCCCCCTATATAGCCTTCGGAGATCTGTGGATTGAGATCTGTTCTGAAATTCTGCTGGACGAATATTTTCAAAGAGAAAAGGGAACTATTGCTCTCTGCTTGCATGGAAAGCGGCGTTATATCCTTCGATGTGCTGAGTTGATGCCCCCCAAGGGGCAAACCACACATAGGCCGTGTGAAACAATGTCCAAGCCTGTCGAATCATTCTCTCAAGATCTGCCACAATGGTGTTCTTATTGCTATGGTCTCTTCTTCAGAGAAGAGAAATAGTCCCTCGATGCTGTTGAACGACTTGATACTGACTGAACAACCGTGTCTACTGGTGACTGGGGAATATTGCTCTCCCCTGCCAAGCCCCGCCAAAGCCGGCCGGAGCGCGTCTATTGCGCGCTAATTTTCAGGGGTATTGAGGCTTTATTCCTGAGGTCTTTGGCTGAATGATTTGGTAAAGTAAGTACATATATCATTGACAAAAAGACACGATACGCTACCCTATATCTGCCAGGGCTAAGAACATTGATTACGCAAATACAAACCCTCTCATCATCATCGAGCTGCAGACAGGGAATAAGTGGATTTTGGCCCGACCACACGCAGGTCCTTGCCAACGCTTCAAACAATGTTGTCACTTCTGACCTTCGCACCATCAAACTACCTTCTATTGGCTGCTTGGTTGTGAAGTCGTGTACCGTGTGCTCTACACCCTCACATGGGAGAGCCTGAGCAATGGCAGGAGGAAGATCTTGATTAATGACGCGGCCGGACAGGTGGGGAAATTTCTGCTTCAGAGCAAGGAACTATTGACCAGTACCGCCACCAACGTCAACGAATAGGGGGGTTTCGGGCTTCAGGCCATAGCAAAGCTCCTTCTCGAAAGGATAGACGTCGAGAAATGTGTTCTGTCCCTCGTGAGTAGCGGCCATCCACAAGTTGAAATTATCAAAGCGAGATGGCACGCTCAGGGCCCATTGGAAGGCCATTTGTTCTGTGTTGTGGCCTTCTTGGAAGGCACAGTGAGCGGGATTAGTCGGGTTTTGGTACTTAGTTTCAGCAAGAAACTTGGGCAGGGCCTGTCAGCATGGCATAATCATGTCGTGGCTGGTCAAGTTAACGTCAGTATGCCTGGTCAAGTTGCGATACGAATTGTGCCATACTTGTGGTAGATACCCGCCCTCAACCCAGGCACGCTCAGGGTTTTAGTGGTCTCGGTGCCAAGCCATTGATTCTCGCCGACCTCCTCTATCATGCCCACGCTGGCCAAGTAGCGCAAGAGACGGCCTTTGATAATCAGTCAGCTCCCAGGCACCTAGCGTTGTCGGTAACGCGGCAGACTGATGACATACCGAGAAGAACTTCGTCAGCTGTAGTGGTCTCCGCAAGCTGCTTTGTGTCGAGAACACGGTTATCTTCCTTGCTCAAGATCTCAAACAGCTTAAGATCGCTGGCGATCCTAGCCATGGTGGTTTGGAGAGACTGGACGATGTCATGATGGTTAGCCCGGAGGTACAGATGGTGGTTGGGGGGATCTCATACAGCGTGGGTAATACGCTGGATAGTTTCCCCCGGCGTTTCCAAGGCAAACGTTGCATTCCTTGCAGCTTCGAACAAGCTCTTGCGGGCTGCTTCATCTTGCATGTTGGACGCTTTGATGGTGCTTAGCTGCTTCACCAGGGCGGAAACGTCTACGTTCGCGGCTGTAGAGCCCATATTGAAGCTTGATAGCTGGCTAGCTTTGAGGATAGACTAGGGGCAGGTGGCTGTTAATTTCTAGATGTGAATGATGGGTAGTAAGGGATATTCACTTACGAGGCGATGGGAAGGGGAGGCGAGGGACGTAAAGGATGCAAGGAATTTTCCAGAGCCTGATGCCTGGACCATGGACCAGCAGACCCTGCCGCTTCACAGCCATCCTAGCAAGCTTCCATGCAACCAGTGCAGACGTCCACAGTGAGTGGGATCCAGCTGCGTGTTCTGTGGCGACACAAGATTATCCTACCACCCAATTTAAGTACGCCTTCGATAGCCCCACCTCTTAATCAGCCCGATCATCCTCCAACAGCTCTCTTAGCCTAATGCCATGCTAGAGGCTCGAGTGGACTGCAGCACAGATCTACAAGATGATAGGCACGACGTAAGCCTTAGTGATGCACAGACACCTGCTATCCGTCTAGAGGATTGAAGCCGAGGGATGGTGCAACCTTTGGCGTTGCTCGTCCTACATGACCAATTTGGTCATGTCGCGGCCAGTGTGCTGAGCTAATGGAGCTCCCTACCCTGGGTATCCGGTCAGCTCGCACGCGGCTCCCATTCACAAGGAACTACGTGAGCTGGACGATGTTTTATACTTGCTAATTGAGCCGAGGCTCGTGGTAGAGCTCCTAGATACGCAGCCAGCAACGAGACGCAATGACTACTGAGAGTGAGACTCTGAAGAGCAGGCCACTCTGCCGTGTAACCATAGTTGGGGCTGGTCTGGGCGGTCTGGCTGCGGCTATTGGTATCCGGAAAGCTGGCCATGACGTGACTGTACTAGAAAGGTTGCCAGAACTTCGAGAAGTGAGTCCCCCTTTGGCGCCTTGCCGTAGTATCTGAGTGCTTATGAAGCCCAATGTCTCAGATTGGAGCTGGCATACAAGTACCGCCAAATTCTTCAAAGATCCTCGAGCAATAGGGCCTTTTGGAAGCCGTCGTCTCGCGCGCAGTGGAACCTCGTGAGATCGTTATTCACTCGTACAGAGACGGCAATATATTACTGAAAGAGACCCTCGACCCGGCAATGTAGCAAGCCTATGGGGCACCCCACCTCGTTATACATAGAGCCGAATTACTCAAAATACTGGTCGGGAAAGCAAGAGAAGTCGGGGTCACAATAGTATTAGGATCGGTCATTGAGAGCATTGACTTTGCCAAAGCATCAATTCTGTTCGAAGATAAGAAGACGCTGGAGGCTGATCTAATCATTGGCGCCGACGGAGAAAGGTCCTTCTGCCGAGATGCTCTATTAGGATACCCTGATCCTCCCCAACACAGTGGCGATATTGTCTTCAGGACTGTCATACCAGTAGAGAAGGTGCGAGAGGACGCAGAATTGATCGACTTATTGGACCCACCAGCAGTCCATTGTTGGCTCGGGCCAGATGCCCATGCTCTTGCGTATACGTTAAAGGCGGAAGGTCTGCTCAATGTTGTTCTCATTCGTCCCGACTATCCTGGCGCTGAAGCGACCTTTGGCCCTCAACAGGCAGATATGGATCACATTAGAGGCTCCATCAAGCAGTGGGACCGTAGATTCAAGAAGCTGCTGGGTCACGCTCAACAGGCCAGTAAATGGATACTGGTTAAGTGCACAGACCCGCCTTCCTGGATTCACCCAGCTGGCAAGTTCACATTGCTCGGAGACTCTGCGCATGCAATGCTTCCACACCTGGCGCAGGGCGCCGCACAGGCAATCGAGGACGCGGCAATCCTATCTAGGCTACTGTTGCGTCTGGAGCATCGATCACAAATACCAGACATCTTATCCATCTGCGAGCGGCTCCGGAGACCTCGCGCAATGCAATTAAAAAGACAAAGCCTAGCTACAAGAAACATCAATGGAATGGCCGACGGTGCAAAACAACGAGAACGCGATCGCCAGCTTTTAGAGCACCAACCTTTCGATGGCCACCCAAATCCTCTTGCCGATCCTGTTTTCTCAGAGTGGCTGTTCGGATACACTGCGACTGAAGAGGTTGAAAAGGCCTGGACAACGTACAAGAAAAGCGAATGGCCTCTGACCAGCGGCATGTGGGATGCAATGCTTCATACGTAGCTCGAATATCAATTCAAACCCCTATCAAATTCCTCTACTGTTCCACTGTCCCACGTCCATCCGTCTACCCCCTAAGAACGTCGGCAACCTGGCCATCAAGCAATGCTGGCAACCACATGTTGGAGCATATCCTCACCCCACATCTCGCCTAAGAATCCTACTAAAATGCTGTCACCAACGAACCACGTTCCATTGGCAAACCACCTCCAACACTCACTTGGCTGCCTCAAATCGACCTGCCTGATCATCATGCCTAAAGAGACCGCCACACCAAAGCAAGCACCGATGAAGTATGCTGGCCCAGCATGAATGAGCCAACCAGTGCACGCAAGCAACCCTATCTGTAAGGTCGCAAGCATCGATAATACCGATTTCGCCCTGCCTTTCAAACGAACAGCCATAGATCTCACGCCCTGTCTCTCGTCGTCTTGGATGTCTTGATGCGCATAGATCATTTCATAGAAATTGGTCCAAACCTCACAAGAGAGATGAAAGCAACAAAGCGCATAAGCTTCTGAGGTCGCACTGTTCACGACCATCTTAACAGGGTCAACACCCATAGCTGCACATCCCACGAACGCGCCCCAAGCAACGGTGAAACCAAGCACGACAGGTGTAAAATCAGTCACGCGTTTGGAGTACGGGTAGAGGCCCACAAGGCCGAGCAAAGGGATGGCATATCTTATGCATCGTTGCGACAGCTGGGCCACAATAGCGAGCCATATGATCGCTTGAGCAGCGACGAATATGTAACCGTTACGTAGAGAGATGGCCTTTCTTACCAACGGCCGGTGCCGCGTTCGGGCTATTCTTCCGCAGACCGAATCTCTGATGTCGGGCATTCGGCCTTGAAATAGCTGGAGGAGGTGTGCAGATATCTGCATTAGTGCTTACATTTCTCACTTCCATGCCATGCCCTTCCGGAGGTTTCACTCTTTCCGCCTGTCAGCCGCACAAGCCTTGGATTTAGAGCACCACAGCTAACCCCACTTGCACTGAGACACATGCATGATAGCCACCTCGCCACGCGCGTGCTTTGAAGCAGCATGCTTAGCCGGGTTGTGGGATTCCAGATCCCGGACAAAGCATGTTTGCTCTTCCTATCGGTAATAGACTAGACACTTGATAGACAGAAGCATGACAAAAGCAATCTATTGGGTACTTGTCGTGCTGAGGTATGTTTCAATAATATTCTACTTACATGGATATTTTTGCTACCAATGCTGCAATTCCAATGTCTACCTGGCCCACTATGTCGCTGCCTGCTCAATGCACGTTGTCAGCAGCAGTCGGCATCCTCAGCCACATCTGTATCTTTATCAGAGGAGAATATCATCTCCGAGCCCCTTTCCTTTTCCGACTGTATGTCTTTCTAGCAGTCTCTTTGTTTCTCAGCCAGAATGTGGTTTTGTCGTACAATGTCAAAGAGGCAGCTTATATCAGCGCCCTCCTCATTAGCAGTTATGCAGCAGCGCTCTTCTCGAGCATGACCATCTATCGCGTGTTCTTTCACCGTCTTCGCAGCTTTCCCGGCCCTCCGTTAGCAAAAGTGTCGAAAATCTGGCACATGTCGAAGGTGCTGGACGCGAAACAGTACCTCTTTCTCGATGCGTTGCGAGAGCAGTATGGAGACTATGTTCGAACAGGTACCACTACCTGTCTGTAGTCGCCGACCGAGTACTAAGCATCCACTTATCCAGGGCCTAACGAGCTCACAATTTTCGACCCAAGAGCTGTGACTGCCATCCACGGGCCCGAAAGCACCTGTAGAAAAGCCGATTGGTACGACAACCTAAAGCCCCTTACTGCCGTCAATACAGCAAGGGTGAGATCAGTGCATGACAAGCGGCGCAAGATATGGGACATGGGGTTTTCTCAGAAAGCGCTTGATGCATATGAACCTCGCGTGCTTCACTACGCTGAGCAACTTGCTACAGCTCTTACAGCTTCGGAGGGAAAGCCAGTGAATGTCTCCGCTTGGTTCTCGTACCTTGCCTTCGACATCATGAGCGACCTTTCGTTTGGCAAACCGTTTAACATGGTCAGAGATGGGAAATCGCACTACGTACGAGACCTACTTGTGAAAGGCATCATGGTACTTGGGCCGCTCACACCTGTGCCATGGCTCTTCCACCTTGCCGGCAGTCTGCCAAGAATGACAAAGGATTGGCTTGCGTACCGTGCATGGGTGCTGGTACAGTTGAAAGAACGGATGCAGATGGAAGCCGAGAAGTCAAACGTCATGTCATGGCTAATCAAGGCCAGTGAGGATGATGACAAATGGGACATGTCATGGCTCGAAGGTGACGCTGTGTCAATGGTTGTGGCGGGCAGCGAGCCCGAAGCATCGACTCTTGTCTTCCTCTTCTACTATCTTGCCAAGCTTCCAGAGAAACAGGCGAAACTGCGTGCTGAGCTCGAATCAGCTTCTTTTCCTACAGAGGCTCGAACTCTTCAGTCTCTACCTACTCTCAATGGATGCATACACGAAGCACTTCGTCTGCATCCACCTCTGCCGTCCGGCTGTCTCAGAATTACGCCGTCTGAGGGTCTGAACATCGATGGAAGATTCATCCCAGGGGATTGCACGGTACTAACACCTGCGTACAGTCTTGGAAGGCTGGAGAGCTGTTTTGAAAACGCTAAAGGATTTGTGCCCGAGCGATGGAGCGAGCGGCCTGAGATGCTTAAAGACAAGACTGCGTGGATACCATTCAATATAGGTATGCTTAACTTTGCGCCAAAGTTGTTGCGAATTGCAGGATAGACATGCTGATGTTGAACAGGGCGCTATGCTTGTGTTGGTCGGAACCTTGGGCTCATGGAATTGAGAATTGTCACCGCAACGCTGCTACGAGAATTCGATGTCAGCTTTGCGCCTGGCGATGATGGAACGGTGTTGCTGGAGGATACTAGGGATGCATTTGCATCAGCGCCTGGAAAGCTTGAATTGGTCTTCCAGGCGAGACAGTGTTTTCCAGGCTAGCGATGCAGAAAAGTGAATCATTTGTATCTACCTACATTTCCTGTGATTAGCTATCTTCCGAACAAGATCAAGATATGCTAGACATGTGCCTAACCTGTGGACCATGGCGGGACAGGCTTGCAGGGCAAAAGCAACGTTTTCGCAGGCGCGCTAAAAGCTTACCGCATATCCAATACCAATTCATAGCTTTTGGGCACAATCATTCTTGGAATTAATTTACGCGTGATGGTGTGCGAGTATGACATCCGTAATACGAACCAACCATTCCCATCAAGCCTCGCTTATGCAAGGCGCAAGCCCATGGCGTTCCGACGAAGGTACCAGAGGAGCGTGTGAGGCTCTATTCCTGTCTCTGGATAAGCTATCAATGGTTCAACGTCTATCTATTTGTGTTTAAAGTGGAGACGTACTAGGCCTGCGTACGTCTGGCGGAGCTGCGAAACCAGAAAAGAAGCAGGTACGATTCTCAATCCCAGTGAAACGTGGCGTCTAGACCCGGATAGTGGTTTTTCAACGCATCAATCCAATCTCCAATAGCAAATGTCCCTCGTAAAGCCCGAGCATTCTTGTTCCTCGAGCGGACGTCAGGCACAGTAGCAAGTGCAGTGGGTTGTAACACGGTCCACTTCTCTGATCGTTCTGCTCCACACAAATTGCTCGGATAACCCTTGACGAACAGCATCAGAAGCATTCACAAAGCGTAGTTCGAATCGTTACCAGCATTACGTAGCTTCGTCCAGGGACAGCTCACTGTTTCCAACAATATCTTGAGAGCGTAAAAACACTTACCTTGAAAGTGCTGAGCAAGCTTGGGAGTATCTAAAATACCGATAGCAGGTGTGATTGTGTCGATATCGAGTCCCATTCTGGTGAGAAGAGTAAGTTCGCTTGTAATTCCATATCTTACTAGGACTGTATTCCGAAGTGCCTTACTCACCGATAAAGGATCCTCAATTTGGAGAAGCGCTGTAAGAAGATCTGTCATATTAGACTGTAGGATATATCCAGTCTCGCCAAGAATAAAAACTTTAGCGACATTAACGGTTCGGCTCCCACCTCCAGTGCAGACATGTCTCGCCGAGATAAGGTCATCATAGGTCTACAAAGATTGACGGATATCGAGTAAATCGCGTGTGTCCAACATAGATATGCCTATCTCGTAGAACTTCACCGGACATCTCGGACACCAGATTGGTTCGACATCGATTGAGACCAACACAACATCGCGATCATCAGAATGGCGTGGGGTTTGGATGACTCATCGACTCAATGATTGGGAAGCGATACTGAGTCGAGGATGATGGGCTCGAGAAAGCTCCAGAGCAGATACATGCTCTCTTCGCCCTCGAACCTGTATCTGAAAGCAGGCTTTGCACGAAGCAACTGTTCCGCGCCTGTGACTTTTGCTCTGTTCACGCATCTATGTCCCCGAGGCGCCATTCCAAACGGCATCTTAGTATTGACTGAGCTCTAGCACAGTAAATGTACGGAGACAGCAAAAGAAAAAGACAATGAGGGGGGCGTGGTAAATCGTAATCGGTGAAGGGCAAGCCTTTGCAAAAATATTGGAAGGCCTCATGTCGACGCATGTGAAACCATTTATCTGTTTATCAATACTGAAAGTATGTGACGTCCGAGAATACAATCGCGCGCGTTCGGCATAATAAATCAGGACCCCCTCACATACAGCGTCATTCTCAGAGCGAAAATGCAGTCAATTCAATCGAATCCACTCCGTATAGCGTAAAATATACCAGTGAATTCCAAAACTGTCGAAATAGGAGTTTTGAGACTCATAAAAGCCTTCAAAACCGATGGAAGTGCAGCAGAGGTCGAGGCTAGCCTGACCTGCAGACGAACTACGCGCCAAGACGCGCTTGGAGTCATCTGCAGGTAAAGCTCCCAAAGCTACCTTACCTTACGGCTTCCCGAAAGTCGAAAACCCAGCAATTCAACCATGACATCAAGACGCATAATATCGACCGAGAAGAACTATCTAGAGAAAGATGACCGCAACGACGCTACCCCTAGCGCTTCGGAGAAATCCAACATTGCACCCGCGGTACCTGCGTAAGTAGAGCATTCCCACTGCAGCGGCCTGACAGATGTTCCTGACTGCTTGTGCATGTTTTAGGGCTGTCATATACAAACTGCTAGGTTTCACGCTTGCCATGGTTGTCGGTCCGATTGGGACATATTTCTTGACGCTGAATACAATATTTCGCGGTGTGTGCTCGCTGTGCTTCGTTTTGGAGGGAGGGTGAGGCTGATCGAGGTGGACAGGCAATTCTACGTGGGCGGGAGCTACGGCGGCGATTATGGCTAATGTGGTGCTGATAGCATATGTGATCGTTGCTATGAAAGAGGATGAGAGTGATAAGCTAGCTGCTGAGGAAAAGGCGAGGAAAGGTCTATGAAACGAGCTACGATCGAATGATTCCACCCTTTCATCGTTATCAGCATGGCGTACAGGTGTCTGGGGGAACACGAGGCCTACTTTATCAGCAGTATGACTACGATGGATATGGCCAGTTACGGATTAAAGCTTTGACAGAGCAGGGAGGGCCTTCAATCAACCGAAAGAATATTGTGAATATAATATGCCCATGCTATCGAGGCTTGCATATGAATCTGATTCGCCACACACATGCTAAGATCTCTCATTGAAGGCCGATACCATGCAATCTGTGCCCCATGTCATAAAGCTCTATCAACCTTCCACTATGCTCCAATATGACACCAACCAATCGTTCCTGTTGCATCCAATTCATGACGCCCTCAAATACCTTTCGTGATCAAGTACAACGTGCAGTTCATTAAGTATTATGTTCGTATGTGCGACTTTTGACCTCAAAGATCGTTCAACCGACTCCATTGCATATGCAGCCGTTCATATCCCGGATTCAGTCCTTTCTGCTGAATCTTCTCTTCAGCCAGCTCTTCCTCTTGTCACTGTCAACGGCAGGCGGGGCCCTGCTGGCGACCGACGGGGCTCCTAACTTGATGGGAACCCTGGGTCTGGTCTCTTTATGAGGCGGGGGTGGAGGTGCGGCACCATTGCCCTGGTATGGGTTGCCAACTCCAGCTACCGCTTGCCCTTTGCCATAGCCAGGTTGGCCGTAGCCCGGAGTGCCTTTTCCATGCTCTTCCAAGATTGGACCCTGGAATTGAGGGGCGCCACCAAATCCATTGAACCCGTAGACTTCACCGAGATCGGGCTTCTGGGGTGGTTGAACCCGGTCAATGGAGCTATTTTCACTGCTGGGGTCAGTCGAATTGCCCCACTGATGAGTTCCATCACTGCCATAGGATGCTGTTCCTACGGTGTCATAGGATTGCTGGTGAGCATGTGAAGGATAAACGCCCTGGGGGTTGGATGAGCCATTGGGCTGGACGTTGGACTGGACGTTAGACTGGCCAGACAACATCGGCTCTGATTGGTTTCGCGGTATCCCGCGCCGGCCGCTACCGTACGGGTCGTGAGAAGTCCCAGAATTCTCAGCGTAGCTTTCGGGTCTTTTGTAGCTCATGCGATTGCCATAGTAGCCGTTGTACTCAGCAGCGGGTCTCTGTTGAGCTTGGTAACCTGCATGTAAGATGAAATCAGCTATCTTAGCTCCGTCAAGACAGGATAGGCAATGCGGGAGATCGTCCTCCAGGACCGATCGCACTAAAACTTGTGAACACGGCAACGCGCGGCCTGTGACTAAGGCCGAACGACGCATGTCTTCATAGGGCGGGTTGAAACACGTGCATGGGTTGAGGGAACGCCCGGAAGAGGCCCACAAAGCTCGTATCCTTACCTGGAAAATAGCCACTCCGCCGATTGTTCTGAGGACTCATGGGCCCTGGTGTTTCTGTAGCAAAGGTTTTGTTTAGCAGGTGTCCTAACTTCATTGGGTTGTCATCGAATCGTATATCGTACCGTTTCTGTAGGAGGTTGCCCTCCGATTGTATGAACCATCTATAGCCGCCTCGAATGACCTAATCGTGTCCAAAGGGCGCTCCATGCGTGGCCGGGTAGGGTTTGATCGATCTGGATCAGCTGTCTAGGTGTTAGCATCTGGCTTTGCGCTTGCTGAGAGAAACCTCTCACTGATGATGTTGCCGTCTGCATCGCGGTGTTCAAGGTTGCGGATCGACGAAATCGTCGTGAGCTCGTTAGCATTACGAGCAGCTACCAGATATCAGTAAAGTCCTCGTAGGAGACGTCTGCGTTGTGAGCGCACCAGGCTGAGCTTCGTCCATGGCCACAGTAGGATCGGCCTTCGTCCTCATATGATAGATTTCCTTGTCCTTAGCTGTTTCCGTCATGTCGACTTTGGGTACCGAACCACTGCTGCTCACTCGACTCCTGCTTGAGAAGCTTAACACCGAGTTCCGGCGGGCTCTAGCCATCTTGAAGAGACGTATGTAGTCGGAAGGTGATTGTGGGCGGTTCCTGAGTAGCGGAGCTGTTGTAGGATCCTAAGCGGCGCTTTGCGGCCCTAGGTGTGTAGTTGTCTTCTTGTGGCGGCAGGATAAGGGAAGAGTATAGAGCCCGAGATTTCGAAACAGCCGTCACTCCGAGTATTTGTTGGGACACGGTCATGCGTAGCAAGGCTTTAAGCGAGTGTGGTGTCTATTGATTGAACAGACTATGTCCTTTGTGTGATTGACAAAGGGTGATTATATGTAGTGAATGCTTGTACAATAAAATATGGGAAGAAAGCGAGCGTCGTGGTGTATGGAGATGGAGCCTTCTCCGCGATAAGACAGCTCCAACTTTTCAGAAGTGGCAGGGCAGCGCTAGTCCCATTCGGGGGTCTTACGTGTTGATCTAAGGTAGACCCTCAACGTTGCCAGCGTCTGGTTCGTTCCACTCGAGCTACGGTAATACGATACGACTATTGTATTTCCAACCAATACTTGAAATCAGGTAATTCAAAGAAAGGTGCTTGTGCTACGTATTCCCAATGACGGCCAATGGCGTCTATTGTGTATTTGGACGATTGTGAGCTTACCAGAGATGCTCAAGGAAAGCGGCCAGCCAATCAACGGTACTCAGTACGTCAAGCCTGCAGGCTACCACGGCCAGCGCGGGTCTGAAAGCGTGTAGACGATCGAGGTTCCTGATCAGGAGTCTTGAGTGATTAGCTTTTGTTTGGTGCTAGCTAGGCACAACAGGTAGCTGCAACATGAGAACTTCCACCCGGATCCACCTTATGCTCCGGATTAACCGCCTGCACAGTTGCACCTGCAACAACATTCACGTTGCCTTATTGATACTTTCATAACTCAGAGAACCGCTATATTGATGATGGGTACAACATGACTCTAACCGAGGCGCCGAATGACTTGGGAGGAAGGTTGCGTCGGAACTGTGCCCTCACGACACCAGAGTTGCCTATCATCATGGCTTAGCACGAGTCTTTCTAGAGAACACAGATTAAGGCTTGTGACTGCATACCGTGTGGACGTGTGATTTTCCCCCAAATGACCCTTATCTTCGTTCCTCGGACTTCTTTGTGCGCTCGGTAGACGAATGCAACCTTTTTGCCTAAGTAGAACCTATCGTACAACCCGTAATTAGATGAGAGTTCATAAATCTGGCCAGAGGAAGTGCTCACGTAGCAGCCTTTGGGTCGTCCACGCCCTCAATCTTTATCAAGCTAAGCATTCATCAGCTAACATCCAGTTCCGACCTTTGCTACGCATCATACCTTGTGTCCGGATTTGTATTGCGCTTCCCTCGTTGATAGCTAAGATGTCGGCCTCTATAGTATATGCGTTAATCATGTCGCTCCGAACTTCTTGCTGCTTCCCTCCGTGTGCCCAAAGCATTGGTGAAATCCTGCGTAGGCGAGGCGAAGGTTCATAGGAGTCCTGAGACTTACTTGACGTATACTGTTAAGAACATCAGTATGAAGCACATGTGAAAAAGGAAGTATCGATCTGCGAGGCCAGAGTAGATCCCAGCAGACAAAAGCTTGGCTGCTGAAGGAGAAGCCCAATACTTACATCGGTGTCCCGCTTCAGAAGGCATGACGACAGCCTGATCCCAGCTACTTTTGTACGGGCAAGGTCAGGAGTGCAATGTGGGGTTGGTTGTCGAGTTGGTAATCTCTAGGAACTTCGTCAACGCTGCAAGTAAATTCCAGTGCGGTGCGGATTGAAGCGAGGACTAGTCTTAGATGGGACTAGTGCCTCCTCACTCAAAACCGTCGACCAGAAGCCGCTCTACAGCCTGCAGTCTCAATTTCATACTTGCAATCGTCGTTCTGTAAGACCTTGTGTTGAGCTCGAAGACGCGGTCTTGTTTCGTCTTGTTGGGTTTGAGAGCCATAGGTTTTCTATCTACTATGTTTTGGCGGCTTTTGGACATTATCATAGACAGGAATCGCAGGTCACAGCCCACGGCTGCATCAGTCCGGGAATACTATAGTATACATGCAGTCAGCCAGCAATTGAGTGCATAACGCTTAGGAGCCTGTTCCTTTCCGTGTCTATCCGGGTTGTGGCAGGGTTGGTAATGGCCAAAGACGTAGAATATATGATAGCTTCACGAACAGCGTCATTATCACCATTCAGGTCAGCACCAGTTCCCGACTTCCCACACATAGCGCTGTGCTTCCTACAATTCACTTGCCGAGTCAAGAACTTATCATATCATTTGGTAATCGCAAGCCGAGCTTTAAGGAAGGTTTCTCCGTGATTACTAAGGAACCTTTATTATCCGCCTTGTGCGCAAAAGCAAACCTGGAGCTCTGCTTCAATTCGCCTCTCTTTCTGTTTACCTACTCCAGCACTGCTCCTTCCGTATCCTAGCTTTTCATTACACTCGCACCTACCAGCAAGATGGCTGATACCCTGATACAACCCGACGAGCCTGACAACATTGGGTGCGTACGCTCCACATTCTTCAAAAGACGTCATAAGCTGCATAGCTTTTTGCCTTTCGATAGAGTGAATTTAATTGAATAGCATAAGCAAAGTCTTGTACTTCCATTGGGCAGCGTAACTCATTGCACCGGTTCTTCGAGTGCGCAGCAATCATGCCACTAAAGTGGATTGAGAATTATCCTCAGACGGACTGCTCTTACGGCCCTCGAATCATGCTGACCCTGATGTGTCGTGGTACCAGCTCTGTTGAACTGAAGGATAACACCGTCATTGTGGTACTGGGAGCTTCTGGGGATCTCGCAAAGAAGAAGACTGTACGTTGAGCTTGCCTTCTTCGAGTCCTGAAGCGCACGCGCTGACCCTCTACCATAGTTCCCCGCACTGTTCGGCTTAGTATGTACTACTTCGCCTGCCCTGTCTCCAGGAGCCAAGTCTAACTGCTTGCAAGTACCGCAACCGATTCCTTCCTAAAGACATTAAAATAGTCGGCTATGCTCGGACAAAAATGGACCATGAGGAATACCTCAAGCGGGTCAAGTCGCATATCAAAGTACCGACCAAAGAGATGGAAGAACAATTGGAGGGATTCTGCAAAATATGTACATACATTTCTGGACAATACGACCAAGACGAGCCATTCAAGGTTCTAAACCAGCACCTGGAGGAGATCGAGAGCGGTCGACAAGAGCAGAACCGAGTCTTCTACATGGCCCTTCCGCCCAGCGTCTTCATCACGGTCTCTCAACACCTGAAGAGGAATTGCTACCCTAAGAAGGGGATTTCGCGAATTGTGGTGGAGAAGCCTTTTGGCAAGGACCTGGGCAGCTCTCGAGAGCTTCAGAAAGCCTTGGAGCCGGATTGGAAGGAAGAAGAAATCTTCCGTATCGATCATTACCTCGGAAAAGAGATGGTGAAGAACATTCTAATACTACGTTTCGGCAACGAATTCTTTGGAGCGACTTGGAATCGCAACCATATTGATAACGTCCAAATCTCCTTCAAAGAACCATTCGGTACCGAAGGCAGAGGAGGCTACTTCGATGAATTTGGCATCGTGCGCGATGTCATGCAAAACCATTTGCTTCAAGTGTTGACCCTGCTCGCAATGGAGCGACCGATCTCATTCTCATCAGAAGATATTCGCGACGAGAAAGTCCGAGTTCTTCGCGGAATACCCAACATTGAGCCGAAGAACGTCATAATTGGGCAATATGGAAAGTCATTAGACGGTAATAAGCCTGCATATAAGGAGGACGACACAGTGCCCAAGGAGTCAAGGTGTCCAACTTTCTGCGCCATGGTTGCGTACATCAAGAACGAAAGATGGGACGGCGTTCCCTTCATACTGAAGGCTGGCAAAGGTAGGTCATATTGTGACTGTTTCAGAAAGAACCAGAGACTGACGTACCGCAGCCCTCAACGAGCAAAAGACGGAAATTCGTATTCAGTTCAAGGATGTCACGTCGGGCATATTCAAGGACATTCCCCGCAACGAGCTCGTCATCCGCGTGCAGCCCAACGAGTCTGTGTACATTAAGATGAACTCCAAGCTGCCCGGCCTGAGCATGCAGACCGTGTCCACCGAGCTTGACCTAACTTACAGACGCCGCTTTTCTGACCTCAAGATCCCCGAGGCTTACGAATCGTTGATCCTCGACGCACTTAAGGGCGATCATTCCAATTTCGTCCGTGATGATGAGCTCGATGCCAGTTGGAGGATCTTCACACCCCTATTGCACTATCTCGATCATAATACCGAGATCACCCCAATGGAGTATCCATACGGTATGCCCCCAGTACTAGATATGCACGTTCATGCGACTCGTGACTCTATGCTAAACTGTTTCCAGGATCTCGAGGCCCGGCCGTACTGGATGATTTCACATCCTCGTACGGATACAAATTCAGCGATCCGGCGGGCTACCAATGGGGCGGTGCAGCAAATGAGAATAATAAGCTTTGAGTGCTACAGTACGATAGATGGACGAAACTTTCCGTATCGATTACAGCGTGCAGTCTTCATGCGGTAGACATCTCTAGCTCAGGAACAATAGTTTAGACAGCGATCGAGCGATTGAACGAATACATGGCATGTTAAGAAGTAGACATTACCTACCCACCTTGTACTGATTTTAAACCATGCATGATCTGTAAGCCAAACGGTAGATAAGGAATTCCATATCTGGAACCGGTACTACGACTAGGTACGAGCAAGCGGACGTCCCTTCATAGCCATAACGTACGAATTTCGGAAGGAGTACAGGCCACAATTTCTAGATTTAGCAACGCCTAAAAGCAGAAACAATGACCTGGGCTCGAACTGCTCTAATGGACAATGACTGAAGCGAACATGTGTAGAAAGTTTGTAGATCTATTACTCTACGTATATTTTCCATTCAGCGGAAAATGAAGACCTCTCATACATGGTCAAGGAAACGCTGATACACTACTTTGCGTAGATCTTTCGTTCAGCGAAAGTCAAGAACCTCTTGTACGTTGCCACTGCTGGTCGTGTTTACGTTGATTGAGGTTTGATCCAGTCTCGAAACGACCCTATGCGGAAAGCCGAAGAGGATCGAAAGCGCCGAGTACATGCAGAACAGTAGCAGGGGATTTGTATAAGGATTGAAGGAATATATCATAAAGCGCAGAGTTCGTATAGGAATTGAACGAGTACATCATAGCGAATTACGCGTAGCCAGCTCGACACGTGCCAGCTCAGTCAGCAAAGAATCTCTTCAACTCTCACCTCCACAAGGTCCGGCCCTTTGCCTACTGACATAGGCAGCTTCTCCGAGGCATCAAAGAAGTCGACACAAAAGCTTTTACAGTCAAGCTTTGCCATCAAGCTCCTGAAGGCGTTCTCCACCTCCTCATTCATATCTACTCTTTGCTTCATCGAGTCCCAAGCCGTAAGCCCAGCATTAGTCTCTGCATCTGGATTCATATCTTCCAGATCAGCGGCCTGGAAAATCTCTAGTGTACGGATATCAGCATGGCGAGCCAGGTAATGTAGAGCCGTTTCTCCTTCGTAATTCTTCAACGAGAGGTCGGCGCCGAGCTCTAGCAGTAATGAAGTACAATCATAATTGTTATTCCGGATGCTGTAGTTCAATGCAGTGGCCCCACCCCCGTCTTGGCAGTTGATATCGGCTCCTCGGGAGAGTAGATAGCGGGCGGTCCGGACGTTGTTCATGAAAGTGGCGGAAGTAAGCACTGAGCAGCCGCCGCAGTCTTTCTCGTTGATGTCGGCGCCAGCATCGAGTAGAGGAGAAATGTAGGCCGGATCGTTCTGAGAATAGGACGCAATGTTAAGTGGACCTTGTTTCCATTTATTCATGGCGGTTGCTAAGGCTCCATGCTTCAGCAGGGTTAAGAGGCCTGTTGGAGTGGGGGCTTTCGTAGCGTAGTGTAGCGGCGTCATGCCTGTAATAGATTTTGACGAGTCTGCGCCGTAGCGGAGTAGTGTCTCCAAAGCTTGGACATTACCACGCTCAGCGGCCCAAGACAGAGGGGTTCTTCCTTCCGAGTCTCCGAGATTGATGTTCTTCGTCGATGCTGACAATTCGTGATCTAGATCTCGAGGAGTGGGTAGAAGATCAAGCACAATTTTGTGTAAGATGGAGAACTGTCGTTCCTCAAACCAGTCGTCCTTGTTGAACATTTCTTCTAGCTCAGCTGCTTCATCAGGCGATACCTTTTTTGAGATGATCTTGTTATATGCCAAGTCTGTGACACTATTTTCATCGAGATCAGTGATGTCAGGACGAGCTCCAGCTTTCAATAAGAATCGGCATAGGTTCATGTGGCCTTTGTCCACAGCGTAATGTAATGGCGTGTAGCCCCAATCATCACTAACATCGCAAGGTGATGCTAGTCCCAATTCGAAAAGCCTTGCTATACCGTCAATGTTGCCCGCAAACGCAGAATCGAAGATCTTGGACTTGTATGAAACAATTCGTGGTGCCACTAGCGACAATTGTGGACCAGTGAGTTGGTTTGAGATGACGATAGACGACACCATACGATTAAGGAGCCATTCAGGGAAACGGTAGGACAAGCGTATGCTGGCCGAGGAATTGCGTTGACAGGAGAATTCATTGCATGGTTGGGACAACCCATAGAGGCCGTTCGACTTAACGAGTAAGGATCCGATGACGTTTTGTAGCACCGAAGGGCTCTTGAGGCGATACACTCTATGACAAGCGCAACTGCAAGCTCGTTTGCACGGATTCATGGGCTTGTAATCCAGGGACCTCTTGACCTCAGAAACGAAAGTTCTTTGAGCTACTACATCTTTCCCACAGCTTTGTGCTTCAAGATCAACCTCTTGGTGTGATGGCGTTGTTGTTTGCATGGTGCCCGGATTTACCATGACGTATCCTGGAGGATCGAGGTGAAGACGGCCTTGCTGGGTGTTCAGAAATTCAGTTGTAAACGTCCTGAACTCCGCTGTCAGACTGGTAATATCGAGCCTGAAGAATCATATTGTCAGTGGACGTATCCCATTCTAAAGTAAGGTAGGCGTATTTGCGTGGCAAACGATTTTGCAGATCAGCAAGCGGAAGCGAGGCTGAGTTTGACTGACAGAGTGACTGCGGCCAATTGATTGGCAAAGTCCAACCGAACGACTTTTAGCCTGCCACGGAGTTCCCCCACTCGATCTTTCGCCCGAGTCCATTTGAATCGAGCCAGCAAACGAATCTTGAGTTGCTCAACGTGGTCCTTCTCTTCTTGCAGTCTTCGCGGACACACCCCGCAAAGCCCGCATAGCTCTTCGATTATGCAATCAACCTTGTGAAAGAGAGGTGACAACAAGTCTCCAAGCATATCATCTCGGCGTCGTCGTGCGACCAGACATACGGCGCTTAAAACATTCTGTAAATCGTTGAGCTCATCTGTCAAAGCCAAGATATCTTCGGGGGCTTTAGAGAGCTCCCGCAGGAATTTGAAGCAAGTGCTGAGTTGCTGACATGCGCCAATGACAGTAATCGCGCTGGCAGTAAGAGATACTGGGTCCATCTATGAAGACAGAGTTCAGCCGGAGCGTCCGATGGAGGAAACGATGGGCAGCCATGCGTGCCTTTTTATTCGCCTTCGCTATCGACTCGCAGCCTCACAGTGTGCAATGCCCCCACTCCCCAATGCGCGATGCCGCGCACCGCCCCACCCTAACTTCACCTTTTGGGCGAGCTAAACATCTTGATTGAGCAACTGTCACCCAGAACGCGATAAGACAGGCGGCTTGCGGGCCAAAAGATCATTCGACATTCCTTTCCAAGTTCAGGCAGTTTTCACAGTAGTATAATTTCCCAGACAGAAACATTACAAAATCGTTCATTGGTCACAGAGTCTTCAGAGACTTCTAGAATGCAAGTCTACATGCAATCTTCCATCGTCAAGACCAGTTGTTTGAGAAATGTACTAGCATCGATGGTATAGATGAGGTAGCTCGGGGGGTACGGATGCTTTTTTGACCTGCGAGGGCCGTTGTGTGTCCTGCCACAGCCCGCAGCTTTCTGTTATCTTAGCGTTATCACGCGAGTAGAAAGGCGTGAGCGCCAAGCTGCTCTTTGGAGCTCTTTACTTGGAAGGTACCCCAGAGCGTGTTGGCGATGCCCCTTAGAGCCGCTCTGCTAGAGTGCAAATTCAGAACTTTCCGGGAACCAAATATGCTGCTTAGACTAGCTCTTAAGGGGCTTGTTTCGGGCGGGAGAGCCGCCAAGCGGTGAACCCTTATGTCATATCGATTTTGGCAGCAATATCAGATCAGACCTCCAACAACATTGCTCCCAAACTCTCACCATGGACTCCCCTGACTCCCTATATATCATGCCCAAGTTAACTTCCACTGATATCCCTGACTCTCCCTCCAAGTCCCCAGACAAGGACCTCTCCACGTTGAAATCCGATTGGACAACCCTTTACAAACAAACCCTCCCATCCCTTGCGCGCTCCAAAGCCCCCTCCCAACCCCAGTGGCCGGTACACTTAGACCACTGCTTCGCCCGCATAATCCTCGACGCCGTCATCGGCAACTCCACCTCCACCAATCCCACAGCCGCCACGCCCAGTCCCTGGACAGAGCGAATAGCCAGCCCAGCAATCCAACACATGACAGCCCAACAATTAAAAGACTGCATCACCCTCGGCGAAGCAATTGCAGACGGCAAATCCAATCTCGCAGAATTAGACCAACAGAGTCTAACCGTGCGAGGAAAATCAAAAGGGCAAGTGCAGCCCCAAAGCCAGAAGCGAAAGACCGCACCACACTCCTCCACGCCCCCATCATCGAAGAAGCCAAAACCCCCTCCAAACCCCAAAGCCCAACCAGACATCCGCACAGCCCTAGGCCTCCCCACCCCGACCCCTACCCCGTCCACAACCAGCCCAGCCCCACCACCACCGCCCGCCATCATCCCCGCCACCCTCTCCTCCAAAATCCGCCTCTCCCCCTCCCTAACCCCCTTCCGGCGCCTCGTCCTCCTCTCCCTCTGCCAAGTCCCCCGCGGCTCCTTCACAACCTACCTAGCCCTCAGCAAGCACCTCTCCTCCTCCCCGCGCGCAGTAGGAAACGCGTTGCGGAATAATCCCTTCGCGCCCCAGGTGCCATGTCACAGGGTAGTGGCTGCGGATCTGAGTATAGGGGGATTTGGGGGGGAGTGGGGGGTCAAGGGGAAGCATTATGGGGAGAAGGTGAGGTTGTTGAGGGGGGAGGGGGTTGAGGTGTTGGAGAAGGAGGGGAGGGTTAGGGGGGTGGTTTGGGAGGGGTTTGTGTAGGGAGCTTTATTGTAGTTTAGTTTTGTTGGAAAGGGGATTGTATGAAGTGTATATGCATGGTAGTTTGGCGTCTGGGATGTATCAAAAGGGGTCTAGTATGATGAGAGATGTGTATCATGATATGAGAAGAGACGAAGTGCGTAGGATCTATGGATTTTATCCGATCACGAAGAATTTGAGCATTTCACCAACGCATTAGATTTGAGAGAAGCAAGGGTTTAGACTCGATAGCATAATAGGTATGCTACTAGCTATGTAAGATAAGCACCTAGAGCTCGTTACAAGCTGTTGTGAATTAGCATGCATCATATAGATGCTGCCGAAGTAGCTCGCTCGCTCGCTCGCTCAAATCAATACTCGTGTCTCAATGGCCCAGCTCATGGCCGTTTGCCTTTGTAGAAATGAGAAGAGTATACAGGTCTCTCACACTAGAATATAACACACCCGCTGGCAGCGAGAGAGCACCTACAAGCTATTCATCACTCGGGGTATCGCAAAATCATGAACAATGAAACGCTAAAGATACAACCAAACCCCTTGAAGTTCTCTTCCTTTACCGCTTGGCGCCGAATTTGGACCTCTATGTTTTCACTTTCTCCAATTTTGGTGAGAGCGCCATAGTCCGCTGAGTCGACCTTTGCGTCCTCGACCCAGTGCTACGGACTTGCTTCATGACCTTTCTTCTTCTTCCAGAAATTGAAGTTGAATCTTGAACTCTTCCTTCCAACTACTCGGTGGTGTCCATTGCTCTCCCTCAGGTAACCGTTGGCAATGACGGAGGTCCTGACGTCAACGTCTTTCGCTCCATCCAGACTGATCATACTCTCAAATCGATGTGGGCTTCCAGGCATGTCCATGTTTACGACGGCTGGCATACCTTTGCGGTCGGTGCTTTTGCAGCTATCAATCCTCCCTTGTGAACTCTTGTCATCGCTGTCAGCAGTCAAGACACTGGTCGCTTGGGTATCTGTTGGTGAATAGGGAATGGTTTGCGATCCACTGGTATTGTTGGTATGCGCGCCGGAAGACGACCGATGGTGGGCTAAGCGTACAGGCCTACCAGCTGCTCCACTGGCTGAAGAATCTGCGTCATTGCCTTTACTAGCTCGACGTGAAGTATTGCCACCAGAACCACCGGAACCTCGGCGGCTACTGTCAGAAGACATAGCTCCACCAGAGAAGTGTGTCTGAGAAACAGTGTCTTCAGACGCCCGTCCATTGGGCACCCTGTTTTCGGATAGTGGACCCGGTGAAGCTGTCTGCGATCTTGAATCAAGACTCGAGCTCAGTTGCAGCTGACTGGGCGAGCTGTTATTTGGTTTTCTTATCGTGGTACTCGTATGTGGGGTGCTCGCAGCAGGAGACGCACCTGATGAGCGACGCGAAAATGAAGCTGAGTCGGGGGTAGAATCTACTCGGTTGAGTGGATGGCTAAGCGAGGAGCGCCGGGAAGTATCGTAGTGCTGAGGATTTGGATCATATGCGGCTAGATGATGAGGTATTGACGAGATTGATGCTCGGCGTGTCTCTTCAGAAGCCTGCATTAGTTGCGCGAGTGGTGAACTTTCCAGAGGTTGAGATGCCGGTAGACCTTCAGGGTGCGAGAGCTCTGGCTGGCTGGTAGAACAATCAGGGCTTCCAGAACGTGGAGACACAAGGGTGTCTGATGGCATTCGCTTCTTCATGCCTCGCACTTCCTCTTTTGCCATTTCTAGCTTGATCTTCCCAGTCCATATCTCCTGATTGGCCTTCATCTCGCTGACTGCAAACGCCATAGCAGGCAACACATCCGTAACAGCCTCGAATAGTGGACGAGCAAAAATGTTCATGAAGTTATTCTGTGAGTTTCCGAGCTTGATGACGTTGTCCAGCTCTGGAGGACCTCCAAATAGCGTTGTAGGGATTCCTACATCTCTTTCCATTACTCCTTGGTTCGCGAATTCAAGCTGCAAGATGTTGGCCCATTTAGCGGCGATTTCGAAGGGGCGTGCCTTTAGGAGATGTCAGTTGATGTTTCCAATGTTCTCCGTGGTAGGAAGACTCACCACGTTGCTGATGTCGGCGCATTTGACCAGAAGAGCGCAAGTAAGTACCCTGTACTCGTCCAAGATCTGCGGGCTCCAGCCATGCGTACCACCGTTGTAATGTAACTTTTCCTGCAGGTTGTTAAGCTCCTTCATATAATTGAAATGCATCCCCATATCGGTAGCTAATATGGAATTGATCATAAGCCCGCGCATGGAGATGTCCTCGAAAGCGGCCTTCCAGTGACGCCGAAGTATCTGCGAATAGGCTGCGCAATGGAACGCTTCGAGGACAGACTTGTCGTTGTAGAGCTGAGCGAGTGGCGCATTCAAAGCCACCAAGAATGCGTTGTTGACACCTGGGTGGCCAACATCGTGACCGATAGCTGTTATCAAAAGAGTGAGAGCATCGAACGGCTTCAGAAGGGCAGCAATAGGAGCGGGCTTTTTCACTGACGCCAATGGGGTCGAATGAGCAGGGTAGGGAGGCAGCGTGCCAAGCTGTAAGAGGAAGTAGAAGATTGCTTGCATCACATCGACCACATGGCGGAAATTGTGGTAACTGACGAAAGCATTGTAGGCAGCACGGCTGGCCATTAGGAATCTCTTGAGGTCAACTGCACTTTACGTGAGTGTACATTCCACCGGCAATACGGGAAGCTCACCTGTAGATAACCGCCACTTTTCAAGCTCCGGAATCTTCAAAACGTGATGTAGCATCAGGCAAGCTGCATGTACTAGTTCAAATTCGGAGAGGTCGTGGCCAGAAAAGCCCCAGGACCCGATCGCCTTTGTCAACTCGGCTTCTCTCTTTGGTAGGAGGCTGGGTAATGTTCTGACTCCTTGTAAGCACAAATACTGAGAACTCAGACCTGGAACAGGATCAACGCACGCTAGGTCAATTGACTTCTGGAAATCGTCAGGATTGCAGATGCCTTTCATGAGTTCCGAGACCCTGCCGATAGAGGTTAGCGAACAAAGACAAGCTTAAGGTCCAGCCAATCGTGTCTGGATTGGGGCTCCCTTGGCACATACATGGCTTCTCGCAAGTAGGCGTATGGTTTGTCATTTCTGTTTCCCAGCCAAGAACGCTTTCTCAATTTCCTTTGCTCGAGGAATTTCGCACGTTCTCTTGCGGCCTCCTTGTACGCACGATATGCATGTACAATCAAACTCCGAAGACGGTCTACTTGCAGCGGGCTCGTTAGGACGTCTATTGCTCCAATATCGACACAGCTCAGCGCTCGTTGAGGGTCCGCAAAAGGTGTTTTGCTATGTGTTCTTTTTGGGCTGGAGGATTTGGACCCAAGCACAGGGGAGCCGCCGGACGAAGGACGGGATGCACGATTCTTGTGGTGCGCATGGCTAGCAATTGACTCAGATTCGGTACTATACATCATCGCCACAGGTACCACGAGCTTTGACAAGTTCGAGTTGCTGATCCCAGTCGAGATGTGTTGTACAAGGCTCAGACCATAGGCATCAGAGGAATCTAATGATGTTGGGTTCGGAGGTTCATCGGGTTGTGCCTCGGTCTCGCCATTTGCAGGTGTCCCAAGCAGAACAACGATCGGTTGAATGTTGCTGTCGATCGAATCGAGGTGGTTGACTTTCTCCATGCAGGTATCGCCTGAGATAGATATGTGCACTGCAGCTGGTCAGCTAATATAAAGAATGGGAATCATCGTGTCCGACAGAATTGAGACCACAGACGGAAAACGTGAGTGGAACTAGACGACATACCTCCATTGAAAACAGACAGAAGACTCCTGAGATTGCTGCGGACTTCTTCGATCTCCCCAAGGATGGTGTTCAGGCAGTCTGGATTTTTGTCCTCCCATGAGCCCTCGTTGTGAAAACTTGATTGGTGTAATTCAGAGTTTCGAATCAATTTGCCATCAAGATCTCGACTAACACGCTTGTCGACGTAGACAACGTGGTAATCTGCATACTCCATGGCGATCTTCCGCAGCAAACAAATGCTAGGACCCGATAGAGCAAACTAGTATTTGGCCTTGAGAAATCTCGACGTAGTGTAGTGTATCGCGTGACGACAAATTGGTGGCCGCTGAACAATTGCCGCGTAGAATGGAGTATGAGCCTGAGAAGACCGTACAGTAAATATCGGACCAGACCCCCTTGCAACGATCGAGAGTCTGCGTAAGACCGCTGAAGGGCTGAAGGCAGTTATACGAAAGCGTTGGCCTCGAGAAGACAATGAGTATCTTGCCCCACCAAAGCAGACACAAGATGTCAAAGTAATCCTTGTTGAAGGTGGGAATTGCAGAGCGGAATCGTTGCAGGCAAGGTCGGAGCTGGGTGCTTCAATGCGACAGATAGTGTAGCACTGGCAAGTGTTCGAATTGGCCACTTGAAGCCAACTCGAGTGTCTTTTCGGTATTTGATAACTTCCCCTCGAGGACAACTTGTTTTGCAGTTTCCAGTTTTGAGCCGTAGGGTAAGCTTGGCGATGAGGTCCGTCTGCTCAAGGACCCCTATAAGCACACAGCCAGCTCTATAACCTTATGAGCACATCCGTACCCAATATGGTATTGTTTTTCTTCTGTCGTGTGTGATTTGCTCGAAGCGGCGCCTGCGTCGCGGGCAAGGGAGTGTTGGATTTATGCGCAACATCCGGTACGAAGTACGTGGGGGAGCAGCTGCAGCGGAGATGCTTGCGTGAACTCGAGGGCAAGGTAAGGAAGGTCCAGCCTGAGCTGTTGGTAGAACTATTAAATGAAGAGTGAGGCAAGAGGAAGGCGACGGTGGATACAAGAAGAAGGTGCGACGGGATGGCAGTGGGAGTGGTAGGTGATCGGAAGAGTTGTGGAGAAGGGAAGGAACGAGCGTTGGTTTAACTTAGGGCGGTAATGTCACAGGCTTGGACTCGGACGAAGATCAATCATGAATGTCACTATCGCTAGCAAATTGGGTAGCGAGGTACATGCGGAACCGTGGGCAGTTTTAGTTTTAGGGTAGACCGCAGACGCAGACGCAGACGCAATTGCAATTTTCCACCCTGGGAGCGAGGGGAGAAAAGCTTCGCTTTCTTAGGGCATCTATCGTTACTTCTGGGGTGTATCAGCCCAAAGGCTCCAAGCGCATTGACATTGGTGCGGCTCGGGCTTGACCTAACTTAGTTCTAAGGAATCAATTTTCCGACTGGAGAATTAATTAATGGCCCAAGGTGGACGAAAGGTTTTTGTGGAGAAGGAATCCTTCTAGAAGCCCGCTTTGATTGGTACGACGTCGGCCCACTTCCACCAACCCATCGGAAGGCCGCACGCTGTGGAGTGTGGAGCCGTTGAAATGTTGGTAGTACTAGAACTATGCAGAGTACGTACTCTTGGGTTTGATGATGCCTTTCCGTACCAATCTTCGCTCTGGCAATCGCCCGGCGCACTTCGACTTCCAAGCATGTCAAACGCGCAAGCTCTCATGCGACGGGGTATACGTAGGGGATAGGAGGACCTTCAAATCAAATATGCATGTCAACGCTCTCAGCCACCATGCGTCTAGGCGTCCATAGACATGCTTCCAGAAGCCTGCATCCTTCCATCATCTCGGAGTTTGCTGGAGCCACGAGGGACTCGCTACACATCCCCCGAGCGATCAGATTAACTTCGGCTTGAGATCATCTTTGATCTTTCAATTCTCCAACCTACCGCTTATTTCACCAATTCACTTTCGCTGTTGTTTTCTTGCGTTCCTGCGAGTGGAACCATTGTCAACTTGCTTCAAATCAACCCCCAAACCAACATCAGCTGAGCGGGTTGGTGGTGAGTTTATTACCCGCGAGACCTGGAATGGATCGCTACAATCCTTGCGCAAATGGCGCTATTTGCTCCAAAGCGCCCAAATCTCAAGGCTTTCTAAAGACGTCATTGGCAGCTCATCAATGTAGATACGTTTCTACAGGACAAGCCAGAAGCCTATGAATTCAATGGCGCCATAGCAATCGAGCTTGGACAGTGATGAAGTAGAAATGTATTCCGTAGCAAGGCCTATGAGTATGAGCTGCCTACCGAACTTTGTACTCCGCCAACACAGCTGCACGCATGCCCAACGCCCCGTACATATATGAAGGCCGATACAGACGTCTTCAAGTCTCCATTCAACATGCCTGTCTCCGCTGAAATGACCCGCAAGATTGACGACTCCGAAATTGCACGAACCAATGCTGGCAACTAAACCGTGGGTTTCCCGTGAAAGCGCCGGGCACAGAGTACACAACGCCGTAGGTGTATGTTTCCAAGCCAATTCCTTTATCAGGATACAAGCGCCTCTAGTTGCGTATCGACAATAATCACTTGCTCCGCTCCTGTTCCCTTTACTCTCCATTCGCCTCAACCCCCTTTATTTCCTTCCGCTGCTTTACCGTAAAATCAGCCTTTATCGCCAAATGGTCGCTTGGGAAATGGTGGTTGGGGAAGCCAGGCACTTTGCGGAGGTAGTCCTCGTCCACGTTCCCAAGCAATTCTCGCACTTCTAGCGCATTTTCCGAGTACCAGATATAGTCTATAATCCCACTGAACGTTGGCACATAATTTGTGAAGCTCAGCTGTTCTGGCTCAGTGTATGCGGACTTGAGTTTGAACGGGTGAGCCATTCCATCGCGAGTGAAATTGCCGTAGCGCCGATTGCCCAGATCAACGTGATTGCCTGGCAGGCTCCCAGTAGTGATCAGATCGTACACACCGGTCCCAGCAGCAGAATTAAAATCTCCACAAATGATGAGTGGTATATCAGGCCCACTGGAGTATTTGAGGGACGGCCGGGGTTGAACGGCAGGTTCCTCTATAGCATCTTGATTATCTTGGCCATCCATATCGGCATTGCGGATTGCTGTCTTATCAGTGCAAGGAGGTTGTTTGGCCCATCTGTCCGCTTGCTTTGAGAGTTGCTCCATCATAATGGCCACTTGGACAAGCTTAACGTCTGCGAAAGCTGGATCCCAGAATATATGAGCGTTCACAACCATCATCCTTGATCCCGTCATTCTATTTTCCAAGAAACTGGCTACCGCGATGTGGTCTCGTGGCATGACACGATTGAAGGTGTCGTGCTCGCCTTTCATGTCTGGCCGGTTGATTGCTGTGTTGGCAAAGTCAATGAGTATCTTGTCCAGGCAGATATATTTGCTGTCTTTGTAAAAGGTTGCACATCCGTCGACAAGCCTGGCCTCCTTTTCTGCCATGGTTTTGGCTCTCGATTTGGGCCAGAAAACTCCCCGGTAGTCATTGACTGCAAGCATGGGTCGAAAGAAATCATCGAAGCTCTCCCGATCGACTTCTTGTAGGCAAATGATGTCCGCATTGTAGTGATTAAGTTCGTCAAGTATGACATTCTTCCTATGATCCCAAGCAAGCGCTGCTGACGGAGTGTAGCCATATAGTGATGCAGTAGCATATTTATCACACAGTATGTTGTACGAGACAACGCTCAACGTTTCAGCGGCAGAGGAATTGTCAAGCACAACCCTACGGCGCTCGTTCGGAGGTGACCCAGCTGTACCTCGGTCAGCGTTATGAATCCTGCATCGGTACAAACTAAAAGTATTACGGTGGGGAAGTGCAGTTTCTTACGTGGATAATGCTCCCTGAATTGCGTGACCAGTGCCTTGGTCCCTTGATGCATGACAATGTCTCTTATCTCTTCAATGATAGAATTTCCCTCAATGCCTAACATCTCTAGCTTGAACAAATGCCCAAGTTGAACGGGAAGCGTGTGAAGCTTGTTGTCGAAAATCAGAAGTTCTCTAAGATTGACTAGCATCCCGATCTCTTCGGGCAGCTCCCTGATCGAGTTGTTGGAGATGTCGAAATGGGTTAGATTCCTCAATTGGCCGATGGCTGGGTCTAGACGTTCAAGGTCGTTGTGATCGAGATATAACTTACTGAGAAAGTCGTATCCGAAAAGCATTGGGGAGAGTGCTTTCATGTGTTGGCCACTAAAATCCAAACCGTTCCAATCCTGCCTTGGATTTTCGCTGACCGCTGTAGCCCGATTGCGCTCTTCTGCTGCTGTTTCTTCTGGTTGTTCCTCCGAAGGCACTTGATCCATTGGTTTTTGCAATCTCGATATGACTCCCTCCTTCTTACAATGGATGTGCTGTGTTTGTTGAGCTTGTCTCGACTCGGCGTGCAATTGCAGCTGACGTTGCCAATGTTGATTCGGGATGAGATCATCGTTCATGCTCCCTTGGTTATTGGTTGAAGTGCCGTTATGCAAGTTATTCGGTGTGAAGTGGGGGGTGGCATTCGACAGCGTCCCTGAGGAGAAGGTTTGCTGATGGCCCATGCCATGACTACCAGTATGATTTTGCTGATGGTTTTGATTTTGTTGACTATGCTGCTGCTGGTACCCTTGGTGTTGGTATTTGTGGCCTATGTTCGATTGCATGTATCTCTGATGATGTCCGTTCATCATGACGTGTTGGCTTTGTTGATGACCCTGGTTGTGCATTGCGTACGGATTATAGTTGGACGCTTGGGAGACTGGCGACCGAGAGGGTGAGGGTGTGTCATTGGTATAATTGCCTCTTCCGTTATTGACAGGAGACCCGTTTCGCGCTATATGCCGTTGTTGTTGATGATGATGGTGCTGTTGGTTGTGCTGTGAGAAGTAAAATGGTCCCGCCGCAGACTGCGAGTACCGGTACCCGCCATCCGCCATCTAAATGGTCGGACAGAAGGACCGATAAGTAAAGGTATGAGTTTTCGCTTGTGTGGCTGTGCTGTCTTCGAGGTCCCTAGTGGTGGGTTTAGATGTGCGGTAGATGAGGTGGGCGTGTGTAGCGAACGTCGTTCCACCATGAGCTGACTCGGCAGATATGGTATCCCAGCTTCAAAATATCACCCCTCGCATGGATTTCTGTTCATGGGCCCTTCGGGTGGACTGCGTTGTTCATGCAACTATTGAATGGATGTGTTGATGACGACCTCAGGTTCAAATTGGGTATCTCGCTTCTCAGAGTCAAATTTGGGGCCCGTAGCAAGTCCACTACTGGCGTTTTGTCGTGCGATATACGTTCTGTAGGATGGGTTGCGTCCCGTACGGTACTAGCAGTTCTGTTTTGTCTGAGGAGGCAGCCACAAAGAACAAACCACGTGGAGTCCTTAACAAGGGCCTGCGGTTTTCGTGAGGTGAAGGACGTTTGAGTGATCTTTTCAACGAGGATTGCTTGGTGGTAGGCTTGCTACAGTGTGTAAGGTTATGCTCCGAAATACTAAGCTGTTAATCGGAAGACGAGGATGTGCTCTCACCACTGGCTTTGCGATGGACGTTTTACATTATACCACTACGGGATTAGCGCCGGTATCTCCCGCCAACGGTGTTGGCATTAAGATCCTGGTATTTCGACTTTCTCACGTAGTTGATAGTCAAGGGGAAGGATAGGTAATACCCAATACTTGGATAGCCAGGGGCAAGGCTGTGCTGACAATCAGGAGGTGGCTCCGGGATCAGAGCCTGCCAAACGTCTTTGCCGGTCCAGCGGGTACTATCATCTCATCACAAAGAAGCAACTCACATTGCTTTTGATCTTGCTTATCGCCTAGAGTCTTTGTCTCAAGCCTTACCATCCTACACGGATGGTTGAGCGACAATGAAGTTGTATTTTCTGTTGCTCGAGGGCTGGAGTGGTGGATCTGCCGGACAAGGTCTCCCCAGATCCAAAGTCTAGAAGTGGGACCATCGACACTACTGGTGCTAGGATTCAAGTGCCAACTTTGGTTCTTAACCCCTTTGTTGTACATATAGACTTCCTCAGGCTACCTTACTTACTTCATAGCTTTCTCTTGGGATTCTTTCCCCGAAACCTTGTCTTGATATTAAGTTTGTTGGAATTGCTTCTATGATAAGTACAAGCCTGACCACCTCTTCGATAGCGATGAAAGCCAGGCCAAGCGAAATATCGCCTTAAGACCAGGATGCCTGCCCAATTACCTTCAGCATGCAGATCGTTCCAATGCGATCGATTCACGTCTGAGCACAGTGAAATGCTAGACTGGAGGGTACATATTTGCAATGCTTAAATCAGCCACGGAGCGATCCGTGGAAGACATATCGTCCCACTCGAAGCGCGAGAAACACTCCCCATTCATTTACCGATATGGGCGCCGTTTTCTACGAGATGTACCTACATACCCACTACCTGTTGACCTGGGGGAACTGAATAGACATGTTCTTCGCACCTTGATGCTAATGCAGATCTTTGGGGTCCCTTTCTGTTCGACACTCAACATGTCACCAACGAAAGTCCTGGAATTAGCGTGCGGATCAGCGTTTTGGTCCTCAGCATGCCACCAATACCTCAAGCGCCAAGGCCATGCCAATGTCTCTTTCACCGGAGTAGACATCGCGCCGGTTGCACCTGATCTAAAGAAGTATGGCGTTGATTGGCGCTTCGTCCAACATGATTTACGACTACCACTGCCTTTCGAAGACGAAGAGTTTGACTTGATTTTTGTCAACAATGAATTCATTTCAACCGTAGAAGAAGTGCACTTCGATCCAGATGCTAGCCTAGCACGCTTCCTGAAACCTGGTGGAGTGGTGGAAGTCTGGAAGACGGACCTTCATTTCCGTTGTCTTCTGCCGGATCCTCCAATTGCTGTAGGTACTCCGGACAGAATTGTGGAACAAGCGGAGAAGACGGCGACTTATACAATCGGCGCGGTAACGCCATTCGCCAAAGCACAGAACTCTTATCTTCGGGACTGCAATCTATGGATTGAGAAGGCCCTAGGGAAGATCGACTTGACAGCCACGCCATGTGCATTGATCGACTTCAACTTTTCCAGTGACCCAGAAGTATTCGGCGAGACTGGCGGTCGAAGGCTTGCAGTTCCATTTGGGGCTGTTCGCTGGGAGAACGAGGACGCTAGTAACAAGCGAAGCAGCGTCAGAGATATTGAAAAGGGGAAAGGTGTAGGAACAGCTCCAACAGTGGCTAGGCAACGTCCGCCACTAACACCCAACCAACTTTCGCTAAGGCGTACTGCCTTGAATG
This sequence comes from Stereocaulon alpinum, assembly GCA_018257865.1. Taxonomy (NCBI): domain Eukaryota; kingdom Fungi; phylum Ascomycota; class Lecanoromycetes; order Lecanorales; family Stereocaulaceae; genus Stereocaulon; species Stereocaulon alpinum. The sequence goes on from JAEUBA010000007.1 coordinate 510,998, forward strand.
TCATCCTCGGTTTCATTGAGGGCATGGAACCACTGTTGATAAAAGAGAGTGGAAAGACCCAGGTCGAGTGGGACAAATGGTGGGCGGCTCTGAATGTTGATCTCCTCGAGAAAGATGGCGTTTTCAATGGTGAATGCCTGGAGATCGGAGCCTGGTGGGCTCGCAAGAAGTAGAGATCTTGGGTTCAATTCTCAGCGTAGCGCTGGCGCAGAGTTCGATATCGTTTGATATAGTAGCTGGACGGCCCATCTATCAATGGATTGCTTCCGGCTCTCTGGGCATTGGACCTACAGCGCCTCGACCTCCTTCTTCACGTATTTTGCCCTTTCGACTCCTTTCTTGATATCCTCGTCATCCCGAAGACCAGCTTGGCTAGCAAAGGCCTTGTGCAAGCGCGTTTGGAAGTACTCATAACCTAACGGGTATTCCTTTCCAAGGTTTAAGAGTTCTGGATCCAGTCAGATCAGCAGCAGTTTCAGGGAGACTCACTGCACCTACCCTTGTAGATGTTGATCACCTGACGACGGAGTGCTGGGTTGGTCATGGTGATCGGATGCCCCTCTATGTGCTAGAAGATGGCGACAAATTGAGTGCGATATACACACAGCAGCACGAGCAGTGGAACATTGCTGGTGGAGTGACGTTTTAAGAACGGGCCTCGGCCTTGGCTCATCAGCCCGAACTCCATTCCCCACGTTCTTCGTTCAACAGGACTTTCCATCGAGAACCTTTGCTCCCATACAACAATGGCAAAATATACGACGGAAGAAAGCTGGCATACCCTTCCGGACGACCACAGAGTCTATACCAAGACATGGAAGGTCAAATGTCCCCGTCCTTCGTTTTCTTACCCTTTAGACTAACCTCTCTCCAGCCTGCAACCCCACCAATCGCGCTGGTTCTCTTCATTCACGGCTTCTCAGATCATGTCAATGCGTATTATACCCTCTTTCCGACCTTCGCATCACGCTCGATCCACGTTCATGCATTCGACCAAAGAGGCTGGGGTCGCTCCGTCCAAAACCACTCCCAGCGTGGCCTCACAGGCCCTTCGTCTACCGTACTTTCCGACATAACATCCGTCCTTGAAGCTCTCATCCCGGTTTCGAAAGAAAAGTTTGTTCCCTTATTCCTAATGGGCCATTCAATGGGCGGAGCCGAGATACTACAATATGCAGCCCGTGGGCCCCCACATATCCGCTTCCAGATCCATGGCTATATAGCCGAAAGCCCTTACATAGCACTACACCCTTCTGCCCAGCCTTCACGTTTCACGGTAGTGGCTGGAAAATTGGCAGCGAAGGTTCTGCCCAATAGGCCTATGGTGCAGAAACTGCAGTCCCAATGGTTGTGCAGAGATCCTGTCGTGTGCAAGGAATGGGCCGAGGATCCATTGAATCACGATACGGGGACGCTGGAAGGGCTTGCGGGGATGCTAGAGAGGGCGGATGAATTGGACAGGGGAGTAGTGGCAGTCAAAGAAGGAAGGGTTTGGGTTGGCCATGGGAGCGAGGATCGGGTGTGCAGTTTTGAAAGCGCGAAATCCTGGTTCGAAAGGCTTGGGGTGCAAGATAAGGAGTTCAGGCCTTACGAGGGATGGTATCACAAACGTGAGTACTCGTTACCAAGAGAGAAAGGTCACAGTCCTGGAGCTAAAGGTCCTCCAGTACACGCTGAGCCCAACGAAGACAAGATCATGTTTGCGAACGACGTGGCGGATTGGATTATGCTTAAAGCCAAGGCCGACAGAGATCAGGATATGTCGCAAACCAAGAGCAGATTATAGCGAGTTCCACGGATTATAACACCCCTTCAGCTACTTTTACCCACTCATTTTCCGCCATACGCCTAAGAAGCCACCACCGGTGACTTTGTAGCCCACCTTCGGACGGCATACCATCTTCCAGCTAGCATTCTGCCTCGCCAGAGTCCGGGCTACACCCTCGTCTCTTGTCTCGGACTCAGCATTCTCGCTGGAACTGATGCATTCCCGATTTTCCTCTGCAGATCCCTCATCCATTTTCTCCATGGCACCAGACTCATCTTGTGTCGTGGCTGTCTGTCGTGCCCTTGGCATTACAGAACGCACATCCCATTCTCTACCGCCAGTCATGCTGGGGCCGAGCTCAATCACACGGTCAAGCTGCAACGGAAGACACTTATGCTTGACCAATTCGACGATTTCCATGATCTGTGTAATGCTGGGATTGAATGCAAGGAGACTGCCATCGACGTACAAAACAGAAGCAGCCTTTTCAAAATGGTGTTGAGCAGCGGGCATGTCGAGTATAATGTGTGCCAAGAACGGCTCATCTTGTGAATCGAGCTTGCGATCAATAACCTGCTCGTCAATCCACTTTGATACGTCTCCGACGTGAAACTCAACATCCTTCGCGTACATGCCTTGGCGAAATCCGTGGACTAATCTCTTTGCGTGGGTCGAGTACGTTGGGGACACATCTATGGTGTGGATGACAGCTCGTCTCTGGTCCTGGTTTTGCACGTACGAAACATCCGACGAGCTCGAATCCTTCTTGTCAATGGCTGTATCCTTGATGTGCACCTCCTCACTGTCTTGATCAATATCCTCATTCACTCGCGATTGGCTTGCAGGTTCTTCCTCCAATAGTGGAGGGTTCGCGGCATGGATAGCTCTGGCTAGATACAAAGTCAAGGCTCCATGGCCCGTGCCAGCCTCAAGAATCTCCAGAGATGGTGGGCCACCACAGGAGCCCGATGGGCTGACATGCAGGTCAAGCAATGAGACAATAAGATTAGCATCGGCTGGATAGATCTACTAGCCCGTACAATTAGTTCATGCAGGTGAATCTACAGGGTAAAAACGGTCGACTTACAGGTGTCACAAGTCGAGGCGTCATTTTTATATAATCGGCAAGAGTCGGAAGATAAAGTCGGTACACTTCGCCTCTGCTAGTGGTCACTGTGTCTCGCGTCCTTTTGCCAATAATATCTGCGTGCTTGACATGGCCATGCTGTAAATTGTGCCAGCCCTGATGGCTAAGGACACTAGATAGAATTGGGTCTCTGCCGCCCTTTTGTAGTAGTACTCGGTCGCCAGCTGACCACAATAGATAAGTGTAAGATTCAAGCACTTAGAGCGTTCAGGCAGTTACCCAATATCACATCGCTGCTTGAGTAGAGTCTGTTGGGCACACAGGGACACCATCTTATGCAGGTACTAGATTGAACTCTGGCCGAATGCCGAGCCAATAATAGCATCTGTACACAGAGAGGGACTTCGCTCCAAGTCCTAGCTAGTCAACCATTAAGATGAGCTAGGTAAGGTAGTGTTCTGGGCGCGCTTCTATATATCCTTCTCAGACCACACAACACGGTCTGCCTTGGTCAGCTTGGGAAAGTCTTGATGCTGATATCTCGAGGGAATGTGGGCGCCTAAGTCTTACGAGTCCGTACTTTAGTGATGCCGATGGTGTCGTACCTCTAACGAGATCGAGATAGGCATTTGTCACGTTCTTGCTCTGATGAAGCCAAAATTTGGGATACTAATGCTCGCCTTGAACGGGCCCTAAAGCATACCCTAAAGCGGGTGGTCGGCCCGTTGGATAAGACCCGGGGACTTACCGCTGTTGGCCAGGTGGCCAGGCTAAGGAGCTTTGAATGAAAACATCAAAACATTGAATGGTGATTATCTCTTCACACCCTACACGCGGTCAAAGAGCATGGGAATCCCATTCTTCTCGAAGGGGAGATCGCTTCAGAAGGGTCGATGAGGCTGGCCGCCATGAATTTCGAAGATGAGGGCGGCCCAAGCGAGGCCTCGAACGTTAGCGATGCCGATGCTCCTCACTTCATGGTCTTCAGTACCTCATTCGCGTCAGCCTCTCCGGTCAAGCGAGCGTCCCTTCAATAGGAGCAGCTAACATTATGTTGGTTGTTGGTGGTTCGATTACCTGACCAGGCGCCACTTCCACTTATGGAATCTCAAGCTGCTATATCCAAGGAAATCTGTAATCCGTATACGCAGACCTTCTGGTTTCAATAAAGCTAGCACCGATTAATCAGGGGCTGATCCTAACAGAACTTGTATGTACACGTCTAAGTCCTCATCGTTCGCACATTTGACAAGGTGACCCTCTCAAGGTATCCCTTAACACAATGTCGTTAGCTTCTTGCTCTCCTTTTGCGTCCTTCACTTGTTCACCCTTGGATATCAAACGTGCATATCCATCGATCAATAGTGGTCTGATTGCTTCGAGAAATTCATCAAACTCCAGTTTCGTCCCCACTATCATTCTGAACGAAGCAGCTCAAGTACCCAGGCTCATGTCCGCGAAATCACACTACCCCTTTTACACTCTCTCGCCAACGCCTCATACACAGCCTGGCCACCAAAATTGTCGGGCAACATACCCTCCGCTGCCTTGTCCAAAGTTGCGCCAGCAGAAAGTTGACACTTGAACCCCAATGGTTTTCCCAACGCTAAATATGCTTGGCAGCTCTCCTAGAAGTCTGTCCCACTGGATTCAAATGTCGTGTCGACTTCTCTCCAAGACAGATAGGTTATCTGACTTACAGACTCTGCACGCAACAACATGTGTCAATGTCGAGATATTGTATGTTGCTCCAAGTCCAATTCCGGCAAGGTCGAAGGCTTTACTCAGATGCTGCAGGGCGATCAGATTTGGCCTCTCTGGGACCCATTCTGCAACAATTAAATTTTCTTGTGCAAAGTGGATGTATGCTTCTTCCGCAACCACAACGCCGTTTCAAGTTGGGATGTTCAAGCAATTGCTGAATATCACCCTTGGCTATCAATTATTATATTGAATTTCCTGGCGTAGCAATATAGACTACTTTGATCGAAGAGTCTGCGGACAATGTTCTGCTGATAGCCTTTGATCTCGGAACAGAGGTGGAATCTGTTGTTTCCGTCCAGAAGCGCTGTTACAAGGCCCAAATCGTTGACTTGTGAGCCCTGTTGGCATACCTTTCGTAGGTTAGGGCGTAGATTGAGATCGTGTCTTGGTCTGTAATGCAAAAACATTGAGGAGCTGCATAGATAGCTGCGTCTCAGCCAGCTTTGAAAGAAATACTCATCATCTTGAGGTTCTTGGATCTAATATCACCAAAGTCGCCGAAAATCACATCAACACGAGTTCGCGCCTTGATAGAGGCTTAGTGCTAGTAGACGGCTAAAGATAAAGAACAGGGGTCACGTACAGAGCACGATAGCCAATCCTTTTGGTGATGTCTGTGTCTGGTTTTCTCGAGATTTTGGTGCCGGTTGAAGAGACGTAGACGAACAAGCTATCAATATGAAGTACAAGAGCGGGGCCGACAGCGTTATCATTCGCGTCAAGGAACTCTAAACGTTCATCGTCAGGGCACTCACTACATCGTCAGTATGCAGAATCAAAATTTGACTAAGCGGGCTCATTCGCGAGTACATCGCTATGGCTATAAAGCCAATATATCTGGGCGAGCGCAGTTGGCGACAGCAACTGTGCGAAAGGGGTTTCATTTGGTGCGAAAAAAAGTAAGGGTGGCTCTGAGCTGAGGAGTCTAACACCCCCATTTTCGTCCATGAATCAGGCTCGGAAATTCTTGTCCTGGTGAGGCTGGTGACCAAAGCCTTGCCAAGACTCTCCGGCTGATCGTCGGCAATACCTTAGCAAGAGCGCCAAGCCAAGATATAAGATCTGGTGCAGTTGCTGTAACATGAGCATGACTTCGGATTTCTTAGTTCAGTTGTGGAGTTCTCCAGGTCGTTGGACCATATCATAAGCTCCAAACGTGCGCCCATATTGTAACCTTCATCAACATGGAACCTGCGTACTTTACCAAAGCCCGACAAGCAGGACGTGTTGTAGTTGATGGTCAGTTAACAACTTGATCTGCTCCTCGAACATGACCACTGATAATGAACCAGAGGCCCCAAAGTTTGACCTTGAAGCCTACATAGCGAATTATAAAGGTTGGTTGCCCAATTGACTATAGCTGCAGGAATGAGAGCTTTCTGACCGCCGTCAAAGGACGGACACGCATCGACCGTCTTCTCCTCATTGGAACCAGCTCAACATACCTATACCTAGAGGCACTGAAAGCTGCTATAAGTGAAGCTAAGCGCGGAAGAGACATCGGCCAATATGAGCGAGCTGTATCTGCTCTCCGCGACATTGTCCCCAATGATCTAGATGCAATGATAGACTTGGCCTGGGTGGACAGGGTGAAGAAACAAGTGAAGTCAGAGACGGATAAGATGGAGCTGGAGCTGAAAGGCTACAAGAATAACTTGATTAAGGAGAGCATCAGGGTATGCTCTTCCCATCTCAGCAGAAGGACCAGTAGCTAACGCGCCCCCTCAAAGATGGGCTATGATGACTTGGGCAGCCACTACCATCGAATCGGTGACCTTAGCAAATCCAACAAGGCCTACGCCCAAATGCGTGACTTCTGTACTACAAACGCACATGTCGTCATCATGAGCATGCACCTCGTGAATGTCTGCATCGACCAACGCAGCTGGTTCGCCGCCCAAAATCACATTCAACGTATCCGCGGCGGGCCAGGTGCACGAGCGTATTCAGAAGCTCAACAGAACTGGGCCAAGCTCACTGCCGCGCATGGTCTTGCCTCTATGGCGCAAGGCAACTACCGAGACGCTGCCATGGAACTCATTAGCACCGATCCTCGAATGTCTCAGGCCAAACTTGACGACCGCGAAGACGAAGAAGCCTACAACGAAGTCATGACACCCAACGACGTTGCCGTCTATGGTGGTCTTTGTGCCCTAGCCTCCATGTCGCGCGAAGAGCTGCAAAAGCGGGTCCTCGAGAACACCGATTTCCGCAACTACCTAGAATTAGAACCTCACATCCGTCGCGCCATTCAATGCTTCGTCAGCGCGAAGTACTCTCAATGCCTACAGATACTGGATAGCTACAAAGCCGACTACCTCCTCGACATCTACCTCCAGCCACATCTATTACAAATTTACCACGAGATACGCAGCAAAGCCATCCGCCAATACTTCATTCCCTTCTCTTGCGTAACACTATCTGCGCTGGCGCAAGCATTCAACACCGACGAACTAACCATTGAAAAAGAGCTTGCGCTGATGATCAAGGGTGGTGATCTGCAAGCTAGACTCGACCTCGTCGATGGAGTTCTGCTTGCCAAGAAGAGAGACGGCAGAATGGAAGTTCATGCGGATGCGCTGGCTGCCGCGAAGGAGTATGAGCGTACATTACATCTGCGCTTCTTAAGGATGAGTAGTATTCTTGCGGGGCTGGAGGTCAAGAGTCCGAAGGGCCAAGGTAGTCAAGGTGGTGGAGGATACGGCGGTAGCCAAGATATCGGTGGATACAATGGTGTGGGTGATTTGCTAGGTGGTGATGGGCGAGGGGCGACGAGAAGCGGGAATTCGTATAGATGAGTGGGGACCACTGATGGCGAATGCGAAATCATAGCGACGGCGTTGAGCATGTGCTCGTGGGAAAGGGTATCAAAGGAGGGGGGGGGAATTCTGTTTTGATAGAGCAACGAATGCATGCTTGCACGAGTAGAAATGATCAGGGCAGAAGCTGTCTATCGTTCAAAGCTTCTACCTTATGGTACCAAATGAGGCTAGAAGTAATGCATGGAGCATCTTGCAACCTTAGGACATGAAAGTTTGGGTCAACAGCCCTGACATAGGTACACCTGACGCTCTTGTAATACCACGTTCGACGCCTACTCAGCTCCTACTCTTCTTGAAGCCCGACCTCTTTGGCTCAGATGCAACTTCGAATCATTCCACTCTAACGCCAGAAAGCCACTTTGGCTCTGTTCTCCACACCCCACAAGCTAGAGGCTGCGATTCCTTGCTACAACATCGATAAGATATACTGTTTACAGCTCATCCCTCTGCCTCCCCACCTGCCCACTCTCTACCGGCTCCTCCCACATCCTCTTCTTCGGATTAGGTGGCCCATCTTCAGCCGTCCTCTCTCTCAAAACCGTTCCCTGCGGCTCAGCCTTCTTCGTCTCAGTCCCCTCGGCCATCTCCACCACTTGATCGGACAAGCTCTTCTCTCCTTTCTGCTGCTGCTGCTGTTGTCCAGGCTGAGCTTCTCCCGGCTGACCCATCTTAGCGCCTTGTCCGCCTCCTCCGGCTCTGATACTTGGTGCGACGTAGCCCTTGGGAAATGTGGGGATGCCTGCCCTTCCCGCCGATTTGTGCGCTAGGCTTGAACTTGCGGAGAGGCTTGCTGCGCTTTCACTTAGGGCTATGCTTTGGTTTTTTGCGCCTATGGCTCCTGCTGCTGTGGATAAAGTCCCGATCAGAATTTGGACGAGGAACAGACTGGATCTCCAGAGTAGTCGAATGGGAAAGTAGAGCAACCACCACCCGGGACCGTAAAGTATTCTCCTGAAAACGAGCCAGCCGATAGTAGTAACAAGTATAAAGAATGCAGATTCAAGGTACCAAGTATCCGACTTCTGGCTGTGTATCAAACTCCCAACAAGCGATCTCGACGACGAAAGCAGCGTATCAAGATTCGCATAGGTCTCCGAAAGCGTAGCCAAGTCCTTTGTAGAATTTTCAAGCGTCTCCTGGGCGAATCGACTCCGTTCAAGCTCCGAGGTCATCAAATTGTGCGTTCGTCTCAGCGCGGCTGTCACGTCGCTTGACGCATTGAGCAGTACTTCCTCTTGTGAAAGTTTTTCTTGTCCTTTCCGGCGTCCGTAGCCTGTAGTTGTGTCGGCGGTGCCTTCTTGGATGCCAGCGAAAAGGAGCTCGCGTTCTTTGCGTTTGGCGGCTTCGGCGTTGCGTTTGGCTTGAAGTTGAGCTTTGCGGAATTGAGAGCGAGCGCTGTTGTACTCTCATTAGCATGATTTTCTGACATGGTAGAATGGAGACTTTACATCTTCAACTCCTCCCCCAATCGCGTAACCTGTGCAGCTAAATCAGTCTTCTCCCTTTCCCTCCCACTATCTCTCCTCCTCGTATTCGAAGCCCGGCTTGAGGTATTTGTCTGATCTTCAATTTCCTGCCGTAGCAACTCGAAGTCTTCCTCTTGCTCTTTCAAGCTCTGGTGGATCTCAGCGCTGAGCTCGACACGAGCGTCTCCCTCTTCTGGGTTTGATGGACTCGAGCCTGGTGTAGCGGGGAACTTCGAGAGACGGGAGATTAGCTGCTGTGTCTGCTTGAGAGAGTCGAATAGGGGTGTCAGGCGTGCTTGGAGCGCCTGTGCGTTCATTGCTGAGCTGTAGAAAGTTGGCAGTGAAGACAGCGGAGGAGATGACGGTGTTTGCGGGCAAATTCCGCGCTAGCTATGGAAAATGGATTCCGCTTCGGAGCTTTCAGCCTTAACAGCAATCGTGGAGGTATGAGACTATGGAATAATCAAGACTATAGGTATATGCTGGAAGTCAATGTGACACGCTTAGTTTGCTGAGCTCTTGTTCAGCGCCGTCTGCCGGATTCTCGAGATGATAACCAAGTACATTACCGAAGTTACCACCAGGTTCAACCCGTTCAAGAAACCCTCCAAGACATGTCGAGTCTTCCTGGCTCACCTACCAGCCGATGCTCGAACGAAGATGAAGATCAATACCACTGTGCTTGGGCGTGATAGCCAAGAACCTAGCGTCCTGAAACTCACCTTCAGTATGTGATTAGGAAGTGGGACTACGAATATTCAATGCTGAAGCTGACTCGTGCTCTCGCAGAGGATGGGAAGGAGATGCAATTGGACACGGAGAAGCTGAATATCAACGATGTGGTGGTAGAGGTGGACCGGCACTCGAGAACGTTGAACAGGGTAGCAGATCTAGAGCCGCTCTGAGGGAGCGCATTTTGTACAGCATAAGCACGGAGATTGGCCTTGGGAGCATTCACTAGGATCTGTGTTTTATGCTACGCTATAGGTCGCTCGAAGCAAGCTTCGCCATCTGACTCTTGACCGCTTTTCGAGTGCCACCTAGGATCGCGCTTCAATCTAGACTGCAGCACCTGAGATGAAGAACCACTTGTCGTATATGCCGTCAATGGGTGCAGGCCGCAAATCCTGGTGTGGCTTGATGTTCAACGAGTGTGGGTCCACGCGATCTTGTGAATGTGGCACCGTCACGTTGGTTCTGAGGGTCTGTTAGCAAGCTCCCTCATGTGGAGACTAGGTAGAACTTACAGAGAGACGCCTCCAGGTTGAGTCTTGCCAGTGATCAACCTCTCCCAAGCCTCCGCACACTCACGTACGATATCAGTCGCGTACTTCTTGTTCTTGCACTCGCCGGAAAAAGCGAATTGGTTTTCTGGCTTTCCGTCTGGGATCTTGTAGATGCGGAACCACTCGTTCGTTGCCCGGAGAAGGCCTGGTAGGTGACGCTCGACATCTTCAATATCATTTAAGCGAGGTGCTAACGGGTCATTGACATCGATGACAATGATCTTCCAATCGGTTTCACCCTCGTCGAGAAGAGCCATGACACCCAAGATCTTGACCTGCTTTATCTGGCCTGGCGTTGCAACCAGCTCGCCGATTTCGCAGACGTCAAGGGGGTCATTGTCACCCTTTGCTTTGGTCTCAACGTGTGTGACATTGGGGTCTTCCCATGTCTGTATCATCTCGTGAGCATTGGGCCACACAGAGAATGTAGAGGTCATACCTGAGGGAAAGCCCCGTAGTTCCAGAGGTAACCCTTGTGTGGGAAGCAATTGCGGACGTAGCGAAGCTTGCCCTTCTTCACATCTTGCTTGATGGGATTCAAAGTCTCCTCTTTCGAAATCTGGCGCACCTATTAGCCGTTGAAACGGTGACAAAGCTTGTAATGGTGAGGCAGCGTGGGGTGCCCTTTACCTCCATCTTAGCATTGGTCCAACGGGGGATCTCCACAATCATGTTTAGTACAGTCTGCTGCTCGTTGGCATACAGCGGAATGTCGTGGAATGGCGAGAGGGGCTGCCCATCCTTCTCGATGTAGATACGATGCTCCAAGGTATTGGGTGCACCGTTTTTCCTCACAGTATAGGTACCAGGAACATTGGAGTGGTATCCCTTCTCGCTGATGGGGAGAGAACTCATGTCGATGTTGTGTGGTGTCTGACTGGAGAGATGTCGCGATATTTGTTGTGCCCGAGTGGAAGGTGTAGTGGGACCAAATTTTCTGGCGGGGCTCGGAGAGGTGTGCGGAGCCAGTGTGGAAAGAGCTATGCGGTGAGGGTAGAGGCGCTTCGGGCAGACTTCAATGCTATCGCCAGCTTGTAAGACACGTGTCAGAGCTCTAGAGCTTAGCATGTGTCAATTCTGTCTTCGCAATGGCTTTCTATACTTCGGTCCAGTGGTGCGGCCATTATGACGTTCGAGCGATATGCTTCGTCGAAACATGTATAAAATTGTGCAATAATAATGCAATGTGAAGAACTTATACCAGTCATATTCTGTAGACTTCCTTCAAGTCATTCACAATCATGATACGCAGGTGATGAACCCATTTGCTCGTAAGCGATGCTCCGTAATTTTACCAGCAAAATGACTTCCGCACCAAAACGTGTCCCAATCCCCAACAATGGGGTCGACTACCGGGGCAAAGTCGTGCTTGCCCCCATGGTCCGCTCCGGGGAATTACCCTCTCGACTACTCGCCCTCAAGTACGGAGCAGATCTCGTCTGGGGGCCCGAGACAGTTGACCGGTCCATGATCGGTACAACCAAGCGTTTCAATTCGATTACTTCTGCTATCGAGTTTACCCGTCTACCTTCTAATTCGTCAAGACCGCAACCTCCAGATCAGAAAGAAAGTGTGATCTACAGACTACATCCTATTCGCGAGTACGGGAAGTTGATTTTCCAGATCGGGACCAGTTCGCCTGCTACTGCCGTGGAAGCTGCGAAGCTGGTGGCAGAACATGTGGCAGGGATCGACGTTAATGCTGGATGTCCCAAGCCATTCTCTACCATTGGTGGGATGGGAGCTGCCTTGCTGCAGGAGCCAGATCGTCTAGCTTCAATCCTCTCAGCGCTGGTGAAGGAGGTGGGCGAAGTGTACGAGATTGGCATCAGTGTCAAGATTCGCCTTCTGGAAACCGCAGAGAAGACAGAAGCGCTGGTGAGGAAGCTTTGCAGCACTGGAATCACCGGCTTGACGGTTCATTGCCGAACCACGCCTATGAGGCCAAGGGAGAGGGCCATCCGCGAGCAGCTAAGAATGATTGCAGATCTCTGCCGAGAAGCAGGCGTGGCTTGCTTAATGAATGGGGATGTCAAAAACAGGGACGAGGCTCTGCAGCTGGTGCAAGCACATGGTGTTGACGGTGCTATGATAGCCACTGCGGCTGAAGCGAATTCAAGCTGCTTTAGAACACAAGAAGAAGGAGGTCTACTACCATGGAAAGAGGTAGTGAGCGAGTATATGAAGATAGCGTTGGAGGTGGGCAATAAATGGGGCAACACCAAATTCATGCTAGGCCAGTTGATGCCCGGAAAAGCAGAGATTTTCCGCAAGGTCATTGGGTGTCGAGGTTATCGCCAAACATGCGAAATACTAGAATTATATGATCTGGTTGACTCGGCTAGAGAGTTGGACGAGAGATTGGGAATAGACGAGCAGAAGGAAACCAAGGCTATGAAGAAGGGGAACCATAACAACAAGAGTGCTCGCGCTGCGGGTGGGGACATGAGCTCGCAGCGAACTTTCGAGAAGACAAACAGAAGTCCATTCTCGGAGCGAGGTGTTGGTGCTAGTGTGGCCATGCCAGCCATGGCTGTGTGAAGACTTTTGCAACAACCATCCAATCTTCACCAGTTCCGAAGACAGCTGTCCAGTGACTCTCCGGAGCCCTAACCCAGGGATCGGCGCGCATATTGGTGTTCCGAGCAAAGGAATCGTCTAGTCCTCGGAGAATCTGAGCTTAAGTGCTTAATTGAACGTCCTCTTCTAGATGGCTGAAGGGGCGAGCCCGGTAATTTCTCAACAGGCCATCCAGCCATCGCTGAAGAGAGCCGAAAAGGGAACTCTTCGAGCTTGATCCCTGCGACGTGGGCGGGGTCTCAATGTCAGGGCAAAGTCAGGCTACCATGTAGTCGAAGGATGACACCGTATCTACTTGAGAGCGAGGACTATTGACCAGGGTAAATATTAAACCGGTACAGATGGCCATACTTTAGAGTAAACTGGAGTATGGAGGCTATAATGCAAATCAAATTCACATTACAGTCGTTCTTCTTCTTTGCCACATTGAACATATTTCAATGCGCCTACCGTAGACCATCGCACGCAGTCTCTCTTTGTACATATCTTAACCCACTACCCGAATCATTCCCTGTGCAAAGCTATGCCTCCGTACGTGATCCACATTGTCTGGCTATGTGCCTGGCGACTGTCTCAAACATACAGCTCTCAGTCTCGGTTCTCTGTGATATCCGAGCATCTTGCGGTTTACGCTTGCATGAACCGGCCTTCTGGTACTCGAGGAGCTTTATTCAGCCTGGTACGACTTTCGTGGTTGAGTGAGCACGACCGTGAGAAACCTTTACTCTATTCCAGGACTGGGATCGAGCGAGCCATAGCCATATTGTCGCTTTGGTCGCAACACTTAGCCTCAAGTCTCCGCTAGCATGCCAGATATCTGCAATGCCAGGTCCAGGATGGTCAGATGCTCGTCTGAACCGTCAACAAGTCGTTTGTCGACGTCCGAAAAGACCATGACGATCTTGGTTTTCTGTTTGTCTGAAAGCGTATCATCATACACTATCTTCTGGTAGAGCTATAATTCCGAGATTAGCCACAGAAGCGACGATGTTCTAGGGAATAAGTATCTCACCTGGGTCACAACTTGTGTAGCACTCCAGCCATCAGCTACCAGGTCTGTCACTTGTTTCGCCACTGCTTCATACACTGCCCCTCTCGAGCTAGGCTGCATAGCTTTCAGTAACCCGTCCACAACATCGTTTGGAATGACACCAGCGATCTCTTCTATGCTCCGAATCGTGACCATTGCATCGTTGGTTCCATCTACGTCCATGGCATCCTCGTCCTCATCGTCTTCAATGATTTTCCTTTTCTTCGAATGCCCGTTTGCTTTTGGTTGAGCTAATTTCACGGCGCCTACTAATCTTGCAGCGCTTTGGAGGAATGTGATTGCTTTTCTCAGATCTCCCTCACTGCATTTGATCAGAGTGTCCACCGCTCCAACCTCCAATTTGACATTCTCATTCTCAGCAATGTCCTCCAATCTCTTCTTCGCGTTGCCCTGGTCCAAAGGCTTAAACCTAAACTTGCTGCACCTGCTCGCTAATGGATCGATGATCCTAGTAACGTAATTGCAGATCAGACAAAATCTTGTGATCTTGCTATAAGTCTCCATAGTCCTTCGCAAAGCACTCTGAGCATCTTGCGTCATACTGTCCGCTTCGTCGAGAATAATGATCTTATATGGTGGGCACGGATATCTATCTTTGTAGTTTGGGGGAGGATTGGAAAGCTGCATTCGAGCGAAGTCTTTGACCTTTTCGCGTACAATAGATATACCTCGTTCATCCGAGGCGTTGAGTTCGAGCACTCGGCTTCGGAACATTTCTGGCCCATAGAGTTCTTTGGCGAGAGCCAGGATGGTGGACGTTTTCCCAGTCCCAGGAGGGCCATAGAAGAGCATGTGGGGTAGCTAAATCTCATGTATCAATGGATGTTCTGTAGCGTTGTACTCATGAACCTCGTACATTAGTAGCTTGTAAGGTCCTTTGTAAAACCGTGATTGTGTGGTCTTGTGCGGTGACGTCGTTCAAGCTCCTGGGCCGGCTGTTGAACACTCAGCAACGTGTCACGTGCATTGAGACTGAAGGCTCCACGTACTATTTCTCCACCCAGGGTTGCAAGTTCTGAGATTCTTTGGGAGGTGCGGTCTTGGACGAAGAGGCGCCATTGGTAGCTGCGGCTGCAGCACGAGCCTTGTTGTCGAAGAAACTCGCCATTGAAGATTGCGTACAAGAGTGTGAGTTCGCTTATCTTGAGCTCTAGGAATTTGCTCTAAGAACAAGGTAGCGTATTTGGCGGCGCAAGAGATATGCAAGTATCATTGCTGGCGGAAAACGCGCTTCCGGGTGACGCGCTGCCCAGAAACGCGCTAGATCAAGATCTCTCAACTGTCACTTCCCAAACCAACTGATGAAAAAGGTTCGAAGAGACTCTAGCATTCCCTGAAATTCTGCGAGCTCCGAGAGTAACAGCTTGTATCAAGAGCTTCATCGTCACTAGCGACTCGTACCCTAATGTCGGGCAATTTTCTGGGCATCTACTCAATCCAGACACAAGGCTACCGATCCCTCTAATTATGATTACATAGCGACGTGAACTCGTTGCTCACGTGACTGCCCTGCTCCAGAACTGTATACCGTGGTTCCCATCCTGTGCTTGTCGGGAAAGACGCGGTTTCCTATAGTTGGGGTAACCTGAACTCTTCGAATCCTGACAACCCTCGCTGGCGTTCTTTTCTTCCACAATTGGTGTCCGACTTGGTGATCATTAGTCAAGCTTTCGCGAAAGAGACACGCCAGATTCATTCAGCAAGGATGGATATGCTGATATTGGAAGTCTCTCAGACATGCTTCGATTCAGCAAGCTCAAGGCGGTATACTGTACGCCGAACGATAATGGTGACTATGGCGTCGATGGATCCGAATGTGAAATTGGACCATATCCAATTAGACAGGACTTTGAGCCAAGGTAAGCGCCATGAGTATGGGAGCCTTCGGACGCAGTACGATTACTAATATTCCTCCTTGGTTTTGACGATATTTACTTCACGAAGATGGTAGTAGCGCTGTTCACGCTAAAGCGAGCCCGTACCCGTGAACGCGACTTGCGGTGGTCGGATAGGATGGGAGGTATGACAAGCTGTGAGTTTAGGCACGGAAGTGCGTGCAAAACGCTTGCGGATGAAGGCTGCTCGGGATTTCTCTGGCAAACCCACCACCAGGATTCCCCCATGAAGAATAATAGTAGTGACCCCTATTACTCGCCTCGAGAGCGTCCGTCAGATGACAAAAAAGCTTCTGGAAGCCGTGTCTCGATCGAAGGACGAAGCCTTGGACCGATCGGTTCGAAAACAGAGGGCAATAGAGAGTATTTCACCACTTGATAAGGCTTAGGAGCATTGAAGAACAGCTGTGATCGTAGAGCTTGAGCCAAAGCATTGAGTCTGGATCAGTCAATGGAGCAGAAAGATATCGAAGGGTGGGAAGATTGCCCCAACACCAGACAGCTGCTACGGCCTTCATGGGCTATGAGTGAAACGGAGTAAATTCGATGTCACCGTCAGAACTCACGAAGCCCAGATGGCCTGGATGAGTTTGAGCGCAGTCGCTGTCCCTAACTAAAAGTTACTAGCCCTGACCTCTTGCTCTCCATTCTCGGGCCTTTCTAACTGGAAACACCGTCTCGAGGTACCAAGAATCCCCATACTGTGTCCAAATTTTCTAATCTCAGCCCTAATTCGAGCTCTCAATCTATTGCTATTCCTCGAGGCTTGAAGATTTGCCAGCTTGCGTTCTGTTTAGTCCCCACAGCGAATCAAGCCAGTCAGGTATATATTCGCCTTTTCCGCGAAAGCTGCGAGTAGCTTTGCCTTCGATAGCTGTTGTCCGGTGGCCACGCAGGAAGGACAGCGACAGGCGTAGAGCAGGAAAAGAGCGTTAACCATTTCGACGAGTAGCGTCTCCAGGATCTTCTGCATGGTGGATTCTGCCCAGTACCTAGCAGCGGATGGCTTGACTAGTTGAATAAGAACGCGCTTGTTCCCTCTTTCATCCCTTTGAAGAATTGCATTACCAGAGCGGCCGGACTGGTTTGGTAGACTTGTCACCCAGTCGACGGTAACGTGCTTGCGTAGAAGTCGCAGGAGAAGACAATCGTCAAATATTCGAAAGAAATGATTAGGATCGAAGTCCTTTTGGAGCAATGTGGATCTAACACGGTCTTTGCTTCTCTGCCACCGCTCTTGAGCCTTTTTCTGGATCGGTGTGAGCTTAGCAACAGTAAAGATGGTCTGCGGGAGTCGACGACTAATGCCATTGACGAGGACTTTGGCAGTATAGTTCCCGTCTTGGATGCAACAGACACCGGAATCTGGGTAAGAATCGAGTGCGAGTGCTGTGCGGTGTCTGATGGGACCGGCGCTTCGTGGGACTTCGGAGAGCTGCCGGGTCTGGATATAGCGGTAGGGAGCGATGGAGATAAACCTGGACGGCGAGACTATTGGTAGAGCAGCTTTGGAGCCCACAGTTGAACTAAGCTGAGCGGAGTTTGCCGAATATTTAGAGTACACAAATGATGAGGTCAGTGTTGGAATGCAAGTGATGCCATAGCTTGTAGAGTAGGAGCGGAAAACATGGCTTGTACTGGGTATCCGACCGATATGCAGTCTCGAAGGGTGTTGCCCAAAGCCAAAACGTGCTGACGTCGCCATTAGAGGATAGCGGGAGTTGAAAGACATGTGAGACTTGCAAAGCACCAGATACGGCTAATAAAATGTAGCAAAACAGTACAATCATGCAAGTAGACCTTTGGGTAGCCATTGAGATATATGGACTGAGTTGACCGGACTCGACTACTATCCGCTGGTTTGTCCATTATCTTTGCTAGAGAACAAAGATCTGTATGGAATGTTTCTGTTTGCAGTTCCATTTCGATATGATCATCTGCCTCGAAGACATCTTGCTCGAAAACAGCATGGGAAAGGACGAAAGTATAACAGTGTAAACAGTATGCGGCTATTATCATATCGAGACCTCTTGCGCCAGTATTGGTTGCACGCTGGAAGGCGAGCACTCCAACGGCATCTCCTCAGAAACCGGCTCCAATTCTATAGCTGTTATTCGTTTTATACACGGTCATACTCCAGTTTATCTAAACCGTATGTCGGGCATACCGATTCCATTATTTGGGAGAGCTGGTGTCGTCGTGAGAAGCCAGTATGTAAAGTTGACGACAGACAAAGTGGTTCGGGTGGGAAGACGCTGGGATAAAGAGCGGAACTGTTCCGCCACATTAAGCGCGCTCAGGCGCGTTGTAAACAATGGAGAGCTCAACATGAATGAAAGTCTTGATGGTCGCACAGGTCATGGCGAACATTCTATGGTCCTCTTGAGCCGTTTACTTCCTTTAGCGAACTTATAGAAGAGTACTGATCAATGGCCGCCACCACAATCAACGACCGCTCCCCCTCCCCCGCCCCTCAACCACCCACATCACTCACACCAGGCCCGCGCGCCATAGCCCTCAACAACATCTTCGCAACGGCTCTCAACCACACAATACACACCTGCTCCTATGGCAACTTCGCTGCTTGCTTCCCAACACCTGCGAAGCACGCTGATCATGTCTTACAGCATGTATGGAAGCAGATCGTTGGAGGGATTGAAGAGAAAACGAGACGGGAATTCGAAGACATCTTGGTGGAGAAGGATGTAGTTAATGGATTGAATGACTTGGAGAGATTGGTGGGGACGGCGAGGGCGAGGAAGGAGGGGGGTGGTAAGGGGGTTTTGCCTGCTGGACCGTGAGTCTGCCGGTAGCGTTGTCTACAATTGCTCCTTCAGGTCTCAAAGAGGCTCTTCGAGAATAGTTGAGGGAATTGGTGCTGATGAATAACATGGACTATAGACCACATACGCTGCCTCCACAATCTTTATACCTTGCCCATCTAGCACCTTATCTTACATCCACGCAGGCTCAACTTGAAGCCGAATTACACACTGTACAAGCCGAGAATGAACAATTAGCGAGAAGTCTCGAGGGGCAGAGAGATGAGGTCGAGAGACTAGTCAGCGGCTTAGGAGCTGTGACAGCAGATCTGGAGGGCGCGAATGGGGTTATGGAAGGGGTCATTCAGGAAGGAGAGGTCAAGCGAGAGGCCATGGAGGTAGAAAGGGAGCTCGGGAGCCGCGCATGGGGGAGTCGGCTATAGGATGTTGAACATATGACGAGTGGGGCTATGCGTGGCGTTGGGAGTTAAGCTGTGCAGGGATTCGATATCAGGACGTGGGGCACATGGCCATCTTCTGTGACACCTGCAGTTCCGACTTGACGTATGGCAGAAAGTTATTCCCTGCAGCGGATTTTTGCCATACTTGTGACAAAGATAATGCTCAGGCATTGGCAGAAGACGACTGATATTTGTACTGGATTATAGTCACCAGTCAATATTTCTGGCAGATTGCCATAGGTTTTGCGAGAGTACCCGACCCTGTAGCGAAACGAACCATATCTTGGCTCAAGTTGAGTCGAAGTTTATATTTGCGAAGGGTTTTCTCTAAATCATTGCAGACAGTCTAGCAGCATGTGCTGGACGGACATTTACACTCGTCAAAACCCTCACATGAATAGCCGTCCAAGTGTCTGCAAGCTTTGTTCGCCCAACAATCCCTCATCCCTCATTTCTTCCATGGTCATCCCAACAAGATCTCTCTGAGACTTCATCAGCGATGTCAGCTTCTCCGAGTCATCAGCCAGTGCTAAAGCAATTGCTTCCTTGACTTCCGCTTCCTCCTGTTCGTCATCCGTGCCACCATTCCTCTTAGCTAAAGTCGCTGCACCGCGAAAATAGACCCTTGCATTACTTAACAGTGTGGGTGCACTCTTTATGGCGAGATCATATCTCAAAGGCGCTTCGCCCAAATGCAAACGTAGTAGCTCGCAGTCTCCCCTTCGAAGATGCATTTGGGGGAGATTTTCAGCATCGGGCAATTTTGACGCTGCTGTCAAGCTGTCTAAAGCTTTTGTAATCTGTTTCCAGCAAGTGCTACCAATCTGAGGCAACTCAATTAGCTGTGCTTGCTGAAGAGCAATTTGCACGCTTGCATTGAAGCTCAGGTACGCATCTGCTCTATCGCACAGAGCCTGGGGATCACGAGTTAGGTCAAGGTCCAGGCTGTTGAAAGCAGCGTTCAACTCCGTCTCGTAGGTGGAAAGGTTGAGTGCTCCACCCTTGAAAGCGGCTTCTGAAATAGCAGCTACAAACTTCGCTTTGGCAAGCGCAGCTTCATGCTGGCGGCTAGTGCCACTAAGATAGAAAGCAATTCTATCATTGAGCTTGGTACGGTAGTAATCTTCTACCCAAGCAAGGTCACCATGGACGTAAGAAGTGCCGAGAGTACAGATCGCAGTCAAGGTTTCTAATTGAGCAATAGCAGTATCAAGGAGTGTGTCTTTCGTGGTGGGTTCCTCGATGGATGCCCAGACTTCTTCTTCTGATGCATTGGATGCATTACTGCTTATTGTGGCTGCATCAGCGTGGTTAGCGTCCGACATAGACGCTGCTCCTTGTGCGATATTTTCCTGTGCTTGGGTATATCTGAATTGCTGGACTGTAAGACATCCTTGGAACAGCTCGAGGGCTTCCTGGTAGAGACGCAGTGCTTTATCTCGATGCTTTTCTACCAATGCTTTGCCATCGCCGAGGGTTTCAGCAAGGCTTGTCAGCACCTGGGCGGTATTACTAGCAAGTGTGAGTCTTTATGTTTTCTCTTTGTGTCGTTAAAGCTCACAATAAAAGATCAGAATTATCTTGATCGATCTTCAATGCAAACCTATGTGATTCCAAAGCGATTTGCAAAAGGTCAATAAGCGATGTGTGCAAGTTTGCCACCAGCCGAGGCTGTTGGCACACCTCATACTGAAGTCGAGCCCTATACTTCTCAGCGATTCTTGTACAAAGGGAAGGGTCCACCCTCACTTGTTATATGCAAGATCAGCCGATTGAGGAAACCTTTGCAGGCCGGCGTCGTAGGTCTCTGTTGCCCGAACAAAGAACCTCGAAGACTTAGCCGCATCTCCAGCTCGCCACTGAATGCGTTTGGAGTCAGCCTGTCTTCTTTGCGATGATTCCGAAGTCGTGATGTTTTCGAAGCCGGGAATTCTCATGCATTATTAAAAATAGATCCAAAAGCATAACGCACTTTCTCCCCGGCTTCTTCAAATCTAACACCTGCTGGTCTGGCGTCAGCCGTCGCCTTAGGGTTGCGACCTCGGCCGAAATGTAACATACCAGCAAGAAACTCGTTTGCAGTTTCCGGACCCTTAAGACTGCAGCATTAGCCTATGTTGATGCTTCTTACAGAGACGGAATGGCATCGAACCCGGTTTTTGTTCCCTTGCTCAATCTTCTGCTTGGCATTCATGAACTGCTTCTGCTTAGGCATTATTCTCTCCCTTCCTCTGCCCGGATGGATGGCAACAGCGATCCTGGCCGTGGAAATTGACAATACCCTGAACCTGACAAATCCCCCACCATTGAGGCGTTAATACTCTAATGTCAATGTAGCATTGGTTCACGTGATAGGGAGACCAGGTCAGAATGGAGCCTGTTTGGGAATGGATGGTGCAAGCAGCGCGAAGTAGTGTGTGGTCGAAACGAGAGATGATCGTCCTAGCGCATAACCTAAATAAAAACACCACATGGCAAGCTGCGCTAGGCAGCCCCCCCTGGCTAAGCACGGCAAGGTAAAGTAGGTCACGGATGTTACCCTCAGTTACCCTCTCCCCCGAAACAACAACGCCTCAGCAATTGGATCTTTGTCAGGCACATCCATCTCCACACTCTTCCCAAATTATCTCACCAGACTCCGTATAAGCTGTCAGCAAGCGCGAAACTACGGAGAAGTGCGGACGGTGTCTGCGGCCTAGAGCAAGATTTCTCGCTGATTCAAGCGATCTGCAACTTTGCATTGCCCCCCAAAAGCCATTCACGCCGTGCCTTCTTGTCGCAATACTCGCGATAACAACATCACTTTTCGCTCTGTTCAGAAAAGACGATTGTCTATCAATACTGCCGACACTATATTAGCCACCCACTGAAACTTTCCAGCTGATCCGACAGGGTTTTATCTGGTACGTCACAATTGTGGGATTGGGATTGGGATTGGCGATCTTACGTGAAACGACGACTCAGAAGATCTACACTCCTAAAAGCTTCGACAAAGCTTTCGCTCCTCTTAGGGGCTTATAAGTTCACGTCACTCCGAGTCGCTTACAGAACACCTCCCATTGTTCCTTTGCACAATGGGCCATTCTATAGAATCGTCGCGGCCTATTATGGCTCCCAGCGTAAGTCTTCCATGCATCCCCGCGTTAGCCTCGAACCACGACCAATGCAAAAGCAAGACCAAAATCACGCACTTCAATGAGACGCATTCAGGCTAATAACTTGTCTTTCCAGGTTTCATCGAAGCGCACTTCCAAACGATTTTCAACGTTCAGTGGCGTTCCTTCTCTTGCAGCCTCCGACAACACCCAACTCACCAACTCGTCGTCTCCAACCAGCGACCCTCGGATGCAAGAGATCAAGGAGTGGACACAAGGTTTTGATCGTCTCGAGCAGAAGCGCCTGCAGCAACAACGATACCAGCCCACGCCTGAAAAGACCGATAATCTCAACAAGCTAGCCTTGGGAGCAAAGGTCGAAAGGGCGTTGGGTCGAAGAATGACGGATCAGGATGCGTCATTCAGACCTAAGATAGTAAACGAGAAGGCTGGGATGGGGAGGTCAGTTACCACAGCGTTATGAGGTCGGAAAAACGCGATCTCACTTCTAGTACAAAGGTCACGACTACGATGAAGGACCGCTTCTGCGTGTGCGCATTGCGAATATGAATAGACCGTGGTGGAGGAGGTTTTTGACTTGTCTGCTGGCGCCTTCCACGGGCTTCATCACCTGAGACGAAGCTCTTACATTCATCAATACCCAGCCTTTTCCTTTGTCGCTTGAAAACGTGCTCTCGTATACCGCGTCTTTGGAGGGCGAATGCAGATTACTCCTCGCCTTAAGGCCTATACTTGAAGATACGTTTCTTCAATTCCAATACATATTTTTGCCTAAACTGCAATCGCACACCCGCAGCTTGGTGTAATCTACTCTGGCAGACTCCTGACTTCCAGTGTACTGAATCAATTCTGATTCTCTGTCCTGGATGCAACGACACCCCATATCGAAACACCATCTAATTCGAAGTCTTAAAAGATTGCACGGCTAAGGGTCTGGGCATGTCGACTGTGATTGGTAATTGTGTTCCGAAAGATTATCTTATGAGGCTCTTTCTAACGGAAAAAGCCAAACTGAATAACATTTACCACAATGGCAGATGTAGGTACTGAACACTTATAGCGAGCTAAAACAAATCCATCTACCGGCATGTGTGATAGCCTGACCAAGATGGAAGCTTGGACTTCTCCTCTCCAGATTTCAACGTCTTGTGGCCGCTGCGGCAGGTTAGCTTCTCAAACAAGTGTAGGGTTTTGCGAAAGCAGCGCGTTTCCATTTCGCCTGAACCATACCACTTACGAAGAAAGACTTGCGGACAAACTTGTAGTAATTAGTAGAATTAGCAAGCTTATAGTTCACGATTCTTTCGTAAATGCTGTCGATGGGAAGATATTCCTGATCATATGCAACATTTCGTCTGCCAATTCCAGTGGTAGCTAGCTTGGCGGCAAGCCCGAGACTCTAGCCTGCTGGGGCTCGTGGAGACTAGGCGAAGGAACAAATCTTCCTCCACCCTCATTTGCCTCTCACTCGCCAACGTATATTCACCTCATATATTTACATGCCCATTTTCAGATACATTAATCTTCTAATTGTAGTTGTCTTACATATCGTTTGACAAGTCTGCAAATCCACATACCCTCTGTCTCTCCGCACCGTCCTCGAAGCCATATCCTCAATCTCGTCCCCACATATTCGGTTCCCCAGGATCAGAAGCTTATTCGATTGACGCCGGTTTTCTTGCAATTGCATCAACTCAGGCGCTGGGGTTCATCATTTAGATTTCTTTGAAAACCCCGTTCCGCATTTTCTGCCTTGTGAGCTGCCTCCTACTTCTGAACAATGCTCAAAGAGCTGATGGCTGTAGAAGCTCGTTGTAAAAAGTCTTCCAGCCACAAGCAGCCTCTTTCGTCGAACGTCGAATCTATCCTTTAGAAGCCATCTTAAACGACTTCCTACCATCTACGCCTACTCCTAATTCCCCTTTCTACGCGTCGAATCCGAAAATGGCTACCGAGAACAGAATGAACGGCTACAATGGGGCTCATCATCCATATGCCCAAGCTGAGCCTTTCCAGCCCTCCCAAGGCCTGAACGCCTCGACTGCTGTAGCCCCAGTAGGAGCCCTTGGTGATGAGTCCAACGTTCCAGCAGCTACAACTTCTGAGCACACTGGTGTCAGCGAAGGCAACAAGCCCCCTTCGAAAGACGAAGTCGGGTGGTACTTCGTGGAACAGTACTACACTACCCTCAGCAAGAATCCCGAGACTCTCCATGTAAGGCTTGTATTCTCTTCGATTCGGAGCAAGGCACGTGTAGGTACTTTGCTGATGGGTTTTCAGCTGTTTTACAACAAGCGATCCCAATTTGTGTCGGGTGTCGAAGCTGAGAAGGTCGATGTGTCAGTTGGCCAGCATGTACGTCATTTGTTCTTGACCGCGTTGTCATTGTTGCTAAGATCTTTGCAGGCCATTAACGACCGAATAAAGGAGCTTGACTTTCAGGACTGCAAAGTCAGAGTGTCAAATGTAGACTCTCAGGAATCGTTCAAGAGCATTGTAGTACAGGTTATTGGCGAGATCTCAAACAAAGCGGCTGCCCATCGCAAGTTCGTCCAGACTTTCATTCTAGCTGAGCAACCCAAGGGCTACTTCGTTCTTAACGACATATTTCGCTACATTGTCGATGAAGAAGAAGAAGAGGAGATGGAGAACGGTAACCCTTCTCAGGAGCCTGCGCCTACTTCAGCCCCCGAAGCCGAACCTGAGACTTTGACCAGCTCCGCTGATCCAGTGCAACAGCAGCATGACGTTGAAGAAGTTGATAAGAAACTTGAAGAAGAAGCTCTCCAGAACCTTGTGTCACCTGGCGAGAGCCCTGCTAGTGTGAGCGCTGTTAACGGCCATACCGCTACAGAATCCATTAAAGTCGACCATGCCGAGGATGCTCCTGCTGCAGCAGTCAAGACGTCAGAAGAGACGGTAGAGACTCCTGAACAGGCTGCGGAGAGCACCGCAGTTGAGGAAATACCAGAGAAACCTCGCGATCCCGACCCAACTCCTGTCGCCTCTCCACCCAAGCCTGCTCAAGCCGCGCTAGTTGAACCTACGGCACCTGCTGCCCCATCAAAGCCTGCTGCTCCTAAGACATGGGCCAATTTGGTCGCTGCTAACCGCATAGCTTCTCCTGCTGTTCCAAATGGCGCTTCTTCAGCAGCAGCCACGCCACCTCCGTCACAGCCCAAGGCTGCTGCTTCTACTACGAACCAATCGGTCACGCCTACAACATCAACTAGTGGTGAATCACCAGCCAAGATCCAGCAGAACGGCAATTCTGGTTGGCAAATGGCAGGTTCCGATAATAACAAAAAGCACGGCCGCCAGCAATCTCAGTCTGTGTCTGGACAAGATAAGGTTATGGCGTACGTTAAGAATGTAACCGACAAGGTTGATGCATCTATTCTCAGGACTATGTTGGAGAAGTATGAGAACGGCAAGCTACCCTATTATGATGTCAATCGTCAGAAGGTACGTTCTAGCCTCTCGCTGATTGGGCAAGAGGACGATCCTGATATGTGACTAGAATTGTGCCTTCGTTGAATTCACTGACCAAGCTGCCTACAACGCTGCTGTTGCAGCAAACCCCCACACCATCGGAGGAGAGCAGGTCTACGTAGAGGAACGTCGACCTCGGGCAAATGCCTATGGAGGCAATTTTGCTGGAAGAGGTGGAATGCGTGGCGGGCGTGGTGGGAACGACGGTCGTCCAGGAGGCCAAGGACGGGGTGGCTTTCCTAAAGACGGGGGCCGTGGTGGTTTTGTTCCTCGTGGCCGAGGAGGGAGCACGAACGCGAGAGGCCGCGGACAACCCCAGGCCGCATAGTCCGTGGGTTATGGCTGCCCTATCGAACCTCCTCGAAGCAACTCCCAGATCTCAGTACCCTTGCGGCCCAGAGGCTCTCTCTCGGTTCACCAAGCCTCGACTGTGGAACCCCAAACCCAATCTCGATGCTACATATGTAAATCTGCCCCTACGAACTCCTTGTTAAATCGTTGATGCGGACTGAAAAAGCTTTGGGACATCAGGCCGTGCAAATCAGTACGATACACCAATAAACACCCTTCACTGAGCACAGCGAATTCCGTGGAAATGGTCTGCGGGTCTCTTCGTATTCTGGCATTTGATCACGATTCTCTTTTCACCATGATGGCCTTGGTTACCGAATTCAGCACAGTCGCAAGGTTATCTAGAGCTACAAAAGTCTGCAGGATTCGGTCGTTACTTTTGAGCCCTGTATTTGCAAGGCAAGGCGGATGTGGTCAGGATGGGAGGTTAAATGGTCGACATCTGGATCCGGCTAGATCACCTACCTTCTTGCTCATTGCTTCAGGCGACTGATTCCAACATACAATTCGATGTATATAGTGTTTAGATGCTTTACAGGCGGCTGAATACTTAATTTGAACCGTTGAACAAATATACATACTAGGTCACAACAGCCGTTATTTGAAAGGTTAAGGCAGATCAACGTACCTTGACTGCCTGATGATCATTCAAGTGATTGGTCACACCCGGAACCTGTATGCATGACGATCACTAGTCTACTTCCTATACACAACACCAAAACACAACGGCTACTAGTACGCAAACGTCTCTGGGTGTATGAACAAGAAGTCTGAGCACCTTCAGTCCCCTTGTACGTCGGCAGCCTTCAACGACTAATCGATAAGCTGGTGGGGCTCCTCGCCGAGGGGCACAATACGCGAATACGCCGCCTAGCAACCCTAGCACGCCTGAACATCTCTCACTAAGTGTTCAAATCACCGCTTCCTCTATTGTGATCCTCTATCCTCCGTCACGAAGATGCGTCCAGGGATGGATGTCCTTGGAGCACGCCCTCGCAAGGACCTTGACCCCTCCTTACCACCTCTCGGACATGGCCTCCCAACGTCCCTCCGCATGGCCACCGAAGAGGAGCTGGATGGTTCTTCTACAGTGAGACCTGAACGGGGCAGCGACAGCGCCTACGGTGTTCAAAGCTTGCAAAGCACGATCTACGAGCCTCTGTCGCTGTACAAGGACAAGAAAGCGGAGGATTCCCTAGAAGATGATGGAGATAGCCAGTCAGGACGACGACGATCCACTCTCAAATCTCAACCGAAGCTACTGACTCGTGACCTGTCTCGGGGGAGTGTTGAGCATCACAGCATACATACTGGCGACTCGTCACCGCGTCAACCCGGACAAGAAGGTCCCTCACCCCCAAGCATGTCTCATTCTCTAGCTTCTTTGTCCCTAGACTCCCAGGCCCCGCTATCTTCACTACCCAGCAGCCCTAAATCGACTTCCAATCGTTCGCTCAGGCCTTCGGATGAAGAATCTATGGATGATGGTGGGAGTCAAGCTATAGCGTCGAGCGAAGACGATGATGCCGAGCCTCAGTCCAAGATACAGGACAGCGCCCCTCAGCTCATCATGCCAAGTATCAAGATGCCAAGTCGAAGGCCTTTCACGGAGCGAGGGAAAAGTATGGGGAGGCTAAAGGTGCTCATTGCTGGGGACTCGGGTATGTACGTTGATTCGGCATATGGACTTCATGTTGCTAAATATAGCTACAGGTGTCGGCAAGACCTCTCTCATCAAGTCAATAGTACAGACATGCGAAGACATTGTTCACGTCGACCCGTTGTCACCCAATTTACCTACAATAGGAGAGCTTGCCAGCCCAACATCCAAGAGCATGGAAGACAAGCCCAGCGTTAGGACCACCCAACACATCACAGAGGTATTTGCAAGTACGAAACCATATCCAACATGGTGGTCAGACATTGAAGATACAAAGGTATTACGTCGAAGAAAGAGTATGGGAGACACTGTTCTCGAACGAAATCTGTGTTTTGTCGACACTCCAGGATACAGCAATGGTATTTCGAGGATCGAGACGATACAATCGATCTTGCAATACATCGAGATCCAATTGACGAAGCCATTCTCAGCTCCCACCGCCAGTGAGGGCGACATTGCTGGTCTACTCAGTGGAAGCGGTGGTACTCAGGTTGATGTGGTCTTCTACTTGATCGCACAAGGTACGTAGAAATCGCTTGGGGTATTGCACATCTGCTAATTGGTGCATTAGAACTCAAGGATGAAGACATACTGTTTCTGCAACGTCTGACCGCAATCACTAATGTCATTCTAGCGATAGCGAAATCGGATACACTATCCCTCGCAGAGATTGAAGTGCTAAGACGGTCTATTGACAAGCTGCAACAGGCAGACATCAGGCTCTTTACGTTCAGGTCTGACACTTCAGCCACCCAATCCTCCTTTACGATTTGCTCAACACCCTCTGATGACGATGACAATATGGACGCAAGCATGTTGATGTCTCCTGATTACGTTCAGCCCCTAATTCCGTCCGAGCTAGCAGCGCTGGTACAGCAAGTCTTTCATCCGGATAATATTGCATGCTTGCGGCATCTGGCAGCGAAGAAACTCGTACACGCGCAGGGTTCAAGAATCTTCTCGACGCCAACTGCGATTCAGCGTTCTACTTCGAGTCTTCTGACAAACCGCCCTGAGTCTCTAAAATCATCACCGTCTTCGTTAAATACAGTTCAGAGTCTTGTTTCATTTACCCATAACATATCGCCATACAAACAAGCCAGGATAGCGGATCATACCCAGCAAGAGGAAAAGCTGGCTCAGATCAGACTGGCGAAATGGGCTGGGGAGCTGCAGAAAAGTCTACAAAACGAGCGCGCGAGATATGAAGCCATAGCTCGTGGCGAAAGGGCTGTTTGGCTTACAGAGAAACTTGGCGAATGCGTCAATGATGGGGCCTTGGCCCTTACTAGAGGTTCGAATCCGGCGGCACCAATTGATAAGGGGACATTATCCGCCAAGCCCGAGATCTCAAGGGGATCAGTCCACCGAGGTCTACTCGACGCAGGGGATCCCCTGGGGCTTCTACGATGGAATGAGGCTATGAGACGACGAGGATGGATTGCATTTCAGGTTGTCGGGAGTTTTGGGATTTTAGGAGCTATGGCGGTATGGATGGCTAGGACCTGGGGAAGCGAGAGCTACACACAGTGGACCTGGGTGTGGTTGGGAGGGAGGGCATAACATCACCGTGTCTGCAGTTGTGCGCGGAGCTTTCACGATCGTGAGGATGACTTATGCATGACCATGGAGTATTCGGAGTAGAGACGGGTCGGGCCAATCCCAAAGCATTTTGCATAGCATCCTCTGAGCTGGATCAGCGAATCTGAACAGCATATTGATATTGAAAATGCACGTAATTGGAATACATGCACTGTGAGGACCAAAGCCTTGCGGCTTTATGCCTCAGCTCGTTTAGAAGGTGCTAGAAGCTCGAAGGTTCTAGTATGCCAAGGCGCTAAGCTATAAGAAAGGCTGTAGCTCTCTGCCTTACCCTACAAATAATTTCCCAAACATCAACTTCACCTCAAATTCCCACACTTCTCTCACACCACGAGCATATACTCATTATCATCTCAGACTGATCCCATCTCCCACTGCCCTTCACATGTGAGTTCTTTCTTAGCAGACCAGGGCAAGATCTGTTTACTGCGTCCAGCTATACTTACTAGCACGCCCTCTAGATCCTCTACAGACAACCATACAATTTGAAGCCATGTCGGCCGAGACTTTCGAGTTCCAGGCTGAGATCTCTCAATTGCTCAGTCTGATCATCAACACCGTTTATTCGAATAAAGAGATCTTCCTTCGTGAGCTGGTTTCGAATGCCTCGGACGCTCTCGACAAGATTCGTTATGAGGCTTTGAGCGATCCAAGCAGGCTCGAGACAGGGAAAGATTTACGGATTGACATCATACCTGACAAGGCTAACAAGACCCTTACTATCCGCGATACTGGCATCGGCATGACCAAGGCTGTAAGACAGCCCTCCTTAATCACAGTATGTATATGGCTAATGAGCTCCTAGGACCTCGTGAACAATCTCGGCACGATCGCCCGCTCGGGCACTAAGCAATTCATGGAGGCTCTGACCGCCGGTGCTGATATCTCCATGATTGGTCAATTTGGGGTTGGTTTCTATTCAGCATACCTTGTTGCGGACAAAGTCACCGTCATCTCAAAACACAACGACGACGAGCAATACATTTGGGAGTCAAGTGCTGGTGGCACTTTCACCCTAAAACAGGATGAGGAGGGCGAACAGCTCGGCCGTGGTACTAAGATTATCCTCTATCTCAAGGATGAGCAGACCGGTTGGTTATACCTTTCACTGTTCAAACCTCCAGACTAGATCAAAGACTAATTAGAAGGCAGACTACCTTAATGAGAGTAAAATCAAGGAAGTCGTCAAGAAGCACTCTGAATTCATCTCCTACCCCATCTACCTCCACGTCCTGAAAGAGACCGAGAAGGATGTACCAGATGAAGAGGCCGAGGAGGCCAAGGATGAGGAAGAAGACGAGGAAAAGAAAGCTAAGATCGAGGAGGTAGATGATGAGGATGAGGAGAAAGAGAAAAAGAAGCCAAAGACAAAGAAAGTCAAGGAGAGCAAGATCGAGGAGGAGGAGCTGAACAAAACGAAACCCATCTGGACTCGCAACCCACAAGACATCACAGCGGAAGAGTACGGCTCTTTCTACAAGACTCTGTCAAATGACTGGGAAGATCATCTCGCTGTCAAGCACTTCTCTGTTGAGGGTCAACTAGAATTCCGTGCCATCCTCTTCGTACCAAAGCGTGCTCCTTTCGACCTTTTCGAGACCAAGAAGACCAAGAACAACATCAAGCTGTACGTCCGACGTGTCTTTATCACTGACGATGCCACCGACCTCATCCCCGAATGGCTCAGCTTTGTCAAAGGTGTCGTTGACTCTGAGGATCTGCCCCTGAACTTGTCCCGTGAATCTCTTCAACAGAACAAGATCATGAAGGTCATCAAGAAGAACATCGTTAAGAAGACCCTTGAGCTGTTCAACGAGATTGCTGAGGACCGTGAGCAATTCGACAAATTCTACAGTGCTTTCAGCAAGAATATCAAACTTGGTATTCACGAGGATGCTCAGAACCGTCAATCTCTTGCGAAGCTTCTTCGGTTCAGCTCTACCAAGTCTGGTGATGAAACTACCTCCCTGGCTGATTACATCACCCGTATGCCAGAGCACCAGAAGAACATGTACTATATCACCGGCGAATCCCTCAAGGCAGTGCAGAAGTCACCGTTCTTGGACTCCCTCAAACAGAAAGATTTTGAGGTCTTATTCTTGGTCGACCCTATCGATGAGTACGCCATGACTCAGCTCAAGGAATTTGACGGCAAGAAGCTCGTCGATATTACCAAGGATTTCGAGCTTGAGGAGACCGATGAAGAGAAAAAGGAGCGTGAAGCCGAGGAGAAAGAGTACGAGCCTCTCGCCAAAGCTCTGAAGAATGTTCTCGGCGAGAAGGTTGAGAAGGTAGTTGTCAGCCACAAGCTTGTTGGCGCACCATGCGCCATTCGTACTGGCCAGTTCGGTTGGTCTGCCAATATGGAGCGTATCATGAAGGCCCAGGCTCTCCGTGACACCTCAATGAGCTCGTACATGTCATCGAAGAAAACCTTTGAGATATCGCCCAAGTCACCAATCATCAAGGAGCTTAAGAAGAAGGTTGAGGCTGACGGCGAGAACGACCGTACCGTCAAGTCTATCACTCAGCTCCTATTCGAGACCTCGCTCCTAGTTTCTGGCTTTACAATCGATGAGCCTGCGGGCTTTGCAGAGCGTATCCACAAGCTTGTGTCACTGGGTTTGAACGTGGATGAGGAGCCAGAGACGAGTGAGGAGAAGGCTGCAGCGGACGAGGCGGCACCAGCCGAGGGTGCAGGCGAGAGTGCAATGGAGGAAGTGGACTAGACGTTAAAGGCAGGTGTTATGTCATGCACTCTTCCGGTGTTTGCATCTTGCTGCTCTCTTCATTTCGCCCATAATCATCATTACGGACAGGCTCTCTGGCGCTAGGTCATACTCTACTAGAAGGCCTGGATGCAATGGCTTGTCGATGCCTTCATGTAACCACTAGACTTTTCGCAAGCAGGAGCGTTGATAGGTAGCATATAAAAGCGAGCGATATCCCCATACCTCTTCTGCTTGCCTTGAAATCATTGACCCGGTAATTACAAGCTCCTGATTACTACAACCTTGCCAACAAAGAAATATACTCGCATGACACGCTTGGTGCTTTCTTCGACCCCACTTTCCCTTTCTGGCCACCCTCATTGTTCGTTTGCCATACGTTCATCCCTCGCCCTTCATCTGCTTCTTCCGTGTCCTTCAACGTTGTACTGTGCCTTCCCACTTCTGCAGTAACCATGAGCGCTATCAGGCTCGCATCCTTGCTATCCTTTTCTACTTTTGGCAATCCATAGTCCCTTGACCTCGTCAACAGCGGCAATTACTGAGACTCAGTCAATGGAATGTATGGGCTGTGAGCTTGTGCTCTTGAGCCATGAGGCGTGTAGCTAAGTAGTAGGTGCTTGGATTGGGAGCTGTTCTTTCAGTTCCTGCATTATGATATTGTTGTTACAGTTCCATTTGCTACTGCCTTGATGCGGGGTTTGTGCCCTCGAGAGCATGATGGTTGCTTTTTTACTTTTCTGCACTACCACGACTACTCGTGGGACCAGGCTCATCGCTTCGTGCGTGGAATTCTTGTACGAATTTCTAGACTTCATCAACGGCTGCATCGTCAATGTGCACGGTGGACAGACTGATGGGGGACCCTTTACAGCCTCTGCATACTTCTACGGTATATGTCTCGACGACTACTAAGAGCATTGTCAGTCAACTGTGAAGGCTGTTAGCTTGATCTTGATGTTGAGACCGGACGTCATCCTGGTGTTCATGTAGTTGTTGCCTCCAGCTGATAGTAGAATTGCACTCCAGAAGGGACTGACACCATTTATTTAGTTCACAGTGTCATTGTGTCGAGTTCACTAGCTACCTCCATAAGCTGTCTTCATATTGTGAGTCTCGAAGTTTAATGAATATGTATCTTTAACATTGACAGGGAATTGGTCATCTAGACCGCTAGCAAGAATATAACGAGTACTGATAAAGACAAGACGAGTAGCAACAAGGGCAAAGCACTAAGCTCTACCGTCACTCAACGCTCCACCACTGTTTCTACTGTGCACTCACCGAGCCCCAAGAGCTTATCATCAAAGGCAAGCAACCTTAGGCTCTTGTCGACTGTTGTCTGACTCTCAACAGTGCGCCATCCATCTAACAACTACAGCGTCAAGCTGTAGGAGTGTGGACTCGCTGGCACCAACGCCAGAATGCCTATTGGTTGGTTCGACGGAACCTCAGACCCTTAGATGCAATGAATGTCGTACCGATGCGCCCAGTCTTGAGCGCTATCCCTGGCTCTGCTCGATACCCTTTGATGGAGGGTCGATCATCGAGTGCTCCGAGACCAACATCACCGGGCAAAGCTACCTTCCCATCTCAACAAGGCTATGTGTCAGCGATGTGCGCCTTTGTGGGACTCAAATGTTGAATCGCCAACAAGTATCTGGGTTCCATCACCCTCTCAACGGCATACATCCAGGTCTTCTGCTACACCCGGTCAAACCTGTACATCCGTGACACCCGGATCCATTATATTAGCGACTGAGGAATCCCGCACTGGCTTCTTATCAAGACTACACTGCGGCGTTACTAAAGATAAAACAGCAAAGGCCCATGCGTCTGCTGTATATCCTGGCCATTCCAACGCATCAACCTGCGAACACAGCTTACCTGCATATGGCTGGAGTACCCTTGGGCCAGATCGATGGGCAGTTCTCACCAAGTTACATTTGATGGCAAGCTATCAAGGATCCTTGCGTTGGCGTTGCTGAGTGGGAAGGGTCCAATTTGGGAACTCCACTTTTGCAGATAACAAGTATGATTAATATTGCTGGAAGGGGGAGTTCGAGTTGGGAGCAGCCAATGTTTTATGCTTTGACTATTACGTGAATCTTGTTGGTCGGTGAGTCTCAGTATGTAATCGTTTCAAGTTTCGATTGCTTGAAGTGCGGAAGTAAGCTTTCAGCGATGCCAGGAAAGCATCATTACGCTTAGGAGCCTTGAAAGAG
Source organism: Stereocaulon alpinum (assembly GCA_018257865.1). Classification (NCBI taxonomy): domain Eukaryota; kingdom Fungi; phylum Ascomycota; class Lecanoromycetes; order Lecanorales; family Stereocaulaceae; genus Stereocaulon; species Stereocaulon alpinum. The sequence goes on from JAEUBA010000007.1 coordinate 545,115, forward strand.
TTGGGTGCGAACTTCGATGGGAAAATAATATTAAAGCATGGATCGACGAAGTGGCAGAATGAACGCCGGTCAGTCTGCCCCACTTGCCTTTCATAAATCATGTCTACCTTAACTTAGCTCGTAACGTTAAGGGGCCTTGAGGCTAATGGCAAGATGGTGAAAAGGGCATGGCTCCATGGTAATAATGAAATTGATAATAATACATACGTGGTGCCCCCACCCTAAAACACGCATCATTAGTTGAATCTGCCCGAGAGCAAAAGCCAGCTTGATACCCCCACTCAGGTGCATGAGGTGCATGTCAAGGCTAATTCTGATGGGCTTGAGGGGCTTGAGGGGCTTGAGGGGCTTGTGGGGACTGACCAACAGGCTGTTCAGATGATGGTTCGGGGAACGGGAAGGAATCGCAAGCACTAAGCAGCACCCTTAGCGGCCTTAGATGACCTTTAATGGACAATTAGGCGTAAGCGAATCCCCAGGGTCGCATCATTGATGTGCTGCAGGTGGTGTGTGCGGACGGTGCAGGGCCGCCTATTTCGGAGAGGAAGGTGCAAGCCAACTTTTACCGCGGAGAAGACGGCTCTTCATTGGCCCGGTACATCCACTTTCGTTCTTTCAACCTCGAGCACTCTACCACACTAGCTACCTCCACCCATCCACTCGCTTGAGATTGGGGAAACCTCACCCTCACTCTTCTGACCACACTAGACACCCACTCAGTTACCTCATTCACCACAGCCACTAACCCTAGAGACAAGCGCATCATCAACTCCTACGAAAACTCCCCGCGTGGGTACAACTGCCACACGCGGCACGATCATATATCCATTCCCACCTCGGCGCTGCCCCGTCATCGCTCTCCCCCCAGCACTCTACATAAACCCTCAATTCGCACAGTCCGACCGCTCTGCGGTCGCAGTCCCTGGAAAAGACGAATGGCTGTTTTCCCGAGTCACTCGATATGAACAACCCCACCCCGCGTTGGTCTCCAATGGTCTCAGGTCCAGAGGATGAGTTCGCCAACTTTCTCGATTTCGGAGACCTCAATTTCGCCGCCTTTGACAGTATCCCTCACAGCGATGCGGAGTTACAGCAAAATAGTGCAGGGGCAATGGATACCTCCATGGAGGGTACTGCGGGGATGCTTGGACTTGAACAGGGGCAAATGCAGCACCAGATAGGGCAACATCACCCGACACCTATGAATGGCTTTCATGGCTCGACGGACTCATTCCCAGATCTGGCAATGCAATCGGAGCTTTTCGAACAGCAGCAGCAACAACAACAACAACAGCTACACATGCAGGACCAGCGGTACCACGGCCAAAACGTCGTCCCACCCACGCCCAACAGTATGGATATGCATGGAGCACACGCCCACTACTATCGTACGCCAGCAGATCATCCACAATTGCACATGTATGATCACTACAGACGCCAGAAAGACCAGGTATGAGCGGTCTGGCGAAGTCTTTGTAGTGGTCTAGGTACTGACGGGCTTGGCAGATGATCTTTACGCCGCTTGTGTCACCTGCAGTTACTCCTCTTGATACACAATTCCAGTACCCCGATTATGCTGCGCCTACAGATGCCTTTAGTCCTTTGACCTCGCCAGCTTTAAGAGCACAGAATCAGAATGCTGCCCAACACTCCGTCTACGGAGCTATCCGAGGCTCAGACACATCGGATACAACTTCGCCAATCGATCATAATCTCGATTACTCCACACATACCTCAGCTTCAAGAGCAACATCTCTGCGCAAATCAAAGAGGAAGTCATCGTCGGCTTCAACGAAGAATCGTAGCCGCGCGGTGAGACAGTCTCCTGCGATGAAGCCTCAGAGGAAGAGCAAGCCTTCAAGTACAGTCATACCGCCAAAAGAGGTTTCAGGCATTATTGAGGAAGCGCGGAAGTCGAAGCCTTCTGCGAAAGCCATCCATAATGCTGAAGGGAAGCTCTCCCTTCCTTACGGTCAAGACAGCTCAGAAGCGGACTCTGTCTCTCCCGAACCGCTTTCCGACATCCTCATGCCACCACCGGCGACACCTAAATCAAGCTCTGCAAGTAGGTCTCCGTACCTGCATGCCAAGCAGAAAGAGCCCCAAGAGGCTTCAATGCAGGATACCAATGGAGAGCCTGCAACTCCTGCGTCACTGATGAAGATTCGCAAACAGGCTGGGAAAGCCAATGGAGGTCCCCACCAGACCTCAAGTCTGAAAGAGCAGACTGCGCTTGCAGAAGCAGATATGGAGCAGATCATGGAGGACATTGTTCTGCCGGAACCCGCAAGCACAAACAAGAAGCCGGTACTAAGGCCAATAAATACCACAGAGGTGAACATCGATCAGTCAACGTCTACCATGTCTGCTCGGAAGATGCCTAGGTATGGGCCTGCCAGTGCACCAATCACCGCGGCCACCTCTGCATTCCCTAGTCCTCAGCTGGGTGCCATGGCTTCACCTACGGGTAGCGGCTCTGGTAAACGATCTGATCCTAAGCTCAGAGCGCGGGACTCGAAGAAGCGCCACAGTCAAAGCTCCGTGCACGTCAGTCCCGCTTTGCGGCCAAAGATATCTCCAAGCATCAAACCACTGCTGCCAGATGGAGGTAAGTCCAGAGACCATCATATTCCACCGAACCGTCTTTGAGTCTAACCAATAATTGTACAGGGATCGTCTCCGCTGATGCCTCCGCGCTTCTACTCGCCTCCAAGTCCAACTATCAAAACATAATAGAAGGCACCCACTTGCCCGGCGTTTCCTATCCTGAAACCCTCTCAACAAACCTCACCTCTAAACGCACCTCCCACAAGATCGCCGAGCAAGGAAGAAGAAACCGCATAAACACAGCTTTGCAGGAGATTGCGAGACTACTACCTCCTTCAACGCCTCAGATAAATGGGCAAGGAGTCGCGACGAACGGCGCAGTCAATGCAAACATGATGATAAGCGGTACCGCAGCCCAACAAAGTAACAGCAAAGCAAGCACAGTCGAACTAGCAATCGACTACATCAAGAGCTTACAAAAAGAGCTGGGCGAAGTCAAGGAGAAACTCGAAGTCGTGGAAAAGGAAAAGGCAGCAATTGCAGTCACAGTTGAAGAGAAGGCAACTACATCCTCGTGAGAACACATGGTTCCTTGAAATATGATACCTTTGCATGATACGGCGCTGCAGGTTTCTCTAGATTGGGGGGTTTCTTTTACAGGCGTTCTTTCTGATGATGCAAATGCTGTAATGCTGCCTATGCGACCTTTTTTTCATACTCCGTATCTAAAGCCTGGCGTTATAGAGCTTGGGGCGTTTTGTCGTGATTTGTTTTCTGGGGGGAAAATGGGGGTGGGGTGGCTATTTGTTTTTTTTTCTTTTGTTCGTTGGTTTGGGTGGGAGAAGGGCACATATAGGAGATAGGCAGCGGCCATTTTGTGTTTGTGGGTTGTTGTTCGGGGGGGTTAGTTGCGGGTAGATATGCGGTGGGCAGATAGGTGCCGGGTTGAGGAATGGAATGGAAAATACAAACAATGGTTAAACACAAGTACTCTTTGCGCTCTGAATTGTTGCTTGGTTTGCGTAGAGAGTGTGAGGCTACGTGAGGGAAAGGGGTTGGGCTTCGTGGTCGTGGAAAGGGGGGGGAGAAGGGGTGGAGGAGTTGTTGGGAAGGGACTGGAAGTGTATCATGTGGATGTTATGGCGAAACAAAAGCAAAGTGTTACAGTACTGTAGAAGGCTGAAAGGAGGGCTCAGAAGATAATGGTTTGTTCCTATCACTCACGAGCCAACTTGGGCTCTTCCAGACACACTGATCTTCAAGACTTTTGGCTACTCTTGGTGGTGGGTAGATACAAGGCAAATGTTCTACCTTGTAGAAGAGTTCTGAAGGGGTTGCTATTCAGTAGTAAGGAGTAAGTACCGTAGCTCGTCAACATGAGAGAAAAAAATTGGCACTGCTCCGGAAGGGCCCCTGAAACGCGGGCCCCGGAGCCGCCAGGAGATATTCCAACACAAGTTAGACACTTCCTAGGCCTACAAAACTGTTCCCCAGTAGATGAATAGGCCTGCACGCAATCTCTCGCCCTCTATACCGTTACAGTGGGATTACTGTTGTACTGGTAAAGCCAGAAGGTGGTAGCCTAGGAAGACATGAGTGGCTGTAGGGTCCTAGATTAGGGACTCGTTTGTAGGGCCCGCATACCCGGAGAAGTGCGCACTCTTTTCTGATGTTGATGAGAGTAGACAGCAGTATTGATATAGATCCTCCCAAGCGCCAACGCTAAAAGCATGATAGCCTGCCCGCACAGACACATGTTAAATCCACCATAATCGAACATGGTATCGAGAATGCAAAGAATCCAAACCCCAGTCTAGAGCCAGGGTGCTATTAGCTAGACGTGCTAGACGAACACCTGCGCCATCGCCATCGCCACCATCACGGCGATTATGGTTACCCGTATAGGTTCCCTAGAGATTTTCGTGCCTGCAGAGCTAGAACCACTCCCATCTGCATTCATGATCGTCGCATTGACGAAATTGGGCCCACAGTCTCGATCTACCATCGTGGCTGCATTGACGTAGTCTGAATTCAATGGCTGGCTCTTATTCGACGCTGCGGTTGCGAAAAGAGCCATTGTATCCTTTAGGCATCCTGAGCATGTTGGCAGACTACCTGGCGGCAGTGGGATACCCAGGGGTAAGTAATAGACATAGCTATCCGTTGGGTTGGACATGTTTGTTATAGCGTTCGCGAAGCAGTAATTGTTGTTATTTTGACCTGTGGCTTGGGGGTCTAGATTGTTTTTCAAGCACGAGGCACGGTAGAGGACGTCGTAGGCTATGAGACCCGCGTAGGCTTGGCGGATCATGGGATTCTGGCGGTCGTAGTCTTGCGCACAGGTTGAGGAGGAGCGGAGTTGAAGTGCGTAGCTGGACATGATGGCGGAGCATTGTGTAAAGACTATGTTGCAGGAGGCGTTTAGAGTGCCTGTTATGCTGAAGAGGGTGCGGGAGGCGGAGAAAAAGGACACGGAGTTCTGGAGAGTGTTAGAGGACTTGTCATCTAGAGGGGAGGGTCTGCTGGAAACATCGGGCTTACCTGAAGGAGAAGGCTGAAAGGTAGGCAGGATGTGAAGGTGTCGTTGCTTATCATGGATTTAATGAAAGTCGGGCAGCTGGGCTGCGTAAAATTGGTCCCTATGCCGCCGTCGAAAGGTTTTGGTAAAGGAGAGTTAGAATCGGTTGGGGCGCTGAGTATAGAGGTTGTTACAGCGGTTGAGGTGGTCTTCGTTGCGTTGGCATCTAGTGCAGCTATGCTGCTCGCCTCTGTGCGTCGGTGTAGTGCAGGCTCGGGTGACGGCCTTGCGTCAAACAGTATCTCACCAATCCTTCTTACACTTCTTGAGTCGTGTGTTCGAGATCCTGGCTGGCCATTTGCTTCTGTTGAAGCACAGAGCAGAAAAAGAATCAAGGTGGTGAAGAAGAGAGAGTGAATCGCCGTGAAAGGGAGGTGGTAGGCAGCTTGCCGTCGCCGACCTGGCCGAGGCCTTTTGTGTGGTGTTCGTATCTCGGGTTCTTGCATACCGGCCTGGCTGCACTTGCTGCCCAGCTTTTCCGTAGCTGCGATTCTTGGCCCCCATGAGAAAGTAGAGTCTTCGGAAATGGTCATTATGACTTTTGTATGTCTCGCGGCTTGAGCATTGCCACTCTGTCACTGCCGAACAGCAGTGTTAGGGGACAACGGGTTGTGATCCCGTGACCTTGCTGAAGAGAGGGTTGTGCTGTCTTCTCTTGCTTGGTTGGAGTCCAGGAGGAGCTGGCTGAGCGGCGATTTAGAAATGTTTCTTTCTGCCCCTGATTGAGCTGTTTTAAAGACTTGGAAGGTAGATAAGGACAAAAGAATGACTAGAAATGAATTGTAAAAAGTAGGGGAGGCCGCTGCAGGCTCTTTAACAGTCCCTGCTCCTGCACGCAACTGTAATCAGATGTGTATGTAAACATCGGGCAGGAGTCCAAGCTTTATCTTTAGGAAGATCTCGAGGACCCATGCTGAAGTGCGCCTGCATGAGTTAGTGTCGAGAGAGAAAACGGTATAGACAATGGCTGAGCTGGGGGCGCTTGCACGCTTAGGAAGCAAAATGGCGTGCATCTTTGGTATCGGATGTAAGGCTAGTCTCGGGTAGCTTCTACAATGCAATATCGTGTCCCACGAAAAGGAGCCGACTGAGTGCTTTAGTGTGCATTGGTGGCTTGCCTTAGATTATCGGTCGGTGAGGAATGGCAGAAAAAGAAGGGAGCGGGCCCCAATTGGCAGGCTGTTGTGGCTGCACGGAAGCTCTAAAGTCTGACCACTTATCAAGCTAAGGTAGGCCCGAGTACGGACTCTGTGTCATTGATATTGAAGGTTGTGTTTGTGTATGCGTTTCCACACGGCACGGTTAGATTAAGAAAAAGGAGGTGTGAGGGTGTAAGGGTGTAAGGGTGTAAGGGTGTGAGGGTGTGAGAGATCTTGCTTGAAGTTTTGCGGCATGAAATAATGTTTAGCGTCGGCATTTATTACTCACCTTAGACTTGGAACTGTTGAACTTCTTGACTAGTTCTACCCGTAACTTACCTTAACTTACTGCACGCTCTGCACCTCGTGTCACCCAAAACGCACCTTCCTCGCCTTCCATCGAAGCTTTGGTTCCGTTGATCTCCCTCTGCCGAGCCTCCCTGGCCGCTCTTAGTCCTCACCCTTACTCCTCATCCTTACTCATCACCTTAATTCTCTCAACACGCTTATTGGTCCATGTCTCGGGAAATAAAAGCTTGGCCTCAGTGTCGCATAGATTGACCATCTAATAATGTGTGTGTAATCAACTTATATGTGTGTAGAGAAAGTGACCCGCACATTATCTCTTGTCTGTCACACTCATTCTCCTCATCTTGCGATGCACTACCCTGTGTTGGATTATTCTTCATACTCGGACGTTGTATGTTGTATAAGAGCCTCAAAGTCAAATACGCCACACAGCCTCCATCCGGTCGGCGGTCGTTTCGCCTTTGCCGTTAGTCTTCCGTTGGCCTTTGCATTTATGACATGCAGGCCTCTTCCCCATCTCCAAGGTCAGGCCACTCAAAGCGTACGTTGAAAAGCCACGTACTGCAGACTCCAGTCTTACTCGCAGCTCTGCCCGCCCCAAGGTCATTGCTCAAACACCCTCCCGGGTCAACTGACACGTATTGGATGCAGGTACAGTGCAGTGCATACATCCGTCAGCTATCCGCACGAGTCAACTGATCAGCGACCTTGCAGTCCCTGGGCAAGACATGTGCGACATCGTGACCTCTTGCATTGTCTACCGGCTATCTCTGCCGGCACTCGCGCTTCTTCGCGGTCGAATTGTTGTACAAGCGACGTTTCAGGTGCCGATGCATTGAGAAACAAAAAGATAAAAGTAGACATGGGAGCGTGCTGGCGCTTCTTTCCGACATTGAAGGACCTTGGACGATTCACAATCGTACCAAGTTCAGACTTGAACGCCTTGAATTGCCTAATGGAGACTCACATCCCTGCCATCTTACATGTGACAGGACCCCGCCGGCGCATATCATGGCATGTGCTTGTTGAACGACTGGTGAGCCGCAGATGGAAGCCTTGCTGTCTCACGAAAGCCTCTTGAGAGAAAGTAAGAGAACATTGAGCGTGGAAGTCGGAACCCTGCGCTTCACCAACCCTTCATTCCTGCCAAGTTTGGTTTCAGATGAGTCGAAAAGAGCCAACTCAAATAACTAGTTGTACAATAGAAGTAGCCATGCGGCATAACCGAGAGCGTTACGTTGAACAATAGCAGGGCTCATAACCGTGGGAAAATGATGTTGCGTTGGACCTTGACGGTCTATCTTACAAGCCAATCTCCTTTAGCATCAATGCATGAGTGCATGACCTATCTATCCTGAAGAACACCTTCTGAACAATGCCTTCTACCATGCCTAGAACTGACCCCATCAGATATACCAATGCACCAAACGAAAGCCCTGAAAACGAATCCTCATGCATGTATCTAAGCGCAATGCCCCCCAGAAGTGACCAATTAACCACCGTCACCACCTAAGACGCCAACTATGAATGCAACCCATATCTACACTCTTTCTTCCGCAAGATCCACAAACGCAAAGTCATCGAAGATCTCATCATCATTATCAGCTACTGTCTGCTCTTCAACTTTCTTGTTCCGCTTGCGGCGCGTCGTCATCACAACTTGCTGTCCTTCTTCAACATTGCCTTGAACATCGATGACGTTTTCCATGTGCCTTTGAGTCGGCTGATCTGTATCTGAACTGTCCCCTCCATCAGTGGCGGAGCCAAGGCTGATTTTGGTCGCAGCAATCATTTCGCCAAATACCCAAGGTTTTGGTTCGTGCAAGTGATGTGGGTCCTTTGACTGCGTATTTTCATCATAAACGTAGAGGTTGACACGGCGGTCTGCGTGAAAGGGCGTGTATGGGGCGCTGGTATCGATCTCGGCGTAGGACAGCGGATGCGTGTCGGAGCCGGTTTGCCTTGTCGGCACGCTTGGCGGATGTGGCAGCCAGAAAGAGCCAGGCGAAGCTGAAGATCCAGCAGGTGGTGGAGCACCTGCGTCCCTGATATCGCGAGCCTGTTGGAGAGGCACAGGCTCTTTTGGAAGACTGAATTCCACTGGTTTACTTCCGATGACTGAGGGCCGTCCTTGTCCGGCTTTCCGACTTGGGCGTTGATGGACACTGTAGACTCGTACAATTCCCCCGCCAGTCACCGCAATGCGGCCTTGGGCTTTCCTACTCAACCACCGAACGCAACCTGGGGCAACAGCATTTAACGAGAGCGGTAATGTTATCCTGTTCTCTCCAAGGTGACGGAGCGTGTCGACGGTGCCAGTAGCTGCTGCACTGACAGATCTGTTGATACCGGCTGCGACTGCTTTGCCACGCCCTGCACCAGCTGTCATAGCCAGAGTACCAAAGCCAGGGAACCGGCCACCCGTACTAGGGCTTCGACCACGCACAGCAGCAAGGAGAGGCTGTGTCTTGCCAGTAAATATGCCAAGGGCCGAGCTGAAAGTGCTGTCAGTAGACTTGGGTCGCATAGCATCATCGTTCTTATTATCATCCCTACCTGACCCGCTGGGAGATGTTTTACTACGTTGCACACGACCGAGGGGTGGCCAGAGGAATGCAGAAGGTGTAATATCGTCCATATGGACAGTACCTCTATCGGTGATGATAGCTAGTCGTTCGCCTCTAGGTTCTGTCCAGACAACATCGATAATTCTGGCCTCGGTCATCCGGCTGAAGTGTGCTATTTCGCGAACACTCGGCACTCTTGGAGATGCATCGGGTTCTCCTGCTCGTCCAGCTTCCCCATGTACCATGCGCATCAAGTCCCAGACATACTGATCATCGCCCTTCGCACTTGCAGTCAATAAACGCAGACCATCAGGAGAGAACGAGACCAGGCTGCACCCAGCAGGTAGTGAGAAAGTAGCCAGGGGCTGTAGTGCCAGGGCGGGCCTCAGATTCTGACTCTGCGAAAGTTTTTCTAGATCCAGGATCGAAACCAACGTTGGCTGGTTCTTTGCCCGATCGATTTGATTATCCTGTGCATGAGTAGGAGGAAAATGCTGCTGGGCAGGTAGCTGGCCCATTGAAGGGTGATCAGGAGGCGATGTAGCAATGGTCTGCCGACGTTGTTCGGACGGCTTCGACCAGTAGTTGTGCCAAACCTGCATCCCCTCAGCTGCAACCCATTGAGCCCCCTTGAGCGCCCCTTGAGCGACATCCTTAGCCATTCTGTTCAGTATACTTCCATTTTGAGGCGGGTCGAGGTCGCAAGAAACTTGGGGTTCGGTTTCGGATGTATGCGAAGTCAGTCCAGGGACTTTGCCGCCGGAGAGATCATTGTCTATCTGCCCATGCAGAGTGGTCTGCGACGAAGGTGGCGGTGGTATAACAGCAAGCCACCGATGGCTCAGGGACAATATGGCAACTTTGGGTTGGTGGAAACCAACATCTGAGGCGTCATGCAATCCTCCAAGCCCGGACTCACTTGAGGAAATAGACATGCTGCGAGCGCGCCTTGATGATGTTCGTGTCCATATCTTGCCTATGCATCTGAATCTAGGGGACCAGTCTGCGATTTTGCCTTGACTGCTCTCGAATATGAAGACTTCTCCGCTATTGCCTGAGCCAACTACGATGAATTTCCCATTTACCTGGATTGTGAGATCTCCAATGGGTGGAGGTCGAGAAGGGCGCGCGTGGTAAGCTGCACCGTTCGCTTCTACGATTGGGCTGCTGAAAAGGGTCGCTACATGCACTCCTTGCCGTAGCGAGTGAACCTCTACCGTGGTTTGGTAGTACTGCGGCACCTCAACAACATGCAGAGCTTGCAGCATAGATCCAGATGGGTCGAACTCCTCGGGCTCAGCTTGGGCAGTTCCAGGTTTGGACGGATGGCTTGATTGATCGGAACGTCCATGGATTATGATTGCGATCAGTGGTTGGATTGCCTGGCGGGCATTGGTCGATTGAGCTGGGAGTATCTGTGCACCGATGACTGATCCGCGAAGTCCTTCCAGCCGCCCAATACGATCGAAGCGTTTCTCACTTATTTGGTAGATGTTCAATCCGTGTTCAAACCCAACGAGCAGGACATTATCCGTATTCTTCGAACTGTCCGAACCTGCGGAAGGAAGAGTATCAAAGACACAGCAGAAGCCTTCACCTGGCGCCTTTCCTTTCGAATTTGGCTTTGGGTACCCAAATTCTATTTCGGGAGCTCCGTAATAATGGGCTTGTGTATGATGAGGAGGCGGAGGAAGATACAACGGCTGCGACTGCATTGATGCAGGCCTTCTACTTCCAGGCGATGAGGCTAGGTAGTCGCCAAAGCTTTGATACTCGCCGTTGCGGGGAACTGGTTGACGATACACAGCCCGTGGGGACGTAGGAGGAGAAGTATGTGCGAATCCTCCACGAAGCTCATCCGATGATGGCCGATGCTGCGGAGGAGAACCAGCTAAACTAGCTCCGTTGCTGTGTCCTTTCGAAGGCCTCTGGTCAAAGGGAATGTCTGTAGCCCAATCGGTAGTAGCTTGTATTGGAGACTCTGGGATAGGTGCAGATGGTGTAGGATGCCAGGCTTCTAGAAGTGGGGTAGAGGTTCCATTAGAGGGCGCCACGAACGGGGAGGACGAAGCGTTGAGTTGGGAAAGTATGGACGGAGGAGAAGTTCTGTACTGGATATCAGTTTCCACAATCTTAGTTTGAAAGTTCCATGGTGTTTGAGTATCTCCACGGTGATTGCCTCAACGTATATTGACTTACATCTCCCGGGCCAAGACCTTAGATGACCTCTCCTTCTCCACATTCTCTCCTCCGGCGTCATCGCGCTTCTTCTTCTTCCCTATACCCTTGCGCCCAGGCGAGCGCCTTCTCGTGGCTTCTTCTTGGTAAAAGGGGCTGACGTCAACTGGAGGTTGCTGATCGCTGGACGGTGGGGCTGAGGACGAGGGCATTCAACTTGGAGAAGCTTGTTTTTGGGCACGAAGTATGAGTTTGAAGATTGCTCATCAATTTCGAAAGTGTGTGTAAGCTTGCCGGCGGTTGTGTAAGGTAGATGGCTAGAAGTTTGAGGTTGAACACCTGACCAAACAACGGGGTGCCTGATATGTACCAATGACAGCTACCAGCGTGATATACTCCACGCTTGAGCTGCTCATGAGCACATTCAATGTTACACTGTACTCTGTTTGGTATGGGAACTTGTGCAGATGGTTTGTGACTTGTTCCCGGTGCAATGACACCAATGGGAGTCGAGCTATGACCAGATGCGGCACGACGCAGCAAGCGCTGAGCTTTGACGACAAGCTGTACTGATACACAAACTTTGAAGTATAACAATATAGAGCGCTTGAACAATTATATATGGAGGTTGGATCGTCGATAAAGCGATGGCATCTTCGCTTTGAGGGGTCGAGTCTTCAAAGTCTGGGCAACATGTGGGGTTTGAATACGCCATCGTGCATGTAGGAAAGGGGTAATGGTCATCCATCTCAGCGATAGCCCATGTTGATAGATAGCATCATTGAGATAGCACGTGATTTATTAAAACGTTCTGTATCTTGCGATCTTCTACACATCGTACATACATAAGATGAGCAGCCTGAGAGCGCTGTGACTACGCTTCACCGTTTCCCCGGCAAATATGAGCCTTCCAATCCATCCATCTGCTAGTCAAAGTTCGCTGATTCGCTTCCAATAATCTTACTTCCTTTCCATAAAACTATATGTCTCTTTCAACGTCGATCGCCTCTGGCTGGTGGTGTACGACTCTGTCGGCCATCAACTCTAGATGGTGGAGTACGGCTGCGAGAGGAATATGAAGGGCTTCGCCTCCTCCTACTTCTCCTTGGCGAGGGCGAGCGAGAAGCATCTGAAGGTGTGTAGGACCTCGCTCGTTGATCGTCACGCCTCGATAGTGCCTCACGCTCCCTGCCTCTTCCAGTATCCCGTCGTGGGGGTGAGCGAGATCTGCTTAGAGAGAATTGGCGACGTGCTGCTGTACGGACACGCGGTGGTGAACGTGATCTTGAGTATGATCTCGATGACCTTGAGTAGGACGAATAAGAGGAATAACTCGATACGGAATCAGAGTCCAATTCTGGCTCTGGTGGTAGCAGTACCGCTGCAGGCTTCGGAGCATTCCTCAGATGCTCCCGCATCTCTTCGGTTAAGCCTCCCATCCCAATGCTGGTAAAGTAGTTGATGGAGAAGCGTGTGTTGCGCGGATTATCAGTCGGGAACAGGCCATCAAGGTAAGGACGAAGGTTTGGGTCCTTGAAGCGAGTTTGGAGATTTGCCATGCCTAGAGCCTCGGCCAATTCCTGGACCAGGATCTTGACGAATATCCTCGAAGAGGATGTAGTGTCCTCTTCAGTGAGCCTGATCACTGATAAGGAATTCCATGCAAGCGCGTCGCATGACAACAGATGTCCGAAGAATTTGGCGACATTGCGGAGCTGGTTCGTCTCCCGTCGGTGTATCGTTTCGTATGAAGATATGAAGCTTTCTTCAAGCAGAGTCGCCCACAGGCGGTTGATTTTGGCGAATCTTTCACCAATGAGTCCATAGAACTTAGAGAAGGTCTTCTCTTGTGAGCAGCACTCGACAATCATTGATATCAATTCTCCTTCCTGACCCGCTGGCAAGTTGAGCTTCATAAGCTTGTGACACGCTTCTTCCGCTTGACTGGAGGACATGATTGTCAGGTAGATGGTCCTTCGTAAGTTGACAAGGTCCGTGTTCGTGGCATCCTTGATTTCCAAAGCCTTTTCCTCCTTTGCCTCCTCATCCTCTGACTCAGACCCGCTCTCGTACTCCTCGTCGCTACCTCCGGCTTCTCCTAGAATCTCAGCCTTCAACTGCTTGTACTTGGCTTCATTTTCCTCGTATTGCGGATCGACCTTGAAGACATTCAAGCTGTTCTGGGTATCAATCTCATCATCCAGGCCTGTACGGTGTGTAATCATGTCTTCCTCTTCGACCAAGTCTAGCTCTTCCTTGATAGCTGGATTGTCCTTGAACTTATCCTTTCGAACCTGAAAGAGGACTTCTATCATGTATTGTGTACGTGTCTCGATATCACCATCATTGAGAATGACTCGAAACTGATCGAAGATGGCATTTGCGATAGCAGGGTTCATATCCGTGAGATGTTGGCCACACTCTCTTGTTAAGCTGACAGCAATCTCCACGGAATCGTCTGTTGGCCGATGGAGCAGAAGTAGTAAGATCTGCGCCACCAATATTTCATGGACAACCTGTTGGTTGCATAAGTGAGCGAGAAAGGTGGTAGAGGATAGGCAGACAGCTTTGTCGTTGCGCTTGAACCCTTTTTGAAAAAGTACAATGAGTCTATGTACCAGGAGCTCAACGACGGCTGGAAGTTTGGAATTTATAATGCATGCCATAGCAGCATACACGGGAGTAAACGGCAGAGCCTGAGCTTGTGAGCGCATGATCGACCTGCAGAACAGCCCTCGACCACGAATCAAGTTCTCTGAAAACAGTTCCGGAACAATGTTTTTAATGTTCGCCACATTGACCTTATTGACCAGACCATTTATTGATTTCTTGAGGGCCTCCCATGCCATACGTTGATATTGTTCCGAGTCCTTGTCGGTAATGGACGCTTGTAGTGCACGGAGGCGCGCAGGCGGGATGTATACACCCCCTGAGCGTGCATTTAGGAGGCTGTCGTATTCTTTTCTGGCGGCAGCAGCCTTCTCCTCTGCGGTAGGAGGTTTTGATGTTTCAGTATCACGCGGTCGGAACCGCGCCCGAAGCTGGAGTTCCCTCTCGTCGATATGGTCATCCTTGGGCCCCGGGACCCCGTTCAAGCGTGACTGAGGAGGCGAACGACGGCGTACTGGGGAAGGAGAACGGGACGGCGGAGACCGTTTCCGTGGATTGGAGGAGGGTTGGTAGGCATCGGCTGGAGGTGGAGTGGCCAGGCGGACTGCAGACAGCATCGTGTCTGTGATTGACAGCTGAAAGACGGGGTGTATGCTTGGGTTCGGCAGAAGGGTATCTGTACGTGCAAGTATGGTCAAGAATTACGCAAGTTGAGGTGTGCAGTGGGCATGACATCCAAATCTTGTTGGTGAGCCATATGTAAAGTTTGGTCTTGCCTAAACGTTCGACTTTTGAGAAGCGGAATCGAAGCCGCTACTGAATTGTGGCTCTCAGCCCTATACATTGATCTTGCTGGCAGCTTCAATATTATATGTGAGGTTACAGCTATATATTCCCTCCTTGCACAGTAAATACGCTCCTTACACCACTTCAACGAAAATGGTTCGTCTTTTCCAACCAATACTATCCACCATGCTCACTGACGTGGCAATATAGCTCGACAAAGTCATCGGCCTGATGATGCTCATCGTAGCAACCACGGTCTTTCTTTATTACACCACATGGACACTACTCATGGTACTCTACTCCTCTCGCCATCCCTGTTCTTTGGCCTTTTCATTCTCCTACTGCTACTGCTCCAGGAAACACCTGAGTCTTCACTAATGTTGATATTTCAGCCCTTCGTCGACCAAGGCCACCCACTTCACGATCTCTTTCCCCCACGCGTCTGGGCCATTCGTATACCTGTCATTCTCATTCTTCTCGGTTCAGCAGTCGTTGGTAGTTTTTTGAGTGTGGTCATGATAAGGAGTAATCGGAAGAAAGCTGCGAAGGCGAGGGCGGTGGATGCTGGGAAGAAAAAAGCCTAAGTGGTACAAGAAAGGAGCGGAAAGATATAATCGAGGGGCACAAGGGATGAAATGCTATATAGTATCAGGAGAATCCCTGGAAAGCGAAGGCATGTTCGGAGGTGTCCTGGTTGCTGGATTTATCGGAAGTCTACGCCTTCCGGAATCTCATGGTCGATATTTATTCCCAGGAGTTTATTACATGAGAGTGGAAGGATGGCCTGGCGAAAGGGTGTCTCAACGTCGAGGCTCAATTTCACATTGTGTTCATTTGAACTAGGACCCTTTACCGTACAACGCCGTTTTCTCGGGGCATTCCCTTGCGTCCAAAGTGTGCACATGCTCTGTACGCAGTCGATCTTTTCGGATAGGCCATGAATATGTGGCTGTCTAATTGAGGTAGCAAACCCATCCTGGAGAAGACGGCCAGACATAGTTATCTGGAGATATTTATATTTTCGGCTTCCTATACCTCCCTAATAACGCCAAACGGAAAATGAGTGTGGAGACTTTGGGGCTGCACCCTTCGTCCAACAGCAAGTACCTTGGGAAACACCACTGGTCTGACTCCACCAAGATCATCGACAAAGCATTCCCCTTCTCTAATTCGTCGCTATTGTCAACCTACTCCAGTTGTACCTGCAACTTTTTCCCCATGAACTTGAAATTGTTCAATTCCTGCGCAGCCTTCTTAGCACCATTCTTACTATGATAACCCACATACACATAGGGCCGTCCATCCCTGTTGACAATTTCAATGCCAGCATGCTGCGTATATATACCAAACTTCTTCTCTAAAACGTCTTTATTAAATTGTACCTCGCTCACTCCGGCCTTAACACCTTGAACTCTAATTTTGTAGGTATCTGGGCGTCCGGGCTCGGGTTCTGGAAGGGCCCGTGAAGATGTGTATGCTTGAGAAAGGCCGTGAATGGCAGTTGCGGAGGATGAAATGCTGGAGGAAGCGTGGAAATTCGACGTGGTAGTACAGTTGGAGGCGGTAGAGGAAAGGAAAGCAGTGGAAATGGAGGAGATGCTCGAGTTCCTTGAGGTGCTTGTCAATGCAGGAGTAAAGACCTCCGGTCCTGGACGCTGTTTTGGAACTTCGATGGCGATAGAGTATGGCGAATTGAGAGGCGTTGGAGGGGTACAACACTGGTGTGGACTCGGGATGTGAAGCCCAAGGGGCTGCGTCACGGGCTCAGAATTACTGGAGGTCATGTAAGGAGATGACACGTATGAATTTAGTGACATATCAGATGCAGGGTCGGACCCCAGTTGTTTGTGTTGGTCAATTGACCTCTTGCCTTGCCCATACTGAGGTGGTATTTTGCCGATGTACCCTGCTGGTATGTAGCTCCTTACTGGTAGTTGCCTTATCGTGGCAGCTCCAGAAGAGGTCACTGAAGATGCGCTGGAAGGGACTGGAGATGGATATGTTGACTCAATGTCGTCCTCGTCAGGTCCGGCAAGCCTGTGCGCACGACCACTTGCATCAACTTTATAGAGTCTGACTACCAAGACAGATTGGTATCCATCGAGAGACCATAGATATCCCTGAAGGTAGTCTGAAGCGAACAGTCAGTGAAGGTCCGATGCAGGAATCTGAACTTTCATACGATATGCCTCCCATGCCTCCTTCGCGTCTTTGTAAGGACAGAAGGCTCTTCGAGAAACGTCGACGTCACACTTTTCAGGCTCGAAAATCTCGGCGTCCGCTTGACCAGTCACCTGGTTACGTGTTTTGGTGGGTACACTGCGCAGCAAGTCTTTGATTGGATGCCAGAATTCGGCGGGTTTTCTCTTGAGAAAAACACTCTTCGGGAGCTAGAGAATGAAGCTATTAGCATCCGTCCCTGGTGTAGGAGATCGAGTACACTGACGTTCGCGATGATGATCCTGAATTTCAAAAGTTTTGGGGGTTGTGACATCTTCAATACGAATTCCCTTGGCCTGTTTCTGTAAAACCGTGACTCGTGTTTTCTGGGCCTTTGTCGCTGGACGATGCCAGAGGCTTCGGCAATGTCACACTCGACACCTGAGCGCACCAAGGGGTGCTCGATAACGTGTGTCCCTAGGGTACAATCTAAAAGGTTGTTGTAAGGAATTGTAATGAGTCCGATGCTGGTTAGTGAACTACCCGTATAGATGTCGAGGGTCGAAGCGAGTCGACATCCGCACAAGTCCAAGTGATCCGTCGAAAGGCCTACAGAAACCCTTACGGGACAACTATAGAAGCAGGTCGCTGACACCTACGGCACACATATCAGCAATCTCAACATCAACTTTCTGGGTGGCATAAGCAGGAGATGCGTTGCAATAATTCTGATAGCTTTCAGCAGAAAGGTGACAGTCAGACTAATAGTAGGTACCTATAGCCGTCGTCTATGATTCAGTCAAACAAGTATCACGTCGAACTTGTGTAGATTAGGGTGGGTAGTACGGCCACGTCTTCGTCCAGCTCCACTCCGTGATAGATTGACGAGATCGAAGTACGCAAAGTACAAATATAATGACATAAGTTCTGACTGACCCTGAGGGTCCAATGTAGCGATAGCCTATGACTATATGACTTTGAGCACGTAATACGGTAGCAACGTAATCTAGCAGTGGAGACCTGTACTCTCGCCACAAAGAAGCCACCGTCACTCAAAGCATAGTCATAATGACGAGCTTTCTATTGCAGCAACCAAGGGGGAAATACCTAAGCTGTGCGGAACACTATCGCGTATACCCACCTGCATATGAGGGGGACAACTGGCTTAGCTTGGGCATCAGGCGCCTCCGGAACGCATCAGATTGCATCGGGGAATGGAGGAAGCTGCCTTGACAGCCTTAGTGGTGTGGACATACTGACCCAAGGAACTGGGTGAGGAGCACGCCGCTCTGGTCCAAAAAGGCTATTTCCAGACCCTCCAGGTGCATAGCGTTCCAATGGGATGGAATCCGCATCAACATCTCCAGCATGTCGATCATTATTTGATCATATTCTAGGGAGAAATCGATTGCAAGAGGTCACAATGAGCGCCCAACAACTCTAATAGCTGCTCTTGGAATGTGTGCGCTATCGCGATAACAAAAGCTGGGTCAATAGAACATATGCACACATGGGATTCCAGACCTGGATCATTTTTAGGTCTGGTCCAATGACATTGTCTCCAAGTCTCAGCTATCTGATGCATAGGAAGGTTAGAAAACATTCCTGGTTGTTTTGCCACGTTGTGGGTGGTGGTCCGGCTATATGGTCACCATTGCTAATTGGCCATGCACGAAACGGCGGTCAGTAAAGATGCGTTTCGTTCTCCCAAAGAAAAATGATATGCTTGAGGAACTAGACTTGTGAACGATGAGAGAGGAGGTTTGGTACCTAAGCAAGCTAAGACAAGGAACATACCTTTCAATAGAGCACTTCTAACCGAATGCGGCTGGCCCAGATCTTATGCAGGGCTTAGTACCTCGCCCGAATCTTGACGGTCCACCCGTCCGTATAGCTGCTCAGCCTTCCTACATTGGAAGCGCGGGATTCCGGAAAGAACAGCGAGGCTTGCAGCAACCTAATCAGGAGAGATGCAGATATAAATGAACCCTAATGAAATCAGGCTTTGGTAGGGGTCTCATTTCCATGTCCATTGGGCAAACCTTCAAGTACCGGCACTGACGTCTTATCACACAACAAACATAGCTCACCTTGGGGATATGGCATTGAACTTTGGATGGGTATCGTATCATATGTCCAAGTCTAGAACACCTCGCTTCTGGCTGATCCAAACATGAAGGTCGTCAATCATAACCTGCTTTAAGGCCTAAGGGTACCATGGCAGCGGTCCTTCCCTTGCACCTCGCTATAATACATTCGACGATAGGCTTACAAACTCCCCCTCCTGGGGAAGCTCACCCCTTCCACTGCACCGGTATCTGTGAACCAGCTTACACGCTCGGCCCCACCCTCGTTGACCAGCCCACAAGGTAGGCTCCTGCCCTCTTCCGTGTCTAGGATCTGTCTCAAGATATCCCTCTTACCGTCGCCAGTGGCCACAAACGCAATCTTCGCGCCGTGCGTCACGACAGGCAGGGTTAAAGTGATTCGCTGCGCCGGCGGTTTTGGACTATCCTCGATTGGGGCAACCCATGCATCCGATTCGCGCAAGAGCTCGTGGCCGGGAAACAATGAGCATGTGTGTCCGTCCGGTCCACAGCCGAGAAGAAGGAGGTCGAATATTGGGAGCTTCACGCTGTCTTTAGCGGCGAAGGACTTCATGATTACATCTTGATACTGATCCGCCATCTCTTGCACGTCATCCATATATTGCACATCAATAGGATGGACGACTGGCTTGCCCAG
This sequence comes from Stereocaulon alpinum, assembly GCA_018257865.1. Taxonomy (NCBI): domain Eukaryota; kingdom Fungi; phylum Ascomycota; class Lecanoromycetes; order Lecanorales; family Stereocaulaceae; genus Stereocaulon; species Stereocaulon alpinum. The sequence continues at coordinate 564,734 of JAEUBA010000007.1, forward strand.
GTCTGCTGGGATTTTGTCCAGCAACTCGTCCTTCAGAAGCTTGTAATTGCTGTTTTCATGATCGAGTGGGACAGCACGTTCGTCAGCGAAGAAAATCTCCCACTTTGAGAAGTCAACGGAGCCGTTCTCATCACTGGGAGCCAGTAATGCTTTTGCGAGAGTTTTTGGTAGCGAGCCGCCCGATACGGCTACTTTGAAGGCGTTGTGCCGTTCGAAGCCTGTGCTCTGACACTGGAGCAGATATTTGCGTAGAGACTTTGCCAGGCGATCGACGTCGCCGAACGCATAGAGATTCGGTTGCTTGGCCATGTTCGCTGTGACTTGAAAAGGTGTAAACGCTGAACTTGATGCGGATCTAGTCGGGGTTATCAATGGTGCTTTTGGCAAAACTTCGGTTGAATCGCCCGCCCGCAACGGTTATCTGGAGTATTTGCTCACAATGACGCACTTGCGGTGTTTACCCTTGCTGACGGAATTCCAACCTTGTTACTCCGAAGTGTGCATTCAGGGTTTCATGTTATCGCAAAACAAAGGTTCGTGTTGTTTTGGGTGGGAGCACCCTTGAGAGAACGCCCTAGATGAGACCCTAAAGCCTGATTAGTCCCCAAATAGGGGCAACAGGGGGATGCCTGGAGCTGCTCCGGAGTCGGCGCTCCGGGACCCTTCCGGGCATTGTACTGTAAACCTTGCCTTGGCGATGACGTCGGGCGACCTGCGGACGGAATATTCCACCCCAATCTGCGACAAGTCTCATGCATACCGTAATCCCAAGTATCACATCGATCGCCCACTGCACCGGCCTATGTACAAAACTTCTTAGAGGACTCTTGCTTCCATTTCCTCAATCATCATGAGCAAAGTATTGTAAACATCTAATGCTGCTTGTTTACGGTCATTCTTCTGTGGCTGAGGATGCTATCTGCCTTATAGGGAATGACTTTCTATTAGGAAAATGTACTAGTCTGGACCTATCCTTCTTCGTTCCCTCAGATTGGTCCTCTTGGCCACTTCTCCTGGCTTACCCTGATCCGCTTCCCTTGGTCCCGAACCTCAATCGGGGCATTTTCGCCTAGCGTGTATAAGGCTTTGGGTATCGTCTCCTTCTCCGACTTCTTCATGTCAGTCGACGAAGTAGCGTGCCCGCCGTTAGGCAAAGCAGGGAGCGGTTTGTTCGCATACTTCAATCTTTCATAGAACTGGTCCCTGAGTACCTTCCTTATCATGCTAATCTCAGTGTCGTCCATGTTGTCGCTTCTCGCTAACTTTGTGATTTCGCGCCGCTCTTCATGGAACTCGTCATACATCTGCTTCTCCATCGTTTCCCAGCATACTTTGCAGAAAGGGGTTTCGTTGTCAATGTCATAAGCATCAACAGTACTGGTATCGGTCTGGCAGCGATCAGGGTAGGGTGCGTCCTTGCAGTGATCGTAGTAGTATGTCAGTGGGTGGCGGCATCTTGAGGCTACGCGGCAGCTGAGGACACACATCGTTTCTGGAGAAAATTCTGGGATAATTTCTTCCAACTGCGGATGTAGAAGAAGATAGCTACCACTTATGAGTTGTCCGTGATCGTCCGCTACGTAGGTGTGACAGGAAGTCTGCTTTGTGCCATGTGGGTGTGCGCACTCCCTTGATATATATGTCTAAGGGTGCGCGCTACAAAAGATCCAGCGATATGACGGCTTTGTCCAGATTTCTCTATGCTCAATGAAACCTTTCATCTTTTGAAAGCTCACTGTAAGATGCAATAATTCTTGAGGAAAGAAAGAACGTGTCTTTGTCGAAATACGACGTACGTTATCGTACGAAATCCCATTGCAATACCATTGTTGCTGAAAGAACGTAAGGTTCGGGTGTCTGTTGTTGCTATATCCAACCCAAGCTGTAGGTACTGTTGATACATGGGATAACACATAGATCGGAATATGTGTCATTCATATCCTCGATCCAAAGGGAAGAGTTCTTCCTTCCCCTACACTCTACATTCACCACCACATCCACCTCACATACAACCACTCAAAGCCGACGACGCTGTTCTACTAGGACAAGACAAGACCAAAAACAACGGAATCGCTCATAGAAATGGCGGCTTCGACACCTCCAACCCTTCCAGAAACCCCAACAAAGACGCCTGATCCCCCCTTCAACGAGGTATTGTGCAACAACATCACGCCTTCCCAACTCTCGCTCTACGACTCCATCGTAGACATCCTCGTAGGACCCCAAAAGAAAAAATTCACCATGCACAAAGGCCTTTTATGCTCCCACTCTCCCTTCTTCAAAGCAGCTTTCACAGGCCCCTACAAAGAAGCCGAATCCGGCCTCCTTGTCCTCGAAGACGAAAACCCCACCGTCTTCTCCCTCTTCAACCACTGGGCCTACGATCCCTCCATACTACGTAAACTAAAGCCGCTCGCACTGATTGATCTCTTCGCTTTCGCAGAAGCGCGACTCATTAGGAGACTCCAGAATGATGTCGTTGATATTTGCATTTGGCACGCTATGCAGAATGATTCGATGGATGAGGAGTCGCTTCATATTGGGTGGCGACAGACGTTGAGGCTGAGACCGCTTTTGGTTGACCTTTTTATAGCGCAGGGCGATTTGAGTGGGGTGCGGTTGTTTGATGGTGAGTTTGTAAGGGCGATTGCTGTTCGTTCTACGGAGTTGTTGAGGGTCGCGAGGCCTCAATCTGCTCGTCCTGGCGAAGGGTTGGGAGGTGGAGTGGTGCGATGTGTGGGGCTTCTTGAGTTGCAGTGCTATCGGTTTCATGTGCATGAGCGTGATGATCCTGCTTGTGGTGGTGAGAGGTGAGGTTGATGGGTTTCCTCTCTAATGCTCGTATTTTGTGGTGCGACAGGAAATGCTCCTTCACGATGGCATCAAGAGCTGATTGTCCATATCTGGAGGAAGAGCGTTCTTCACGTACATGGTAGCTTCTTTTGGTATCTGAAATGTGAGTAGGCTCATACTCATGAATTTGGGTAGCCGCATTGTATCCCCAAGCACGAATCTTGAGGCGTGAACAGATGAATGGGGGCCAGGTCAAGTTATATGATGATGATATGTTCAGGCAACCCTTGTTTACACCTGACACGTAGTCCCATCTCCACCCCAAACAATGTGTAGTACGATAAGACTTACGTTCTTAAGCCTCTTTTCGATGCCGAAATGTTTTTATGTGCCAGAATCTTACTCCATACTTTTACAATTTTGCGCTCAATTTATCCCCGCCTCCAAATACGATTTTCTGATCCCATTCCACGCATTCCTCCCACCCAGCTGCTTCCGCTCCTTTCACGCCTGCTTTCTTGGCAACCCATCTCCTCGCCACTTCCCACGCCACCTCATCTCCATCGCTCATAGCGTCCTCAACCAGAAGAACCGCACTAACAACCCATCCTAGGTCCACCATGATCTCCCTACCTCTTAAGACCAACATTTCAGACTTTGTCCCCTTTATATCAGCAACCCATCTCCGCCAGCATTCGGATACCGTAATGTGGCAGTCCATGCACATCCGACTACTCGAAACCCCCCACCTTCTGAAAGCTGCATCAAACCACTTCCCGAGGACTGCGATCACTTCAGCGCCCGCTTTGCCCTGGAGCACGCGAATTGTGTCATCCGCCATTACATCGGTAGTACCTTCCCAAATACTAAGCACGTTGGCATCGCGATAGAGACGTGCTATATTGGTGCCAATATCAAGGAGAGACGATGAGTCAAGATAGCCAACTCCGCCAAGGGATTCCATACACTCTGCCAAGCCGGCAATGGCAGACTTGGCGGCCAGAGCTTTGAGGACTGGGGTGAGTAGTCTTAGTAATAATACCGCTGCAGGACCGTCTGGCACTAAGGAAGCTGCAGGTGATGCAGGCGAATGACTACTACGAGAGGATTTTGATTGTGGTTGCTCTGAGACACCGAGTAGTGCAACGACGAAGAAAGTCAGGAGCATAGATGCCCTATATTCCACGTGTTCCTTCGCCATCGTCCTTACATGCGCTGGTACCTCCATAAGCATTTTGCCACGCACGGAACGCACACGTGCGAATGCCCGACTTATGGCAAGTCCTCTGCCCCAAAGCCCGCATGCAGTAACAGCGTTGTGGATGCGCGTGATGTTGAGGACTGTGCTAATTTCCTTGATGCCTTGGCCTGGCGTTCCGAGGAGGTATGCTCGTGTATTCGTGAGAGAAAGCTCAGCTGTTGGGACGGAGCGGGTGCCCAGCTTGGATTTCAAGCGGTGGATTGTGATGCCGTTGAGCTCCGTAGTGATTAGAGAAGAGTCCTCGGCTTCTATTTTCTGGGGTACGGTCCTTCGAGTGGGAGCATAGAAGCCCGAGATTCCTCCATCTGGCGTTTTTGCAAGTAGAATTGCCATGTTAGCGCCTGTTGCGCTAGAGAACCACTTGAAGCCGTTAATGAGCCACGGACCTAGAGGCATGCCATCTATACCTGTACTTAGGGCTTCGGACTTGGACATGGGTGAATAGATAGCTAGAGTCTCCGTATTGCGGACATCACTGCCACCAGCACGCTCAGTCATCCATTGCCCGGACGTCCAAGCCTTTGCCAAGTCTCTCGACGTCAAATGATCATAAGCCGCTTGAAACACTTCCTTGTCCAAGCCCAAGGATGGGGACTCATTGATGGTATGTCGTGACAGAAGCCTCGCTGCTCCGTCAGTCATCGCACTTGGACAAGTGACGTATGCACATGAGCCAGTCCATAAGTGATACTTGAGGAATTGATAAAGCCGGGTGTACTCCAAGTATTCGTTCTCATACGCAATGGCAACAATGCCTTCAGATATGCCTAGACCCTGCAGATTACGCCATCCTTCGCTCGTGACCAGCTGGTCCTGACGTTGGCCCCAGACGTCCCATGCTTCTAGCCTGGGCTGATGTGTCTCAGCATCAGCGAGCCAATCGAGAGTATTTTGTTGAAGCACGGTAGTCCCAAAGTTCGAGAGATCACTAGATATAGATGACCTGGTTTGATCTGGGAGATAGACTGCTCATTGTTGGCAATGATGGGCTACAAGCATGAGTAGACAGGTTAGCGCTTACGTGCGAAGGTTCTTTTGAAAGCCGTATCTTCGTAGTATTAATTCTGGACCTTTGGTGATTTCTGGAAGAAGCCTGCTGTCAAGCTTGAGGGCGTAGGAGTGGAAGCGACCGGAGCAAAGGGTAGAACGCCAGCCGTCTTCGCTGCAGCTTGGAGTGCACCTCCTTTTGCCATTGCTACTAATGCACCTCGCGCTTCCGTCTCGGAACGAGGTAACGCATACGGAGGTTGACATGTAAAGTCCTGGAACGGCGCTAAAGATCTTGGTATGCCAAGTCTAAAGCCCTAGCCCTAGCTTCTGAGGACAACCCGGGAGAGGTTGCCCTGGGCGACTGCCGGTAGGGGATGCGGATAGCGGGCACGGTCGCGCAGTACCTACTGGCAGATCACGTATTACTAGGCCACTCTACGCCTAGAGCGCACCCCAACCAGCTTGTTCTCCCCAGCCTATTAGCGTATATCTACGGGGCATATTCCAGGGGCTCTATCACTAATTAGGGCTAGGGCTTTAGACTTGGCACACCAAGATCTTTAGCGCCGTTCCAGGACTTTACGTGTCAACCTCCGTACAGGGGAAGCAGGCGCATCCAAAGCCTACTAAATTCCACGTCAGCATGGCCGCCGATCTTGACGTCGCCAGCGCTTCGTATTTGCGCAGATCGACACCTTGTTAGCTTCCACTCTGCATGAAACACTCTCTTTTGCTTGGTTGAGAATGGCTTATTTCCTCGCTTAACCTGCGCTGCTAACGCGCTATATTCTCACTCACATGCATGAGTTGGCTTCCGCCAATTGCTCACTCTGAGCGCTTCGTTCACCACTTCTGTGATTAGCGACAAGAAGTCCAAACAAGGTACTCGGACTTCATAAACATCCGTTGAACGTTACCTTAAGGGACCGTTGTCGTCTTCTTCCTGTACGGTCCTTCCAGCATACTGCAACAACAAACATCCGACGTTCGACATGCCGAGGTCAGACGCACGAAGCCATCCGCCAAGGCGTAAAACGGCCTAGGACTAATACAGTGTAGTTCTAGCAAACCTAAAGGGTCCTTCAGTCCTCCCAGCAAATGCGCGTTGTGCCCTTAAAGCCGTTATGTGTCAGCGGGGTTGGCTTTGTGTAAAGTGGGGAATTGTTCGCATTCGTGTATGTCAGCGCGTTGACTGGTCCATCATCCATGACCGCGTCATGTGTTATCCGCTACTTTCCACGACTAGCACACGTCACGCTGATGGTATGAGGAATCCTTGCACCCGATCACGGATGCAAGCTACCACCTCGGCGTTTCTGGCGCTGTCTAGTAATGTCGGCGTTCATGTCGGCGTTCAGCCAAAACTGACCAAATAGGTAAAATCTTTGGCACAGCCCCCAATTCGGCATATTTGGCGGCCGTTCTCGACTCACCCGCGCCTTTACCGCTGCAGCTTCGCGCTGTAAGCTACGAGTAGAATCCCCAAGACGGAGTGTTTCAGGCGCAAGGGTTGATTACGTGCAGGAAAACTGCGAAAGCGCACGGATGATTGATAATTCGATAGTTGTACAAGCTTCATTCATCAAGATGACATGTACGGATTTAGGATATGGACAGGCATGATATCATTGATAACACTCGCGCCTGGAGCAATCAAGTGCTTGTTCGCGTCCTTGAGCTTTCCAACGAGATCGAAGATGGCCACTATCGGCCCCATGGGATTCCAAGAGCCCTTTCAGCGGGATCGAAGATGTCGACCATCGGCCCCATGGAATTCGTGGTCCTGCATGCTTAGCTGAGCTGCGATTGGAAGAGGGGAAATTAAGCATACCGCTTGTCTCCTAATGCATCGGCGAATCGGCGATCGAGTAAAACAGCGGGAAATGTTGACTGTGGCTGTCCGGCACCTTGCATATGCCTAACGCGCAAGCCTGGCACCGTCTCCCACATCGGCTGACATTCAAGAAAATGGGCATACATATCGCCCCTCCATCCCACACGGCCCACTTTGCATTCTCAATACTCACGAACATACTCAAGTTCTTCACCAAAGTCCGACCCCAAATACCTCCACCCACCCGCAAACCTCTCTGAACAGTATCATACACGACACCTCAGGAGTCCCTTCCGAAAACCATGTCTGCCTCCAACTTCCTCCAACTACAAACTCGAGCCGCCCACCCACCCAAGCGACCTTCACCGCTGGCTGGTCAAGGCTTTCACCGCACCAGCTCTCAAAGCTCGCAGTCCTCAAATACGTCCTCCTCTTCCTCGCGATCTTCAATAGACTCATCAACATCATCTACACCAGTCCCTCCTGCACGCTGCTCCCGCTGCCGCCGATCAGTCAGCATTGACGGCAGCATTCTAACGATGAGTGGGATCAAGATCGGCATGAACTCGTATTACTGCAATCGGTGTGCAGCTATGGTCGGCTATATGACCTGAAACACGCGAATGCCATATACTACAACCTCTGTACCCCGAATTGTCTACTTAATGAAGTCACGAAGTGGCAACGCTGTTGCTCTTACGAACACATGACGTCTATACGACCTGAGATACCCATCAAAGCCGCAACCTACAGCTTTCCAGCTTCACTTTGGTTGATATACGATCGTACTAGATATGTTCAAAAGCATATGAAAGTCCTGCGCATCTTTGAATGTGGCGCCTTTCTCCTTCGGTACTCCACGGTTTCTCCCTGCGCCAATTCACCAACAGCCTGGGGCCTTTCCAGTTCGTTTTAGCACGACTGAGAGCAAAATGGGAAACCACGAACGCGACAAAAGGGATGTGGCCGCGTATGGAGGAATTGGATTTGCAGGGCACGGAGTCAACGTTGCGCTTGGACGGTGTTGGCGCATTATGATACATGCCCAACTGGGAACAAGATTCTCGTACCCGTTAGTCATCAAATGAATAGCCGAGCAACTTTTAACAGCCAAGAAATGCATCAAATTTCCGGACCTAATATACACATTCTTTTGAAACCTGTGAGGAGCCTGCTTGATATTCTGGAGTAAATGCAACCAAGTGAGCATATCGCCCGAGTGTCGATCCCGTGCCGAATATACTTAAATCACAAAATACCCCAGAAGTTTTTTATGTGCCTTGAACGGTCCTAATGTCCCCTTTCTCTTTCAATCTCTCAGGTTGCGAAAGCATGATGGTGCAATGTGGGGATGGAAGATTCCAGATCCGCTATTGGTGGATCACAAGACACTTTCCCTAGTAAATGTGCCGCATGTAATCCCCCTTCGACATCCCAACGTAAACAGATCGAGTGTCGTAGTTAACCAACGTTGGCACTACGCGTCTCCTCCGCCGTAGAGGTCATCATCAAGATCATGAATCCTGTGAGGGTCTTATCAGATGGGTCATCGCGTCGAAGGAGTATGCTTCCCCAGACAGCTGGCTCGAAGCCGGGCTCGACGCGTCTCGATAGTCTTAGCGAGCACATAGACATTGCAAGCGGAAAACAAATTACGACGCACCAAAAACAACCAGCTACAACAGTTACTATGGGAAGTCAAGAGGAGACAAAGTCTATGCTACCACCGCCCAATATGGGGAGATCACGTTCAGTGCGAGGATCCGCAAAGGACGAGGCAGCCAAATGTCAACCTGCTCCATCAGTCATGCGCAAACCAAGCATAGGAAAGCCGCCAAGTCAGAATCTGTTCGCGACTCCAGCTCGATCAAGAGTCAGCTCTAGTAGTTCAATCCACACGAAGACCAGAACAGCCTCATTCCACGGCCGTTCTGCCAGCCAGCAGTTTAGACCGACAGCTACACCAAGCGGTCCGTCGTTGAGGACATCGTCCCTAAGGCAGTCGTCGATCAATAGCCAGAGACCCGCTTTCTCGGCGATGCAGCAGCAATTCACTCCTAAGAAAGCGAACAAGTCACGGCCTACTTCCCCCTCCTCACAGCCCGCAAGGAAGGATGAGACTCCTTCGGCTGACATTCTCCATTTACAAATGGATCTTGCTCAGCTTCATCTTCTGCATCGTTCTGCTGCAACAGTGCAGGCTCAATGGGAACGAAGCGCTCAGGAAGCCTTTCAGCACCGATTCGATGCCCTTTGCGAGCGGCACTCTGAGCTGAAGGAGATCGCACACCAACAGCAGACACTTATCAATCAACTAGCATTAGTCCATTGGTCTCAAGGCAAGTCCGGAACTCAGACTGCTGACAAGGTGCAACTCCTCTCACGAAATCTCTCGGACGTGTGCAACTTATTGGATGTGGAAGGGAAGTATACCCGTATCCTGGAGATTTTCGAGTCCTGGTTCACTCAAGCTCTTGACATCCGGGGACAACGGGAAGCCAAGGCTGCAACGGCCGAGAGAAGCTTGAGTTTCATCGAGGGTATTGGCGACGGATGGAAGGCTGAAGCTATGGTTCTAGAACGTGAGCTGACCTACTGCCTGCGTGATCTCAAGGGTTTCGGTACTGTTCGTCACACATCCAGCCTTGGACGGATTCTCTCCCTATACGACAAGATGGTCGTTAGCCTATTTGAAGAGCTTGATGTAATCCAGTGGATCGAGAACGCGATCATGGTCCAGGAGACTTCCTGGGTGGAGAGCACCGTTCACAAGCTGGCTTCTAATGTCAGCAATGACATCGGGTCTTTAGCTTCCACGCAATCAGCAGTACAACGCTGAACATTACCATTATCGCCGAAATACAATTATTGACAGCAAAACATTTCTATGGGTTCCATATTATTTGGACCCAAGCTTGTCTTGTGCATGTATTTTAGCGACAAGCACAGATTCTCGTAATTCTGCCAGTCATTCTGCCCAGATCGCGCCGTCTGTGTCATTGCTGACTGCATAGTGCAGGCCAGCCTACATGGCACATGACAGAGACTAAAGACTTCGGTCAGGATACTTTGGATCACCCGTGGCTTGGTGCCTCTTACACTTGATTAAGGCTCCTTATCACAAATCACCGAATTATGCGAATGGTCTACCTCCACTATCTGCTCAAGCTCAGCGGTGTCCCAGAACCACGTTGCCATTCGAAATACAGTTGATGCCAATGTAGCCGCCCAACCCCGGTTTTTCTTCATTGTTCAGGCTTACATCCGACCCCACGAGGCGCTTTTTGCCGCTGTGCGCTGGTTGCGTCCCCAACTTGTTGGGGGCTTTAAACCAAGTCGTGTCAGCACTATCATTAACGAGCTGATTAAGCACGTCAACTCACTTACGCATCATACTAGCCATAACCTTACCAGTGGCCCTTTTAGTGGGATCCTAACATTGACTTCATCCAACTGGTTGAATACTGAAAGCACTTCGAGTACTAGTCCCGGTGGAAGAATCTCCAAGCCCGGAGACCTTGACAGGGCTAACCGGAACCGGATAATGGAAGACGAGGGCCAATTACACATCTCATGGCATCGATGGAGTTCGACCACCTACAGAGGCGAACGTAGACGCTAGAATCGACCATGATTACTTTGCCGATCTCGCAAAGCGGAGTAGACATTCCCTTATCATCTGGCTGTCTCGTTCTGCTTCGTGGAATCGCGAGGCTTTGGGATTCCTGCGAACCTGGTAGCCTTCCGTTTGCTCGTTTCACTCTGTTACGGCAGTCAGCACTTAACATTATCGCGGCAAATTAATAGTCACTCAAGGCTGGTTAGGAAATGTCATACGTTCTACATTGACATCTATCGAAGGCAGCCAAAGCTCAGCACCCTGCCTGTGTTGGCAGACCCGTCTGAGATGCCAGATTGGAAACACTCGCACACCTAGGAATGACGAGCCAATACGAGCGCACACTGTCAGGTTCGAAGAGAAGATCTGATTCCGCAGATCAAGCTCGACCGGGACAAGTTCCTGATCTCCTCTCCCGCCAACTACATAGCTCGCAGTCTTCCGATGAGTCCTCAAGCTTTCACAGCTCCTACGAGGGTCGCCTTCCGATGATGGTTGAGCAACCATTACTTCCTTCAACCCAGACTCCGGCATCATTCGAAGGCGTCTTTACCCACTCCTCTACTCCCTATTTGACGCCTCCGGCTGGAACTACGTTTCCTTTTCTGTCGCCAGGAAGATCCACGGTATATACACTGCCGCCATTATCTTTGTCCATGCAGAAGACGACCTTGCTCACTTCGCATGCCGAAAATCCATCACATGAGAACTGGACGGAAGATCCCACGCTTCAAAGTCTGCAACGTGAGAACGCAGAGTTAGTCTCGGCTTATTCGCAGGCTCAAAGTCGGATGGCAGATCTCGATAAAATGGTGCAAACTTCCGGCTTGGAGATCGGAAAGCTGTTGAAGGAACGGCAAGGTCTTAAAGCCAAAGTCGACGCGTTAGAAGCGGAAGTTGACGAGCTCCAAGCTAGTGTCGAGGTTGCCCAACAGCATACAGTCGCCAAAGATGCTCAATACTCGCAGATTCTGGAGCTCTCGACAAGACTGCAAAGCCAAGCTGAATTTGGCGGTCAACAACGAAAGATCGACAAGGAACGGTGGGAGCTTGAGAAGCATGACATGCTTCAAACCATCACAGCTCTTCGGTCCGAATTACGAACATTGCGTACTACTTACGGTAGCATTCCGCAGCCGGAGCAAGGATATGCGATTAGAGAAGCATCTGGGCCAAAAGGGACGCTCTCCGGCGTTGTAACAGCGGCTTCGGCTCCGACTTCACCGACGCACCTGGAGACTGAAGTGGTAATACTCCGCAAAGCTAACTCAGCCATGAAAGATACCTTATCCAAGGTGCGTCAAGAACACGTTCAACTTTATGAATATGTCGAAAGACTGGGAGGCTTGGGCAGGGATATACAACGGCAGCTACAGACTGGAACCACGGGAGAAAGCATCTCGAGCACTCTGGATGAGGAAAGGAGAGAAGTCTGGCAAGATCGAATGATGGACGATCGCTGATACGTTGGCCAGGTCAATCTGGAAGGCCCGAATTATTGACACTAGATCTAACACCTCTTGTCATTCAACGGTCGAAGAAGACATTCCAACCATTTCTAAGAGATCTGGATCAGCTTTTCCTGGCGGCTTTTTGCTTAGACTAGCAAGCGCGCTCGGAGGGAGAGTGCGAGTTTGGATCAGATGGTTTGGATTACACGAGTGGAGGCTTACACGGAAATGCATATCATTACATGCTATCGCCGTCATTTGCATAGCGTGAGGGCGCAAGAGGGACGACAGGGTTAGAGGAGGGGGAAGCCAAGAACTGCTATCAAACAATACTTAGTTGTCGCTCCGCAGACTTGCAAGTTGTTCACCCGTTGCCACATACTGCACACCGCGTTATTGAAAGCGATGAGCACTCAGTACCCAGCAGCGTCTAAGTCTCCACAACAAGTCTTCATGGATACATAGAGGGTTCGTAGAGGATGACATTAGGTTTGTGTCGCACATGATTCAATTGTGTTTTACGATGAACTTCGCGACAGCTACCGAACATCTTCAGCCAACTTTTCCTCCTCTTTGACCACGACCTCCTCATTCTTCTCGACCTCAATTCCTTCCACACCCTCATCTTTCATTACCTCCTTCCTCATCCTCTTCACAACCGCCTTCTTCTGCACCACCGCACTCGGGCAGAGCCCCCTCTCGCTCAGTGTACACTCCCCACATTTCCTGCCCACAGGAAGGCATATCGTCTGACCAAACCCAACCAACAAATGATTAATCTCATGCCATCTTTCTTTGGGCAGCCACGCCTCCAGCGTCTTCCTTGTCTCCTCGGGCCCATTCGTTCTATGCCACCTCCACAGATTCGTGATCCGGTGAACATGCACATCAACCCCGATGCCCTCCGTCCGTCCCCACGCAGCGCTCATACACAGATACGCCATCTTGGGCCCCACGCCCGGCAAACTCATCAACCCTTCTATCGTATCCGGTATATCACCCCCATGCTCGTCTCTTAGGATTACAGCAGCAGCTTTAATGAAGCGCGTTTTATTGTTGTGAAACCCGACCACGTAAATCATCTCATTGAGCTTCTCGGGTTCAACATCCAGTATATTTTCAAGGGTTAGGCCAGGGGAGGGGAGATCGGTTTGCAGGCGGCGCATCGCGATGGCGTTGGTAGTGTCTTTTGTTTGGGACGAGAGCATGAGGGCTATGAGGGTTTGGAATCGTTTGTCCTGGTACATACATGTCAGCCTACCTAGAGTCATGGAAGAGGGGAAGAGAAGGGCGTACTCGAGGCGTCAAATGCTCCTCAGCAAGCGTCTCGCACCCCATCGTATCCACCGGCGCCAACTTCTCCTTCCGCATCTCTCTCACAGCATCGTAAATCTCCTCCCAATTCGAAGGCGGCTGTATCTCTTCTTCGCCCGCCTCATTAACAATTCGCTTCGCCGGCTGTCGACGCGCCTTCTTCGCTTTCGCAATAGTCCCATCTTCTTTCTTCACACCTGCCTTCCTAGGAGAAATCCACGTGCTCGTGCTCGTAGCTCTTGAAATCGAAGTAGCAGCAGTAGAAGGACTATCAGCCCCCCTCTTCCGCTTCCTAGACGCTGGTCCTCGGAAAGGTAAATCCTCAATATCGACCGCGCTCCCCGAGCTCACAGATGAAAGTGCCGAAGAGCCATCATCGCTCAATTCCTCTCGCTTCACCGTCTCCCTCTTCACGCCCCTTGTAGAGCCTCCATCCCCCTCATAAGCAAACGCCCGCAGACTCGCCGCGAACCCTCGCGTCTGCCTCCTCGGCACGAAATCGCCCTGCGAAACCGTCGTTACGACTTTCGCAGTCTGATTCGCAATCTTCTGACGCGTCATCCGTAGATGCCCAATGTCCTTCGCCATGGGACTTCTTGAACAGAAATCGCGTCCCCAGGGGGCAGCTCCAACATCCCTGTAGCCCTAAAACTCTACCCCAGATTCCACTAGCGGGGCCGCCTTAGCCAGCCCTAAGTAAGGTACGTACGTACGTCAAAGATACTTTACGCAATCAAAGCTCCCAACATACTTTCTTCCACGCCGCTCTTGCTGCCCGACCGACTGCGCCTCCCTCTCCAAACACGGGTTTCAGGATCTGCATGTTTTTGCTGTGATAGGAATTCTACGAATGCCAGGGGACGACTACGGCGCCGCTGTTAGCGGTGGGCTTAAACTCAAGGGCGTTGGTTCGTCTTCCAAGGTTTCGAAGCAGAGGACGAAGAAGGTTAAGCCGGTTCAGCCTGCGGAGTCGGAGGAGAAGAAGACGACGGAGAGCGTAGATGGGGGGAAAGATGGCGCTGTGAATGAGGATGAGGTTGGGAAAGTCGGGGGTGGAGAGGCTGGCGCTGTTATGGGGAGGGATTTGGAGGAGGAAGGGTCTAGGGAGAGGAGTAGGGAGGAGGGGGAGAGGGATGATGAGGAGGCTACACCGCTACCACCACTACAACGATCAGGCAAGACGGAGGCCGAATTGAGACACGAGGAGCGGAGGAGAAGACGGGTATGCTATTCCACACTATGACTTTACATTAGGAACGAGGTTGTAGTGGAATCTCGCTGACAATGACACAGCTGGACGAACGACTAAAGCGCGAAGGCACCAAGACGCATAAAGAGCGTGTTGAGGAATTGAATCGGTATCTGAGTAATTTGAGCGAGCATCATGATATGTATGTTCACTCTCCCTTCAGACAACGCGTTGGTCTTCGTTTAAACACTGATGCTGATATGTTGCGATGTTTAGGCCTAGAATTGGACCTGGATAAGAGGCTTGTTGCTGGAACAGCGGAAAATATGTTGCAAGGGTAGCTTAGGTTCCTTTTGTAATACGTATCAAATTAGGGGTATCCACAACGCTCTATGCGAATCCTATTAACGGGAACCCACCATCATGCTGTTATCGCATGGAACGATCTCAATGAAGTTGGCTGTTTAGGCGGGCTCGCATGAGCAGTTTGGCGGGCGAGTCCGGTCCATTCTTGCCAACGCGAGGCACGGGAAGGACGATGTTGGATGTTCATAGGATCGGAGGGAAGGTTAAAGCGTGACCATTTGTGGATCGATTACGCAAGGATGTAACCTGCAAGACAAACTCATGATGTGTACAAAGCGCTCATCATTCGTACATCGACACATTCTTCTACAATGCAAGGCTGACCATGTTTCTACGTGCTTGACCGCTTTTCTTACTGTTCATCCGCGAATTAGTAGATTGAGACTGGAAGGGAATGACAATCACAGGACCAAGTCATGTCGATCACAGTCCAAAGTCGTAAGATCTTAGCACCATCTCAGCACCTACCACCCGGAGCATTGACACGGGTGGTAAAGCTCCGAGCGCTGGATTGGAATCTAGCGGAGATGTTTGGGGAGATGCTCGCCTTTAGTCGAAAATTGTGTGGCGCGGGTATCAGATATTGATGCTAGCTTCAAAAAGCTCCCGCCACTTTGCGCGAGTTGCGCTTCACCAGCTTCCATCAAGATAGGGGAACCGGAAACATGCCTTACCGTCTTAGCAAAGGCCGCGGACATGCAACAGTCCCAGTAATCACGCGTAGATACGAACAGCTGCACGGCGTGGCTTCGTGGCGTGGTGAGTAAGTGGAATGGCATAGCCTTGCGAATAGCAAGATGATTTCACGTCCGATTTCTAACCATTTTCATTGTCTTTGGTGCTCAGAATGTGTTTTAGACGCAGCTTCCGTGCCTGTACCCGCATTGTTGGCCAAAGCTTACCAACAACATTTTCAGGCCTCCATTATTCGTACATGCCTTCATAGTAGTTGCGCCACTCACCCCCTCAGCCATGATAATCGCTGCGTCAAAATTTGCGTATCGTCCTCGTTGAATGGTATACCAACTCCTGCGCCGTAAGATTAGGACAGATGTCAAGATGTGGTCTTGCAGATGAAATAGGAAATATGCCGCAGAGGGCAGATGAATCGCTATCCTCCAATATGTCGTGTCCAATGCCATAAGTGGTGTCCAAACTCGTATTCCGAGGTAGCCTGCACCTCTGCCTATTATTGCATAAAAGGTTCTATGAATGAAGTAAATGTTCGTCAGTCCAAATGCATGATTCAGAAGGCCATGCCTTCTTCAACGCCCGCGACCCTTTCGAAAGCTCCTCTTTCGTACTCTCCCCTCTCCACAGGAGTAATGCCAGGAGTGGAATAGACATCGTGGTATGCGGACTCATCAGTATCAGTCTCTGTGGTACTGTAGCTACTTGATCTCGGGCGTTGCTGCCAGATGGGGCCACGGCCGCGATCACCAACCTCGACGAATCCTTGTCTTCGTTGTGATGACGAAATTGAGCGCGAATGTGAATGTTGAGATAGTGAGTGTACGTTTGAATGAGAAGGCTGTGCAGGGGAAAATTGGTCGAGTCGCCGCTGCAGCTGTGAGACTTGCTGCTCCAGCCGTACCCGAGCGGATTGTTCATGACGTATAAGGGTGATTAGGGTAGTGTAGTGATCTATTGTGAGACCGGTTAGGCTGGAGCGCACGCTGCGATCTATTGAGTTTTCCTTGCGATGGGCAGTGTGCGGGCTTGAGCTGCTGGGTTTCAAAGTGGTAGCAACGCTGGCAGGCCGGGGCGTTGGAATGGTTCCATGGACGAACTTCGAAGGAGATGCCGGTGGTGTTCCCTGGGGAAGCGCAGGAGATGCTTCCACACTTTGTGGTGTTTCCGAGGAAAAGTAGCTGTCTCGCGAATCCTGGCGCTTGGTCAAACCCACAGGGTGGGAGTGCCGTCTCAAGGGCGTGGAGGATCCGGCTTGGATCTTGGACAAAGCGTACTCAAAGTCCATCAATTTTATCTCTAAAGTGACTACCCGCTCTTCTAAGCCAATACGTTCTTGGTGCTGCATCGGCTCGCCTGGTAATCCGAAGTTGAAATCCTTATTTTGCTCTTCCATTTCGCCCTCGTTCTCGTCCGTCGTATTGCCGTCGCCTTTCTGCGCCATATCAGGTGAGTCCAAGCGTTTGAGGCCTAGTGAGGTCAGATCTTCGCTCTGTCTCCAATATCGAATCTCGTCACTCCTTCTTCGCCATCTTCTCCACTGTATGGGTGACATGCGATGTTCCGAATCACGAAAAGCCCCGGCGGATCGTGATCTCCGTTTTGGATTGCTCCCATTCGTGACAGCAAAGCCAATATTCTGGGCATCGACAGATTGTTCTGGGGGGTTTTGTAGGCCTGGTCCAGCCATCGCAGACTCGACCGCTTCCATTTCTTGTCTGCTGAGAATTAAACTGGGTACACTCGCACGTCGTGGCCTCACTGGTCTTTCTGGTGGTCGTCGCTCGGGTTGGGGAGGGGGAGGGGGAGGAGGAGGAGGAACGATTGAAGTAGGAGCAGCGGGGCTAGGGACGGTTTGATGCGGAGGGTGCGATGTTAGGCCGCTGGTACGCATAAAGCCATGCGACGGTACTGATGCAGAACGAGTGGTCATGATGTCCACTGCTGAGGTTATGAATTCCTCTGGGTTCTGCGTCAAGTCAATACTATGATTGGTGACTGTAATTGGTGAATGACACGTACATGTTGAGGGTACACTGTCGAATTCGGCATGCTGATCCTATCTTTAGTGGATCTCCTGCTAAACATCCGGCGGAGAGTATTCCTGAATCCACCCTTTCTGTCCTTCTTGGGTGTCCTTGGTTCCGACATGCTGTCTGTTGTCGTATGGCGATGATACTCCCCATTTCGCCTCTGGGAAGGGGGTGCTTCTGATCGCTGCCATACATTCCGGTCTGCTTTTGTAGGGGGGCCCGTGTGTCGCAGACGTTGGGGAGTTACCTCCGATTGCTTCTCGTTATAGCTTTGTCCCATGGAGCTGGAGAGGCTGGCATCGCGGGAACCAGCATACAGCTGTCCTGTCGAATGCAATTGGTAATCCAGAGGAGCGGCGTCATCAACGTAGTTGGCCTTGTGGTGAGGTACTTCGTGGACGGTTGCTAGTCCCTGGGGGTCCACAGCACTACCAAGACTACTCGGACCAGTTAACGGAGACGGCTCAGTTAGGCTGTGGGGGCTCGAGGATTCGGCCATTCTTAATATAAAACCGCATTGAGATATAGTAGAACTCAAGCGATTGACACGAAGCCCTTAAGCCTGACGCGCATACCTTAGTCTTGTTAGTATGTATGCAAAGGACTGCTGGAACAAGCCGGGCGTGGTAGAGCTGAAGTCGGAAGAAGTAATCGAAGTGCAGGGCGAGGTTCCAGACGAACTTGGCCAGCCAAGTAGAAGGAGGTTTCAAGCCTGAATGTCAATTATCATGTGTCAGAGGCGGACGTATCATCTTATGCACCTTTGATGCACGTTAGGAGGGGTAAGGCGTGGTGGGTGTAGTGGCGATTAGGCGGACCCCCGTTAATCTGTTCCTGCAGACAATCAATCTTTCTAGCATAGTACGTAGCAACTTTTAGAGGTCGTTAGCCTCAATAGTGTAGAGAGTCGACATGGAAGCGAACAGGAAATTCATGATGCTGTTCATTCCAGACGAGCAGCACTCGCACCAATTGCAAGGCAGAGAGGGCTGGGGGCTATGAAAATAGACGGTGTCGATCACGGCGGTCGATCTTCCGTGCTGCTACCTTTGCTTGACACCAATTCGAGCCAAGGTTGAGTGGCTTACCTCCTTACCTAGTTCTAGAGACAGAAGATCGTCGCAATAAGAACAATAACTAATCATTCTCGTTACCATTGTTGCATGGTCCATGGATAGACTCGCTCTCCTTCCAACAAATCATATCTCGTCATTGCTTTATCTCCGGCAACCCCTCCTGCTCTTTCCGCCACTAAGTCTGATACGCCCAAAGCGTGCCTCTGCTTCAAGAAACGAGCTGCCCTTAGCCGCCATCGGCCTTGCAGCGTATGCACGTAAGACAGTTAGGCCATGCTGATCCAATGATTTAGCGAGGGCCTGGAAAACGCAATGCAGTCGAGATAGTCAGGTGGCAAGTGATGTTGCATATGACGCCTGCTGCCCCTCGGTACCGGCAGGATGCAGTGTTGCAGCTTGGGACTCGGAATCTGGCAGCTTGTGGCAGGTGGTCTGTGCAAACTTTGTTCTAAAGGGTGGGAGGCATTTAGCGCTGTCATTGGTCCAAGGTTTATACTAGCGTGCAGACAAATTATGGTACGCTGTTGCATATCCGGCATCAAGATGAGAGAATTCTCTGTCTTCCTTGATATTGTTATTCTCCTTGATGAAGACAGGGGGGTCACGCTTGAAGGGCTGGCGAGAAAGTTCCCTTTAATGGCAAACTTCCCCGGATCATGTGTAAAAAGGTGTTGTCCATCAACGAAGATTAGCGAGTGTCCCTAATCTGGGACGGGAAACATCGTGGTCGCGTAAGTGCGTTTCATTGACAAGCTGCAGATAGATGGCTTGATCTTATGATTCGTTGGACGCCTAAGTAGCTTGTATTGCAAATGACACAAGGCTTTGTAACTACTATCTAGAATTAACCCATTATAGGCGGAAAATTTCCCCACAAGATGACAAGCTGTCGCCTGATATCCGAGATGCCCGTCCTCATGTTTGCTCCTTCCCAACGAAGTCTCCCGTGCCAGCCAACCCTTGAGCCTCCAAGTCCCTGTACATCATGTGTCCGTTGTCGTGACGAGGAACTGCCGAATTCGAGCTCATGCGTGTGCTATCTGTATTGGAGGGGCTGAGCGGACCATTCGCCGGTTTTCGTTCTTCCATGGGGCCCGAGGATTTTGTGGCATAGCTTGAGATTGTTTTGCCACTGAAATTCTGCGCCTTTGAATCGGCGAAACGGTTGTCCAGTGAGGCTGAGGCCCATAGTGATGATAGTGGTAGGAAAATGGCTGCGGAGGTGAGAGTGTTGGATCCGATTTGTGGGCTGGAGACACAAAATTGCAGGATACTAAAGAGGACTGCAATAATGATCAGCTCTTGTGTATTTGGAGTCTCTTTTCAAACTGTACATACCGGGAATTACTAGCGTCTGGCATCCCATGATGAAGAGAACCTGCATTGGGCCAAACTGTACCAGCCCCAGCTTCTTCCTCTGGTGCAACGCAAAGCCAAGCTTCACTGTGAAGACCATGCAAAAGAAGCAAATACTGATGGTGTTGGCTATTTGCGAGGCTGATAGAATCCAATTAAGAGAGTCCTCCGCTTTCGCATCGATAATGAGGATGCAATTCTCAACGACTAGAGTGAAATGAAAGCCGATGCCGACCAAGGCAACCAATATGGAGGCCATGAGTATGCCGCTTCGGTAGATAGAGCGAAGTGTGATGCACACGACGCGAGTCTGGAGGCACAGCGAGGCGTCGATACACACCAGGACCAGGAATGTGAAGACCGAGGAATTGACAGATTCAGCATAATCCTGAGTATGGACCCGTGCATAGTCTTGGCCAAAGTAGGCATAGGTTTCCACCCAAGGGCCAGTAAAGTAGAGGCAGAACATCACGGTGCGAATAATGTTGAATGCCAGTGCCAGCGCATTGATGATGAAGATTGCAGAGGTGCGCTTGTCTCGCTTGGTCAGTAGGAGAAGAACGATAAGGAGCACGATCGAGGCCCCTAGCTGAGCGCCAAAATTGACGGAGCTCTGGGTGTAGTAGTAGACCAAGGAGTCGAGGTCAGGGATGGTGACATTGAAGGGTGTCCCATCAGCCCCCAGCAGGGTGAACGATTGCTCATAAGGGTTGAACGGTGTCGTGGAGTTCATGGCGGAGACGAGCGATTGTTGAAGTTAGATAGAATTTTTGGAGATGAGCGTTGAGTTGGTGTTTCCAAGATTCGGTGATCCTGAGAAGAGAAGAACTGAGAGTTTGTCAACAAGGACCCTGTCCAGCAGTTGAACTTGCAGAAGAGGATATGCCAGAGATAGTGTCTGAATAGAGAAGGAAGAGAGAAGTAGCAGGAAAGAGATATTTGCCGAAAGCATTGCGTTGCACGTTTAGCATGTTAGTATTGTTCTTCTCCAAACCCGTGAATTTGGCCGACCCCAACTACAATAGTAACGTATCGCCAAATCGGGCAACACGGACATTGCAGATCCCAAACAGACAATGTCGGATCCGTGAGACTCGTCACAGTCCTCAACATTCATACGGCTAGGTACACAGCCATCAATTACAGAAACAAGGCGGACAAGCATCGTTAGTACCGACGCTTCTTCAACTCTGGCCATTAGCACATAAAACCTATGGAGGCCGCATCAGAGACCCCCAATCCATTTAGCGATAGAGCGTGCAGCCATGCAATGACCGCATGCAACGATCTCGGATAGATGTGTGGCAGTGTGTGGATTCGCGGCTACAAAAATGAATCCTTAGTATTGTTCTTGAGACAACCCACTTCAGTGTCAGCCAAGCAGGAGCGATTCGGAAAGCATGCTGGTCCTTGGCATGATTCGATAAGACAAGTTACCCAACCATGCTACGTCGAGTGCAGAAACGCTAGTTAGCCCAGTATCCTGAGTAGGCTGCATGTAGCAAAGATGATGCTCTGAAGTCGCATGGTTCAAGGGGTGGCACGTGCCAACGTGACGCGTTTAGCGCCAGATAGGTACGTACGGTAGTGGACCAATGCCACTTGCCGGGCCGGTGGGGCTGTGGGCCCCACCTCGCTGCGATATTTACTTAGAGTCGTACTTGATATATCCCGCACTCAACCTTCTTGGGACATCACGTAGATGACGCAGTACCTGTTATGGCTCTTGGACATACAATTGTTTTCATTAGGCAGCATCTTTGCTGCGGCAAAGATGGAGCTCAACAGATGAGAAAAAAGCCGATGATGCTGAGCGTTGAGGATCAGGAGATCAATTACCACATCCGGTGTCAAAACCTTTCGAGCAATAAGGACCAGCCTGTCGAACTTATTGCATGCCCACTACCTGACGTTCCATTTCTCATGACTGCATCGCAGTCCTTCGTTCGGCACCCGTTCCATGAACACCTTGCCATATGCTAATCGTCTGCTAGATCCTAAGAACGGGTCCGTATAGCTTAAGGCCCGTAGACCCGATATCTCAATTGAGTCAGCTGGATAGACTTTTGATAAGAATCCAGATCGTCTTAGTGTTTCATGCTATGCCGTCTATACCCAATGTGCGAACAATAATACCAATCAGCCCTAGCCTGCAATTCTACATTGGCAAATTAATCTTCGACATTGTTGCGACAGAGCATGATGGCGTTGCACTCACGTCTTCAGGTTCTTCCAATAAGCTTTACAAGACAAGTATCAACCCCTCAGGCGAAGCTCAGCATTCTACTCCCGATAATACGGACCCTGAGCGTGAGCTCAATGGCGTGGGACAGACAGTCAAATCTAAATCTGGCGAGCTTCATCAAATTCCTCCAAGGATTTTGCGCCAGGTCTGTGGTAATGAGTGCAGTCAAACACCCATAGTGTCACGCGATGAGGAGCTGCAGGATAAACGGATGCTTGACACACGTCGCTCTAGGTTTACGCCATGATTCCACAGGCATAACTCACGTCATCTCGAAAAAGATCACGCAGGGGGACACCACTCGGCATTTCAAATGAGATTTGGCAGTCCTGGCAAGAATGGTTTCGTGCTACACGCAGGGACTCACAAACTGCCAAGCACTATAAAGTGAAAGATTACACCGCCACTCGTCAACGAGAGCCAGGACATTCTAGTTGATACCATACAAGTTGCTCCCCAGGTGCAAAGTACTCCCGCTCCAGCCCGAAAACGTCACGCAAAATCTAAGCCCTCTTCTATCCAGCCATTATCACCAGGCTCGTCAGCAGAATCCATTGAGCCTAGTAGCTCGATCCGGAGCACTCGGTGAGATGCCCGAAAGGCTGTTGCGCAGCTCAGTGTCAAGGGTGAAGAGATACGAGTGCTCTTTGCCAGCTCTACGTCTGTCGGAGATTCCAGAATATTGACACTATCCCTCACTCAGCATGGTCTTTGAAAGGTGCAGACGGTCCCTGAATGTACAGTGCTGTGCGTCGGCAAAGGCGAGCTCAAGAAAACCAGCAAATTCATCCTTGCGGTCATGCTTGGGAAAGAGGTTGTCACTAATTGGGTAATCGACAGCGTCAAACAGGGCGAGCTCCAAAGCACTGAACAGTACCTTGCACGAGACCCTGCACGGGAAGAAGAGTGGGGAGTCAGTCTTAAGGAGGCAGTTGAGAGGGAAAGGCAAGGAGTCAAAGCATTACAAGACTGGAGTATCCATCTTACTGCGTCGGCAAAGAAGGAGGTGGGAAAGAGCGGCTTCTCAGGAATAGAGGAAATTGCAAACCTCGCAGGTGCGAGAAGTATGTCAGCAGCCCTCCCCAGGATAGGTCCAGAGTAACTGCCATTGACGTTGGTCATCGGTACCCAAGAAGATATGGATTCGCCAGCCTTGGAAAATTGGAAAATTCTCACTCGAGATATCTTCAGGCTGAGTGTCCTTCGAGGCCGTCTAGACGCTGAAGGTGAGGAATCTGTAATTGGAAACACGGAGCAGGGGAAAGGAGAAAAGAAAGAAGCGGAAGCGGGGAATATGTCCCCACTAACAGCAAAGCGATGTACAATTGCTTCGTCAAGATCATAATGAATGCATAGCGTAAGGAATTTTGGAGTTTACTGATGGTAGATACCCCAACATACTCATAGTCGCTTAGCTTGAAATGTAATCTAGCTCTTCATCTCAGTCAATAGTCTCCTTCATATCCAGACCCCCCCTACTTGGTGTGGCTGTTTAAGATGAGTACGTCAGCAAGAAGATTAGAGATACTCAAGCCGTTGAAACGCAACTCGTCAGCAACCATAACGCAGACAGGCCTCGCAGCCCGGAGTTTGACGATCATGATGGATACATGGCCCAAGCTTCAAGAAACCTTCACCACTGTATGTGACATGAGATTCGATATGTAGGTGTGTACTGAGATAGCCAGCATCGGAAGCATTTAAGACAGAAGGCTGCAAACCATTGCCCGAAAGTAACTAGAATGATCTTTCAAGAATTGCTTTGCAGAAATTTTATCCATCAGCGTCAAGTCGCCTACAGATGTATGATACAGAATTCTTAACGATCGTGCAGTCCGCATCTCAAATGAAATTTTCCTATAATGCCTTCGTGTATGCCTTTCCAACTGCCCTTTCCCATGATCCCTATCTAATACCATCCCAAGAATTCACTCTTCATAGCTTCGTCTCCATCGTACATATATATATATATATACCCCTACACCAGATCATACCCACTCCCTTTACCAGTAGGAGACAGCTGTCTTACACCATCACTCTCACTCCCCGTCCACTTTCTTATTCCAAGACATGGCCTCTTGTTGTGCGCCACTGATAGTATTCTGACGCCGCAGTCGTCCTGAGAGAAGCTGTCTCCTGAGAACAGGGCGCGCACTGCTGGCCACGATGTCGTGATATAGATGACGCTGTTCCAGAAGCCCATGAGTGGGAGGACGATGCCGGAGGCGTAGGTGAAGGGGAGGGAGACGAGGTCTGGGTGGACGAGGCTGTAGGCGCGGTTTATGGAGGAGGGGACCTGGGGTTGGTCATCAGTGGAATGAAGAGGCCATACGCTGTAGAATCCGAGATACGTACCCATGTGACGAGCAGAGAGACAAAGAACAGTAGCGCAACCTTGGTGTAACCAAACGCCGCAGTATTAGCATCATTCGCCACTATACTGTTGCTACGGCGCTGCTGGCCAGCAATCGAACCCTTCCGTGGGGTCGATGGCGCCGGAAAGGTTGGGCTCATAGGAGGCGCGGAGCCAATGGTCACAGAGTACTGGTCATAGCCCCCATTCGATTGCTGTCTGCTCGGTAACACCTTGCTCTTGTCATATTCGTCAACTGGGAGGATGCCGTCGCGGATGCTTGGCGAAATGATAGTGGTTAGCTCGGTCGTGACGTGGATTGCTGTTGCTTTGAAGCTCGTGAAGGGGTTCTCTACTTCAATTAGTGCTGGGCGACAGGGGCAGCTGAAGCTGCGGAGCTGTGAACGTTTGGTGAAAATCTCGCGGCCAGCGGCGAGGTAGATCGAGAAGGATATTAAGATGCAGCACCTGGGAGGTATTAGGTTCGTGCTGTTGTTTGGGGTGTGGCGAGGGTCTACCAGGCTGGGACGTAGCACGTTACTATGCGGAAGACAACCCAGTCTATGTCAATCCAGCACCAAAGCTAGCACTAAGATCAATCTTGCAATCTCAAAGAGACATTTGAAAGGTCATTCACCGTCGCTGGTCCATACATCTTGCCTCTGGTAGGGGTGCTGATGAAAAGGTATGTGAAAGCAACGACGAAGGGCGCTCCGTAGCACATGATGTGGTATCTCCATTCTAAGGCTTTAAGCTGTTGAGCATTGTACTTTTTGAATAAAGTCAAATAGACATTGATTGCCATGGCAAGATTCCATAGAGCATCAGCTGGCAGAAACCTGGGTAGAGTAATTAGCAGTCATTGCTTGAGTTCAATAGACTGTGTCGTTACATCTGGATCAGGAAGCCTTGGAATTGGCAGAGATGAGATTCTCGACCCGCTTGTACGCCTGATTGTGATATCAAAGTTGCAACATTGCAGATTGTGTTGCCCCATGATGCGTAGAAGATCAGCCTGTTGACTGGCTTTCGGAACACTGGAGAGTACAAAAAGGTGAACAATATGAATGATGTTCCGATTAGGGAGAAGCAAGAAGTAATGCGTTCTGTAATCTCAAGATCATGCAGCTGTATTGGGTTCAACACATGTGTCATCGTAAGACATCCAAGCCTCCAGGCGGGGAGAAGTGCTGCGTTGGGCGACGGAGGTCGATACTGCTGCTGATGAGGCTGACAAGCCAACGCGGAAGCCGAGGAAGGGCCTCGGGGATGATAGTAATGATTACACGAGCACAAGAGACGATGAGGTTATTTGCAAAAGTAGGAAATACTATCACAGAGTGCGAAGAAGCCAAGGCAAATCTGCATTGAAACGGTTGCCACGTGGGATGTATTAATATTCATGCACGAGAGGCTGATCGAGGAGCAGCCACCCTCTCGAGGCTCGGGCTGGAAGTAAGCTGGTCTAAACTATACATGCTGTGATTTGCGTGTAACAACGACTCTGTCTTGGCTAGTAGGGATCTCGCCAAGTGTCTGTACGGCGCAGTAGTACCACCAGCAGGAACGAAGAGTCAAGTTCAGTTTCAGTGAGACGGTTGATCCTGGGCTGAATAGGCGAGTAATGACGAGTAAGGCAGGTACCAGGAGTGATTCATCACTTCCGATAGGTCAAGTGACTTGTTCGTGCCTAAGGTTTGCCGAAGTGCAACCCTGCTGGGCAACGATATTGTGCATAAGCCTAGCGCGGCGTCAGCAGCTCAGAGCTCGACAACCTACCTACTGATAGCGCCAGAAGCAACAACGAGCGACACTTACTAATCGGCAGTCATGTTGAAAAGAGGTATACGGGCATCTAGAGATATGGGTTCCTTGATGTCAGTGTCCAAATCGAAGATCTAGTGTGGCTCTGTGGGTGCCGAGGGTACTCCGTAAGGTACCTTTATCTTCCCGTCAGCGGAGTGCCAAGCCGCGCCGAACAATGTGGTCGATGTACGATCCAGGGGTATTCCGTCTCCTAGCGTATCGCAGCGCATCAAGGCGCATTCTCATAGGAAATTGGTGTGTGGGTTACGGTGCGTTCTAAGCAAAAGGGTTAGACTACCTAAGGTATGTCCTTGTGCCTGCCAGCTGCCAAGGAACGCACAATGATCTCGAGGAGATCAGGTCCAAGACGCTGCTTCTGGAATGATTAGCCGCGCTGTCAGCACGAAGCTTACCTCACTTTGGGTCTTTTTTCCCACATTACGTATGCAACAATACCTGTGAGTTTTCTCCTCGGCCATGGAACCTGCCACGCGGTCTTACAAACCAAGAAGTGACTCTACTGTATATGGCATCGCACTTGGACCCCGGTGCAATTGTGATATGAAATAGTAGGAATATGATGCGAATATAAACCGCGCAGTAGACAATGACAAGGGAGACAGACTGTTATCAAAGATTCTTAGTGAAGCAGTGAGGCCATCAGGTCACGAGTAGCTTCTCTGGTATTAAGGCTAAGCACAACTTTCTCGTAGACTTGGGGAACGGTAGTATAGCAGTCTTCATCAAGGCCGCCGTGTGAAAGACGATGAGATCATCAGCCTTAGTTTTGAGAACCATACGATCTGAATGAAAAGTCCGTAGCCGATGCATTAGGCAAAGGCGGAAGGAAGTCCCCGTCCCTGACCGTCCATCCATCCCTCTTCATCGCCTTCCACATTTCCGCTACCTTAAGTCTTACTAAATCTCCTGCAGCTCGAGCGTCCTCCTTCGAATCATGACCTTGAGCCCCGCCTGTTTGGATGTCCCGATCCAAGTGCTTTTTCATGAGCACCTTTAGCCCGAATCTGATGGGTAGACCACGAGGATGCGGGTATAGAAGAACGCTATCGACAATTGATGGGTGAATGATGCGTGCTGAGTTGAGGTCATTATCTAAAGCGTGGCCCATAAGTGGAGTTTCAGGAGTCAGAAATTCGAACAACAGGTTGCGAGCCGCGGCCGGTGAGTCCACGAGCTGTAGCTGAGGCTTGCCGTTTGCGTCAAGTGCCTTGTTATCACTATCCGTGGTCGAATGGTAGGGTGCGGCGTCCGCGTAGTCCTTTGGGAATACTCCCGAGAATCGAGAATTGAGGTCGAGGACCTCTCCCAGTGGTCTGACAAGGACATCTATGAGCTCCTCTCCACTAGGCCAAGATGTTGCAGTTAAACGGATAAGCTCTAAGCCCATAGTGGTGTATCCCATCTCGCAGTCAAAGCAGACAGCTATACTTGAACCAGGAGTCAACAGCTTAGGTGGAGTCTCTGTATATGGCATGATCAGTGCTAGTCGCTTTGGGTCGGAGATCTTGAAGACGTGTGTAGGTGCTACAGTACAACCTGACGACTGCCCGACGCTCTCGTTACAGCAAGCGTATATGGAATCCTTGACTACTTTGTCTGCCTTGTCTTTCGGTGTCGGTCGCCGGGGCTTTGCAGGATGGTAGGTGCATTGCCCGCCAGAAGTTAAAGCACCATCCTCTTCCCTTCTGCCTGGAAAGACTTGAAAGCGAGATCTGCAGCGATCGCACTCCTCCCAGCCTTGAGCGGCCTCTACGCCTTCGCGAGCTTTTGCGATTTCCTTTTCACTGGGTGCAACTGGAACGTACCCATACATTGTCAATTGGTTTTGTTTTGCAAGTATCTTTGACAGAAAGGCAACTTCTTCTGAGGTAGTGAGACCGGTTTCGATGGCCTTCGGCGTCTTCACATATGCTGTGAAAGACTCGATTGGGGTACGTTTTGCTATTTGCTTTAGCCTCTCCTCCCTCCACTCGGCCAGCGACATCTTTCTCAGCTTGGCAATTCGCAATTTCACAATGTTCAAGTAGACTGCTGGGCTCTGCTTGGCTATCTTCTCTTCCTCATCTAGTGACTCAGATATCAACTCCTGAGGACTGAGTAAAAGAGTGGACTTCGAGGGTTCTTGACTTCGACACATCTCTTCATTCAGCCGCATCATCTGCTCGTACATCATGGTAAGTAGCTGCATACGGATTGCATGGGACGCTGGAGGTTTAGGAATCATCCTTGGATTGAGCTTCTCCTCAACGACTTTCTTGGCTGGAACAGTAAAGCCATTGAGCGCGGGCTTACTGGCAGATCGAGGCTTGATCGTCGTACGATCTTGTGTATTAGTGTGCGACAACCTTCCTAGTTTCGAACTTCTCAGAGGTGGGGGAGATATGTCTCTCGATGCCGTTAAAGGAGGGTTTAGAACAGCAGCACCCGCTTTGTCTTGCTGGGGACCCAGAAGATCTCGTTTTAGGGCGTTGGGCGCGGGACTATCGCCGTCAGGAGCGTTTGCATTGTCATCACCCAGCCGTCGCTTCTTCCGTGGCCTGTCCTGCTCGATACTGTCTCCGCGACTTGAAGTTGGCGTAGGCGGTTTTAACGGTAGATTGGTTGCTGCTTGAACATTTGATAGAGAATGATGAGCGAAGATGCAATTTGTAAGAGAGCAGTAAACTGGCTCCGGGCATTGCACCTGGTTGAAGAGTCCGATGGAAGTAAACATGGTGGTGAGCAAAGTTTCGATGATGGACGTCTGAGATTACTGAACCTTAAATGAATGGTAGGATCATGAATAAGTTATGGCTGCATGCCTGTTATCATTGAAGTACAATGGGGGCTTTCATAATAACCTCTTGAGTGTGGAGCTCGAGAATACGTGTTCATTTTGAAGTTATGATGGTGAGCCTTGGAGGTAGAGAAGTTGTTGACGGAGCACGAAATGTAAACAGATGTTCAGTAAGGAGTGAGAAGACTGTCAAGGAGTGACCACAAAGTGATAAGGCTCGTAAAGCAACGAATGTTTGCAATGTCTCAAATCAAGAGCTTGGCGCATCAATGATCACCGGCACCAGCCGTGAGCGGCCCGGAACAACAGAAATGCCGGTTGCCCATGTCGTCGTCATTATTTAGGCATTTAAAACATGGTCATGCCGTTGTCGCCGTGATCAACGCTTCTCTTCTGTACTTGACCCAAATATCTGCCTAATGCTTTCAAAGACCTCCACTTAGACAAGAGACCCTCCGCAATCATTGTTGTAAACATGGAAGAAACAGAGCGGGTAGCGAGCGATGGCGGTCCTAACGCGCAACATCTCTGCGTCTTGATACATGGGTGCGGTTCATCTTCCCGCTTTCACAATCGATTGGGCTAATGATACCAGACTATGGGGAAATCCAAAGCACATGGACTACGTCGCTTCGGCTCTACGAGAGAAGCATTCAGAGGATAAGCTACACATACTCAGTGCGAAGACAAATTCTGACAGCTTTACCTACGACGGTATCGATCTGGGAGCCGAAAGAGTGACCCAAGAAATTGAGACATACATCAAGGACTTGGAGAAAGAGGGTAGTCGCATAACAAAGATTAGTGTAGTTGGTTACTCGCTTGGTGGACTCGTGGCACGATACGCAATTGGTCTCCTGTTTTCCAATGGCTGGTTTGACAGAGTGGAGCCCGTCAACTTCACCACTTTCGCAAGCCCTCATCTTGGCGTGCGAACGCCAGTCCTCGGAGTACACCATCGCGTGTGGAATCTTCTTGGTGCAAACACGCTATCTATTTCAGGTCGTCAACTATTCACTATCGACTCTTTCCGCAACACCGGACGGCCTTTACTCTCCGTCCTCGCAGACCCCGGAAGCATCTTCATGCTCGCTCTGTCCAAGTTCAAACATCGCGTCCTCTACGCCAATATCATCAATGATCGCTCTGCCCCATATTACACTACTAGCATCTCCACTACTGATCCCTACCAAAACCTCGACGCTATCCGCATACATTATCTCCCCAGATTTAATCCCAATATCCTAGATCCCGCCAATCCCGTCTCTCTCAAACCTCCAGATACCCAGCCGCCCTTGCTCACTCGCATTGCAGAGAGCAGCCATGACCTGCTTAGTCGTGTGCCCTTCTTCGCCGTCCTATTCGTCCTTGTTCCCATCGGCTCTGTTGTGTTTCTTATAAATTCAGGTGTACAAACCATTCGTAGTCAGAAGCGGATACGGATGCATGAGGAGGGCAACGCTGGCATTGGACTTGGCAGCTACAGGATACCGCTGATGGTGGAAAACGCACGGAGTACCATGGAGAGTGCTTTTGAGAACATGAACGCTCGTCAGGGACTACAGTATCTACCGGAATCCGAATCAGAAGATGATACAAACTCCAAAGTTACACACGAGTATGAGAACGGTCACGCAGAGAAATCTGCTTCCTCGGAGTTGAAGCTCAAGCGTACTACATCGCGCCATGCTGACTTCCCAACTTTAGCTCTGACGCCTGAGCAATTTGCTATGGTCCAGGCATTAGATGATGTTGGCTTTCGCAAATATCGTGTCCATATCCACAAAGGGAGGCACACGCATGCTGCGATTATCGTACGTTCGCAAACCAGAAAGGGGTTTGAGGAGGGTAAGGTCGTGGTTGGCCACTGGCTAGACGAGGAATTTGAGCTTTGAGCATTATTATCTTTGACGCATTATTCTTGATAACCAGCGGGCGTTCAGCCATTGTTTCCTGGAATTTGGTAGCAATGCTTTCACTGCTCTTGATAATAGATTCGTGAGTACATTGATGGCATTCTGCTTCGCCAAGTCAACAGCATTGTATTAACTACCATATACCACCTCACCTGAAGGAGGCCTTTACATATTGCTAAGCAGATCTTTCGACAATTTCACAGGAGACGATCTCTTTGAAGTCATAGGGTCAGTCCGGGATCGCAATGCTCAGGAACAAGACTTAGGAATAAGGCTTCGACATTGCGGCTGCTCGTCACATCTACCAGTAAAGCACTCTAGTCTGGACGGAGCCATGAGTGTTATGGAGTTAGTATGCAGAGGATCTTCAGTGATACTTATCTAGAATGTACCGGGCGCCTGGAACAAAACGAATGGATGTTGTAACAAGCGGCTAGAAGTTGAAACAGAAGGCTTGGTGATAGAGCCGACATGGCTACGCTGCACTTCCATATAGCCTAATGAGAGTGATGGCAATGGTTACTTGTCATCTGTGAAAATGGTCCCCCTGCAAGTCTTAGTGTGTCTCCATATCTTCAGTCTCTGCGCATCAGCCCATCCTGCCTCACCGCCCCCACCGGCTTTCTCCTTACTCAAGAATGCCGAATTGAACACATCCGTACTGCTTAATCTGACCCACGCGCTGAAGTCCGTGCATCTGCTTGATCCAATAGCACATAAGGAACCCACAAACTTCAGAATCATAGCTAATACGCCCAATAGTGCCCTCCCTCAAGACCCCTTCCATTACGATACCACCACTCCTTTATCAATAATGTTATACTCCTACGGCAAAGCCCTAAACGCAACACGCGTCAATCGTCTCATTACACATGCAAACGATGACGCCTTTAGCCATGATAAAGACAGTCCAATCCTAACGGATCAAGTCATCTACTACGACATTCTTGACCCTCCTTCAACATCTAGTTATATTACACTCGGTATCAGGCCTATTGAAAGGATGACGTGGGGACAATGGGAAGTTGCGACGCGCGCGCTAAGTTTGTTTGTCACGACATGGGATGTTGTGGAGTTGCAATTTGAGATTGAATGGGCTGAGGGATTAGCGAAGATTGGGTGGGGCAGATTGGTGGAGGTACCGTAGAGAAGTTCGCTGGCATAGTCCGGCTGCTTTTGATACTTTATTGTACAAGACACGGTGGACTGCCATTCAGAGTAGTGCAAGCGTACTCAACGTTATCAAACATCCGTCTCCTCGAACTGCAGGCGGACAAAATACTTTCTTGATACGAGTTAGAGAGAGGACTCCCCGCCTGACCGGATTCCCTCGAATACTGTGACTGAGCGAAGCTTTCAGTCGCATCTCATCATCCTTCAAGTTACTATGAGAAGACGTACGGTGGCTCTCGGCTGCAATGGACCATTCTGCTTCCATAGCCGCAGCTGTTCCCATTGGCAAGTCTGCAGATCAACCATTCTCTAATTCCTCGCGCAATGGCCACTAAGAACCGGACAGCTTCCTCTCGCGATGACATTGTCTGAGACCCTACATTGTTCTAGAAGTCCTGATCGGATTGTGTCTCCTATCATCGGCTTTAGGATATACCTCGTCGCGCGCACATTCTCACCGGTACAACAGACGTCGGATTGGTCAGTAGATGCTGTGGACTATGATAGGGATAGGTAGAAGGACGTTTCCCGTGAACCCGGTAGGCATTACGCAGAAAGTCGGTAAGGAATGATGTACCGGAAAAGGGTAGAGGAGGTGTGGAAGGAGATCTTCTGCTAATGTGATGAAGGCAGCGATGCGCACTCAGGGTATAGTCGTCTTCCTTAGATGAGAGTTTAGGGATGGAAGACCGCGCTGAACTGCCCTTGGCGTCTCGACAATCCGCGAAGTCGACAGGCCGGGTTTCCGCGAGTATGCGCGCTTCTCAACCGAGCTTTTAGGATAATGTTTGGAATCCTTTCGATGGCTTGAAACATATTCTAGCAGCCTCTTGTAATGTTCTCTTTTCACTTGCTGCATTTCTTACCGTGGCCTTGTAGGCATTTCATGGTTTTCCTGCCCTGTTGGCAGCTCCCGTCAATCGAGACCGGCGGGTGAGTCGTTCGCTTCGTAATCTTGGCCTTGACATTCCAAAGGTTCTCAATTGAACATTGCTCCTTTCGCATTGTGCATCAAAGCCTATTGATCACTGATTGCCTTTCTATTCCGCCGATCGCGATACGAGACCATGACAAGAGCTACGAAGGCAAGGACTGCCAGAGGCACGCCAATACCGACACCAAGCAAAACACTATGATTATTCGAGGACTGAGGAGTGGCGGTCGGTGTCGAGCCTGAATTGATGCTGGATGAAGTGCTAGAGATGATGCCAGACGAATTGCTCGAATTAGCTGTTGTGTTGTAGCGAGCGAAGAGAAGGCTTTGTTGGTTGGAGGCACTTAAGATTGTGGAGCTCATGGTTGGAGCAGCGGCTGCTGATTTTGGGGTACCCTGTACACCTGCACAACACCAACTGTTGGTATCGCCGTTGCCGCTTCCGCCACAGTCATGACAAGCGTCTAGTCTTGATTACCGCTAACATAGCAAAGGCGGTCAATGTAGATCTTGCTGAGGAAGAGAACAATTTCTTACTGGCTAAACAAGTACGTAGACATGAGGTTGCAGGAAGAGTCCTGTCTGTTCAGATACCCTCCGCAAAGAAGGTAAACTCGCGATCTTGGCAGAGGCCATTGGAAGAGTAGCTCCATCCTGAATCGCAGCAGAAGCTGACGTCCTGATTCAGATGGCATATCAGATCTACGGAGATGGTGCCATCGCCAGTATAGGATTGTGCGTCATTACTGACTTTCCCACTCCTTGAAAGTAGGAGCAGAGGAAGTTTGCGTAGCAGATACTTGGATGGATTCCTTGACCATTTGGACATGATTCCTATAGCTATATGCACAAGCATCGAATACAGTAGAACAAGGTTCTCTTGTAACATCAGACTCCCCATGGTTTGCACTGATCTCCAGCTTCGCCATCTTCATCATGACTTCATACGGCTAGCAGTGGCTGGATAGAGTTCGGGAGCCTGCAGCCCAGAGCTAGCGTGTACACTAGGCCCTTCGGACGAGCTCCCCGAAGCCTGCGGAAACGCAGCCGCCCTACCCGTATATGCTTCAGCCGACAGCGCAAACGGTCTTCCATGTACTGCCACCTCTACATGCACGAATGTGACACCGCAAAAGCATGATTTGAAGGACGTCGAACATAGTCACCATCAAGGCGTCAACGCGTGGCGCGCACTAGACATGATCTTGTCGTCTTGACCGGCTTCAAGCTATCGAAAATTCTTCGCGGCGAAACGATACATTATGTTTCAGGAGCGACATGATCCCGGGCGCTTAGAGTTGACAATAATTCAACCCCAAAAATATACTGCTATGAAACTCAGAAGGATCTGGACTATGTTTCAGCAACCATCCGGTTGGACATCTTCGTCATATGTAGTAGGAGTCTCCGTAACTTCGTTTCAACCGTGATTGTCCTCTTCTTGGCAGGCCTTTTGCATGTATTGGGCGACGGACTGTTTGTTTGGATATTGAGCCGCTGGATTTGGGGCACGGAGAAGCGTCTACGCTTGGATATAACAGCTTCAGCTTCCTTCGCGGCTTGGCCTTGGAGCAAGACTTGGATATGACCTTCCTCCTGGCAGTCTTCCTGCGCTTCTTCTGTCGCGCTCCGTACGCATACCATTCTCTCGTAATGTACTATGGCTATGCTCGTGCGGCAAAACCTCCTGCCAGTACTATTGTTGTCTTGCCTGTCATTCTCTGCATTATGTCTTGCCACGTCTACGTCCCAGCATTCTTGTACTTCCGCTACCGGTGCGCCAATAGCTGTTCCTATCCAGAATGTCACACTGGGTGACAGCACTCTAAGAAGAGGCGCTGCAGTCTCAATAGGCAGTCCGTTGCAAGCTTTTGCATTCCAATTGAACGCGTAAGCCCCCGCTACAGCCTAACAGGATCATATCAATCAGCTTACTCCTCCCAGGGAATTGAATAACACTCGCATCTTTGATGGAACCTATACTTCCAACCTGGGAGGCTGCACATCAGGGAATTCAACGAAGGAGTGTTCGGATCAATTAGGCGGCTTGTTCGATAAAGGCAAGTCCACAACATGGTCTCCAGCTGCAAATAGATCGGCATTACGTACTGCCATCGAAAATCCTGGTAGCAACCCGAATCATACGAACGACTCCTGGGGTACAGATACGATCAAGATCAGTTCGACAGTATCAATCTCCGGATTCCCTTTGGCCATCTCCCGCGGCCAGGGCGAGACAATGAACACGTTAGGCTTGGCCCAAAATTCGACTCTCTTGAATTTACTCGCAGCAAATGCCACGATACCATCTAGGACTTGGAGTTTCTGGCAAGGATGGACAGGAGCAGATACGGAGCACCAAATGGATGGCACCCTTGTGCTTGGAGGCTACGATGCAGCGAAGGTTACAGGCGCCAACATTACTTTTTCCCTGACTCCTGCAGACGAGGACGCCAATTGCCGTATCGTTACCATTACCGATATCAAGATGAACCTTAAGAATGGATCATCACCGAGTCTTTTCGGTCCGAACCGCGCGGCTGCTCAGAAAGCTTGCGTTGAACCCTACTTCAATACGTTGTCCTTGTCACTGGAGTCATGGACTGCCTTTCTTGACATTCAGGTTCGACGTACATTGACCGATCTACGAGTCCCGTCGCTTTCTATGGGATGTTGGTAGAGGCCAAGGGGGCGTAAGCTATCCGCTACCAGGACAAACAAGAAACCTACTGACATAGTTCAGATATGATGGCGATCTTACCTTTACCACAGATCCGGGCCTTGAGATCACGATCCCAAACCCCCAGCTCGTCGTTCCAGATGTTGGCATCAACAATCAGGGACAGGAGTACATCAAGAACAGCAGTAC
Organism: Stereocaulon alpinum; assembly: GCA_018257865.1. Lineage (NCBI taxonomy): Eukaryota > Fungi > Ascomycota > Lecanoromycetes > Lecanorales > Stereocaulaceae > Stereocaulon > Stereocaulon alpinum. The sequence goes on from JAEUBA010000007.1 coordinate 600,799, forward strand.
CCGGTCGGTCTTGATCAACAGCCTCCAACAAGTCAATGCAAACGACATGCTCGTCCTAGGTCTACCCTTCTTCACTTCTGCCTATATGTTGGTAGATGACGACCAGCAAACATTCACACTCTGGAAAGCCCAGCCAAACACAACTCAGGACCTTAAATCTGTAGGAGCACCTGTATGCAACTCAACGTCAGTACCTCCAGCACCATCTTCAACTACACCGTCTATCGTGAATTCTGCCATACAACGTGCTACCGTCTCGAAAGGCGCTATAGCTGGTGCAGTAGTAGGCACACTGGCCGGTGTTGCCCTCTTCATCGTTGCGTTTTTCGCTCTGAAAAGGCGCAGTAGCCGAAAGCGAGAGGCTGGAGCAGCGCTTGAAGCAGCTCGAAAACACGACTCTGACACCCCCAATGGCTTGCATATTTACATACCGGAGTTGCCATCGGACAAGCCGCCGCCACAAGACCTCGGTTATGAAGCGTCAGTCTATGAGTTATGTGGAGATACAAGACATGAAATGCTGGCTATTTCAGGAAGAGGACATGCGGCATGGCCCCCCGAAATGCCAGCCGGTCCGACAAAGGAGCCTCCCTTATCATCACAGAAAGAATCAGCGAACCCGCGTAAGGGGATTCCCTTATCAGCACTAGAGATGCCAGCATGCCGAACTAGCAGACATCTATCAACGCTCCGTATGAAGCCGCCAATGATTAAACGCAAACCTGTTATGAACCGCAATCCTCCTATATAATACTCATATTTCTGTATATAGACAATTATTTGGCTCTGATATCCAAAGTGCTTGAGGATTCCAACGAGAAGCCAGCGGCAAATAGGTTACGACACCATTGGCGACAATAACTCGCTTATGGATAGAGCCATCCCGACCTGTGAAAGACATAACTTTGAGGGGCTGTGGGGGCTAGAATGAGGACCATGGAGGGGTAGTTTTAGCCCCAGCGGCTGCGTCCGGGGCTGCGCCGCGAATTGCTCCTTCTCGGCAACCGAACACTCCTCTTCCAAGGAATTCTCTCCTATGTTCCGAAACATCGTATGTGGGCACCTCTTAAAAATTCAGCAACATAGTCCTGCTCTCATAACGTGGAGTGGTAAGGCGGCGGACGCTTTGTTAGCAATCTGGTCAATACGGTGGTCGGACACTAAGGAATCCTTTGGCGCTATACTATGCAACCTGGAAGGCGGCAGTGTTTCGTGTCTGCGACTTTAGGCTATGCCATGTAATGATTGGGCAGCATTCGCTTGCTAGCTGCTAGCTGTCTCGACACGAGGTAAAGGAAGCTTGGCTTTTGCTGGGAAGAGGGGTCACGTTTCATGGCACATGTCAACTCTGGCCCAGACGGTTCTCCATCCTTCGTCCCTGTATGTCATTCTCTGGGATTCACATTATTGTGCGAATACTACGATGGGACTATCTCGATGTACAACGTTGAATCTTCTATTTCTGTGTTTATCGTTGACAGTACATTCTGCGTCTTTAGTGGGGTACATTCTAGGTAATCATAAGCCTTTAAGCACCCTTGATGCTCGTCAAGAGCCCGGCGTGGTCGCGACTTCTAACTTTGTCCGGCGCGGTTTTCATGCTTGTGAGTACTGTGCATAGTCGACTTAGATATAGTAATAACCAAAGACATAGCTGCTGTCGCTGGGAACTATGTATATATTGACGGTGGAGAATTCTCCTTCAGAGATAATGGGACTACGTGGTATCAATATTGTAGGGATTGCAAGGTTATTGTTCATCTACCTTTGCTTATGAAGGCGCTTCAGCATCAACACTTCTCTCAATCGATCTGTCTAAAAATTGGACGAATTTGAGCATCGTGATCCAGTCGACCACAAAACCTTCTGGTGTCCCGAGTGTGAACGGTCCATCCCTTTGGTATCATGAGAAGGAAGGCATCTTCTACTCGGGCTTTACTGGCTACCAATCCTCTTTCGGTTTCCAGGACCCGCTACCTCCCATCACGATATGGAGTTTCAAGCCCGACGACACGGGAAGCGGCGCCTGGACTGAAGTCATTAAAGCCGATGCCGCAGCGTTGAATTCTCTGAATCGGCCATGCCAACCTTTCCAGGGCTATGGCGGAGATAGTGCCTGGGTTCTTGGTGGATTCATGAATGGCGACTTCAATCAGAGTGGGCCCAATGCGGTCATGCAAGGAATAGTGGGATTCGACATGAACCAGAAGTCGTTCACGAACTTCAGTTCAGTGGGGTATCAGAATAATAGTGGCGCCGTCATTAAAGGTACTGCGCAGTATGTTCCCTCGTTTGGACCACAAGGCCTGTATATATTTATGGGAGGATCAGTGACTACAGGTCACGCAGATCTGATGATAAGTTTTGAGAAAGTGTCGGTTTTTGATCCGGTAACGCAGGGATGGTGGAATCAGACAACGACCGGAAGTGCACCCACCAGCAGGGAGGAGTACTGTTTGGCGGGCGTCAATTCTACTAATGGCACGTACGAAATGTGAGCTTTTCCTTTGAGGGAGTTGCATACTCTGAAGCTGAACGCCTTCGTAGCTTCATCTACGGCGGCTGGAACTTCCTCCCCGGCTTAGGAACCGTCCAATTCGACACTGTCAACATACTCACCTTACCAGCTTTCCATTGGATCAGTGTACCTTACAACCCGCAAAACCCTCGCCATGGACATTCGTGCAACGCTGTCGGAGGGAGTCAGATAATCACTATCGGAGGCGTAGACTCGAATTCTCAAGTGACCCAAGGCAACAGCACCCAAGTAATCCAGAGCCAATATGACAGTCCAGACCCGTTTGCTCAAGGACTTGCGATCTTTGATATGACGAAACTGGCCTTCGTCAATCAATACACCGCAGGAGCTCCGCCATATGAGCAGTCCGACGTGATCAAGAAGTTCTATGCACAATCAGGGCAGTAGGTCGACAGAACTCCTTGACTGCCAAATCAATGGCTGATTCAATGCAGGTCATATACCTCGAACCTCACCCCGGGCGTCGCGCAGCTCTTGAAAACAACACACTTCACAAACAGTACGTTCCCATCTCCTGGTCCTCCCTCTGCCATCTACTGACACAAACCCCAGCATCCGCCACATCTTCCTCACCCACGGCTCCTAATCCCAGTAATCCAATCTTGTCCCCGCCATCAGGCCCCTCATCAAGATCCCACACCGGCGTCATCGTAGGCTCCATCATCGCCAGCATCGTTTTTCTTGCCGCAGCACTGGGTCTATGGTACTTCCTTAGAGCGCGGCGCCGAGAAGCGTTGCAAGATCAACCGAGTAAGCTTTCAGATAAGGAAGTCCTGAATCACACGCCTTTGAACAGTGGTCCCGGTCCTTATGAAGTGCACGGGACCCAGAGGCCGTGGGAGTTGAGGGAGGATAGTAGACGGGAGTTGAGTGGACTGGGAGTGGTGGAGATGGAGCAGCCGCAGCGACCGGTGGAGTTGTATGCGGCGTCTATGGCTTCGCCGAGGGACGAATCTGCTGGTAGGGCTTTTGGCAGGTGACATAGCGTTTCACTCGTTAACTAGCGACTTTCCAGGACCTGGCGAAACAGGCAAGGTCAGTGGCATGGGTCCTTTCGGTGTCTCGAGGAAGCATTGAGTTCTCCTAAGGTTGTTCAGGGAAAAAGCCTTACACTTACGAAACATGTCAATGGCAACGTCTAGATCAGTTGCTTGGACCAGAGAGTCTTTTGAGATGTTTTTCTCTTCCAATGAACTGAGTTGAGTCTAGTCTAGTCTTTAAGCATGTATGCATACACCGTGAGCATCATCAATCATTCTATTGCTCTTCGACAAACACCTCGTTCAATACTGGACCGTCCACCTTTCCGACCAACGAGACTCATGTTACATTCAATCATTCAACTGCCCACTCACTTCTTAAGACTTCCGTTCTGAAACTCGGTCTCTTTCATGACGGTCCCATTCTCGTTCTGCTGCGCTCCCATACCATAAGCCTCTGCAATTCTCTCAGCAACAGCCTCGCCGCTCCAATAGGCACCAGTCACAGTTCCCAGTGCAACGAACGGAGCCGTATGTTCGCCAGCGAACCAAAGTCCCATGTCTGGACAGCCCTCCCTCAATGCTTCGATGTCTCTATCCAACTGTATGTCCTCACGATCGCTGGCCTGGAACGTGGTGTACGAGCCCCAGCCAGCGAATTCATCGTTCTGCCAATCAGTCCCCAGGATCCCGGCTGGCTTGCAGTCGTCAGATTTGGGGTCGTAGTTGGGAAGGCGAGAATAGTAGGGAAGGAAGAAATCGTTCAGACGTGAGTGGTATTCCTTGGAAGCTGGTTTTAGCCCCTTGACGAGAGACGTGACATGCTGTGCGCAAGGACCATTGACGTAGAACAAAAGCGTAGCATGGGCGCAATTCCCGGGTAATGAGGCGAGGGACACACATTCAATGCTCCAGTTCTTGGGATTCTGATCCGTGTAGGTAGGAGATAGAAATTGTGTGAAGAAAGAAGTCTCTTTGGGATTCTGGGCCTGCCAGAATGCAGTATGGAAGGAGAGGTAAACCTTCTCGAGGCGGCCATAGGAGATGTTTTCGATCGCTTTGACAATCTGCGGTGGGAGTTTGGGGTGGAAGGATGATACGTTATGTTTGAGCCAGCCAAGTGGGGCCGTCATTATGACTTCGTCAAAGACGAGGCTAGTGTCTGAGGCTGTGGTGACTACCACGGCGCGTTCGCTCGTACGCTCCAGTATTGAGGTGATGGAGGTGACCTTTGTTGAGAGGTGGAGCTCGGCGTTTGCCAGAGCGGCTTTGGCTATTGCAGTCAGAACATCCTTGTAGGTACTCGCCAAGAACAGGTTCTCTGAAATCTATAAGTACTGTCGAAACACAATTATTATCATTAGAAGCATAAACTTACCTCCTTCAATGCACTCCTCTAACCAAAAGAACCTTAAGCTCTGTTTCTCGATAGGCTCGCCAACAAAGTCTCCCCATATGTGAGCCATCTGAATGACCAGCTTCGACGAAGCCTCATCTAATCCCTTCTGCTTCACCTCGGATTTGAGAAAATCTAACAACGATCTCTGTGGTGGTATGGAATTGTGATTCTCGTTAGAATATTTGAACGCGTCGGCAATGATACCCCAGACCAGCTCCGAATGCTGGATTGCTGATTCGGCTTTAACCATATCACCGTTCTCGTCGTACACAGAACGAGCAGCATCTTCGGGTGGTGAAAGAGTTGTCTGCTTGAGCTCATTCGCAAGCTCGAGGATAGGGTTCCGAACGGTGCCATGTATCCAATTTGGGCCAAGATCTATCGTATGACCCATGAGGGTGTCTTGGTACAGCTGCTTTTTGTCAGTCGTTATTCTGATAGGAATCGAGGCACCAAGGAGTATTCACTCGACCGCCTATTCGATCTCGCCCCTCGAGTATGGTCACCTTGAGACCTTTCTCTGAAAGGACCTGGGCGCATCTAAGGCCAGAAACTCCAGCACCTACAATGCACACATGTGGGACTTTACCCTTGGGAAGAACGCGTTGGACCATTGCCTTTGCAACACCATTCATACCGCTGAGTAGCAGGAGGGTCTGAAGAGAGTTTGGTACTAGTAGACTCTTTGTGTATGACACCTCAGCCTGCAAATGACGCTTCTGAAATGCATTAGCCCAGCACTCCATCTTGATAGTACTTTCCGCTTGTCCGGGTGATTATTTGTACATGGAATAAGAAGAGGAACATCAGCAAAAGCAGGTTATCTGGTGTTGTATGCACAATCATTATCGGGACAAGACGGCTTCAGGGATGAATTCGCTTGGCACCACAAGATACTCAGTGAATTTAAGAAACAAAATCACAGGGCATTATGGAGGGTCGAACAGTAATAGAGGGTAATCTGCTGAGTGTATAAACCAGGCTAGTGACTGCTATCTTGATAGGATCGGAGAGAATACGTAGACGTATAGGGCGATCGGATCATATGAAGAAACTAACAGGTAAATTGGCCAGGATACCCTTGGGTTGTGGGTGTTGAGTCACTTGACTCGCACATCCCAGTCAAAAAGCCAAGGCATCAAATTAGATCTACTAGGAATTGTCCACGAAAAGAAATGACTTACAAAGCTCGTACGGTGTCTTTCGGTCTTTCGGTCCGAGTGCCTGTACGCTTGTTGGTAGATATTTAGACTCCGAGAAGCATGTGCTGCATTGGAGCATGTATATCAGTGGAGCACTATCCTCGCGTCGTTGTCATGGTGAAATGAGAAACTCTCAAAGAGATTATTACTAGTGGCGGGTATTCACGGTGACAGGCCGCCCGAGTGGGCCACGTTTAGACTTTACCGTAGTGCCTTCATGCCGTCAATGTTGATCGGCGGGCTACAAAGCCAAGAATCTCAACACTTTAAGGCACCTTCCACAGGCACCAAGATCCAATCCTTACTCTTATGATACCTGAGCAGGCAAAGGAGCGGCCTGAGTCGGAGCAATCGACTGTTTGGCCATGCTGCTATCTTCGCCACGCAAGATGATCCCTCAGTCAACGACTTGAAAGAAGACGAGAGCTTGCCGACTCGGTATCCTAGCGTGATTCACTATTGACGGGCTCGGTAAAGTGACGTTTCAAATACTGGGCTTTACTATGAAGCTTGACTGTTGTGAATACAGTGGTTACTAAGAGCAGGCTCTGGTCGTCTCGTTGAATGTCCGAGCGGGAATTGTCTATACGCTTAAACAATTTATCTTGGCTGAATAACTTATATGTCCAGTCGGCTGGTGTTGAATACCAGCATGAGACAATATGAAAGCGGCTAACTCCCAGCTTCTTACTAGTCAAATTCATGACCTCGCTTCTTCGATACATATAATCCTCAGGAGGGATTGCAGATGAGCAGTAGCACCCACCAAGGTCTAGAACCACCAAAATATCATGTTAAAAGTTTCGATGAGCGTCCCCGCGAAATATGCAACCCGTATGGCATAGACTCTAGCTCTGAGAAGCCTATCATTTTGATTTATTCCAGAATGCCTGACAAACAACAACCTCGGAGCATTCATGCACGTCGGATGACATTGGTGCCCAAAGGGCGCAAGCATCTCACTTCAGCCAACAAATCCGTCCAACGTCCTACTCCCCAAATTATCTATGAATGCCCAAAAGGCAAGAACAAGAAGCACAAACAATTGGAGGACTCCAGCGAACAAGGGAGTGATTTCGAGGACCAAAGAAAATCACAGAGAAGCAGAAATTGTCTGGAACTTTGGTTTAAGATAACACCAATAGATGACGAAGAACAGGGGCCCACTTTGGTGAAACAAACCTCTTGTAGAGCTATTGGCAAAGAACTTTCTAAGATGAGCACTGTTGTTCCAAATCTATATCTATGGCTGGGAGGTACGCCGAGCCAACGGACTTATGAAAGATCATGTCCGACGTCGATACCCATACAGTCGGCCCTACAGCCGAGCAGCTCGATATGCAAGCCATCTTGCTTCAGAAGAAGTAGCTGGAACTGTTAATTAAACAGTATGGTAACCCAGGGATTGACTGTATATCGTTCAAAGTTAGCTACGGCTGCATCATGTTGACTTACTAAAATCGAACATGCCTCGACGTCGCTAAAACAGACCGCATCATGCAGTCTACTTTATATCAGTGGTCACACTTGCCGCTTAGCTGACAGTTGAGCACAATATCATACTGAAAGGCTTAAATCCTCACGCTGAATAGTATACTCGCTGTACGTAGAACAGAGCAAGACCTCCAGCGCCAAAACAAGGCTGTGTACAGTCATATATATGTCACATGAAAGTTCAAGTAGCAATAATGCATTTACAACATTGAAGAGCAGACTCAACGTTTTTTCACACCCCTGAACGTATTCACAATTGGACACTACCCTTTCACCAATTCACCCAACCTCTTCTCCAATATCTGTCTCCCCTCGAAAGTCGTCCACACTTCATGTGGCGCAGCGTTAACCACGTCCCAGCTCAGCAGGTTCTCGGTGACCTTCGTCAGATCACGCTGCTTCTTCTCCCACTCGCTGTCTTTCCTGACATTGATGCCTGAGCTCACTACCACGAGTGGTGTCTTGGGGCTCTGAATGTTCCTGGCCTGGCTAACTTCATTCTTCGTAAGAGAGTTTGCAACGAGGTTCTCTTGCAGCTTGGCCTTGATGTACTTCCCGCCTTGGTATGCTGAACGGCCATACACCCGGTCTTCAGGTGTGCGACCCTTGGCGATGGCACCGAAGAGTCGGTCATAGCCCAGCGGCGAAATGATACCGCGTGCCCAAAGGATGAAGCCTCGACTTGGCTTGGCTACTTTGTAGAGTAGATCTTCGTGTAACGCATCAATGAGCATAATGCCTGTGACTTGTTTGACGTGGCGACTAGCGAATATTCGACTGTAAATGCCACCTATACCCGAAGAGACGACGACCCAGGGTGATTGTTCTCCAGCGCGGGCTAGGGCCTCGCTGAGAGCATCGGACGTCATGCCAGCAGAATGCGGGGATGGGGCATTGTCTGACCAAGCGAGGCCAGGACGATCGTAGTAGCAGTAGCGGTCGATCGTGCCATTGTTGTAGGCGTTGTATACCCAGTCGTCGAAGGTGTCTTCGACCGGATTCTCGCCTCCCTCGAGCAAAATGGTAGGGTTCCGCTTGCCTTTCTTGTCGTAGGTCACGGTGCCTACGCAAGACAGATGGAGCTGATACTTGTCGCCATCAACATAGTATCGCTTTCCTGGTGGAGCTAGTCCTGCATCGCGGGAACGTAAGATGAGTGTGGCAGTCAGCAGGATCACGACGACAATCATGACCACCATGATTACGGAGGCCGTGAGCACGGCACACCATTCACGAAGAGTACGGCGAGTCTCCTTTCGTCCCGTAAGGCGTTCCTCCTCTTCTTGTTTGCCCCATGCTACAACGCGATCTGTGAGGACGTTGTAGAGAGCCATGAGTGTCGCCCATACCACCGAAGCAATACCGACCCAGCCTTCCTCCACACGTATACGCTCAACTGCCGCAATGATAATCACATCAATGAGCAGGAATCCTACCACGGCCAGACTGCCCCATTCCATTGCTTTAGAAGGCGTAGAGAAGAAGAGTATAGCGACGAGTAGGTTACCGAGGGTCAGAGTGGTGTATGAGAAGTCGAAGAAGCCAGAACCACGGGAGTGCATCATTGGTGGGCTGACGAAAATCGAGACTAGGAGCAGTACCCACCATAGGAAGGTGATGATAATGAAGAGGACGCAGAGGTAGCGTAGAGCTCTGACACTCCAGAGATTGTATGGAGATACCTATTAGATGTCAAAGAAGTCACCAAAGCTGTTTAAGAGCTTACAGCTGGATCATCTGGATCTAGGAAGCCGTCATTTCGAGGAGGGAGTAGTCGAGTTCTCTCGTCTGGCTCAGAGCCGCCCGAGTGACGAACATGCTGTCTGCTATCCCCACCATCATGTTCAGTGTCATCGCCCTCGGTACGCTCTTCGCCGTTCTTGGAGCCCCACAGTGAGACCATTTTCCTCGATTATTTGTGGCCTCACAGTTGGAGGCGTTCAGCAAATCTTTTCGGCAAAGGATTCGAGCTGGGAAGTTGCCGACAAGGAAGCTTCTGTGGATTGCGTCAGTGGCTAAAAGACAAGACTATCCAAGGATCTGTTAGAACTAGCTCTCTTACCAAACTTTCAAGGACTGGTCATCAATATGCTGAGCATCATGCTCGACTAAAGATAAATCGAGTGGCGGAAGGGGGAGCAAAGAAGCAATATGGAGATTGAGGTACCGTAGGAGGGTAGTTAAGTAAACCAGCGAGCTGCGGGGCTGGACTTGCTTGGATTGCCGCTTGCGGAAGCGCGTCATGCTTTTCCACTGACGGGCCCTTGATCGAGCATCTCCTATCAATTCTAGATTCAATTGTCCTCTCAGGTGACAGCAAAATAGAACGTTCTTTCATGCAAGACATGCCAACCCCCCACCTCGTAATACTTAATGCATCCAACCTATTATCATGAGTGATTTGCAACGGTCATTCGCCCGGGCAAAGCTCGCAGGCCTACCTTTTGAGCCGCCACCGCCACCGCCCAACCCTTTGGTAGAACCCGAAGAGGACGACGAAATAGGTGATCTGAAGTCACTGTCTGAAGCTCCTGACGACGACTCTAGCTCTGCTTCTTCTGCCTCCTCGGCATCATCTACAGGTACTATCCGACCATCGCCGAGTAAGCATCTCTTTGCCAGACCTAAGGGGTTCGTCAAAATCCACTATGTTTCATAACTTGTACATGCTACTTGGATGTCTTTCATGTCCTCTGATACTCCGTTTTGGCGTTTGTCTTTCCTCATACCAAAGTCCTCAGCCACCATGCGTCTTGGCAAAATACAAGTCTAAATGTAAATTTTGTTCTGCAGGTTCTCCAACAGAAATGGCTCGGAACCACTGCCCTGGAACGATTACTTCACTCGGGAGCTATATCTGAAGTTCTCTCGACCTACGGAAATTGTCACCTATCATGCCTACATAACCCCGCCAACTGCCAAAGGGCCCCTTCTGGTTACGCATCACGGAGCGGGTTCATCGGGTCTATCCTTTGCACTCTTCGCCTCAGAGATCCGCAAGGCGCTTCCAGATGCTGGTGTGTTGTCTCTCGATGCTCGAGGACATGGTGAGACTGTCGTGGAGAAGCTCGGACCTTCAATCAGTGATGCCGCCCCTGATCTTAGTCTTGAAATCCTAAGTCAAGACCTTCTGGATGTCATCGAGTTGACCGAGAAGGAAATGAAATGGTCAGAGCTGCCTGGATTGCTTTTGATCGGTCACAGTCTTGGTGGTGCAGTCGTGACGGATCTGGCCAGGAGTGGGAAGCTGGGCAACGCTGTCCTTGGCTACGCAGTATTCGATGTCGTCGAAGGATCCGCAATCGACGCGCTCCAAAGCATGCAGTCCTACCTCCTAACTAGGCCTAAGAGTTTTCCATCTCTTTCATCAGCTATAGAATGGCAGTAAGCAGTCCGCACCATTTGCAATGCCTCTCCTGACTTCTTCCAGTACACGCTCACGCACAATCCGTAATACCATCTCCGCTCGCATCTCCGTCCCTTCTCTTCTTTACTTGGACACTTCGCTAGCTTCGTCAAACGCAACCAAACAATGGACATGGCGTACCGATCTAGCAGCCACGCAACCATATTGGCAAGGCTGGTTCACCGGTCTCAGCAAGAAGTTTCTTGACGCAAAAGGCGGGAAACTGCTTCTGCTTGCTGGCACGGACCGCCTAGATACGGAATTGATGATTGGCCAGATGCAGGGCAAATACCAATTACAGGTCTTCCCAGAGGCAGGACATTTTGTCCATGAGGACCAGGCAGAGAAGACGGCTATGGTGGTAGCAGATTTTTATCGTAGGAATGATAGGAGCGCTTTAATCTTGCCGCCTAAAGTGGGTGATTTATCAAAAGCGAAGTATCCAGCTTGATACCACCATTAGGAATGATACCCGAGACCACTCAATATGAATATTGCGCCACGTGCCATGCTGTTGAAGACTTATATAGACAGTGCGCCGGGTTTCTTCAAACACTCCGTCGAATTCCTTCCCCTAAGCGATATGTGAAAGTCCTCCCAGCCATAGCCACAGTGGTAGCTTGAACACCCGAGGTAGCAGCTGCATCAGACCCTTCAGCGCTCACACCACTAGCTTGCCACTGTGCGCGAATAGTATCGAGAATGTGTAGATTCGCAACAACATGTCCGCCGGTGTAGAAAGGATCCAGAGCGTGTTGGTTATAAGGGTCACTGGTGCCGCCTGGTGATAGTAATTCATCCCGCTCTCTGTCTTCGTCACCACCAGTGCGACCAGCAGAAGAGTGCTGTAGGTCCCGCAACTCGATGTCATCTCCTGTATCAGTGTCCTGCCTGAGTATGCCTCTTTCTTCAGAATCATGATCTTGGGGGTTCTCAGTCCCAACTTGAGCTACGCCATTAATCATCCCATCTGTAGACTTGGTCCCTCTCCTCTCAAGTGTCACCCCTAAGATGAGGACCTGTAATGCTAGAACAATCATATCCAAACCTACCAACCTCCATTTGCCGACGGGACTCGCCTGCCCTATAAAATCAATGACCAAGCCCCCGTGTAGATAGCCTCTAGTTGCTTCTCCGGCCGCCGGTGGCGCAAAAATGAGATGAAACAGTATGCAGATGATGTTGGTACCAAAGATGATGCCGATATAGGGGCGGTGGGCAAGTGGCGGTGGAGGAAAGATTGCCGGCTTTGGAGTGAAATAGAACCAATGGGGCAAAGCCCGGAGTATGAACTTCAAAAGGGAGCAACTGAGAAGCAGATTAGCCCAGATCGAAGTTTGATAGAGCTGAAGGTTAGACATAGAGTATGTCTAGGACGTACTCCATGTAATACAAGATCGAGAGCTGACAATAGATCACGATATCGATGTTGCGAATAAGGTGGTCTAGGAAGGCGGCTTTTCGGTCTCGCTGAGCGCGCCTTTTCTGCTGCAGAGGGTCGCCATTACTATCCGTTCCCGTAGTAGAGGAGGTCGTAGGCTCGTTTGAGGGGCCGTCGTTCGTAGCATAATCTGAGGTTGAAGAGGCATCATTCATATCTTGGTGGGGTCATTGGTCAGACATTTGAGGTGGCCCCGGAAACTGGGAATGCAGTAGGAGATGCTTGAGTTGGGTGTGAGCCTCTTAGTATTGTAGATTGACAGTAAGTAGGTGCAATATGGCTGGAACACGAGTATCAGATGCTGAAAGATGTGAAACCCAACGCTAGCCCCGTTGGGGAACATCTCTTGGCTTTGACATCTCCGATGCCTCGGGGTATCCTCCCCTGAAAGCCCCCTTAGGACCAAGTACTGCCTATTCTCTGCCATTCTAGAAGAGCATCTGTTCAGGAAGGTCCATTGCAAACTTCTTGTAAAAACCAACGAATGTCAAGATTCCACCTCGGTACCCGTTAAAGTGGGGCAGTATTAGCATAGCCAAAGCCCAGAATTGTCAAATAGGCTCACCAATATCTTCCAACATAATTGCGATACCATGACCGATTTAACATATTCAATCGAGTATTCTGGCTACGAATTGCTAAAGTATGACAATATCAGGATTGGAGCGCATTGAAGTCAACAGCCATTACCCAGTGTCAATCTTCTGAATAGGACTGTCAGGACCTGCCCCTTCTAACCTGCTTGATCGATATGAGATTCTTTGGAGGGAGTCTAGAACGGCAATACAATTCGACTCATCAAGGATATGTGGAGAGCACCTGATTGTTGTGGATCTTGAAACTGAGATGCATGCCAGCCTACGGACGGGTCTGACTTCGTCCATATCCCAGTCTTTAGGTCCACAAACATGCATCTGGCAGTTATCGAAAGCCAGACAGTGTACGTCAATCAGTGCAGGGATCAGTTCTATGTATTGCTTGCTTTGTTTTCGCCGCGTATTGCCCGTACTTCCACCCCTTCACCCCTGCTGGGATCGTGAGATCCGCCAGGCCCGATCTAAGTCTTACGATGACCCACTGCACCCAGTGTTAAGCTGGTAATCGTGCAGGATATCACATCTAGTGGTAGCGCTGCCAACAAGTTCATGCTTGCCCGTTTTATAGCTATACGTCTTGTTTGTCACTTACCACCTCAATTGCCAATTATCAACATTGTTAATGCTTCGGTCTGAATGAGCCTTTTCCGTCGCTTTCACTGTTCTTCTTTCCCTCAATGTTTCTTCAAAAGGGTTCGCCTCAGCAGATGCCCTGCTTCACATTCGTCATGAATTATACATAAGCTCAACTACGGAAGCCTGCAGAGGGCCTAGCAGCGACTATGGGTTTTTCCCACTCAAGCCTCTTACAGTTGGACTAACTAATCTCCGAGAGTTGTAGAATGTTGCGAAGCTCTCTTGTACGGCTTGTTCAGCAATAGGCATGAGGTGCAGGAGATGTATCGGAAATACAATACGCTGTCAGCACCGTTTCTGAATTCGATAATGTCGTAGTTTGACCATTTCCAATCTCCGGGTGGGACAATTCTGCCTTCCATCCTACTGTTGAAGAACTTTACAGCGCTTACAGCAAATGACCTGAGATTGACGACCTATGTTTTCGGCCTAAGCTCCTGGATGAAGTTTCTGTAAGACATGCAAGGACGAGGTTGTCGACTGCCTTTACTCAACCCGATCCTTCGTTGCTGATTGTCAAATCCTTCGATGAGGAATCCACAAAGGCAGAGATTTCAAGGGAGATAATCTTCCGCTATAAGAAGGGCGTGAAGACGTCGAAACTCTCTCGATTCTGCTTGGATACGTTTGGGGTTGTCGTTATCTATGTGGAGACTATCGGACGATTCACGGCCTATTAGAATAAGTTGATACCATATAGATAGAAGAGATTATTTCGGTGAGATGTGCGGTGGGTGAATGTGTATTGATAGATCTCGTAGGGCAGCGAAATGACTGAGCTAGACAATTAGTACAATCCTTTACTCTTTGAAGGCGGCTTTGCGTCCATCTTTGCGCTGGATACGTTAAGGGTCTAAACCATCTTGCTATCTCGCTCAATAGCTCTCGTGTATGTTTGTAGAATAGTATCGGAAGTTTCGGAACAATGACACCTAATGGTATGTCGCCTTAGAATTTGAGGAAATGGAAGCACCCAGAGCAGATATCTAGTGCGTCGGTGCTGTGCTAAAGTTTAGTAACAGTCAGATCTATCAGTATGAACTCTGTATTCGCACGTAAACGTAGTCTCCCGGACGGATTCCTGGTCTCAGTATCCCCCACCAGCTCTAAATTGACCCCACTGGCAATCATTGATTGGATTTGGACCACCTTATCGTGCCTTAAAGAAGTCACTGCAGCATCGGATAGGATTCGTTTCGACTGAAGCGAGTCAATGTCCAAGATTGGAAATGTTTTGGGGGCGCTAGCATTATCTCTGGGATTAGCTTCCGTTAGGGTTGGTCGCCTTTCAGGAGAGATGATGAATTCTGTTTTCCGAAACACCACGTACCGTTCACGACAACAGAGCTCTACCGACTCATCCATTCTCCCAGGCACCGAACTCTACGGCGAGATTGTTTACCAAAGCTGTTGCCGGCATTGGTATGGCTTCAAGGCCTTGATGAGGTAGCCGACGCAGACGCCTGAAGCGCTTGGTGCCACGAGTGAGCTGGGGACCTCATTGTTCACTCGAGTACTTTGATGATACTCATTGACGTTCGCTATGACTCTTCCAAGGTCTTTACGGCGGACGAGTCCTATTACGTTGGTGTTAGCTGGACTACTCGCAATCGGCTTCCTCGTATTCATCATCTCCCCGTCTTCGAACAGCGACACCGTCTCGACTGCTAAGCGAAAATTTACGAATGCTGCTTCCCACCCTCTATCTCCTCCTACCGCTCCCTTCGTCAAACAAGACACCTCTGTGGAAGCACGGAATAAACCACCACCCGTCGTCCACTACCATCTCAACAATGTAACGACCACTGCCGACCCTATTACCAACGAAGAGACCGTCCTCATTCTTACACCCCTCGCCCGCTTCTATCAAGGATATTGGAATAACCTTCTCGCGCTCTCGTACCCACATCACCTGATTGCGCTCGGCTTCATTATTCCCAAAACGAAGGAGGGCAATGCAGCGACTCTGGCTCTCCAAGCAGCTATAGCAAGCACGCAGACTGGTCCCGAGGCCAAGAGGTTTGCCAGTATTATCATAATGCGCCAGGACTTCGATCCGCCACTACAATCACAGGATGAAGCAGAGCGCCACAAAAAAGAGAATCAGAAGACACGCCGAGCTGCAATGTCTCGAGCTCGGAACTCCCTGCTTTTCACCACTATTGGACCCTCTACGTCCTGGGTCCTCTGGCTGGACGCTGATATCGTCGAGACACCTCCTACGCTAATCCAAGATATGGCAAGCCATGACAAGCCTGTTATCGTCCCTAATTGCCTCCAGCGATTTACTAACGGAGAAGGCAAAGCCGATACGAGGCCCTACGATTACAATTCATGGCAAGACAGCCAACAAGCTGCAGACATGGCGGCAAACATGGCTCCTGATGATATTATACTTGAGGGGTATAATGATATGGCAACATATCGAACGTTGATGGCTATGACGGCAGATAAATCCGACGGCAGGAACACAAAGGCTATAATACCACTGGATGGTGTTGGAGGAACAGCACTGTTGGTCAAGGCCGAAGTACATCGGGACGGTGCCATGTTCCCACCATTCGCCTTCTATCATCTGATGGAGACCGAGGGTTTCGCGAAAATGGCGAGAAGGTTGGGATGGGGCTGTTGGGGACTGCCAAATTACTTCGTAAGTGCCCCTAGAGCTAAAGCTCTTCAGGACATCGGGCTCGGCAATTGCTTATACAAAAATTCAGGTCTACCATTACAACGAGTAGTCTACAGCGTTGAATTGGTTGTCTGTTTCACATATGAGGTACCGTCTCTCACCTTGGGATTGTCGCTTCACCTATGGGGAGCAAATGTTTATATGCGGAAGCATGGCGGTACAAGGCGTTATACTGGGCCAAGGAAAGCCCCATGTAAAAAGGCTTTTTGTGTATGTTATACCATTTGGGAGGAAACGCAAATACTAGACGTGCAGGAATAATCTTGGTTCAAGCTCAACATTACCTCTCTGATACTGCTATAGTTGTATCTTAACAGTGGACTTGCGATGGATATTGCGCTCAATTCAGCAGCTTATCCTGAATCGCGTCTCTAACACACGAACGCGTTGTATCATAGGACTCTTCCAAGGAATAACATAGCTGTGAAACGTCTTGAAGCGCGCTGCTTCAGCTGTGATATTGACCGATTTATTTGGCTTTGGTTGTATTGATCTGCACAGTAATGTCGCTGGTGTGAATCACACCCCACAGTCGTCGTAACCACTCATTTCTAGAGTAGCCGCGTAGAGGTCTATAAGCATCGCCAAGATCTACGCAGATTGCGGCCAAGAATAAAAGACTTTAGCCGACATGGAGGCCATATGGAGCTTGGCGAAGCCTTGGGGGTGAGGGATCAAGGACGGTGACAGCGCAGACTGCTTGGATGCTCGCGTAGGGGATGAGCAGACGGGGGTGTATGTATGGGTGATCTGTCACACGACAGCGATGGTAGCGCGAGGCAAGAAATGGCAGAGATGGGTGGGGAGCCAGTGGTTTGCCATCCCCTAATCTATTTCAGTACAGAGCGGCGATCTTCAATGGGCTACTACTAGGGCTAGGTAATCACGGCTAATCTCATTGAAGTGCCAACGCTAGTGGGGCCCGAGTCCCCCTGGATTTCTGCACAACCCTTCCTTGCCTTCCCCCGATTTTTCCACCTTCATCAACGACCACTTCTTCTCTCTTCATTCTTGATTCTTGTCCGCTCACTCGTTACGCGGTTACTACTTCTTTACTAATCACACACACCATCGTCATTCTCTCAACCTTTCAATTGCTCGCACTCACACTCTCGCTCCATTAACGACCCCATAAACAAACAACAGAGGAGAGCATTGCTCCTTTAATACCTTAACGACCCACCCACCACTAGCACTACCGCCACAATGAGAGGCATCACTGCAATGGCACCCTTAGCAGTCGCTCTCGGGGCCACTGCTACATCTGCTAGCGCTATCCCAGAGAACATGATCCCCTCATACTTCAAGCGGGCTTCTTCGCTTCCACAAGTCACTGTGAAAGGCAATGGTACGAGCGTCTCACCTCCTTCCAACAACATGCATACTAACACCTTTTAAAAGCTTTCTTTGCCGGTTCCTCGCGATTCTACATTCGCGGTGTCGATTATCAGCCAGGTAAGGCGTGCATCCCTATTTGCCACAAGTTTCAACACTGATCGAATCTTCAGGCGGTTCGTCGGACGCCGTGGACCCGATCGCTGATGAAACCACCTGCAAACGTGACATTGTAGAGTGAGCATAAGACCCTCGTCTCATGACTTTACAAATCTTAATGCAATGTTGACAGGTTCCAAAAACTAAAGATCAATACCGTTCGTGTCTACACGGTCGACAACAGCGCAAATCATGACGCTTGCATGACAGCACTTGCAAATGCTGGTATATACCTGGCCCTGGACCTCAATACTCCCAAGTACTCCATCAATCAGGCCTCCCCAGCAAACTCGTACAACTCCGTATACTTGCAAAGTCTCTTTGCCACCATCGATGCATTTCAAGGCTATAGCAACACCCTACTATTCTTCTCTGGAAACGAAGTCATCAACAGCGTTTCGACCACTAGCGCCGCACCATATGTCAAAGCCGTCACTCGTGACTTGAAACAATACATTGGCAACCGCAAATACCGCCCAATTCCCGTTGGCTACTCCGCCGCTGATATCGATGACAACCGTGTCGAGACCGCCCACTACATGAATTGCGGAACCGATGACGAGCGCAGCGATTTCTTCGCGTTTAACGACTACTCATGGTGCGACCCCTCCACCTACTCGACCTCCACATGGCAACAAAAGGTTCAGGCCTTCAGCAACTACTCTATCCCTATCTTCCTCTCGGAATACGGCTGTGTCAAAACTACCCGTAAATTTCAAGAAGTTGCAACCCTCTACGGCAGCCAAATGACCGCTGTTTACTCTGGCGGGCTTGTTTACGAGTACAGCAAGGAGGGCACTGCTGCTCCCCAGAACCAGTATGGCCTTGTTGCGATCAGTGGTAGCAGCGTCTCAGAGCAAACCGACTTCAGCGCGCTGCAATCCGCTTTCCAGGGTACCCCCCTCCCAACTGGCGACGGAGGCTACAAATCCAGCGGCTCTCCCAGCATCTGCCCCACTAAATCTAGCACTTGGTTGGTTAGTGGTGACGCTTTGCCCGCTATGCCACCAAAAGCTAGCGCATTCTTCAAGAACGGCGCTGGCAAAGGACCTGGTCTCTCTGGAGCTGGCTCTCAGGATGTCGGTGCTGAGAGCCCTGGAACTGCGACAGCAGGTAGTGGACAGGCTACTGCAACTGGTGGATCGGGCACTTCTACGTCCGTCGCAGGTGGCCGTCCTGCAGATTTCTCAATGGGTCCTTTGGCTTGCGGGCTAGTTGTCTTGCTTTCTTCGTTCGTGGGTGCGACGCTGCTCTAGATGGAACGGCCCGGCTACAAATCTGGCTGTAAAGATCTTTCAAACGGCAATAAGCATAGAGGTTTTCGCCTTTTCTTAGTATGACATGCTTCTTATAGGGTCAATGTTATTGCCCTTCCTTACAGTAGATTGGATGGTCTGTTGGTTTTAGCTATGTTCATACTCGAAATTAAAAACAGGTTTTGCTGGCATCATTGATCAATATGTGATTTCACAAGCAGCGGGTCCTTGCCAAGTAAATCAGATTCTCACAAATCTATTACATAGGATAGTTTCTTCCTCCTAGCCCGTCCCTTCTCATTGTCCGTTATCCTTCTCTGGTCGACCAGTCCATGTGTCCCTTGGTGGGCATCAGTCTCTTCTTTCACTCAACTCTCCACCACTTCGTTCCTAGCTCCATCGGCTTTTTGACGTTGATTGAGCGGTGAAACGAAGGAATTCTAGAGTGTGCGGTTGAGAAGTGTGAACCATTGGCCTTTCGTTGAGCTAAAAGTGCGACATGAGATGAGGATTTGGAGCACGCAAGTATCGATTTCTGAGCATTTGGAGCAAGAAGTGTGATGTTTGTTGGATGCTGGAGCAACAAGTGTAAGGTGTGTTAGGGTATTGGGGCAATGAAGTGACGCATGCATGGATAATTGAAGGACGGAATCCTTGAATTCTCGAAATGCTCGAATGCATCTACCTTCATGGTCTGACATTCATGGCTTTGGCAGTGAACGGTCCTACAGAGAAGCTCACAGGATGTCTGGACTCCGGCAGAATATCTTATACGATGATAAAGGGCATGTACAAAGTCGATGGAGTGGAGCCAAAGGGTATCACAAACACAAAAAGCATGCCGATCACTCCGGCAAACCTCTCATAACACCTTCGAATGCCAGCAATGCCATGGCGTTGGCCGGGAAAGCTCTCAGAAAGCAAGGCAAAAAGCCTCTCCAGAACCCTCTTGGCCCATCTCTTCGCCATATCTCTCTAGCCGCGTCTTTCCATCTAGGAAACCGTCTTTCTCCGTCATTCAAAGACCCACCCAATGGATCTGTCATAATGCGTTGCTTGACAACATCGGAAGGGTATGCAGTAAGCCAGAAGACCTGAGCTGAGAGGCCACCGGCCCAGAAGTTGATAGCAGGAGTAGAAAGGTTCGTGGAAGTGGAGAGAAGGCGAGTGAAGACGTCGTAAGACCCCCACCAAAAGAAGAAAAAGGAGCGGAAGATGAGTGTCGCTGAGAGGCCGTGGTAGATTCCGGCTACGCCGTGGGCGCGCAACTAGAGTGCGACGCGTGAGTCAGCTTGAGCTTTTGGCAATTGTAATGGGCGACGGAAAATGCTACTTACTATCTTCTTGCTGCAATCGATTGGACCCTTGTACAGCCGTTGGTTCTTATCGGCAGCATATTGCACTTGTAAACGAGCTTTTATATGTTCGACCGGCGCCGCTATGAAGCTGACGGTGGCGCCAGCCATCACCCCAGCAATTGCATGGCCCATTGTGGGAAGCTTGGTCGCTACCTCCTCCTTGGTGGTGCCGATTTTGTGTATTGAGGCTCGTGTAAGAGCTATGAACGAGGGACTAGAGAAAACGTTTTCGCGTAGTATCCGGCGATAGAACGTAAGAGATCCGAGCATTCTAGGCGTTATGTAAGTCGCGTATTGTCAATGAACTTAGTTGGGAGGAATACATAGAATCCATAAACATCCATCCTATCAGCGGCGGAGTGGCACCCTTGTATAGGCCTCTCGCGCCTTCATTCTTTAATGTTTGTACAAGACAATCGAGTGGCCCTTTGAATTGGACCCGTTCACTGGTTTGCAGCCGGACTTTGATGGTATCGAATCTGGAGACTTTCAGTATGGTCGCATTGCTCCTCTCCCGGATGCGAGTGAAAAACATACGGGTGGCCAACTGTGAGAGCATTTTAGTTTGACCCAATGCGACCAAGACTAGATGATCGTACCACTCAGCTTTGCAATACCAGAGAAGACACCGGCCACGAAGCCCTTATAGTTCTTGTGCTGTATGCTCCGTGCAGGCTGCCCCTGTCCAAGTGCTTCATTGCTTGCATGCTTGCTATCAGGATTGACAATGGCACCCTGCACTGTGCCGGACATGGGCAACTTAAAGAGGGTAATCAGGAGAATTGACAAAAAGATTCCATGATTTTCTAGACGCACAAAAGCCCAAATAGCAACAACGAGGTCAAAGAAACAGAGCTTGATAATCAGTGTGAATGAATCTGCAGGGATCTCAAGATGTCTTAGACGTCATCGATGTCAGTGCGGAAGATCGTCAGTGTTTAAATCGCGGAGATATGCGCATAGATTATCCTTACGTCCACCACTCAGAGTGTTGGAGCGTCTATTCGCTTGTACTCCGTAAGGTCAACAAATCGCTCATCAGCCTGTCAAGTATGAGAGACGAGAGATGAATGAACATAGCATAGTAACCTTATCTTCCACTTCAATCCACTGTCGGTGACAGCGCAACAAGCAGTAAACACAAAAGGCATGGCAGACTCAACAAACCCTGATGCTACCCGTGTGGTACAATCAAAGAAAGGTCTGCCTCCCTATGCCCAAACCCGTGAAACCAACACTGAATGCTTTCAGTCTGGACGACCCTCATCACAAACACCAAATACCTCTCCGGTCTCCTTACACTCGACTATTCCCTCAAGAAAAATGGCACGAAATACCCATTGGTTGCCCTTTACACAGATACCTTCCCAGAGGAAGGCCGCAAAGCTCTCGATATACGCAAGATACCCAAGAAGCGAGTCAATTATCTGCTTCCCTCCGTCCATAAAGACTTCAGCAACGACCCGAGGTTCTATGATTGCTGGAGCAAGCTTACGCCGTTCTCGTTAGAAGAATATGACCGGGTGGTGCAATTGGATAGCGATATGCTGGTAATGAGGAATATGGACGAACTCATGGACGTTGAGCTTGATTCTGCAGATAGCGATGGCTCTGGGAAGAGGGTCTTTGCAGCAAGCCATGCTTGTGTCTGCAATCCGCTCAAAAAGCCGCACTATCCTAAGAATTGGTAAGTAACATTCAGAGCTATCTTCTCTTTTTGCTGCTTCACGGCCTTTGTGACCCTCGGTGACCCCAGACTGAGACGCTGAGTAGGATTCCTGAGAACTGTGCGTTCACATCCCAGCACGGCAGCCCGGAGACCGCCCAAAGAGAAGGCGCCCCAGCATCAGCGGGCTTAGGAATGCCCAACGGCGGGCTTCAAGTGGTCAACCCCTCCAAAGCATTATACGACCTTATACTCAACCGTATGACTACCGATACAGCCGTCGAAAACTACGAGTTTGCAGATCAGTCGTTATTGGGAGACCTCTTCTATGGAAGATGGGTTGCGCTACCATATACTTATAACGCGCTGAAGACGTTACGAGCTATTCACGCACCCATATGGCGTGATGATGAGGTCAAGAACATCCATTACATCCTTAGCCCGAAACCATGGGATGAGAAGCCGGGAGAGGAGAGCGAGGAGAGTCATAAATGGTGGACTAATGAGAACTCAGAAAGGCTCGCAGAGGAGAAGAAGGCAGGTATAGAAGATGGTTTCTAGCGACCTTTATGACCCTAGACGACTTCACGTATCCCTATGCTATCATTAATCAGTTTGCATGATCCAGAGAATCCTATGGCACATAACGTCCCGCAAAGCTTCTAAGATGCACCAGAGAGCTATTGAGCCTGTTCCTTCCGTCTTTGGCCGTACGCCCTGTGACGACCGAAACTTGAAGAAGCTTAATCACTTCTCCCTCCATACTTCCCCGTGACATGCAGTTTCTGCGTCAAACAACTTGTCTCGTTGGGAAACTGTATCGTCGCCTCAGCCTACAATTGCAACCATACCATCGATCATCCCAGTCTAAGATCTCATACGAATATATCGCCCATCAAAATGCAAACCACATTTGGCACCTCACACTCCGACGGAATACCTGAAGATCAAGCAGCATAGGAACAGTTGCAGGAAGAAATTGAATGTACTCAAAATCCCCCAATATTCTGGTCCTTTTGGGCTAGCAGCCTGTCCCTCGCCTGGTGGATCCCCAAATCCTTCAACACCTGGCTCGTGGCCTATACAAAAGTGAAGGCGAAACAACGGTAGCACACCCAGTTACAAATCTCGATCTCTCTAGCATTCCGCTAAAATGTGGTTCTAGATATCATGCTCTTGTCCTAACGCAATTGTTCAAACTCCGGTGCATTGACTCAGAGATCAAGAGGCTGCAGTATCCGTATGAGCGGCGGAGGGGATTGCATAAATCTGCTCATAATGGGCTAGGGCTACTTAGACTGGTACGGGCTGTTGTCAGGAGACAGGCGCCGAAGCCAGCTCCGCTGCCGCCGATGAATTGGGGAAGAATATGGCGGTTTGGGAAACGAATCCCCAAGATTTGAAGAGAAGGCTTGGACTAATCCCGAGGATCTGAAGGCGAGACTTTTGGATGAGTTCCAAGTGTTCTGAAGACGAGATCTGGGCGCTATATGTGATTCTTTGAGGATTGAATCACTACATGGGATAATGTCAATAACAGCCAGTTGGGAGATCTCCACTCAATTGAGTATGCTTTCCCAGTCTGCAATTGAACGCAACGTTTTCATTAACGCTCGTCTCACATCCTATTCTCGTTTCTAGTCCATACACACAAAACAGAGAACAAGCCCGTTTAGCCAAGCGCCAGTGAACGATCAGCGCACAGTGGCCGTCATGTAAGTGCTTAGCAACGCAAAATGATAGTGGCCATGTCACCATCGCCAAACCGAACAGCCCACGCGAAAAGCCACCAAAGCATCATGCTATGTACCCTCGAATGCTGTGATGCAAAAATGAAGACATGAATAACAGCCATGATCAACTCAAACATCGTCACCTCGATCGACTTGACGCCAGACCGGTCGCGCTTCCGACTCTGCCACTCGTCTTTCTCACACCGCTATTCACCTCTCTACTCTCTGCGCTCCTCCTCACAGGACTTCCTCGCATCTTCGCAACACCTAGAGTCGCACTTCCACTACCACTCTTGACATTCGCAGGCGTTTTCGGCCTCGAAGGCTTCTCAGTAGCGTGGTTATCATGATTTGTCCAATTCTCTACATCGGACGTCAATTCTTGAAGAGCTTCGTCGTCCCCTGTGGTGCTGTATGTTGTGCTGGTGGTCATTGTTGTGGTATAGCTGACGGCACGCTTCTTCTCGCTACTCATCGGCGAGCGTGAACTAGTTCTACGATTGAGCACTCGAAGCTCCCATTCTTCTTGGTCCTCGCCAGTGGTTTGATCTTGGCTTCTTCGGTGGCTATGCATCTCGACGACCTGGTTGTCCGGGTCCTCGACAACGATGTTGCCGTCAAAAGCGTTCGATGCTGCGCTTGCATACGGGTGATGCCGCGAATCCATTCTGCTCGTCTTTCTCGGCTGTCCTGGTGTCGGTGCTGGTAGATTTTCATCCATGTTGCTAGTTGGCATTGTCTCATTAGGATCAATCTCTCCTAAAGCAGATCGTTTCCCAGGCTGGCTTGCATTGGGTGGGGTGGCAGTCTGGCCTATACTGGCATGGCTACGGCGGATAGACTTAGTAGGCGTTGATGGTAGCGCAGCAGCGAGCTTTTCTTTCAATACATCTTCCCACCACCACTCCCGAAACGTTCCTTGATTGAGATGCAGCCAATGCTGCTGAGGACCAACGACCATGCCTGGACGCATAAAGCGCATGTAAGCAATGATCTCGTTCGCAGTGAATCCATAACGATAAATGAGATATGCCCCAATGAGACAGCCAGTACGACCGAGCCCTGCCTTGCAATGGACAGCGATTGCCTTGTTCTTCACAGTGATCATCTCGTGGGCGAGTCGAATGAACTTCTTGACCATGTGAAGCGGCGGACATGTCCCATCATCAAAGATCATGTCAAGGTGGTTGATACCCAGCGCGGTGAAATACGTGGGTGAATATAGCTCGGAGTTCAGACGGACGACAAGCCCCACGTTTCGCTCAGTAAAGTGTGACAGGACGTTTTTGAATGGGCCTGGGAGATTGGACTCCTTGACGGCGTGATAGTTAGTGGGCAAGGTGGCGTATAGTGGTGATGTCGTTGGGATGGGAGCTATCGGCTGATGTTGAGGGGATGCAAGCGCAATGAATTTTGACGTAAGCCAGTTGAAATCCCCCTGGTCTACTCTCTCATACCTCTCGTACCTACCAACGTGTCAGCAAACTCTTTTCGCAAGCAACTTTCGTGCACTTACTCATCCAGCCTAAAGTCTCTGAGGCCTACTAGACCTTCCTCTTTGGCTTTCCAGACGCCATACACAACATCCTGCACTCCAATGCTGAAGTCTGCTTGGCTGTATCCAGCGTCCCGGAAAGGCATCAATGGTGGTTCTATCTGTGCAATTGGAGCTAATGCCAGGTGGGGTGGCCAATGCTGTATGACAATCATGTAGCATGCGAGTAAGCAAGCTGCGTTTGCTCTACTCCTTGAGTCTGGTTTGCTCCAGAACACAAGTCCTCTGTCTTCATTTTTGGGATCTCCCAGTATTTCGTGCATCTGGACTGCGAAGCGATACAGATGTCCAACGTGTAGTGGCCCGAAGTCCGCGTGAAAGCGGTTGTACAGTAATTCGTCGTCGATCGTGAAATAGCATGGCGGGTGAACTTTGGGCCCTGTTGCTACCGGCACCGAGCGATGCGGCGACTTAGAGGTGCGCTTTGAAGGAGTTTTCTCTGGTGTGGCAGGGTATGGGAATGGGGTATGCTCATTGGGAGGATGGGTGTATGCGGCGAGGTAAACTCGGTCTGTGATTGAAGTTAGCTTAGATCGATCGCAATATACATGGTTGAAGTGATAGCTTTGAGCGGATGACTCCGTGTAGCTACTGACTTTGAATGTACTCAATGACCTGTCCATAGCTTGTTGTTGCAGCTGGTAGAGCTGCACCAGATGGTCCTCCCGCCGGAAGCGACATGGCAAATGGCAGTCGCAGACCGCCCGCAACTCAGAGTGTGGGTGTATCGAACTGAGAGACTGCAATTGCACTTCTGGTGTCTGTGGAGTGGCTGTAGAAGGTACGACGGAGATGATGCGCAGCTGCTGTTTATGTTCAGAGAATCGATGTTTATTTGGGCAGGGACCAATAAGATAGGCACTTCGAATGGAAGAGTTTCCACCAAACAAGCTTCTCTAAGAATAAGAGCCGCAAAGAAACAAGTAAGTTATTCGTGGGGCGCAATGCAAGTACCAGGGCTACTGTTATGCTTTACCTTTGAAGTGCTCCTACTAAAGTGCAACGGTTGATGACAGAATCCTTGGCGCTAGCCCGAGAATGGCAAAGCCGCCGAGGGCTTGTCTCCAGGGCAACGACCAAGATCTCAGCCTTATCGCCTATCGAACTTCCACATGCACATGATGGACATCTATAGGCTTAATATAGAAGAGCATGTCGACTACCGCTGAAATAGGATTCCCATGTGCGCTGTAGGTCATTAATGCTCTTCATTACGCTTTACGTGCGAGCTAACGCGCCATAGGTCTATTTCTGTTCCCCTCCCCACCCACCGTCTAGCATCCTATGCTCTCCAGGCACTCAGTGTGGATGCCGAACTGTCACCGCTCGTTCGACGATGTCTCTCCCTCACCAAGCCTGACAGCTCCAACAGATCTACACAAAGCGATCATGCAGCCCACCTCAATGGCGATGCGCTTTCACCCGTGGTAACAGATGCTGCAGGAGCCTATGAACAAACAACCATACTTCGCACGGAGTATAGGGCGACCACAAATCGTATGCTTAGAGTAGCTGTCAATGGGTTTATGGAGAGCTTAGGAGTCGTCTTAGGAGTAATGGAAGAGCTGGATGTTGACGTTCTGGCGGAGGATATATAATGGAGAGACTTTCTAGCTAACCAAGGTTACTCCTGCAATAGCCGAACGAGCGCAATCGAATCAGTTGGCTATGGAGTCGACGCTGGCAAGTTAGACGCATTCCAAGTGCCTAGAGCAACTGTCTTGGAACAAGGCTAGGGTAGGCATGCTCTAATCGATGCTTTGTCGCCACATAGTGCTGATTGACTGATACCTAATGACTGGAGCAGGACTCTAACAGGCTCCCGGATCGATGAAAATGGCGTTGAATTCATTGGTGGCTCCAGATTCTTTTTCGCGAAGGCAGAGAAGACTCTCATGAAGTCTCGTCAGGTGACAAATGGGGACGATATTCTTGGTGAAGATCTTGCGCCCTATCCCTGGATGATGCTGGCTGAGTCCTTACCGACGATGGAGTCTCGCTCAGATGCTTCTTTATGGAATACCCGTTCAGAGGCATTTCATGGCCAAGCTCGAACTTGGCTATACTGCCTGCCGCTGGCGTGATAGGCAAATTTCCAGGGTGATGACTCGCATCTTGGTAAAAGTGTCGCAAATGGCGCGTATTGTCGGAATGACCCTCAGCGGACGATTTGGGTTCGTCTCTAGCATCCGAACGTTCTCTAGCACTGAGCTTCAATTTAGTCTGGTACACGTTGCCGTCGGTCTTGAATTCGTCCGTCCACTTTTCTTTTTCTTTTCCTTTTCCTTTTCCTTTTTTTCTATCTTCCATTTCCTTTATCCTTTTCCATATCTTCTCTAGGGCTGAAGGAACATAGTAGGGAGCTGCATCAAGTCGAGTGTCTAGTCTTCTCTTTTCAGGTGCTTGATCTAGACGAGGCTTTGATGGGTTTCCAACAGACAAATGCTTTCGCATTACGACGGACTTTGGATATGGTCCCCCAGACTGTTCTTTCTTAGGCACCTCCGTTACGAATCTGAATCTACCAAAAGCTTTCTTGGCCTCTGCTATCCGTATATCCTGTATTGTTGCTTCTTGATCAAGTATTTGTGTTACTGATTCCTTGAGGTGCGCTACCTCTCTGGCCTTCAATCTTGATAGCTTGTCAGGTCCGTTTCCTTTTCTGATTAAACCGTAGACTATCTGAGCCTGATTTAGAGCCTCGAGGTCTTTTTCCACATCTGAGATCTGAAACTTGGCTTTAGTAGCGTGTTCTGCTTCTGAGATTTGAATTGAGGGCTTAGTAGTCTGTTCTTCTATGGGAGGTAGGGTCTGCGCCTTGGAAGCTTGTTCCTCGTCCGGAGCCTGCTCCTTTCCAGGTTCTCTATTCCTAGACGCTCTCTCGCTTTGTAGCAGCCCCTGTTTTCGGACCTGCGTCGGCACTTGCATGTTCGTGGACATGTCCTTCTCGTCCTTTGGTCCATAAGTGCTAACATGTACTAATGCCTCAGGCACGGCACTTTCCTCGACGCTTGCCTGTGATCTGGGAACGAGAGGCTCAGGCAAGGTGATTTTGCGGATCGGAGGTCCTTGCCTGAGCTTTACAGTGTGAACTCCTTCTTTGGCACCGTTGCGAATGAGGCCTGGGCGGTCTAGCGATCTGAATAATCCTTTGGCCGAAACACGTCCCATATTTGCTTGATCATTGGACTTGCTAGTGGGTGCTTCTATTATTGCCCACTCTTTACGAACAAGTGGCACTTTTCTGAAATGCTTTTGGTTGAGGACTGCTCCCTTATGTGGCTTATCATTGGAATAGTTGCCGATGAGTACCCTTTCTTGGTGGAGCGATGATTTAGGAAGCTTCCTGAGGAGCTGTGTCGAAGCTGGGATCTTACTCAGTTCTAACCGTTGATCACAAGGTGTAGAGACTATGAGCTTACCTGTTTGACGAAAACGAGCCCCTACTGACCGTTGTTCTTTCTTCTCAACTTTTGGCGCGTTGTCAGGCTCTATTCGTGAGTGAGAGCGTGAGTGAGAGCGTAAATCTGTGGTAAAAGGCCGCCCTTGTCGAACATCGATGTCAGGGGGTCTGGGAGCTGTGTGTTGAGTCCATCGCATGCTGATATCTCGAGGGTACCCTTTCCAAGCTCCTTGGTAGTCTGGACTGGTATCGATGGTCGAAAGACCCCGGTCTAGTCGCTCTGTGATTTTCGACTGTTGTGTCTCTGTTTGGGGAGCTTCCCTGCTGGAGCCACTAGCTTCATTGCACTCAGACGACCGTGCCGTTTCTCGAATCGTACATAGAGTGTAAGGAGCATCCAGTTTTGTTGTCACACATTTGACATCTAAGTCTGTAAATGTAGACTATATGGAAAATTAATACAAGCGCATCATTTAAAGCTTGGTATGCCATACACCAACCTTTAGACTCATGCCGTGCTCGGAAAGCAGCCCGAAATGATTTTGGATCATTACACAGCTGAATCGTTCAGAAGTAGCTTCACTAGTGCCCGTTGCATTAGGCATCGCATCCATTGTTGATGGTAATGAGCCAAACATCAGCGATAATGGAGCGGATAAGCTTGAATTCGCAAGGTCTGACTGTGAATCGACGGCACTTCCAGGAGCTGAGTATGGATTGGAAATATAGAATGTGACCACGTCCCCTGGTTTGACAACCTCGCCTAAGGCTTGAACTTTCTCAAGTTCGGCATCCTCATCATCTGTAAAGTCTGATTCAAACTCGTGCCGTCTCCAGAGATAGTCAGAGTCTGGGTCCAGCGCCAACAGGCCCTGCTTTTCGCCCCAACCACCTCCGCCACTGAGTACCTTGTGAAGTCGGCATCCGGAAAGAATAGCATTTTCGAGTAGGTCATGCCCATAACTGAGGTCAAGACAGCTATTTTCGTCACCCGTAATCTGGTCTCGGGGCTTTAGGAGAGCCCAGATACCAGCAGGCTGAGCGGAGATTCTGCCCTTCGCTATTCCACCAGATATTGCCTTTTCTAATTCTTCTGACGCAGGCGTGTTCTCTTTCGACGAGCCACACACACGTATTCTGCGGATGATGTTGCCAATAGCGGCTGTGATTACACGAGCAGGAGTGATTTGTGTCAGATTAAACCGCAAACATTGATGCAAAAACACCTTCTTCTCGGCGAGGAGGTCAACCATGTTCAGAGTCTGCTGCGGGAGCCGCTTCTTCTTAGTGAGGAGGAATTTGGCTTTGGAAGCGCTCTCACGTCGTAGGACCCATTGTTGAGCCAACAATGTCGATGTGTTCCCATTTTGAAACAATGTATTAGCTACAGGCAATTGCAGCACTTGGGATCCTCGAAGTGGGCTACTTGGCCTCTGGCCGTACGAGCTCGTGGAACTGATAGACGAGAATGCAAATGAAAGCGTGCATCTTTGCTGGACTGTCATTGACTCCCGTCCTTCGGACTCCTGGCGAAACAGCCAAAGATCAGGTGCAGCCGAACAGGAAGTAAGCACAGCCACAGATACACCCTCCGATCCGTCTTGACCTGAGGTTTCCAACACTGCATCTGAGCTGTTGGACTGACCATCAACAGTATATTGTGGGTGTGGTAATCGATCTACCACTGCAGCTATAACATTGACAACCTGGCCCGGTTGAGGAGTATCAACCTCTTGCCGCAGGAGATTTGGAATAAAGGCATTACTGTCCTCTAATAAAGATAGATGAGTTGGAGTTACCAGGACTACAAGGAGCGGAACTTTGCTAGGATCCGTTGCAGAGATTGGAATCTTTCGCGAGCTGACTGTCGATGACTGTCAAAATCAGTTATAGTCTGAATTCGACAGAAGTAAGAAAAGGGCAACAACGGACTGGAGCCACGTACAATTGCTGACAAAGAAGATGACAGCAAAGACCAGCATCTCGGGCGTGACCTCCTAGCACTTTGCTGTGGATCCTGAAATCTTGGCGGAGCTGTGGTGATAGATCTGAAGACATGCTTCTGGGCACTCTTTGGCCACCATGGAGCCAAAAGCCGTGGTTCGGCAAACCTACTTGAGTTTTGGAGAGGCCTCCAGTAGAAGATGACCATTGGCCGGTTTCTCATGACAGGCTTGCAAGCTCAAGCATCTAAGATAGTCCCTGCCAACACGTCTTCACGCCACCTCCCATCCATTCGAGCTCGCGACAACTGAGGCTAAATTACCCTTTTTCCGTCAGGAATCCCAATCAACAGCTTCTAGACTTGTTATAATTTGAGACTCAACGCCCCCTGCAGCATTGGAGAGAGTTCAATTTGATACAAATATACGCGATCTCGCGAATGTCGCAACCTTCATCGGCTGACGCTGTGCCAAGTCCGCTGTAAAGCCTCGGACCCGCCGCGGACGATCGGCCATAAAGTATCAGGTATCATATATACGTATTCACTCGACAACTAAGTTAGACGAATTCATAAGCTAGTCTTGGCCAGATCCAATCTCCTGTGTTGCCCCCTTCATGCAAGCAGCCTGCACGCCAAAATTCCTTTCTCCTCCCAGTTCCCCACAACAACAATGATTTCCCAGCGTTCCAATCAAATGCCTTCATTTCTACATCCTCAGTGTATGGTGCAGCGTGCTTGAGCACTTGTTTCACGTACGGATGCACCTGCCTTCCTAGCTAAAGGGCAGGGGTCTGTGCTGCGCCGTCTTGAAAACAACCCCTAGTTCTACATATAACCCTACCCGCGATACTCAACCTTCAGGCTTGATGTCCAGGGAAGACTAAACACTGTATTATGCATGATGATCCTGCCAATCCGAAGGTGATGGGTAGCAGATCTATCACACTTGGCTGTCTGAACACACTAACGATCATCCCCGTGACTGTGCCGCAACGCACTAAAGGCTCCACGTTATCTGAAGCTCTTGGCTTATCTCGTGGAGCCTCGAGGACCAGAAAGTCGTGACACTTTGGCTCCAAGGTGCCAGGGAGGCACGACTGCGAGTGAGATGGCACTCATCTGAGATGTACGCAGATAACAGTCAGCCCGCAGACCAAGATGTGCTGCAAGTCGGCAGTTGCGCCAATAATTTCACAGCCCCAAGCATTCATAGTCTGGATTCCCCTCACGACGGCAGGCGCTATAATCCTACCAACCAAGGTCAGGTGTGGGGGGACGAAAGTGCACAAGGTAGTAGTAAGTTAATAATAATAATATGTAGCTGCGTAGTCGTAAAACAACATTACCATTAAGCAAGACTTCATCAATCTTCCTTCAATCATGCACGGTAAATTGGGGAGCAGTCATTATTATTAAGTTATCCGAAGACGAATTAAACGTGTCTCTTTGGAAGATTGAATGTTAATGCTGCCAAATGAGTGGGCAAATGAAAGGAGACTAGTTGCGTTTCGGTCGTTTCCCAGGCGAAACCGACTCCCCTCCTGCCAACGTCCAACCGAACAACATCCCAAACCCCAAACTCTGAGCCTTCAAGGTCTCCCACGCTCTTTACACCCCAACTCTTTTTGGTGCGACATACAACTTGGCTCAATCCTAGCAGAGTTTTCTCTCTGTTCAGCGTTGTCGCCGTCCACTCTTTTACTACCACGTTACTGCCTGCTGTCGCTTTGTACACTCCTTCAAACGATACGGAACGGGCCTTGTCGACTCTCAACATTGCTACTGAGTCCGCTCCATCTTCGCACCATAGCCAGCCACCACCGACTTTACATTCAATCTGAACGAACTGTTCACATTCACTTCGAGGCTCCGCTCCTTTGACTACTACTGTTCTGACCACCATCCACTCCTTACCGGCTTGCCCACCTGACACCACAAGCACGATTTGATCGTGCAGTCTTCGCAATAACATACACGGCTGATGTGTCCCGAGGAGTGACGACGGTATCGTCACGTCCTATAAACCCAGAGGCAGCCTACCGGAATGGCTGAGGTCTTACCCACACAATCATACATGGGTATGGAGATGGGGAGAACCAAGAGCACTTCAGGGCCAATGCCAAACCCACCCTTCGTCTTCCCTCTTCGACACGAAGTTACATACGAGGCGGGTTTCCATGGGAGATCATCTTCGAATCTGGCTACCATCGGCTCTCGACGTCCTGCAAGCCGCTCTAGACCTCACCAGTTGTCCCTCAACGCATTGCCAGCCTTCGATTTCAGCCCAGCTGGCGCAAGCCCTGTCAACCCTCCCTCTAGCCCACCACGTTCGCCAACACGAAGAACCCCTCCTCATCACGGCCCCGGCGGACATAGGAGGAATGGGAGCGAGTTCGTTGGTGGTGACATCTCAAATGGCGGGCCAGTGCTCATCAGCTCAAGCCCTACCAGGAACGAACAATCCAAAGGTCCTCAGACGGATGTAGATGAGGTTATGGGAGGTGATGTCGCAGCTTGCAGTTCTAAGTCCCTGGGTATGAACCCAGGAACAGGTCGGAGCGAAGGCGTACTACATTCACAGCCAGAGATTCGGCCTCCCACAACGAGACGTGGTCATACACACCGGAGGTCTGGTGCGATCTCGAGTCACGATCTTTCTGCCATTTTGAAACCGGCGACAGAAGCAAAAGGGGGTAGCGCCCCTACAACGCCTTCGGACGTGGTTTTCCAGCACGCCTTCCCACTCCAAATGGACCGGTCAACTTCTCGACCTACGACTACATCCTCTATCCAAGAACCCTTAATGTTGTCTACACAATATCAGCTCCCGAGTACTAACGAACAGCACCGTTCGCGCGTGGTTGGCTTTTCTGATCATCTAGAATACATTCCTCGGCCGTTGTCAACTATTTCATCAGAAACATCGAGTAGTATGTCAACGGTCCGTGCGTCTCATTCTGTCACCAACAGCATCACATCTATCGTCAGTGGTAGTACGTCAAGTCCACCACCCGCAAATCCTGCAAGACTCCGTCCCGGACCTTCAGTGGAGCACGATCAGGTTATACCTAGACCAAGTACAGCCGAAGCTCCTGCTCTTCCAACTTCTGGATCGTGGGCGTGGGGTTCTTTGGACACTGAAAATTTGGTAAAGCGGCCATTAACAGCACCGGCAGGTGATCCTCAAACCCAGACAAGCGAGTCCCTGAGTGTTAGGACTATACATAGACAATCTCCGATGACCGAAGCAGCTCGCAGAGACCTGTTCTCAGCCTCTAACATATCAACTGTGGAGTCGAACCGTGCATCTGCAACATCAGAAGTCGAAATCGTCCAGCAGCTAAGGCGGCTACCAAATCCTTCTTTAGACTCGCCCACAAGAAGACCAAGGACTTCTCCAGAACCCAAAGTGACAAAGCGGCAAAGAAAGGGAAAGTCTTGGGCAGATCTTCTGTCGCGTAAGGCAAAGCAGCAAGAGCAAAGAGAGGGTTTGATCGGTCGCAGCACGCCTACATATCCTCTACGGGACCCTTCTCCAGAAGCTGAACTCTCCCTTGACGATATCGACTTTGACAATGACACCACTTTCATCCTTGAGTCAACGTCTACTGATGCAACAAGACCGCTCGGAATACATAACGATCAACCAGCTTGGAATAGGCGGGAGTCGAGCATTGTTTCTGGTGACAACTCGACATCCATGCTTGACATTGATGCTGCTCTAGGATCTTTTGACACTGCGAGCTCAGGGCCAGCATTCGAAGACGTGATTGGATCAGGTGTTCCAGGTGCGAAGCGTCGCATGCACAGCAGCGGATTTACTGGAGGGTTCGCAGGCCCGGGAATGCATTACCATCGTCGGGCTGAGAGCGCACCAGAACTGGAGGCTGTCGATCGTTCAAGGTTTGGTTTCCCACGACTGGGTAGCAATCCTGCCATGGCGATCGAAGAAGAGGAGGAAGAGGTTGACGACGATGATTTTTCTGGTGTAGGTGTACACAGAAACCTTGGAGTCAACGTTGTTGAAGCCGCAAGTACTCATGACATGCCTATGCAGCGACGTAGAAGGCGGAGCAATGCCGAAGTTAGCCAATCGCCCAAACTCTCGCAACAGCATGATCTGGGTGACTTCAGTCCTGTCGAGATAGTGGACGCGGATGAAGAGCCACGGTTCTCCGTGGTTACGAAGTCATCAGACGAGTCGACAATCACACCCACATTATCTCACGATGCTCTTGAAACACGCGCTTGTTCCGCGCCTTTCGACTTTGCAATTCCAACGCCAGCCTTGATCTACGGAACACCGGAGACTCCTTCTGCGGTCTCTTCTCCTGATTTCAATAACACATCTTTCGACGTCCCTCGCCTCCATACAGCAAGTTCTTCCATCACAGACAGAGCAACGTTGAATTCGAATCGAACGAGTGATGGCTTGGGTTTGCACAGCTCAGTCGACGACGTCCCATCCCTCACGAGTAGTGCATCAACAATGAGCGCTCGGCAACCCCGGTTCTCCAGCAGTGCAAATACATTCTCGTCAGCAGATAGATCTTCCTCCCTTTCAGCTGCTGTTCCTGCCCGTACTCGTCCAGTCTCGGCTGGGAAGCGTGCAAGTCTTGCTAGTCTTACGAGGCTGGTGGGGAGCTCGTATAATAGGAGCAAGTTGAACATCGAGATGTCTGCGCCAACAGACTCTGACGAGCCAATAGAGAAGAAGAAAGGGCATCGGATCAGCCGGTTGATGAAGTTCTGGAAGTCGAAGGAGAAACACACTTGCTCATGAAGGTGGAGCTTACGGGATGTGCCTGAGCCAAGGGCACCAATCTCTGGCGTTTGAGCGACGAATGAGTTATGGAAGGGATCAAGGAAAGGTCCAGTCTACGGAGCATGGAGCGAGTCCTTTATCTAGCTGAGAATTTTACGGAGTTGAATTGACGACACGACAGTCCCAGCATCCATACTTACGAGTGTCATCACACAACTCAGCTTTGGTGACGGACACGCTTCCTCATTCCTCTACACTGTTCGACCGCTGACGCTGCGCGGCTCACAAAAGACTCGGAAATCTATTGATCTAGAAGCAAACCGCATCTTACAAAGCTACGAGCAAAAGCGTGCTAGAAGTCGAAGTCGACTTCATGAGCACAATCGTGCCACGATATAGCAGACGCATCTGACAACAGCAACAACGACAACAAATACTCTTCGTCTTGAGCCTACTGGCTCTTCGTTGACTTGGTAGCGGAGTGCAATCTCGAAACAATGATTTCCTTGACGATCTTGCTGTCGCTGAACAGTATATGGCAGGGATTTGAGAGATATGAAAGCTGTACGTAGCACGAATCTTCCTCGCATAAGCTTAGAGATCAGATTCAATTCAATGATGAGCTACATATCTATATATCTGTGCTATCTTGTAAAGTTGCTTTCCATCTCTATGTAGCAATTGGTCTGGCTGCTGTCCCCTCGCAGTCATAACTTTACGGCTATTAGACGATGTTATACCACTCATTCTCCTGTCTTAAGCCGTTGTTTGGGAGCTTTTAGTTTCAGCATAGATCCTTTCGGTTGTTTCGGAGTGGTTTTCCCCTCACCCGATGGTGATATGCCAGGCTATTCGGACTCTTGCTCTCTGACGAATCAAAATAGCAGACTTGAAATGTCTGTGCAATTCTATACCAGCTAATATTGCCAACATCTAAGCCTAGTGCCCTTCGATGGTGAAGTCGTTGATGTAAGCCCACGCTCAATCATGATAGTGTACATTCGCTGTAAGCGAGAAGCCGCATGCAATTGCTGATGAAGCTCTAGCTCTAGCTCTAGCTCTAATCCCAAGGCGGTCGTCGTCAAAATGCTGCTCATAATGCCCGTCATAGCGTCGTAAATCTCGTTATTCAGCCAACGCCGTACAATACCTCATGGCTCGTCAATCGAGGGGAGCGCTGACAACCCTCGTCAGCGGGCTCGAAGCACCACTATCTTGCTCACTAGCCCCGATGCCGCTATCCCTAGAATTGATGGTGTCGATCGGGTCAGGGTCGATATCCCAATCTTCTTCCTCATCATTATCATCGTCCCCATCATCTTCCGCGTCATCGTCCTCACCCTCTTCATCCACAACATCATCTGCAAGTCTGCCTCCACGCCTCCTACTAACGATAGGTTCTTTCCCGCTAAACGACCTTTGCACTGCCCCTCTGGTATTCCATTTCAACGCCCTCCTCACACTCTCAAACCATTCGCCTCCGGTACCGCCTTCGCCAACGACCGTAGGGAAAGGATAGCGACCGGCTTCAACCCTGACTTCGTCGCCCCGGCGCAGTTCTACCCTTCCTTTGCCGTCGAAACTTGCATATGCCGTACTTCGACTGCCTTTGGGTACGCAGATGCGCAAACAGAGTGTATCACTAAGAACCATGGGGCGGAATGAGAGGGTGTGCGGACAGATGGGAGTCAGGAGTATGCCAGGTATAGAAGGATGGGTAAGGGGTCCACCGGCAGACAGAGAGTAAGCGGTCGAGCCTGTAGGAGTGCTAATGATACAGCCATCGGCTTGAATGATGGTCAGGAGGTGGGTGTCGCCGTAAAGCTCAAGATTGGAGACGTAGGGGGAGGGGCCACGGTCAATCACCAGCTCATTTAGGACTTCGAATTGGGAGTCTTCTATAAGCGCAGGAGTACTGCTAGTTTTGGAAAGGTTGGTATTGGAGAGGTTGCGACTGGCACGGTATACTGTACAGGTGAAGCGCATGCGCATATTGACGCACATGCCGGAACCTTCCATTATACGGTCGAGGGTCGATTTGTAGCTAGTGAAGGGGAAGTTGGTAAGGAAGCCAAGGGAGCCCAGCGAAAAGCAGAGGATAGGCGGAACGATGCGCTGGAAAAGCCAGGAAGTATAGAGTACAGTGCCATCGCCACCGAGGGTGAGAACTAGGTCGAACTTTTCCGGCGAGTTCCAGCAAACATCAGGAGTCCAGTAGCGGAGCATGTGTTCGTAGCGCGGGTCGGTGGCCAGTAGACCATCCGCGTCGAAGCGTTTAGAGGCACGAAGTTTGGCGTCTACATAGACGGTAACGCCAACATCAGAATTGTAGCGCGGAGTCTTGATGAGAAATTGTGCCAGCTCGCGCGTAAGATAGACAAGATTGTTGTCCCTGGCTTTCGTAACAATCATGATTGTGCGAACGGCACGTTTGATAGGTCGACGCTGGAGTTGCTTCGAGATCTCGCGAACACTTGTGGCCGTTTGCATGAGGCGCGAGTGCGACATGCCATCATCCTCAGCGGATATTTCCTCCAGAACTCGCTCAATGTTGACAGCATCGTCGAAGCGCTGGTGAAAGAAGCACGGGGATTGGGCGAACCGAGTTGCGAACGAGGCTCTCGGATTGCTGCCCAACCCGGACATGGAAGCAGACAGATTTTGTGGAGGATTCTTGTCATGGGGGGTAGACTCTTTGGACGTTCGAGATGCGAGTGCTGTAAGCATAGTGTGATTCGGTGTCGCGCTATTTGACAATGTGGCTTTTCTATGGCTCAAGAAGGACTGAGGATTTCGCAGAGCGTACGCCGAGGCGGTACCCGTAGGTTGCACAAGGTCAAGTGGCGAATCATTGACCTGTGTCGAGGCGTTTGATATACTGCTAATAGGCTCCTTCATGTCGTCTGCATTTGGCTGTATCCTCTCGCTTGTATTCAATGGATCGAGATGCATCTGATAGTCGCGTAGGAGGGCGCTGCCCAAAGTCGAAGAATACCTGATCCTTGCATCGGTCACATGGCCATCCGAGTCTCCAGATGCGGGATGTATGTCAGATTGTAATGCCAATTGGATCATGTCTGAGTTGTCGGGATCCTTCGGTAATGTTGGTGGATTCTGCATTATTAATGTGGTAGAATGGGACTTGGTCACGGGAAAAGACAGAGGTATAGGAATGGGGGCCCGACTTGCTGCTTGCCTTTAAGGCCAAGACAGCAAGTTTCAAACAGGCAAGACAGGAGCATGGGAGACGTTTGGCGGGGGGCAAATGAGAAAGTTGTTGATTAGTTATTCAATGGGCGATGGAGAGAGGTGAATATCGGGAATGTCAGAATGCTGAATGATGATACCTTATTATTTTGGCGCCAAGTCAGGGTCTCGATGCGGAGCGGGAAGGCGGGATTGGGACAAATTTGCTGGGATCGGTGCCCCATTCTACGGTAAGTGGTAAGTTCATAACCCCCATAAACCTAGGGTACCAGCCTCCTGGGCGCTTGTGGGTTTCAACTACCTCAAGGCTTACCTTGACCTTCTTGAAAAGACTGCATGTGAGTCGTTCTAAGCAGTTGCAGGACTTGGTCAAGTCTGTGATACGGTGGATAGATCAACAGATGTTACGTAGTAAGGTACGTAATCAACTCTGACTCTTCGACCTGACTCCTGGGTCCTGCATTCTTCATTCTTGTGCGAACTCTGCAGCTGACCCGTCATCTAAGGTACCTTACCTTAGGTACTAGGTATGCTCGGTATGTTGGTAGGTATTCCGAGGCCCGATGCTATCTCCGTAAAAACACAGATCCTACCCTACCCCGAACATGCCACTTCAAGACTCAAGTTCCAGCTCGCTCGTCAGTCCCACAGGCTAGTTCTAGATGCTTGGCAGAAGCAGATGAATGTGTCTTGCTATATCCGACATTTCGTCGTCCATCTCTACCTGCGTGACACAAAACTTGTATGCTCCAACAGTACTCTCCTGGCTTGATGAATCTAGCGCTCCGTTTGACAATAATGCCAGCCAAGAATCCCCGCGGAGAGTTGTCTCGTGGTACTGCCGATAGCCAGCCAGTCCAGTCATGGAAGCATTACCAATGTAAGCACCGACCGATCAGGAACATGTTCAAGTCGCCGTTATAAGCGGACTCTGCTTCCACTTGTGTTCATTCACGACCTTCTGGCGTACGGCATCTCTCAGGACATTCTCCAATCTCGCACCCCCCTGCGAACCCATGCTCACATCGTCACTCCCACTTTCCTCCTCCTCCTCTTCCTCTCCGTGGCAAATTGACCTTGCTCTTGTATAGACTTCCTCCCATTTCTCTAATGTGAAACATCCCTCGCTCTCCACCACTAGGAGGTCTCCGAGGGACGAGAATGCTAGGGCGTGTATTGAAGTCGCTGCTCTTAGGTCTTGTGCAGAAGAACTGGGGGCTAAGCCTCCACTCTCCTTCACAGCAATCAAGGTGGAAGTCAAAGTCATCAAAAGAGGGATAGAGGCGGACAAGAGTGCTAGTATGGACGCTTGCAGGAGCGCAGGAAGGATCGGTATACACTTTTAGTATACGTTAGCGTAGGCTCCACGATTGTAAATAGAACCCTACTGAAGTAGCCTGTGGTAGACTCCCAGAGTTGAGATGATCATCTTGAGACGCAACGATTTGTAGCGTCACTTGGATCAAAGTGCGCGGATGGGTCGACACAAGAACGATATGGCGCAGTGTATTTTGAATTATAGATTCAAGGTGTCTCTCACGTACTCCTAAGTGACGTATTAGTGGGCTGCATAGAGTATTCAAGGTTCATTGAATTGGTTTCACCTCCCAAACCACCAGCAGGCCTGACTGTAACATCGATAGCTGCTTCTTCCGGCAACTCGTCTCTTCTTTGCACATCGATGGGTCCATTGACAGCAGCTATGACAGCATAGCCATTGCTTGTAAAAGTAGCAGATCCATCTGCGCGATGAATGGTTGATAGTGTAATACTGGTCATTGTATTCATTGGCCCTTTGAAACCCACATTGGTTAGCTGGTTATTCTAATCTGAAATCTTTCACCCTTGTTACCCGGAGGTATGCATCATCATGCCAAGGCGTGAATGTTTACAAACCTGGGTGTTCTCGTATGATTACACTCACTTCCCTCAACTTGAAAAGCATACCTCACAATGTCTTCAGCTTCAGTAACGGCGTTAAGTGCAGAGCAGATGAACACTCTGCCTCGGCTCATTCCCCGCAAAAAGAAAGCTCTTCCGCCGCAGAGCTCCCTCCCAAGCCCAAAGACTCCAGCTCTACCACCTTCACCAGACACATCCACTCTACAATTTACAGAACCCATTCGCCGTATACTGTCTCCCCATGATCATGATCTGTTTCTAGCCTCACCCACCTACTCCCTGATCCTGTCCTTCGTCTTCTCCCTCTGTGAAGCCGCAGCAGACCGAAAGATTTCCTCTATCGACCTGACATCCGCGCACCCTTCCATACACCACATCCTCTCAATCCTAGACTCTATCGAAGAAACAATAAGCGTTTGCCCGCCTACCGACCAGGGTGGCTCCCGGTTTGGCAACCCCGCCTTCCGCGATTTCATCGACTCCATAACCACCCGGACCCACGACTGGCACTTAGATCTGGGTCTTCCCAATGAATCCTCGATCGTCGAGGTCTCCACCTACCTGCACCACTCCCTCGGTAACCGCGCCCGCATAGATTACGGCTCGGGCCACGAACTGAACTTCATAATTTGGCTGCTATGTCTGAATCGTTTATCCCTCCTCTCTCCATCAACTTTTCCCGCGCTCTCACTTCTCGTCTTTCCCCGCTATATCAACCTTCTACGCAAGCTACAGAGCACATATTACCTCGAACCCGCAGGCTCGCATGGCGTCTGGGGGCTTGATGATTACCAATTCATTCCATTCCTATTTGGTGCTTCGCAACTTCTACATCATCCGTATATTCGGCCACTAAGCATTCACAGCGAACTCTTGTTAGAAGAGGAGGGTGGTGAATATCTCTACCTAGACATGGTGCGCTTTACCATGGCATCAAAGACGGTCAAGGGGTTGAAATGGACACAACCTATGCTAGATGATATATCAGGCGCGAAGAATTGGGGAAAGGTGGAACAAGGCATGCGGAGAATGTTTGTGAAGGAGGTGCTGGGAAAGTTGCCGGTCATGCAGCATTTCCTTTTTGGGAGTCTTGTGCCTGCGGTGGAAGGGATGAGTATTGGGATGGCCGACGAAAGTGACGAGGAAGAAGGGGGGGAGATGGCGGTATTGGAGAATGGGTTTAAGCATTCTCATAGGAAAGACACTTCTGGAGACTGCTGTGGGATCAAGGTACCAAGCGCTGTTGCTGCGGCGCAGGAGGCGATAAAAAGGGGCCATAGAGATGGATTTAGGAAAGTACCATTCGACTAGGAAATTCTGGTACAACAGAAGTGGAGATGATCCACGGGGCAAATGATTCCTAATTGCGTATCCTTTGGCAAGCGTGCCGCTATTGACCTTTGATGCATTTTGTGTCATCGACTTTTTGGCTTTGTCCAAGCATCAGCTAAAAGTGGTCTCGTTTCACGCCTTCAGAGCCCTATTCCCTTTCCGACTCGACGAGTAGAGCGAAGATGGGACTAAGATTCTTTTCCAATGTCCTGAATAACCCCTGACAAACTATAATGTCTTCTCTACCCCCGGAAGCACACCTCAACACCCTACCCGC
Source organism: Stereocaulon alpinum (assembly GCA_018257865.1). NCBI lineage: Eukaryota > Fungi > Ascomycota > Lecanoromycetes > Lecanorales > Stereocaulaceae > Stereocaulon > Stereocaulon alpinum. Next base: position 643,074 of record JAEUBA010000007.1, read on the forward strand.
ATGGAATAACATATAGTCGTGATTGGGAATAATGGATATCGCGCAACCGCCGCTGCAGCAGTCGAGGTGTCATGTCATAAATCTTCCTTTTGTCATGAAAGCTTTGAAAACTCTGACTCCAGTCTGCCTTTTCCTATCCACTCTCCATCTGCAGGTCCTCGCCCAAGTAGGCGATAACGCCCCTCGCCATTTACATATGCTATCTCCTTCAAAGTGTACGTTCGCCCAAAGCGATCTTGATATCTCCCTTCCTTCTGGTGGCGACGAGCGCCATGGCGCTGGAAATCATCATCGTTCCACATGGCAGTTGGCGTGCTCCGGTGACTTGCTATGGAGGAGAGCTGGCGATTGGTGTGTTCTGGCCGGGAAGTGAGTGGGACGAGGTAGGGCGCTTTCTGTCTCTTTCCAGACATATGGATCAGAACACAGCGCAAAATCTATTAAGCAATCGTGATTTGTGATGTGCGATGAATGTCCGAAGCACGTAAAGCTACAGGGGTAGGGAGGCTGACGGAGATCGACTCATTGACCGCAGCCGCATTTAATAATTTCAAGACTCTTGCGAAAGCTTGGCATGTTTCTTCCTGTCGCACCTCCTACCACAGTCTACATAGCAAACTTGATAAATATAACAACATTAATATGTTCTTCGAATTTGAAGCCTTGAAACGTCCGAAGTATAAATATATTGATACTGCAATACTTTCTACTCGGTCCAAGCCCTTCTAACCCCGCCGCCGCCGCCGCCGTCCCCCCTAACCAGCAGCCTTAGCCCTAGCCTCAGCCCAGATCTTTCTCTACTACCCGTTGACTCGTAGCAATATAAATTTCTTAGCAACAGCATCAGGCCGCTAATAAATATATAGGAGAACTATAGCTTTTAATTTAGTAGCTAAGTTGATAGGCCGGTAAGGTATAGTATAGGGAAAGGCGTCGTAAAGGAACGGGGAGCGTAGGAGAGGCGGTAGAAGACCTGTAATGTTGAGGATTAGCCTATAAGTTCTAGCTAGGACTTTATACATACGTAATTAGGGCGTTGGGAACGGAATAAGTCGATATTTCAATATTTATCAAGTTTTCCATATACAATATGGTAGGGGGTGCGACAAGGGAAATAAATGCCAAGCTTTTGCAAGAGTCTTGAGATTGATAAAAATGCAGCTAGCAGGACTAGTGCGCTGCTGGAGTCTTGCTATCCTAAGTCGTGCTCGACATGTGCAACAGACGTACATAACTTGAGACAGCGACATTCGCTTGTCAGGCAACAAAAAGGTATGGTTCAAATAGATTACTACACGTAGATGATTTCACTTTAAGCTCTCGGTTCTCGATCATCCAGGTCAACCGTATGCCTGGATTCTCGACTTCGATACCATTGTCTCAGCTTCTCCCATGCTTCTCTGACAGCCTTGCAGACGGAACAATAACAAGTATAGCATCTCCATTTTAGCCCATTGACAAACCTGCAGACGAAACAATAGCAAGTATGACATAACCGTTTCAGCCCATTGACACATAAGTCGATTATAAGAGTGGGATTAGACATTTTCTCGTCCTTGACTTTGATCTTCTCCTTCTTGGACTTCGGCATGAACCAAGCGGTTCTGGCGTCCAAGCCCAGGATGAAAATAAATATCGCCAATACTGCCAGTCCGATGAATGCCGCCAGGTTGATGTTGGTGAAGTCCAATGTTTTGAACTTGTACAAACCACAAAGTTGGCCTTTAGCTTCGTCTGGTGTCTTGTCAACATATCCAGGCTGTTGGCGATCCTCTCCCGTAGCGATGCTCCAAGCGTCATATTGGACTCGAGCAAGGGAGGTAGCAAACAGCTGACTCGCTTCAAGTTGCCACTGATCAGGCGGAAGAGGGATCGATACCCATTGGCTTACGCTTTCTTGAGCCAGAAGAGCTGTACCCAAACGCCATTTGATAGAGTTGTAGATGTTAGAATTCTCTAAGGACCATTTCATAAACCAATATGCTGAAGGGGAGGACACTTGGTCCGGGACAGGCGAATTCATCGACCAGCAGGTTCTGCCGTCTGGTGAGCAGACTTCACTCCGGTCTATACATGCAAGAACTTTAGCTCGAGGGTCGGAATTGTAGTAGAAGGGTTCGCGTAGGTCTTCGAAGTACTTAGGCTGGTTCGCAGTGAATATGGGATCGAAGCTTGGTTTTTCGTGATAAATGTGCATTGACGACACGAACATGATTGTGAGGGTGTTATTCATCGGCGGTTTGAGCTCGGATAGTGGTCGCCAATAGTCGCTGTCAGGATATAGAGATGAGAAATATGTGCTTTTGCGTGTCAGTGGCATGGTCCATAGCCAGGGAGGCGTGACCTGGACCAGCAAAAGCAAGAAAACTTACTTGACTGAATATACTGGTACGTGCCATTCGAAGGGACGCCCAGACGTGTTGAACGTATAACCATCATCGTCCTTCGGCCCGTAGTAGTATCGATAAGCTGTGTCGTCTGCATCATCGTCATCAGAGATAACGTACGGTTCCGACATGTTGAGTGGTGAGCAGGTGGTGGTTCGTCGAAATTTATGAGTGACAACCGCGTTAATGCCTATGATACTAGCATCAACAAGACCAGTATCGAATGTAACTGCAGAGTAAAGCCCGTCAGCACAAAGCAAAGATGATGGGAACGGACATGGCTGGTGAGTAAAGGTGTCGAATTTGATGCTCTGATTATAAAACGTTCGACAAGCGAAGGGACTGTCAGGATCCGGCGAATTGTAGCATGTACGAGCATACTGACTCGCACGAGCTTCCTTCTGGTAATTGCCAAGGTCGTCGCGGTCGGCGGCCTCATCGCCTGCGTCGTCGTCAAATTGCCAGATTCCACAATGTGGTGAAGATGTTAGGCCAGCTCTATCAGACGCAATCTTAGCTGAGAACACCCCTGCAATAGCCTGTGCCACGAAAAGCCCAAAGAAAACAACGATTATCACGACTATTGCCTTTACAGCAAGACTGCGATCCCAAACTATCCACACTGCTTTGTCGCTATTTCCTGACTGTGAAAGGAAGTCATCGGCATTCTCAATCCTACACTCAGAGCCCCTAGCATGGCTAGCATCTTGCGACTCAAGATCTCGACTATTACCGTTTTGCAGAACAGACGAAGCATCAGCCTGGTTTTGGTGATGGCTGGGAGCATCATCCAATCCGGAAACTGGAGCATTATGGGTATGGTCGTTGAGTAATGGTATAGTTTCTGGTGAGGCGTTTTTGACATTCCGCACTGCTACATGTCCACCATCGCGATCGAAGAGCCAGATTAGAAAACTTTTTCCAATCTTGTATACGTATGGAGCAACCAGCGTTAGGCCAACGGCAACCACACTTTTCATCACCGTGGACCAAAAGTCGGTCGCAAGTACTTGACGTTCTATGGTGGAAAATTGTCAGCAAATCTCACTTCCACAGATCATAGCCTCACATACTGTCAAGAAAGCGACGATTGTGGTCCTCCCAGTAACCTAAGTGTGCGTCATTTCCTGTTGACATCTCGTCCCTTTGGGCATAATACGGCCTTGGGTCCTCGTTCGTTCTCTTCCTGAGCTCTGGCTTTCGAGCACGGACTGATTTAGGGACAAGAAGTGCGTAAGTATGCTTTGATTCGGGTCTTTGTTCTACATGGGTCTATTGCAGGCTTGTGAGAAAGTGAGGCTCGCGAAGCTCGTCAGGGTCACCTTGCGCTTACGCGCTAGGGTACGGTGTTCCGCGATAACCAACTGGTCACATCAAATATTTTGAACTTTTATTTCTGAAAACCTGATCCACCGTATTTGCAACTATTAATAATTTATTAACTATACTACCACCAGCTAGCTAATCACCTACAGCGCGTACTATATAGCTTATCTAATAGTACTCTATCGAATTTCTACCTCTTATCCTTATAATTGCTATCGCTGCAGACCGTATTGTTATTATTAATATTCTTTGAAAGTTATAAAAGTTTTATTACAGGGAATACGCCTGCTTTTCTGATAATAGAATTATCTAACCAATTAACTAATCCTTCCTATATAGTATTCCTCTATATAGTCTCTAGCTTCTTAGGTATTTCTAGTATAGCTAGGCTAATACCGCTGCTACTAAGTCTACTACTATTAACTATAGGCCCTCCGCAACTTATATTTCTATATATACTTAATAGCGGTATAGATTACTAAGTACTTACTACGTAGTACTTAGCTATATCTTAGCTACTAACTAAGGCGCTAGTAACGTATAAGGACCTCTATAGCAATACGTATATATATACTTATTAGTATATATTATAGGCGGGCCTTACCTACCGCTAGCTAAGGCGGAGACCTAGACTATATAATAGCGGGGTAGAATCATAACCCGCCTAGCTACTCGCAGACGTAGGATAGTATATAGAAGGAGGGCGGGAGGCTAGTATAACGGGGGGTTTAACTCCTACGGGTAAATCACATAGTGTATTAAGCACTAGAAGGTAATAGAGATAAGTAGTCGTTAAATTATCTTTAGCTAAAACTCCTCTCTATTATATAAGTTAAATATAAGGAGATAAGAAAATATTCTGCTAAAGGAAAACCCTTCCTTATATATTTAAGGGAGGAACCTTATACTCCTCTAGGTTACCCTAATTATACCCTATAACTATTATAACTATTATAACTAGTCGCCTTAGGTATAGTAGTCGCGTACTATAATTACTATAACTATTATAACTAGTTACCTAATAGCGGCCCCTAGACTACCCTATCTAATATATTCCTTATTACGCTTAGACCTATAATATTATCCCCTTATTAAGGAATCTTCGTCCTGAAGAAACCTTACTTCCTTAATATTTCCCTATACTATTTAACTAACGTTAATAACTTATAGATTATATTTCCTAGGTTAGCTTAGTAGCTATAGTATTATATCTAAGGTATACGCGCTCCTAAAAGGAATATTATATATTATCTCTTTCTTCTAAGTATATAGAGTATATTCGTTTAGGTAGGAGCTATTAACCTGCTGAACCTATTATATATTTTAATAGTATTAACCGCGTAATAGCTAAATTAGAGAAAGAGGAAGAGGAAGTAGAAGCGGCTATAGACGTAGCTATAAAGCTTCTAGTTTCTAAGAAATAGAAGTTAAAGCGTATATACGCTTAGCGTCGTTTCCTTAAAGAGCGCGAATAGAAGCTCTTTAATAAAGGACTTTTAGATATAGAGGACTTAGAGGAACTAGAGAAGGTATAGGAGGTAGAGAAGGTAGTAAATAATACTACCTCTTTTAATATACTAGCTAACCCTTCCCTATAAACCTCTAAGATATTCTTATAGTTTTAGGGTTTTAAACCTAGAACTCTATTAGCTTCTTAGGGTAATTAAGTGCTAAGGGTAACTCCTATATATTCTCTAAATAATTATAGTCTAACTACTTAATTAAATACCTCTTTTTTCCCTTAATAACCTAATAATTTAGAATTTCTTTAATATTATATTCCTCGTTATCCTAATCTAGGAGGAGCGGTGCGGTCCTTAGTAGCGTTTCGGGGTCTACTTTCTTAAGTAATAATATATAGAATACTAAGTACTTCCTTATTAGTTAAGGAAGATTTAGTATATAGTTTATATCCCCTCTACGTTCCTTTATAAGGAACGGTCCTAGCTTTATATAATTAAGCTTATTACTAGGCCTATTAATTTTAAAATTTCTACGAAGAAGATATACCCTATCCCCTTTAGAAATATTTAGTCCTTTTAAACGTTTTTAATTATAATATATTATTAAGCGGTTACTTAGGAATTATAAATCCTTCTATAATTCTTAATAGATTCGTACTATTTCCTAGGTAGCGATAGTTACCCTTTAAGCTTTTAGTTCGATCCCCCTTAGTAATAACGTTATATAAGGTTCGAAACTATAGTTAGCCTAGAATAGTATTATACCTAATAGGTCTAATAATAATCTATTATATACTAGTTACGCGACTAGTAGATAGGATACCTAATTATCTTATTAGTAGTTAATATAATACTAAAGATACTACTTTAGCGTTTAGTTAGTTCTTTCCGTCTAACTATTAGTTTATAGATAAAATACTATACTTATCTTTATCTTAATTCCTATTATATCTATTAATAATCTCTAAAACTTAGAGGTGAAGAGTTTATCTTAGTTTAAGATAATCTCTTTAGGAAGCCTATAGTTAGCTACTACCGTTTATAAGAATATATACGCTAGATCTTCTGTATCTAATACTTCCTTATATAGTATAAAATACGCTATCTTAGTTAGTCGGTCGTTAATTACTAAGATCGTATTATAATATATACCTATTAGTCTTTCTTTTAACCTTAGAAGCTTAATAATAAAATCCTATATAATACTTTTCTATAAACTATTTAAGATTACTAGCGATTTCAGCTCTCTATAAGGCTTATATTAAGAATACTTCGTTCTAATATATATATTATATTTATTAATACGATCCTTAATATATTTTTATATCTTAGGAAAATAGAAGTTATAAGATATCTTCTTAAGTATCTTCTTAATCCCCTAGTATCTACCGGAGCTCTCTATTTTATAGTATATCCTAAAAATTTCTCCTTAAGTACCTATAGGGATATAAATTCGTTCTTAAAAGGTTATTAGTCTTAGATCTATTTTTCTAAATAAGTTATAGCTATTAACGTCTTCACAGATCTTAGATATAACTTTATCCTTTAATAAGTCTTTTAGTATCCTCTTAGTTAAACTTTTACTATTTATAGTTATTATTACTGCTATATATAGTCCGGCTGTATTAGGTTATAATAATCTATCTTAATAATATATTAGAACCGTTCCTAAGCTTTACTAAACGTTTAATATATAGTTAGCTCTCCTACTAAGTGCGTCTATAGTATTATTCTCGCTACCCTTAATATATTCGATTCTAAAATTAAATATTAATAACTCTTTATTGATTGATTGATTTATACGCCTATTCTAGTATCTATATATACTAATAAGGGTGTTCTCTTACATTATTAGGAAATCTAGGGGGGTTGAAGGCCCTCTAGACGCGAAAGAAACCTTTCTAGAGTCACCCCTTCTAGCCAAAAACTTTCGCTTATCAGCTTACTTATCGTTCTGCTCCGCCTATCCGACCTCGCCGCCAGGCTCTATAACACCGGTAACGATGATCTCCGTTGCCCTAATAGGCCCTGTAACACTCCGGCAGCTCCGCCGCCTTTGGCTTCCACTTGCGCTTAGGCTTCTTTATCTTTGGGGTTTTTGTTGCCGGTTCTACTCCGATAGGGAGTTTAGACTAGGAGAGCTATTCCCTAGCAAGTCAATACTGCGTTAGGAATCCTAACCTAACCAGCCATCTCGCAGCCGCTCTTATACCGGTGACCTCAGCCAGCATAGTCCTAACATCGTAAGTCTCTGCCTCTTTGATAAGCTCCCTTCGAGTGTCGCTAAGCTCTAGGCAGTGCAGGAGAATATACTTCGTATCCTAATTCCTCTATCCACAACTGCAGCGGGCACTGCGGACCCCTAGCACCCTCGCCTTATAAAGGAAGTAGTTAAACCCATTCTTCCCACTTCGGAGTTGGACTGCTATCGAGCTTTCTGCCTTCCTAAGCTTCAGGTGGTAGTTATACCTTTCTCCGAACAACGGTTTATTCTGTGCGGGTGTGCGAGAGTGCTCGGGGATAGCATCCTTATATACCTCCCACCGCTCGATCCACTTCGCCGTTGCCCAGCCTCGTATCTTCTTAGCTAGGACGCCTACGTCTTAATACTCCTCGACATCCGTTTTTAGGTTATGCCAATATGCCTTCCTCCTTATCGCCGTTACCGCTTGATCCCAATCCTTCGCCTCAAGCTCCTGCAGGGCCTATTCTTCCTTTTCTAGTAATAGGGTTAGGCGTGTTGGGCGCGCCCTTCCTCTCCTTCCCCGCAGTCTCCTACGGATTAAGCGGTTGCCTTCGATTATTAAGGGGTGTACTCCCCTCAGTGCCTAGTGTCTCATAACTAGGGCGTCTAGATGGGTTTAGATAGGCATAATAACTGCTTCCGCTTCTAGGACCTGGACCGGTGTTGCCTTATATACTCCGAGCACTGTCCGTAGGCAGTCGTTCTGTATTATCGCGAGCGTCTTAACGTGCTTTTCCACGGCTCCCCGCCCCCCGGTGGGGGTATGCCATATCGGAGCGGCGAATATAAGTATAGGCCTTACCGCCATACTGTACACCTTCCTGCACTTCTCAAACGTAGCTCCCCAAGTTGATCCTGCTAGGCACTTGATCGCCCGGGCTTAAGTGGCGGCCTTTGCCTTCACCTGCGCTATATATAGGCCCCAGCGGAGTTTGGTGTCGATGTGTAGCCCTAGGACCCTAATACTCGCTTCCGGCTCAACCTCTACGTTACCAAATTATACCGTCTCCTTCATATTAAACCTTTTGGGGGCGCGCGACAGATGTACCAGTTCGTACTTCTGGGGCGCGAACGTCGCCCCGTGTGTTTTCGCCCACGTTTGGCAGAGCTTGTGGGCCTGTTCTAGCCACCTGCAGTTCGTTTCCGTTATCTTGCTGTATGCCAGCAGGTGCACGTCATCCACGAATCCTCCCACCTATACTGGGAATAACTCTTTATACTACTAAGCTAGACGTCTATTAAGCTCCTTAGTTAATAGGAAGAACGTTAAGTTCTTATAGTCTATTAGGACCTAAACCTAGTACTTAGTTCCTTCTAGATAAACCTTCTAAATACGAAATATATCTATAATAGCAAGTAATTCCTTATTATATATTAAATATCTAGTTTTAGCGTCTAGTAGCTTCCTGCTATAGAAGGCTATAGGGTACTAATAATAAGTAATACCTATTTTCCCTATTTTTCCTATATTAGGGCTATTATTCATAGATAGTTAGCTAATTACTGCTCTAATTACTCCGTCGGAGGTATTAGTATAGAGACGAATAGGCGACTCTAGGTTAAACTAATATAATATTAGACTAGAAGTAAATTACTTCTATAGGGTCCTAAAGGATACCTCTACTTCCTTTATCTATATAAACGGTACTTCGTTATAGGTTAAGCTAGTAAGAGGTATAGTAGTTTTTTAAATATCTATAGATAAACTTCTAATAGAAATTCGTAAAACTAAGGAATAATTATACCTCTTTCTTATTTATAGGTATAAGTTACTTAACTATACTTTTTACCTTCTCTAAGTCTATCTTAATCCCCTTATTAGAAATAATAAACCCTAGAAATTTAACTCTCTTCTAGTAAAATTCGTATTTTAATAACTTTAAGCGTAATCCTACTTATTTAAGCTTTCTTAGTACTTTTCTTACTTACTTAACATACTCCTTAAAAGTATCTAAGTATACGAGTATATTATTAATATATACTAAGACGAAATCGTCTAGATATTCTTTTAGGATATTATTAATAAATACCTAAAATATTATAGGGGCGTTCGTTAACCTAAATAGTATTATAAGGTACTTATAGAGACCCTATCTTATATAAAAGGCCGTTTTCTACTCGTCGCCTTACTTTATATATATTCGGTTAAATACTCTTAGGATATTAAACTTAGTAAACTATTTCTTACCTTAGAGCTTATCTTAAAGTTCCCCTATTAATAGTAATAGATAGCTATTCTTTATAATTATATTATTAAGTGCTCTATAATCTATATATAGACGTAATTCTCTACCTAGTTTAGGTATAAATAGGATTAGGTATTCTACGGGTAATTAAGATTTTCGAATAAACCCCTTCCGTTTATTTTCTTTAATATATTTCGCGAGAGTAACAGCTTTATCTTATAATAGTAGGTAAATTAGCTTTTTTATAGGTTCCTTTTTTAAGATTAATTTAATCTTATAGTCCTATAGTTAGTACTTAGGAAGGGCTTTATTAATACTCTCTTTTTAGAATAGAGTTCTAAATTCCGTATATTTATTTAGGATTTTTATAGTAGTAGTCTCGCTTATAAGTCTAACTTAACTCTATAGTACTATAACGTTTCCTACCTTAAAATTATCCTTTATTTCCTCTTAGGTCTAAGCTATTACTAAGAGGAACTTATATTTTTAGATTAGTAGAACTCTATTTAGTATACTATCTATAAATATTATATTCTAAGAACCCTATTCTATTAATAGGTTAGCTTTCTTTAGCTATAGGATTCTTAGGGTAATATTATTAACCCCTCCTAGTACTAAATTAAAGGTATATCTCTTATATCTTCGTCTTATCCTTAGGTTAAGTATTTTAGTACTTCTATTAATAGTCCCTATTATTAATCTATTAAAGTTCGTTAACGCGTATAGCTCGCGCTTTCGTATAGGTAAACTATATTTCCTTATAAAGTTTAGTTTAATTAAATCCTTACTTAATCTACTATTAATAATAACCCTTACTAGAATACTATTAACTTTCGCCTAAAACCGAAACCTAATATTATTACTAGATTCGGCTATAGCTACTTATTTAACCTTTTTAGTAATTCCGCTACCTAGTCTATTTATTACGGAACCTACTAGTTTTTTATAAATTCCCCCTTAGAGTCCCTAGTAATTAGGTCCTCCTTAATAAATTTATTAAGTAGGATCTTTTCCTAGCGCTTTAGGAGGTTCTTAACTGCTTTATCTAAGTAATAGATTAATAACTATAAATCCCGCAGAATAAGTTATTAGTCTAATAGTAATATACTTTTATCTTTTAAGAACCTTAATCCTTTAGGGAGTTTCTAGTAAACTAGACTATCCGGATTTAGGTACTTATCCCTTTATAGTATTTCTTAGATCTTTTAAGCTACTAGAGATTTAAACTCTATAAGTCCCTTAGTCTTATTATAGGCGAATCTTATAGATAGACTTCTAAAAAGACTTATAAACTTAGTAACTAATAATAACTATTAGTTACTTTCTACTAGTTTCTTAGTCTATTCCTTACTTAGCGAGGCTATTAATACTTATATTAGCTTTTCTATAGTAACTTTTCGTATATATATCTTAGCCTTTTCTAGTTTATTATATAGATTTATTACTTACTATTCTGCGTACTTTAGTCGCTATTAATAGGATTCTAGTAGTTCTTCTTAAGTTCTTTAGGTATCTAACCTTAAAGCCTTAATCCTATTAAGGGTCTTATTATCTAATAAGACTTCTTCCTTTATAAGCTCTCCTAACTCGCTTCCTAAGGACAGGTCCTAGCGGGGATTATTAATCTAATCCTTACTAAAGTATTCTTTACTATTTACTATAGATACTTAGTATCTTAGTTTTTAGGGGTACTATCCTAATCCGTCCTTTTTACTAAGATATATTTAGTACGAATTATTATAGTAAGTCGTCTAACTTAAGTAATTATATTCTTTATTAGTTAACCCTTTTAGTCGTTCCGGCTACTCCTATTTATTATAGTCGGGGCTTATATCCCCTACTATAGCTACCTATTCTTATTAAGGGTACTTATTCTAATAGTATCCCTTCTTATAGTATCTATAATATTCTACGTTAGATAGGTCCTTCTTCTACTTCTTCCCTTTATAAGGTTTCCTAAAGAATTTCGCCTTTATAGCCGAAACATTTTCTTTTCTCCTAAACTTAGTAACTAGGGCGGAAGACTTTTATTCTAGCTTTCTTTCGTATATCCTATTATTAATAGAGTAGACCTTAGATACTAACTATATAAAGTTTCTAATATTATCTAAATAGGCGAGCTTATCCTTAACCTTATCTTTTAGTCCTTTTTAATATATAGCGGCTTAAGCGTCCTCTAACTAATTAAGCTAATAGGTAATTCCTCTAAATTATACTATATATTCTATTATAGGTCCCTTCTACTAAAGATTTATAAGCTTATGTTCTAGCCTTCTTTCTTTAGTACTATTCCTAAAGTAGAACCTTAAAAGGTTCCTAATATATATCTTATTAGAGATAATCTTTAAGGACTCGTCCTCTATAGTATTAAGGTCCTAAATTAAAAGATATTCCTTAAGTTAAGGTTAAAGGGCTGCCGCAGCGTCGCCTTTAAGGTATAATAGATAGAATATATTCCTAGCCTTTATAGTAGAGAAGCTTAGTATATTAAAGGCTATATATAGGTTAATTTATTAAAGAAATATATCTAACCCTCCCTTCCTACTAGAGAACTTTATAGGGGTAGGTAACTTTATCCCTCTATTACTAATAGTAATTCCTTCTTTAGGAACTAGGGCTATATCCCTTCCCTTAAATCTACTTATTACTTTAGGCGTAACGCGCCGTCTTTCCCCTAAGGTAGAACTAGAAGTACTTATACTATATAGTCTAAAGTATAGTATTTAAAGTATAATAGGGGGTTTAACTCCTATAGGTAAATTATATAGTATATTAAGTACTAAAAGGTAATAGAGATAAGTAGTTATTAAATTATCTTCAGCTAAGACTCCTCTCTATTATATAAGTTAAATATAAGGAGATAAGAAAATATTCTACTAAAGGAAAACCCTTCCTTATGTTACGGGCTAGCCTTTCGTTACTTGCTAGTCCTTTATTACTTGCTAGTATTTATATACGTTGGCGTTAATCTAACGCTAGGCCCCTTTGGCCTTAGCGCCTACTAAGCCGCGTCCCTAATATATTATATACACGCTCTATATATATAGCTTTCCTTCCTTAGATTTATTCTCCTAGTCTAATAATACCCCTATTAACTCGCTTTAGGCTAGCCCCTAATATTAGAATAAATCTTACTACTTACCCCTGCCCTCGTAAGTATATCAGCGAGGTTAAATAAATAATATAAACTAACTTAGTATTCAACCCTACTAAGGTAGTAGAAGAAACTAAATAACCCGCTAGAGGCGAAGACTATAAGGAGTAGTTACTAGTAGATAAAGCTAAAGAGGTATAGGCCTATAAACTATTAATAATTAGAAGAGGCTACGGCCTACTACCTATAATATTACTAGTACTAGCGGGTGTTAAAGAAAATTTCTATAAACCTAAATTATACCTAATAATACGATTCTAATCCTACTTACCTAAATACTAGGTACCTTAGTCTTCGTCCCTCTACCTACCTATCTACTACTTATATACTATCTTATAAGAGTATATACTAAAGCGTACCTCCTAACTATTTAAGATTCTTATCTTTAAGCTAGTCTCTAGTACTTATACCCTCTTCTTTAGATCCTAATAACCTCCTACCCTTAATTAAAACTTCTAAGCTGGAAGACGTAGAGAACTTAAGCTTTAAGGAAGATACTAAAAAAATAGTTACTATACCCCCTCTGCTAACTACTAATATAGGTAATACGCTAGCCTTTACTAAGGCCTAGACTACCTTTATAATAACTACTATCTAAGCTGCTATAGTAGCAGCCTTTATAGCGAATACCCTCCCGCCTACGCCTCCTAATCCCTAACGTTAGTAGAGATCCCTTACCGCTGATCTTTAGCTATTAATAGATTATTACCTTCCTAAGCCTACCCCTAGTAGCTCTCCTATTAATCTATCTAAAATTAAGTATCCCTATAATCATTTTAGTAATTATAAGGGTAAGGTAGAGTATAATTTATAGAAGATAGTAATAAAGCTATTTATTAAGGAATACCCTACTAACTTTTAGGAAGGATTAAAGTAAGTTTTAGCCTACTTTAAATACTCCTCTAGCGAAGCTTAAACCTTAATCCTTTAGTATATAGATCCTAATTATATAAGCCCTACTAGAAACGCCTCTAATATCTTAAAGATACTTAACTAGCGTTTTTTTGATTATAACTATATCTAGTCTACCCGCCTCGCCTACTATAAGCTTAAAATAGGATTAATAACTTATAATAATTTCCGTATTAAATTCACCTAGCTTATAACTACTAGAAAAATTAATACTAAACGCTAGTTTAAGGATCTGTATAAGAAGATCTCCCCTATACTAAAACGGGATATCCGTACTAAGAAATATAAGATAAATAAGGACTATAGTACCCTTAACGAGTTCCTTATAGTTACTAATAGGGAGATATATAATATCTAAGCTAAAGAAGCTATAATAAAGCCTCTAGTAAATATTAACCCTTATAATATCCTAAGAATAAAGAGCTAGTAAGCCCCCTTACCTACTCTAAACCCTTATATAAATCGCTAGGTTATATCTAGAAGGGCTATTATCCGCCCCCTATCTAACTCCTATAAAGAGGAACCTTATAAGGAGGAGCGTCCTATATTAAAGGATAAGCTAAGGTACTTCTATTATAATAAGGAAGGCTACTTTACCTTAAATACCCTAAGCGTCTCTGCGAAGTAGTATAAGAAGTTAGCAGCGAAGATAAGAACGCTAGAGAAGTTAAGGAGATATTAGATTCAAAAAATTAGCTATCCTTAGGGAAGTCGCCCCTAAGGACCTACTATTCTTATTATCTATAGAATTCTATAATCCCTTTAGCAGACGCTTATTTATATATCCTATTACCTTAATAGCTTAGGATAAGGAATATAAATTAAAAGCTCTTACTAATACTAGTACTACTATATACTCGTTTATTAATAAAAAAGAAGTATAAATCCTTTCTAATACCCTTAATATTATCCCTATTCCCCTTTCTAAACCCCGATACCTTTACGGATATAATAGTAAAATAAGAAGGAAGCCTATTACCTATACTATCTATCCCTTAATACGGGTTAGCGACTATATAGAGTCTACCGTACCTATACTTATTACTAACTTAGGTAATTAATATATTATCCTCAGTAAGCTATAGATAAATAAGTATAAGGTCCTACTAGATATAGTAGATAATTATATTATCTTTATACTAGGGCGTTACGACTATATAGGTATATCTATACCTAAGCCGCCTACCCCTAGTCTAGGAGTTAAAGCTAAATTAACTACTATAAAGCCGGCAAAGCCTACTAAAATCGCTGTAGTAAAACCTAAGATTAAGAAGGTTATTCCCCCTTATACTACCTCTCCCCCGCCCGAAGAAAATAAGGCGTTAGATATTAGTTAAATTAGTATAGCAGCCTTCTACCTACTAGCCTAGAATCTAAAGAAGTACTAAGTTTAGTACTTCTCTATAACCCTTACTAAAATAGACTATCAACTAAGAAAAGATGTTCTAATAGAAGTAATACGCGAGACTACTATCTATACTAAGGATAATATTAAAAGGAAGCTCCTAAAGGAGTACTATAACTTAATTAATATCTTCGATAAAGATAAGGTAAAGATTTTCCCTCTATATCGACTATATAATTATAAGATCGAATTAGAGCTAGGGAAGAAGCTACTATAAAGCTAATTATACCTAATATCTAGCTTTAAGCTATAGAAGGTGAAAGAATACCTTAAAGAGAACCTTAAGAAGGGCTTTATCTTACTAAGTACCGCCCTATATATATCCTTAGTACTATTTATATAGAAGAAGGATAGTAGCTTAAGATTCTGCGTAGACTACTATAGACTTAATACTATTATAATTCGGAACTGCTATCTAATCCTATTAATTAAAGAAGCCTTAGCTCGTATAGTAGGTTATAAGTACCTTACTAAGCTTAATATTATTACTATATTTAATAAGCTTAAAATATATCTAGATAGTAAAGACTATACTACCTTTACTACTTCTTTTAGAGCGTTTAAATACTATATATTACCTTTCGGACTAACCGGAGGCCCTACCTCCTACTAGTAATATATAAATAATACCTTATTTAAGTATCTTAACAACTTTTACTAAGTATACTTAGATAATATCCTAATTTATAGTAAGACTAAAAAGGAGTATTAAGAGTATATTAAAAAGGTCCTTATATAACTACGCGAAGTAGGCCTTTAGGTAGATATTAATAAATACGAATTCTATATATAAGAGACGAAGTTTTTAGGATTAATAGTATCTACTAGTAGACTAAGAATAGATCCTAATAAAGTTAAAGTAGTTATTAACTAGGAAGCCCCTACCTGCCTAAAGGAGGTATAAGTATTCGTTAGCTTCTATAACTTCTACTATTAATTTATTAAGGACTTCTTAAAAACGGTAAAACTACTAGTAGCGCTTACTAAAAAAGATTACCTATTCTATTAGTCTAAAGTATATTAATTAGCCTTTAAAGAGATAAAGGATTTAGTAACTAGTACCCTAGTACTAAGGTACTATAAAAGATCTCGACTAGCGGTGCTAGAGATAGACTCCTTAAACTATATTAATAGTAGAGTATTATTATAAGCGGATAATAATAGAGTATTATACTTAGTAGTATTCTATAGTAAGAACTTACTACTAGTAGAATATAATTATAAGATTTATAATAAGGAACTACTAGTAATAGTTCGCTACCTAGAGTACTAGCGCCCTAAACTTAAGTTAATAGATATTCTAATTTAGATCTTTACTAATTATAAGAGCTTAGAATACTTTATATAAATAAAGGAGCTAATACGCCGCTAAGCTAGATAGGCTGAGAAGTTAATAGACTATAACTTCAAAATTATATACTATACTAGGAAGTTAAATAGAAAAGTAGATACCCTAACTAAGTTACCTAACTTAGTACCTACTAATAAGGACGACTTACGTCTAAAGTACTAGTATTATATACTATTATTACTTAAGTATTTCTAAGGCTATAATCCAACCTTCTTAGTTAAGGAGGGGGGTGAGCCTACGGAGGAGCAAATTAACGTATTAACGGACGAGGACTTACCCCTCTACGCTAGAATTATATTAGTAAATTAGGATAATAAGGACTATACGTAGGTCTAAGAGGCTGTTAAGAAGAATCCTACCCAGATCTTTAACGGTATTAATCTAAGGTACTGCTCCTAACGCTATTATACGCTCTTCTATAAAGAACGCCTTTAGGTCCCTGCCTTACTAGAGCTCTATATTAAGCTTATAAAGGAAAGCTATAATCTCCCCGTAAGCGGTTACTTAGGAAGGGACCGTATACTAGAGATTCTAAAGCGTTAGTTCTACTAGCTAGGTATAAAAGAGGAAGTAGCACGCTATATCCGTAACTACTATATATATTAAAGAAGTAAAGTACTAAGAGATTAGTATAATAGACTCCTATAACCCCTACTAACTCCGGAATAGTATTAGTAGGATATTTTAATAGACTTTATTACTAGTCTCCTAATATCTAATAATTATAACGCTATTTATATACTAGTAGATCGCTTTACTAAGGAACGGTACTACGCCCTATATATAGCTACGGACGAAGGAACCTCTATAGAGGCTATAGTAGATATCTTACTTAACTACGTCTTCTATACCTACGGTCTACCTAATTTAATAGTATTAGATCGAGGCCTATAGTTTATCTTATTAGTATAGAAGGCCTTATATAAGCGGTTATAAATTAAAGTAAAGCTGTCTATAGTATTCTACCTAGAAACTAATAGATAAACTAAAAGGGCTAATTAAGATATTAAGCGATAATTAAGGATATACTACTCCTATATATAGGATAATTAGTTATATTAGCTACCTATCGCTAAATTTACTAATAATAACGCTATCGCTAACGCTACTAGTATATCTCCTTTCTTCGCTAATAAAGGCTTCTATCCCCGTATATCTTTCTCGCCGCTAACAGAGCCCGGCCCCTCCGCCTAAGAAAGGACATAGGCTGCTAAGGCTAATAATATTACGGATAAAATAGTAGATATATTAGAATTTATTAAGGAATAGTCCGCCTAAAGCCGTAAAAGGATAATAGACTAGGCGAATCGCTACTAATCTAATATATCTTATAAAGTAGGAGATTTAGTCTTTCTATCTAGTAGGAATATTACTACAGTACGGCTAAGTAAGAAGCTAGATAATAAGATACTAAGGCTATTTAAAGTTATAGAGAAAGTAGGATATTCCTACCGCCTAAAGCTCCTAGTAAGTATACGGATCTATAATATATTCTACCTTAGCCTATTATATAAGGCTGCGAGCGATCCCCTACCTAAATAACGCGCTGAACCGCTAGGGCCGGTAATCGTTAATAATAAAGAGGAGTAGGAACTAGACGAGATATTAGACGCCTAATAGATAGGTAAGAACCGCCAGCTATAGTTCTACGTCTAGTAGAAAGGCGAAGCGAAACCTAACCGTTAATAGTATAATATAGATAGTAATAAATTTAAAAACGCAGCTAATATTATTACGGATTTTTATCGCTGCTACCCTAGAAAGCCTAGCAGTCCCAGCTAATAGAAAACTACTTATATATATTAGGGTCGATACTTTCTTAAGGGGGGGGGTAATATTATAGGCTAGCCTTTCGTTACTTACTAGTCCTTTATTACTTACTAGTATTTATATACGTTAGCGTTAATCTAACGCTAGGCCCCTTTAGCCTTAGCGCCTACTAAGCCGCGTCCCTAATATATTATACACACGCTCTATATATATAGCTTTCCTTCCTTAGATTTATTCTCCTAGTCTAATAACACCCCTATTGACTCGCTCTAGGCCGGCCCCTAATACCTTATATATTTAAGGGAGGAACCCTATACTCCTCTAAGTTACCCTAATTATACCCTGCGACTATTACGACTATTATAACTAGTCGCCCTAGGCGTAGTAGTCGCGCACTGCGATCACTGCGACTATTATAACTAGTTACCTAACAGCGGCCCCTAGACTACCCTACCTAGTATATTCCTTATCACGCTTAGACCCGTAACAGCTAGTAGGAGGTTATCTTACCTATAGGGAGTAGTTAGCGCAGTCTACTATATATTATTAGTAGAGATAATATAAGTATTTCACCTATTTCCAGCGGCGATATATACGGTAGCGGGAGACGATAGCGTATAGTTCTAACTACTAGTAAGGGTTTATTACGTATAGAAACAACTATTTAAGTTACTTAATAGATAGTTAATAGCTGGTGGTGGTATAGTTGCTAGATTATTAAGAGTTGCAAATATGGTGGGGTAGGTTTTTAGAAATAAAAGTTCAAAATATTTGATGTGACCAGTTGGTTATCGCGGAACACCGTACTAGGCTCAAGTGAGACCTCGGCAAGGCTAGCAGGCTTCTGCCTACGCTGAAGCTTCAACTTCAATTGCATAAGCAGACAGGCCAAGGATTGGCTTGCTCCCAGTGAAGGATATTGCCCAAGGGCACTCAAATCCGATACATTCTGGCAAAGTCACTGCACACGTGCTTTCTTTGCTTTCCAAAACCTTGAAAGTTCCTAATGCCAGGTTCAAACTTAGGCTATCGTTACTGATTTATTGCGCCTGATTCAGCTGTCTCCGTAGAATAGCAGCGTAATCAAGCCCCCAGCTCTGTCCAAAGACCCTGACATAATAGTCGTGTGAAAGACATGCAGCTCATAAACATTCTATGCGCGAAACCATGTAAAGTGGCCTGGACCATGTATGGTCAATATGGGCCTTGCGACCATTTTGCGCCGCTACGACGGTCGGCTAGTATGATTAGAGTATCTTTTATCTCTTAAACGTTGCTCAAAGGCAGATATCTTTCGAAGCTCGTCTAATATGCACTGCCGGCTATCGCGTTCGACTTACTGGTGTGAATGGTCTGACAGCGGCCATGAATTGTCCGTCGATACTCTGGGACAGTAAATTGAATTCAACAACTGGCGTAAACACTTGGAGACGGACTTTATTCGTGCCGGGTCTACTATGTGCTGCTGGGCCAAGATGTTTGCGTAGTTCTCTCTGAAGGACTTCGCGGTGGATGCTTTCGCCATCAACGAAATATTCGTTCAAACGCTTCGCTCGAAGACCTTGCTGCCCGAATCTGTCCTGTGCTCTCCCCTCTCGATGATTGCGATCAGCACTGTGACGCGGAAATTCGTCGTAATTCTGTTCGCCTTTGTACAAGCCCGAGCCCGAATTGTGGTAAGCGCCCAGCGGCTGACTGTTGTCACCGTACGGGCATCGGCCAGACGGTGTTGAAATGATGGTGTTGAACGAGCTCCAGCTGGTACTATGGCGGCTGTCCTCATTGTTGAGCTGCCCGTTGTTTGAACCTATAGGAATGTGTGAGCTAAATCCGTTGTCGTAATGTAGGTTACGTGGGTCTGTGTTAGTTCTATAGTATAGGTCGATGGCTTTGCATGGCTCTCGAGGGTCAATGTGTGTGTTGTTGCGTGGGCCAGGGTATAACTCCTGCCTTTGGTTGCTAGGACTGCGTGGATCAGGACGATTGCGTCCTCCAATACCACCTGAAGTGGAACAAGCTGGGTCTTGGACCGGGTAACATCCCGGCCCTGCAGGCCTTTGACTACAGCTTTCGCGTGAAAATGGATGAGAAGGATCATAGACTTCAGCACCGATCGAGTCGGTATAGTACGAGACTCCTACGCTCATATTGGTCAGGACGGCGCGATTCGCTTGCTGTGACGGCCGGGCATTTGCTGTCGGTGGCCCGCTATCAGTTTCATCGTGAAGCTAGCAACACTAGCGATCCTCTGCAGAAGCACTGTATGCAAGCTTGCCTGCACCGTAGGAACGAAGTCTCCATAAAATTCACGACGATGCTCAGCCTCCTACCTAATCTTTCGTCTTGACCCCTGGGTTTCAACCGACAGCAACGCCTCACGATGGCGCCGTCATCACGCTCCGCTACCCCTCCATCCATCAAGCGCCTCCTTCAAGAGCTCAAAGCCCATTCCGAAGAACCCTTGGTCATCCTACAATCCTTAGGCCCAAAATCTGAAGCTGAGATATTACACTGGGAAGCAGTTATGAAAGGTGTCCCAGGCACCGCCTACGAAGGTATTTTGAGCTATTACTCGTGTCAGATACCTACAAAAGACAAGTCTGACCTTCCTTTAGCCGGGATTTGGAAGCTCGACATCGTGGTTCCTCCATCCTACCCTTTAGCCCCGCCCGCGGTAAAATTTGTGACCCCAATATGTCATCCCAATGTCCATTTCAAGGTCTACCTCCTTTTTCCCTCCGACCCGCGCCCTCAAAGCCCCACTCAGCCTTGCCTCAGTCTTACATCCTTTCCTCAACCTTTGCTGACGGCCTCGCAAACAGACGGGCGAAATCTGTTTAGACCTACTTAAGGGTTCATGGTCGCCTGTGTATACGCTTACTTCTACACTTCAGGCTATACACCAGCTCCTCGTGTACCCAGAGGTCGATAGTCCGTTGAATATTGATATCGCGAGCCTATTGAAGAATGGGGACAGTATTGGCGGGGAAGGATTGGTGAGGTTTTGGTGTGAAGAGAAAAGATGGGGTGGAAGTTGAAGAAGTTTGAGCTTGGATATCTACTATGGAATGGAATACTACACGAATTATGTCTTGGAAGGAAGTGTGAGAGTAGTATCCATTACGTCTTGAGTGAGAAGGACACAAGGCCGAAGACTCTGCTCACGGATGGTCTCTATGTCATCATAGTACGATGATAACCTCGCCAAAACAGACAGGCGCAAGAGTAGTGATGCACTTGGAATACGGACAAGCAAAAGACTCACGAAGTAGCTCCCTTCGAGATGGTAGGTACTTCACTACAGAGCTCTGGATTCAGATCTTCCGAAGAGGCGAACGACGGTCTCAACTTTCAACCTACCGTCCACAGCATGCTGAGCGCCGGCAAAAGATGGTCAAATCCGTACTGTTAGCCGAGAGAAATGACGCGATACAATTAAATCAATTACAATTGTAAGGTCGGCACACACGGAGTCTAATACAAATCATCGAGGCTAGCTATGGAGCTTCTCAGAATTCTACCTTATGCCTGCATTATCACATCTAGGTCGTATCTACTGCTAGAGTAGTTCACAGATATCCTGAATTGGGCCTGCGTGAGCTGGACATACGCTTTGGGCATATCGACAGGGCCCCCTAACTCGCGCTATATTATGCATGCAGCATGACGAGTAAGAGGGGAACAAGTGGATCAATGTGTAGTTTTTTCGCTACGACGCTATTGATTATGTTACATTAATGTGCGCCAAGTTCATTCTAGGGGAGAATGCGGTACTTGACAAACCCCAGTGGCAATGCCGGCCGGTGTTCAATATTTGACACTATAGGAGGGAAGAGGATCTTCCGTCCTAGTACCGCTGGCACCCATTTCCCATGCTGCCTTTTCAATGTTACTCTCTACCAAGTCTTCATCGACAGCAGCCCTTCGCAGTACCGTCCGAAGAAACTCGGCTAATATGAATAGACCTTCTTCCTTCTGGACCTCTTCATCACATTGACCCAGTCTGGCCAGGCCATGCTCTTCAAGAAGCTGGTTACGTTGCTCAGCGATTATGCTGAAAACCTGAGCGATCTTCGCTGAATTGGCTTGGCGTAGCGGATTCCGACCTTTGCGTCTTGACCGCCTGGAGGCGATTCGAGCTTCTTTCTCGCCAATCCCCATCTGGGCGACCTGCAGACTGACCATGCGCGCGGTATCCTTGTCTGGATAGAAGCCAAAAGATTCTTTCATCGCGTATAGCGCCACAATAGTGCCTTCTAGGTCGGAGAACACACACATACAACGAATGATCTGGTCATACATATCCTTGCTGAACTCCTGTCGTGCCGTCTCTCGCTCTCTAGGCCGGGTGCTGAGCTCGGAGAACCAGTTCATCATATCGCACATGAGCTCTCGTGGACCCGGAAAGCTGTCATTGCGATGGATGACAAGGCTATCGAGATGCGCTTTCTCGCAATCCCAGAGACAGGCGAAGGTCTCCAAATCTGGTTTCTGTTGTGGTCCAAGCATTTCTTTGTATCTCTTGAATGCCGCTTGATGTCGTCCTTTTCGCAAGTCCATATAGAGTAGGTGGTTGATGAGGTGCGTATTTGGCTTAATCTCGGCTACGGAAAGGCATTTTTGGACAAGCTGTACGTTTTCATCTTGGGAGCGACGGGCGTAATGTTGTAGGAGTAGGGCAAAGGTTTCGACGGTCGCCGGTGCAACAGTACGTCGAAGATGTGTGGGGATTGTAAGTCCGGAAACGCTCAGAAACGCCGTTGAGTCGATTTCGTTGCGTTTCCGACGCCTGCAGACGAGGTCGAATCTCTCATGTACCATAGCCCAAGCCATCTTTTCTGCCGCCTCCCTGTCTCGTGCGGTCCCGGATCGTAGCCATGCTCCAATGATGCCGTTCAAGTGCTTGGCGTCTGGTCTGACGCCTCGCTCGTACATCAACTCAATGACAGATGCAGCAGCGTCTATTGCACCGATGCCAAGAAGCTTCTTTAGCCAGCTTCCAAAGAAGAATTTGTTTTGGAGCCTTTTCGGAAGAATAGTGAGGCCTGTCAGAGCGATTTTGTTCAAATCGTTCACCGTCACAGCATCTGGCTGTGCGTTACCCATGAAACTGAGTGCTTTCGTGTAGAGTTCGAGAGAGCCTTGATCAGTCTCTTTCCCAGCAAGCATCATATCCTTGAACACGGCCAGCGCAAAATCCGCGTTTCCGGCGTTCAGAAAGCTTAAAGTGATATTGTCGTAATCTTCATTGGTGATGTTGATACCGATCTGTGCTTTAAACCGTAGATATAGCACCCAGGCATGCTTGAACCCGGTATCATCTTTACGCTGTGCCCATGCGTTCAATATTGGGATGAGAATCCGGGACTGCTCCTGATGCCCCTTGCGCAGGAAACTCAACGCGATCGTTTCGGCCTTCTCAGGATCTCCCTGCGATGCAAATAATCGGACGCCCAACAGCTCGTACTCTTCAAGAGCCTGTCTATCGTCTCCTAGAATTTTCCCCAGCTCTTTCCACTGGGCAATGGCCTCATCGTGGCGACTCTCGTGACGTAGTGCCTCAGTATAGAGCAGTCTCTCGTAGACATCCAATTGCTTTCCTGCCTTCAGCATGTCTTCGCACAGTATCACTAGATGAGAGGCCCAGGTCGCATCCTCGGTCATCATACTCTGCTGACTGGCACAAAGGACGGTCCATGCCTTTTCTGGTACCAAGTGTAGGAAACGGGGAAGAAAGGCTTTGCACCGTATATAGGACTGCCAAAGCTTCTTGCGTGTGTCTTTGTCGGTAAGATTAGTGGATGCTTTGTAGATATTCACATTCAAATTTCGAAGATGATTGTTTTGTTGCGGCGGCAGCTCCCAACGAATTTCAAGCTCTCTCTTCTGCGGAAGATACTTCTGAAGCTCGCGCTTCAGCAGCGCCTTCTTCCTTCCCTTCCGCGCCTCTTCGAGCTCATCTTGTCTTATTGCTTCCCTAATCCTTTGCTGGTCCTCCTCTGGAAGCTCGGCAAGCATGGGTTCGATAAAGGTCCTCCCGCCACTGGGGTTCTCCATTTCACGTAGATCTGCATCCAGCTCATCGATCTCGGCCTGAATAGCCCTTGCTTCCTCGCTCACTTCTACATCGTGGCTGTTGGGATCTACCCGCCGTCGTTTGGATGACCAAGGGAGTAATTGCTCGAACCATTTTATCGCCGGCTGGTCTGACTTGTCGTCGAACCTGGAGCATGTGGAGGTGAAAGGTCTGCGGAGCTGTGTAGCTGGCGGATTGGCACAGCATGCTCGGTAGATGCCTAGCTGAACATTGTATGGACGAGCTGGACGCAAGCTCAAGCGGAGCATGAATACCCAGAACGACGATGGTACATAGGCGCTATCAACACATCACTGGACTGTGAGTCTTTGGTTGACGAATTGATCGATTATTTCTGGCGTGTATCTAGTGATATCTGTCATATGGTATTCCCACGTTACGCTATCTACAAGAAGCATTTGTTAAAGCCACGAGGCCGCATTACCATTCGGGTTCACCTCTCATTTCACAATTCCTTCAAGCATCTGACCATTGGATACTGTAGATTAATCTACGTGTTCCATAGGCTCGGCTCCAAAGATGGGGAAAGTGCTTCAAAGTGCGGTGCTTTTCACTGGAGATTTGCAACCATGTTTCTTGAGCAGTAATGAGATGCCTCCCACAAAATGTTCTCCCTGAAGGCCACGATCTGCGCTCGGATTTTCTCTGCTGCCCCATTTTGTAAAATGCTCAGTCTGGAACAATGCCTGGTCTATGGCGAATCTTTAGGAAGGACGGGGAGACGCAAGGTTGAGCTGATGGCAGAAGATGTCTTGTTGCCCTAGCACTCAGTGACCCCAGTGGAGTGTAACGCAAATCGCACGTGACAGCAAAATGCCAGAATGGACACCTCTACGGGCTGTTTGCTTCAAGGGTTTCAAGTGTAACCTCTGTCTACTGGATGCTAAGGTTGAGAGGATTCGTATTGTCTAGCACACCGTTTACTTCGAACCTAGTCACAGTCTGCACTGTGAGTTCAGTAGTTCTACCTACCGATGCGGAGCACCAACAACACGTCGACAGTCCCGGGTCTGCTTACAGTTCCAAGGTCAATCCGGAACCCTTGTTGGAATGACTTCTTTGTTCAATGTATCTGGATCCCACCATGACATTCCTTTCCTCGCGAAGTTCCGAGTGTGGTACGTTGCCGGGACGGCCACCTCTTCCACGTCCTCTGCCTCGCACACCAGAACCTCCTCTATTAGACCCTCGTCCTCCGCGCACATCAGAGCCACTTCTATTCGACGGCCGCCGTCCTGGCACGGGGAAATCTTCCCAGGCTTCGTTCCTAAGGGTGCTCATGGAGTCTGGAACCCCTTGATGTCGGAGTCGCCTGGAGGGGGTCTCATACCCTGTAGGCGTCTCTGTACCAGGAAATCTTCTCTTGACAGTAGCTTGCCCTTCCTGCAACGGCTTCGCATAGCGAATGCCAGGAACGCCCTTCAGCCCCATCTTTCCAATTGTCATCTTCTCCATCTCTGGTACCTCATCGCATTGCATCCCATCTAAGGCAAAATAATTTGCCATTTTGACAAGTTCGGCGGTATTCATCCGCATTTTGTTTACGAAACCCTTCATGAATCCAAGGTATGCTGAGTAGGCCTTTTGCTTGCTCTTAGGGTCAACACTCTGTAAAGCCCTTAACATCTTGTCAGCGGCGTTAAGATCATTCAGGACCTTATCCGAGGCCGGATACGGCTTGATTGGGAATTGTCGGTTGACGCTAAGAAAGAATGACTCGATTTGTGTGAGCAGGATAACGGCACGACCATCCTTGCCGGCACGAGCGGTTCTGCCTACTCTATGAGTGTAGGCGTCCGCGTCAGCTGGAAGTCCCACTTGCAATACGAGTGAGACATTGGGAAAATCCATTCCTCGACCAACGACTGTGGTAGTGTCAGGTCAAGAAGCAAAGAGCGGGGTGGGACGGAAGGCTATACCGTCAGTAGCGAAAAGGATCCCATTTTTAGCCATCTTGAAAGCATCGGTTGCTTTCGTTCTGGCTGGTTGAGACATTCGGCTCTGCAACTCGAAAACTTTGAGATTTGTCTGAGCTTCAAACACTTGAGCATACAAAGCGACAAGGTTCGCTGTTGTACCAAACACTATGATTTTCGACTCTCCCTCGTTGGCTTGTATCTCCTCTCTAATAAGGGAATAGAGCGCGGTGAATGTATCCGCAATACTAGGGATTATTACAGAGAATTGTGGAACCTTGGCGAGGGTTGGGGGCTCTGATGCATCAAGGGTGGAGATGGAGACATGATCCTTGCTAAGCACGTGGGAGAGGACCTGTTGCATCTTTGGCGGGATGGTGGCAGAGAAGCACATGCCTTGCCATTGTCCGTTTCTTCCGCTTTTAGGCGGAAGCGCACGAAGGACTTTAAGTATCTCCGGAAGGAAGCCTGTGGAGGATCAACATTGATGCGTACGTTTGACGGCCAAGAGGCCCTACCAGCATCCAGCATTCTGTCTGCCTCATCTAAGACCAGTGTCATCATCCCACGAAATTGGACTCTCACTTCTTCCTCACTAAGGTAGTCGTTTAGCCGGCCAGGGGTGGCCACCATGATTTTTGGGTCTCCACGCGTGAACTTTTTCAACGAAGTTGCCTTTGCGGTCCCTCCAAAGGCCGTGTGGACCTCGAAAGGCTTCCGCATTTTAGAAACTAGTCTGGAAGCTTCGGCTGCAATTTGAAGCGCCAATTCGCGGGTGGGAGAGAGGACAAGTATAGCGACTTGGCCTTTGGACAGTGACTGGGTGAGAGCGTTTTGTATGGCTGGGAGCAAGAATGCTGTGGTCTTACCAGTACCTGTCTTTGCTTGAACAAGACTAACACAACGTTCAGCATTTCCTCCTTAGACAAAAATACGGACATTTACCGCTGCTACGTCGGCGCGATTATTACTGACCAGTCACTCTTCAGAGATGGAAGCCCGCTCAAGACTTTGCTTTGTACCGGTGTCATGAAATCAAATTTCATGTCTTTCAAAGCTTGCAACAGCATCGGGTCTAATTTGCCCTCCATACTACTGTAGGGTTGCGCGTTGGCAGCTTTGAGCGATTCGCTCGTATACAAGGCGGCTGTGGTCGACATTGTGAGTGTCGATGTAAAGTAAAGCTTGTGAGAGGACACGAAGCAGGGGCGGGCGATATTTCGAGCTAGCAGCATTGGCAGCTAATAGACTCAAAGTGATGGATTAAGACAAAGAGTGTTCGCTGACGAGACTGGTCCCGGTTTTGTAAAGAAAGCGCGGTTAAAGTAGGGATCAGGTCAGGTCTAGCACTCTGTAGCATTGACTCCCAATGCAGCTAGATTATTCTGCCACACGTGATATATCGTTGGCCTGAATTTTGACCGCCTGCTTCACGCTATGACCTGCATGGACTAATCAAGGTGCTTGTTTGTTGTTAGTGATCAATAGCCAATTACTTGTTGAAAATTTGCTTTAAGAAAGTAAACTTTCCCGCCTTGTCCTAGGGCTTCTCCCGCCTGCCCAGCCGCGCGTAAGAGATATCGGCTAGGGCTTGCCATTTCATTAACCTAAAGTACTTCACATAGGGTAATCAAATGTTGTCGAGATTGAAGACGCTGGGTTCATCATCATGACTGAGTATGAGGTTAGAGAATACCAGGAACGCTCTTTGTCTTGGTGCTGACGGCAACTCAGGCATGCTACGTTTTTACTTCCAAGGGTTCGAATGGGCAGGCGCCTCGCCCATCAAAACGAAGGAAGACTGCGCGACTGCCTGAGTCAGAGGTTCAATATGAAGTCCTCCCATTCATCCCGCTTTTGAGAGGTGCAGAGACACCTAGATGTACAAAGGTTCGACTGGATAGCTTGGAGACCGCTTGGCGTTCGAAGGACGACCTCATTAATGTAAATTCTTTCAATGTTCGAAGTATTGAAAAGCTTGACGAAGTACATTCACTCAGAAAACCTTTCATACCGCCAACCTTGATACGATCAAAGAAATAACCTCGTTCATCCGAAGCGATCGTGCTCCGCAGTGAGTGGATACGTAAACCGAACAAGGCACCTGTTAATAGCACTCCAGGTCTAGCCGCAGAGTTCGTACTGGCCTACTTCTCGCTGGACCAGATGACAGGGCTTCCACCGATCTATTCGAGTCTATAGCGGAGAGTGTCAATAAAGATGAATGTGCCATGTTGATCAATCTGAGCTCAGTGCAAAGCGCCAATCTTAAGACTATTCTCAGATATATGAATCAACAGGCTACAAAACATGACCTAGGAGCTGACGAAGACGCCATAACTGATGGGTCAAGGGTTAGCGATAATGTTGGATCCCGGGATAACGAAATTGCTGATGTGCATGTAGACCACTCGACAGCTCAATTACGATCTTCAGATCCTCTTCGATCACGTTCAGGATAAAGCAATCAGTAGAGTAGTGGTAGCCTTTCAAGATAGCGAAGCCTTTGAGGGGAAAATGCTCGCTGAGCTTATGGATGTCTTCAGGTACAAAAGCTGTTTGGATGTCAGCTTGCAGCTAATCTCAGTAGTTCTTGGAACGACCGGATACCACTTGTGGTCCTATTCAGCATTGTAACATCTGTCGAGGGTTTCCAGAGCAAACTGTCGCGCGCCGCCATCAGAAATCTGGAAGGCCCGGAATTCAAAGTCGGAAGAGTCAGAATCGAGGAGATCCTCAAGATTATCAATTCGAAACATTCGACGTTATGGTTGAGCGCAGGGTTGAGTAACATGATACTGCAGCGACAGAAGGATTATGTTCAGAGCCCATACGCCATGAGCCAAACCTTGAAGGTGAACCTACTGTTCCAGTCCTGCAGTATGAGCGCTAAAGGACATACTAGTATGCCTATATGAACCACTATTTCGCAAATCCACTCAGCGTTGCCCTCAATGACGACCCGACTCGTGTCCCGTTGCAGGAAGAGCATTATGAAGCAGTGCGTAATCTACCGTCTTTCAGAAGGTACATCCTTATCGGCTGTTGGGTATGAGATAGTATCAAGAGTCTAATATTTGAACAGCCATGTACAGAAACTGATTAAGAGTAGAGACTACGACACAGTCCGGAATCTGCTCGACGATGATGAAAGCCTGAACGAACTCATAATGCACAAGCTTTGGAGCTCAAGGAAAGCATTAGAGGACCTGGTGTCAGCCGTGACAGCCCTCTACAGGACGCAGTCTTCCCCAACCTGCAAGACAGACTCTGCTTGGTCAGAGATATATATCCAGGCAATGTCTGGTGAGCTGTTTAAGTCTACGTTATTTGCGGAGATTCTTAACCAAGCGAAGAAGTTGCCATCAGACACCATGCATGACTTGTTGCGTGATCTCGCAGGAATTTTTCATGACAAAGAAATAGAGAAAGTCATAGTGGACCTTGGTAAGCTCACCAGCAATTTGGACGACCCTGAGATACCTCTACGAAGTCAGTACGATATCGATCACGAAACGCTTCGCACGACAGTTGTTGCCCAGAGAGTTTCACTAAGCAAGAATACCTCGACTCTATCAGCGCAAGACGCTGCCTACACTAAGATTGTAGATCGTGCATTCAGTCAGCTTCAAAGGAGGTTTATGTGGGCACTGATCAATCCTCAAACCCTCTTCCTTAATGAGGCTCTGATCTACGACTCAAAATCTCCGCACCGAGACGTCTTTACTCCAAGACCGCGTTTTGCAATTGAGCGAGCGTTGAGCTCGCCACACGATTACCTCGGTTGTGGATGCTGCGGTAGGGCCGAGGGCGGTTTATCTGCTACTCAGCCGGCCACGACTATATTGTATCAATTGTATCTAGAATCAGGATCTGCCGTAAATGCGGCGGATCTTTGGTCAGCATTCTGGACTATAGTGGGTACGGAAGGAGGTGAGGATGAGGAAGCCGATCGAGAGAAGGTATTGTAAGTACCATTCATGCGCTTCCCCTTTCTACACACCCACAGGCTAACAGAGAAATAGGGCGCTCTTTTCGAGGGCGTTGGCCGAGCTGAAGTACTTGGACATGATTAAGAACAGCAGGAAGAAGGCAGACCATTTAGCGAAATTGGCATGGAAAGGTCTGTGAACGTGGGGAGTCAATGCGTGGATTTTGTTACAATCTTCAAAACATCTTTACTATGCTGCTGTTGTAAGGTATTATATTAGTCGCACCCTCATGGATGTCCCAAAGCTAGACCATAGGACGTATCCTAGTTATCCTACCCCACCAGCCTATATCGTTGACTGCTGCTGCCTCCATCACCTCCTCTATCAGCTGCTCCAGCTCCTCTTCCACTTCTTCATCCTGGACTACAGGTCCCCGTTGAATGATGTCGCCTCTCTGAACGGGTCTCCCATTTTCACCAAGTACCATTGCTTCTCTTCTCCGTCGGCGCAGCGCTTGCTCCTCTGGGCTCTGCTCCCTTCCTCTCTCACCTGGTCTAACCTCAATCCCATCATTTGTTCTTGCTGTATCATCTGTGTGGAAAACAGACCAATCTACTCCCTGCTCAGGATCAACTGGGGGCTCAGCGGCCCCTATGGCCCAGCCAGTGCGCCCACCAGATGGATGGGAGATGGCGAAGCCCATGTCAAAGTTCAAATTCTTGTCAATGTGCTCCTCGGCGTCAATCAAATTGTGCTTTTTCATTTGCCTTCGGAGCTCTTCGCTCCCAAAAAAGCGGCCGAGGACACTTTGCATGGAACATCCGAAATCGCCATCCTCATAAAAGTGATCTCCCTTGGCTATTTCCCATATCAATTTCTTCCTTTCTGAAAGAGGAAGTTCTCTGCCGCCGAATGGGTAGTGGGCGAGCCAGCTGCCTATGACATTCGCCTGTACATCGGGTTCAGTCTGCAATGGTAGGATATAATCAAGAAGCCAGAGAGAGTCACGCTCGCGTTGAGAGCGGTACGAGGAGGACGCTTCTGCGACTCGTGCTTCTGGAAACAGGCCGCGCAAGCAATTGATGAGTGCGTGGTAGGTGGATGACTGGCGGAACAATACACGGGCAGCTTCGTTGCTCTGACCTGTCAACTCGCTTTAGTCTATGGCTCAAACATGGTCTCAACCTAAGCGAAGGAGCTGCCTTACTAGACTGTGCAACGAATCGAAGGCAGATTAGCGTCCTATCCCGACGCCTAACGTTCGAGCCAGCAAGATCCTGCATCATAAGCTCCCAGATGGGCGGCATCGCCCCTCCCTGGAACAGTCTCTCCGTAATTATCTTGATAGACCTGCATCATCTTGAGTACAGGTTCTTGTCACCCAAAGACGTTGCGTACGCTGCTCGAATGTCCGGGTTTGCGCTCTGTACCAATTGACCGAGTGTCTCAAGTTTGAGGGCTGGTAAGCGTCAGCATGTTCTCTCATCATTTGATCAGCTGTACACACCATTTTCCGTCTCCTGGCTAAGCATGTCTGGGGGTTTATCATGGTGCGTGATTTCTGATGCTCGCCGTATAGCTACGAGCTGCTTGTGTACGACCATAGCCGTGCAATAGCCCAGCCCAGCTTGGTACTGTTAGCTTTTTGTTATCATGCGCTGGTTGTGCGCTCACCTAGGCCGACCCAGAGCCATGCATCGGAAGCCTTGGAAGCCATAACTAGGATACCGAATGATCATACTTGCGGTCTCAGGACCGTTTTCTAACATAGGCGTTCGGTACGTTACGAGTTTTGACTTCTTCGCGCATACCCTGTTTAGACGCCTTGCCAGTAGGCGAGCGAGGCGAGGAATAGGCAACGCCCTAAAGGATGCCCTAGAGCGGATCACCTAGGCGGCGTTCCATGTCGCTGAAATGGTCAGATCGGCAAGTTCTAGGGGCTTTCTTCCGCGACCCCGTGTCCGCTTTAGGGCGTCCACTCACAGAGATCGCTTATTTGCTGGGTGTGTTCTACTCCCCGCATAGCCCAGCAATAGGGGTTCTCACACCACCGAAAGTTTGGTGGAAACCCACTCAAAAATCCCTAGAACCAAATTTAAAGATCTGTTTCCCAATTATCCCGAGCCTTCGAGCTCCGCCTAGAAAACCCATCTTTCTGAAACCCCGCGAGTTCTGCAAGTCCTTCGACTTATGCCCAATACAACAGGCCGAACCCTCTCTTTTTATGTCCTACCTACCTTCTAACGTCCTCCTACGCCGCTGTCGTTATTAGGTTATTCACGTAGGACTTAATCCACTATTGAAACTAGCTGCAGAGAAAGTGCGACCCTACAAAGCAAGAGCTTTACCCACGAGTAGTCAGGAACAAACGTAACGCTACTACTCAGTAGTCCTGCCGTAGATCAGGCATTACAGTATATATATAGAATTTCCCCGAACCTATATCAACACGTGACCCGTCGCCGACCAAGATACTGCCGCTTTGCTCCCCCGCTAAGGCCCGTTTCGTCGACGTGCTCCCCTATGCTCCCTCTCTGCTCCCTCTCTGCTCCCTCTCTGCTCCCTCATGCTCTCCCTCTGCTCCCCAGTGCTTCCTTGCCGCGCCCCTGTGCTCCCTCTCTGCTCCCTTATCCTCCCTTGCTTCTCTGCTGCCATCACACGTTACAAGGGACCAAATTAGACGAAATGGATATTGGAGATCTACCAAAAGGTATCGACGCAATGCATATTGTATTGTTCCTATAGACGGACTACTTATATCTAATAGGGTTTTTGTTCTTCGTAACTCTAAAATTAATCCTCCAGTCCAAGTTGTGGCATTTCTACGATCTCCTCCTCCTCCCCGGCCGACTCTGTCTGAGGTGACGAGAGATACGGTACATAGACCTTTGACCATACTTCTCCAGTGAAATTACTGGTTTCCTGGTCTCGCTGCTCGGCGGCCTTGGTGGGTGTCACGGTCGGAGAGCATTTTATGGCAGATTCCAGAATAGTGACGATGAAATTGAAGATAGTTTTGCCACCTTCTGGAGTCATGACATCGTAGGGCACAGATGATTCAACTTCCCCGTCAGCGTTGATGGCCATAAAGCAGTATCGGTATCCGTCAGTATAAAATCCTTGGGTAGCCGCATTTGTCTTCCCAGCTCTTATACGTAGCTCTCGCAGTATCGCGAGATACGTAACAAGTTGTCGTTCAGCAGTTGAAAACAAATCACGTCGCTTTGCCTCCATTGCCACAAGGAATGTGCTATGGGTAGCACCGTTCCGGCCGCTGTAACCAAAGCCCCAATCTGCACGTCCAGCAACACGGACTTTCTCATTCGTATTTGGGTCCATAACTTCGACAGCCAACTCCATCTCTGGAAAGACCCGGACCATCTCTCGAACTTCATAACTTTGTGGGGTGCCTGGGCGAGACGCAACCTTTCGTTTCTTTGGCGTAGAATGGAGTTCCATGATATGTAATTTGCAGGCTATTAGCATCATGTCGACAGCAATACGGCTCGTGGCTTCGGTAGCGTCGTTATATAACACTCTTGTCAAGTCGCTGAGGTTGTCCACTAAGCATCAGAAGAGGGCAGTACGTTAGTCTACAGACAGATACTGCAAATTGGATGTGGCTGGTACTCAGTCTCTGCGGCATTTCATACTGCTCGCGTTGCAATTTCCATGCCTTCGATCCCATCCTACTCAAGTCGATACAAATATCGAAAAGCGCCGCCAAACTCTCTATTGTGGCATCGGTGGCAGCTAGCTGTAAGCTGGTCAGTTTTCGTAACATATATAAGGCGGAAAGGTGATGGAATACAGTCTTTCCCTTCTTGGAACTGAGGATTGTATCGAGCATGACTTGGAATTTGGCGAGCGGATCCCGGTGTCGAGCGATTTGGGAGAGGCTTTCAACAACCCACCTTGTGGGAACAGTAGCCTTAGCCGAAATGAACATGGACATCTCGAACAAAGCTCAGTATTGTGATATGCCAGTCAAAACAGTAGAGAGGACGAAAGTATGATGTAGTGTGATTCTAACAGAGCAGAGGATATTCTTCTTATTAAATATTTATAATTTAATTTATAATATATTATATAAAGTTAAATATAAGAAAACTTATCTAGTGAGAGATATACTTAATTATATAGAATAAGGGAATATCTATTAAAATATTATAAGTATACTAAGTACTATAAAGGTGTAGGATCAAGGGCGTCGGTCAAGAGATAGTAGTAGCAGAATAGCAAGCGCAAGGATACTGTATATAAGACGGAGGTAGAAGACTGCAATGGGTTGGCCCACTGGTGGTCTAGCTGTACCTACGTGAGATCCCTAAACCTGCTGGCCATAGGTGCATAGATTATACTCCCGCCAACGCGGCCGGAGGGACTCCCACCACAGACTGAAATCACCTAGCACATGTTCAATAAATGAAAATTGGTAGGCTCGGATCGTGCGCACACGTTCTGTTGGAGATGTAGCTACGGAAGGTCCCTATTCTTTTTCGGCGCCGACAGAAGTGGGCCTCACGTAGTTTAGTGTATCAGAGGACCCTGAACAGACGTAGTGATTTGCGTTGTTGCTTTTACTCGTGCAGACAGGGAGTAGGCACCTTTATGCAGGGACTTTTGTGAACGGAAAGAAGCTCGTCCCACCTAAGCTTCTAGAATCAATAGCAAAAGGCCCCAAGAAGCCCCTACATTTGCCGCGACCTTGGAAATTACAAGCTTCATACCCGAAACCAAATCTAGGCAGATTTATCCACGATATGCTAGAGGCATGGCAAAGAAGTATAAGAGGACTATTGCAGCAAAAGCCCCAGTCAGACAGAGAGGGGCATTATATCCACCGGATTACAGTTTCATTGGACTTAGTGGAAGCTGTTCTTCTTCTCGAGGCTGCGGACTCGAGGGAGGAGCATATATGAGGAACGAAGATTACTCGATCTGCGATAAAGATTGTGGGTGGTGCGGGCATTGCATGGGTGGAATTGATATTGACTGTCAGAGTCTGTTGGGAGAGAATAGATTCACAAAATGGTTAAAGGACGAAGGAGGGAGAACCGCTGTGAAGAGGTACTGGGTGGAAACAGAAGTCGAAGTCAAGTTCCCGAGGTCTTGATGCGAATAAGCGGTTCTCTTGAGTAAATTCCCATCAACAGCCTCGCCCTCATATAGAAACGGTAGAAAAGAAAGAAATGGAATGACGAATATGGCCGATGACAAGTTGGACGTAGGGAATGCTTTCGTGCCCACTGCGTATCAATAGCGTGCAAATATCCAAGGACCATGTGCGGTACCGCAAAATAAAGCAGGCTAATTGTATCATCTTTAGTAACCCCGTCAAGGCTGCCCTATAGCAGCGCCTGGGAATTCCGCAGTGAATGCGTCATTGTAATTCCCTAGCGGTACAACAATTAGTACTTGACCGCTTTTTCAAGTCTTCAATTTTGGAGGAAGCTCACCGATCTTAGCACACGAAGGATCGACGTAAGGGCCGATCTCAGATTGCAGGAGACTCAAAGCACCACTAAGCGCGCTTCCCAAGGCCTCGCTTCTCAAGAAGTCCGGTACCACTGCCAAGGTGAGTTGATAGAAAAAGCAAACGAACTTTGTCGGATTTGTGAGATCAGAGGTCTGGTACGCGCCACCAGTGATGTTGCCAAGATCAGCTCCAGTAAAGCTGTTTACTGTACCAGTGTTGCCGCCGACAGAAACGGCTTCGGGGACCACAGCAGCCATTTGGACCAGGTCTTCGGCGAAGGAGGCAGGGCTGTATTCATTCACAACGCCAAGAGGACGGCGATACCAGTTGTCCGGGATGCGCTCGTGGCCGGGTGTCCAGGTCAATGTGCCGTCTGCGGCTTCGGTGATGGCGAAGAAGGATTTGAGAGTCTCCTTGTCGAGAATGCCGTTTGGGTATTGGGTGGAGTGATTGGACATCAAAGCCGCTACATGAGTTTCAAAAAGCTGTTTCTCGTAGTATCCCGGGGACTACATACGAATGAAAGTATGCGCCGCGTTGGCCACTGCAAGCCCCGCGAATGGCGCCAGATAGAAATAAGGGTTGGTGCTCTCAGAATTGTCAAAGGTATACTGGCGATGCTTGATGCTATCTGATAGTCAGTGCTTGTGTGTTACAGTAGAAATTCTGGGCTCACAGGATACTCAAGTCGTAGTTTGGAGTAGCCGCATCTTTTTGCAGGTCGTAGAGGGCCTGGAATTTTTCGACACGCACGCTCTATAAACAGATTCTATTAGCAGTTTCTAATCAATAACGTAGTAAATTTCGTAGAAGCCATACGCTAACATCTCCATTATAGAGGTAGTAATCTGGACTGTGATTAGTGGCGTGACTCCGATGGAAGCGGAAGATAAGATACCGCCGCGCGCGACACTAGAGTCGCTTTCATATTTATTGTGACTTCCTGAGAGACCATCGCCGGCACCGAGTATCGGAGACGTCAAGGTCTGGGGCTGCTTGCCACCGATACTCCAAGTATCTCCCCTGATA
Source organism: Stereocaulon alpinum (assembly GCA_018257865.1). NCBI lineage: Eukaryota > Fungi > Ascomycota > Lecanoromycetes > Lecanorales > Stereocaulaceae > Stereocaulon > Stereocaulon alpinum. Next base: position 679,726 of record JAEUBA010000007.1, read on the forward strand.
ATGAATTAGGGACGATAAGCATGATATTGAGCACCGAAATCTTACACAACATCACCATCGACGAGCGTAGCATACACCGTCAACGGAACCCCAAAATTAGGAGCAAGACCTAGAATTCCCACGTAAGCTACGAATTGAAAGCGGGGACACAGGTATTGGCCAACCGTAGACTTTCTCCGTCGCAGTGGCTCCGACAGTCAATGGGACAATTCCACTATGCGGAAAGTAGCCATGGTTGGCAAGAGCGTTGAGGCCAGGACAGGGACCTCGTATCTGCTCGCCGTTTCGCAGTCAGTGGTGCCATGTAAAGGTGTCTCAGGAGTGTTGGTCTATGTCTAAGGAAGTATGCCATGAAGAAAATCCACCAGGAACATGTCTCGCCAGTCCCGACAATCCACGAACAGGTTATACTAGTGCGAAAAGACTTACATCACCCGGGCCTGGTGCAACCCATTCGTACTGGCCAGTGACATCAATTAATTGGTTTTCGTTGAAAGTAGTAAACGGAGTATTGCCAGCGCCACTCTGTCTCTTTTCTTCCTTGGCGTGGTAAGCGTCTCGCTTCTCGAGATGTTGTGCCAGAAATTTAGGGTCTTTGAGGGCTCTCTCAGCATAGGGGCAGATGGCCTGGGTGTTAGTCGCAAGGAGAATGCCTGCGAGTGCAAGAACTGACTTCATCGTAAAAAAACAATTCTTGTCAATTGGGTTGCGGATATTTTGCAGAAGGCGATATGCCTTTATTGCTGCGGACACGAGAATGATTTTATACCTTTGTAATGATCGAGCTTGCAGACCACTTCTAGATGACGTTAGATGACGAAATCTGCACTATAGGGGGCATTCGCTCTGGAATGGCACATGGGGACTTGCTCATCTTGGGACCAACAAAGTATCAGCGTCTTCATTAGCGATATAAGGAGGTTGTAATCGCAAGATCTGCATCGAAATCGGCCCTTTCTGTGCATTGCACTAACGACTGGTAGGTCAGGGTAGCCCTTGAAGGCTGTTGTTGCTGGCCGAAAGCGCAAAGCGCTGCTACTTGCGGATATTATCGCCTTAGCTCATTGCTGAACACGGTATGTAAAAGGCCACTTCCAGATATAGTGTGGGTCCCCTGGTTTAGCGGATACTACGCTCGCTGTGGCTTTTGATATATGCCTAGGGCCAGTAACGTGAAACCCACACGAGGCGCGCATCATTGCACAGGGAGAACAAGCGTTCGTACTCTAAGGGGACGCATTGATTGGACCTCCAATAGCACGCAGAAAAACGTGTGGAATGCATCGAATGGCGTGCTTTCGCCTTCGAGGTGATCCGCTAACCGAAGTGGGGGAGCTCAGATACTAACAATCGTGACTGACTAACCTGGACGAAAAGGGAAATTGATCCATGCAAGTCTGAAGCTTCATCCAGGCCTCGAGCATACACACTCGTCTTTCCCCACGATTCGTGGAACATCCCATTAGATATGGGGCAATGTCTCATGCAAGATGAATCCAATCAAGACACAAATGGTAAGTCTTTGGAGGGATGCTGTGGAGACAACCACTGCCTTAGTCTGGATGAAACGGGATGTTAGGCTACCTGCGAGCGATGAAAAAAGGCATGCAGACCGCAAAGAGACGTAGAACGAGCAAGATAATTCAGGCACTGAGTATGATCTGTGCCTGTGCAGATCTGGCAACAGGGGTTTAGATGAACGGTAGGCGAAGGAGCGTTCGTGCTTATTGCATCCAACGCAGCACTTCGTAAATAGGCGTATGGTGAGCACCGACGTGTCTGCTTTCGGTGTGGGCAAAGCGAGGCATGGAGCATTCCCCGATCAAGCAAGGGTCTACGACTTCCATTAGTCTCTACCAATTCGGCTTACTGGTCAACATATCTATAGGTACTCAAAAAGCGCTCATGCAGAGCTCGTGACTTGATCTGGCAGTTGATATAGATTTTGGCGTCAAACCAGATCATGTTAACATATGATGCATCTAAGCACCTTCAATACTAAGATGGACATCTAATTAGATAAGATGCAACGGGGTTATTGCTTGTAGTAGATGTTCGCGCCAAGCCACCTTTCCGAAAATGGCTAGGCAAAATTACCAAGGCACAGCGACATCTCAGTGGGCGTCCATCGCATCCTCCATAATGTGCACGTACTCCAGATCATGCATCAGCAGATACGTAGGACTGTTCGACTGCAAATAGCGCTTCCTGCATTAAATCTATTAGACTAACTCCTGGCATCCCTCGTTTTGTACACATCGCCCGTCAGGCTGATCTCGAATGCCTCGTCCTTTCCACGACCCTCCTCCTCCAGCTTCCGCACAAGAGCGAGCACTTGCTCGCCAAATTGTCGAATCTCATGATCATAATGGAGGAAAGCGACCAGAAGAATGTCTACGCCTAGGGACTTAAGTAATAGGATACGGTCGGCAATTTGTTGTGGGGTGCCAATCAGTTTGGTCTTGAAGCCGTCGTTGTACTGCACAAGGTCTTCGAACTTGGAGTCTGCCCACATCCCCGTCTTGTTGAAGGTTGATGCACCCGCATTCTTCACCGCATCTCCGAAAGCTTCAACGGCTTCTTTGTTTGCTTTGCCTTGGATCTCTTGTAGCACGCGAACCGCTTCCTCTTCGCTCTCTCGAGCAATGATAAATCCGTTGACTGCAAACTTGACCTGACCTTCACGGCCGTGCTGCTTTGCGCGCTCTTTAACGTCCTTGATCTGCATCTGGAAGCCTTCGAGGGTGTTGCCATTCATGAAGTAGTAGTCCGAACCGGCCGCTGCATTCTCTCGCGCATCTATGGAGTTCCCACCTTGGAATATTTCAGGGTATGGCCGACCTGGTCTGGACAATGGCTTCGGCTTGAGAGCATAATCGTGGAATTGGTAAAAGTCGCCGCTGAAGTTGAACTGGTCTTGGGTCCAGATGCCCTTCAGGCAAGCTATGAATTCTCTGCTTCGGCGATATCTCTCTGCATGGTCGAGCCACCACTGGCCAATGGACTGATCGATGTTATGAAGTCAGCATTGCCATTGTGAGATGTGCCATGAGCCGCAAGATATCTGAAAGCAGTGTCTCTGGAGCAGACACTGCTAAGACAAGTCTTGCCACTTCAATAAAGAAATCACCAGGTAAACAAGAGTTCAGTTAAACCTACTGTGAATTCTTGCTTAAACCATCCTGAGACAACGTTCACCGCAGTACGACCCTTGCTGTAGTTATCGATACTGGCAATCTGTTTCGCAGCTACTGCTGGGTTCCATGGACCTGGTAGTAATGCTGCCATCACAATAAGTCTCTCCGTGTGATGTAGTAGTGCCTGCGAGAATGATACAGATTCGTGCTGATTTTCCTACGAGCTATTAGCCAAACTTGACTAATACGAAAGAGAGGTAGCAATGCACAGCTCCGTATCCGGCCATAAAGCGTATCTGAGTCAGAGCATACTCGAAGCCGTATCGCTCCGCAGTTTTGGCATAGCCTGCATTGGACTCAAGGTCCCACTTGGTCCGCTGCGCTATTTTCGAAATCACCAAACCCCCCGAGACGTTGGGGACCCAGTACCTGTTCAGTCGTTATTCAGCTCCACGTCCTACGCCTGTAGTGCTGCACTTACGCGAATTTGATCCTGGATGGATCGACGTTGAGCTTGTCAGCATATTCGATGCTGTCAATGCTGCATTCAGTGTCGTTAGCTCCATTTATGGGCGCATGGCTCTTGAGATCCTTCGTAGTCTCTGTCTCGATTGGGACAACTAGGCGCTTTCCGGAAACGGTCCCGCTCCTCAGCTTATCCAAGGCTGTATTGATACCTTCCAGGCCTCCGTCCGCAACCTAAACGTCCGGGGGTTGCAAGATCTGCGCCACTAGAAGTTCCTCCAGCCAAATCATGGACTGCTCTCCGATAGCTGGTACACTATGGAAGACTTTTATGGGAACAGTGTGGTACTTGATGCCAGCAAGTCTTTCCTTTGGTAGACCCGTCAAACCAACCAGATGTCCCTGCTTGCCTCCAGTCGAGCTTTGCAAACTTCCTTGCAGGTGTGTGGCTGTATCCTTACCAACAGTGTCCAAGGCCAGCCGTAGCTCCCCCTTTGTTACAGTGCGGATGATTTGGATAGCTCGAGCCGGATCCTGTCTATCAACCAAGACGTCTGCACCTAGGTCGATAAGCCGTGCTCCGTGGCGAACGGAATCTGCAATGACAATGACCCGCAAGCCTATCAATTTGGCGAGCTGAAGTGCTACTAAGCCAGTACTCGACGACGCTAAACCGTTAGCATGTAATAGCCTAATTCTTTCGTGACGCTGCACCTACCTCCCCAAATTGCAAACCATTCTCCCGCTTCAGGACGTTCTTCGGGATTGATCCCATCAAAACACTCCTCTCTGACGTCTGCCGGTACGTCTTCTCGATCTGTGTCTTTGAGTATACCAAGCAAATCCGGACCTGCAGGGCCTCTTCTGGTATTGCTGAACGTGATTCCGAGGGAGATTCCCAATGCTAGTAATGCACTAACAAATGCCACCCCAATCGCTGCTCCAGTGTTCACTGACAAAGATGCAGGCAATCTAGCCACATTGAAGGCTGTTGTCACAACATACTCTTGGAATGCAGCTTTCCGAACATCGCGGTAATCCGTGGAGGGGCCAAAGACCTTTATACTCGTCAGTAGAACTGCCAGAACTTTTGGGTGAGGCATCTGACCACATCACCAGCTTTAACTCTGGATATCGCTTTCCCGGTTTTGACGATGATGCCTGCAAAGTCCCGTCCGTTAACCCACGGGAAGGAAGGAAGTCCGAAGTTGTAGTCGCTAGCTACGATGTAAGTCAAAGAGCGCGTGCTATTTCTCAGGACATTGCGTACGGGCCCTTCCAATCAACGGGATTCAAGCCAATCACCAGGACCTTCCGTGGTCAGCACTTCACTTGCATATCTGAAACAGTCACTCACTTGTACTAGTACCTCTCGAGCTGACCGCAACCCTGGGATTTGACCCGTTGTTTGAAGGGAGTATTTCTGTCTAGGCCCGTGCAATAGTAATACATCCTGCTGAGGCTTTGGAAGATGTTGGAAAGCATCGTCGTCGGGATACTCATCTGTATGACCAATAGTCTTGCCAGCTACGCTTCCATTCCTGTCCTCGTCTCCATTGATCTGCAGCTTCACGTCTCCTTTCGCTGGCTGCAGAATTGAAGGCATCGTTGTGATTGCGTGAAAGACCATTAATGGTATGAATCTACGATTATCTATAAATCCGCATGACGTTTCCGACGTTTTCCCACAAACTGTTCTAGAACGGGCCTTCATCATCTATTTACTACTGTCATATAGTTCTGGTGCTGTACGGGCTAAGGCCTGTGCATGGCGTGACTATTAGCGAAAGCGTGGCTAGTGCATGACTACCCACAAAGCGAACGACCTCAATCGATGGTGTGTCCAACTCTGTGGGCCACCATTTAGCCTAGCTTATTACGCATTTAGGGGGTCGGAAGGCGTGATCTTTTTGGTGCATGAACACCCACAAAGCGAGCGACCTCAATCGATGGTGTGTCTAACTCTGTGGGCCACCATTTGGCCTGGTCTATTATGCATTTAGGGGTCGGAAGGCGTGATCTTTTAGGTGCATGAGCCTTGCGCCAACCCGCGGATCGCTTAAGCGAGGCTATATCGGGTATCCTTCTCGACTTTCCAAATGGCGACACCGATCTCAAGGAGTACATGGATCTTCAGCATATGTTGAGAGCATTCCTTAGACTCGTTTGGTTCCAAGAGGTTATTAGTTTCTAGTCGGTTAATACATAGTCACACCTGTTACTCTTCTGCTCAACCATTTACACTATTTGCTCTGAAGTCAAGTGAAGATGGCCCACGAAAATCGCATACATCAGCTCGAGGATATCGCTAACAAAGACTCAAGACATGAAGGGAGGTACGGCACTCTGGCTGCGGGCGAGATGAGTGCGTCTTCTTCTCAGACTGGAACGAACCACCTGGTCCCAGTCCCGGTGACCCTGAAGGCACAGCTTGGGAGTCCGGTAAGATCTTGTCTACGTGATAGAGTTGGCCCCTGAGATTAATCGATCCGTGAATAGACTGCGCTGGCGATTGGGGCCTTCTCTACGACGCTGACAACGCTGGCGCTTTCGTTGATGGAATGGAGAGGTGTCACCGTTACTAACGTCTACATAGGCAACTTCCTGTTTGTTGCAGGTCAGCCTTGAAACATAGCAATGAAGCGGTCAAATTGCTGACTATCCGCGAAGGCATTGGTATGGTCATCTCAGCTCAGTGGGAGCTCGTGCTAGGCAACACCTACGCCTATACCGTGCTCTCTGCATTCGGCTTCTTTTATGGCGGCTTTGGTGCTATCATAACGCCTCTTTTTGGTGTCACAGTTTCCTATGGGTCGAATACCGCGGAGTACAATAATGCTCTTGGTTTCTTCGTGCTCAGTGGGTAATCCGTGAATCCTAATCTACCCTCCTTACTTACAAAGATAGTGTGGGCGGTATGGAACTTCTTTTTCCTCATTGGATCTTTACCACTGTCCGTGAATCTAAATCTCATGTTAAGGGGGCTCATGCTAACCTTTTTGAAGCAACTTGGTTTACATTGGGATCTTCTTCACGGTAGAGATGGCCTTCACGCTTGTGGCAGCATCCTACTTTGCGACTGCGGACGGCCACGCAAGCACTGGGGTTGCGCTTAAAAAGACCGCTGGAGCATTTGCTTTCGTATCTGGCCTGCTGGGGTATTACACTGTATGCAACTTGATGTGCCAAGAAGCGATGTTTTTCTCTTTTCCTATGGGAGATACGAGTCGCTTTTTCCAGCCCAAATCAGTAGAGGGGTGATTTACTTTCGCATAGATGCTGAAACGATCTTGATGTAACCCAGTCGAGGTCTAGACAGACTGTGCCAATACCATGTTCATCCTATTCGATGCCCAGACCGCCATCTAATTGATAGAGATAATGGCGTGCTCGTGGGATCCGAACTTTTCCGGCGGAACGCTAACTCTATCTCCCATCTTCTCACCTTCAACTTGTCAATACGCCTGCAGATCTCGAGACCTGCTGGTCAAATGGCGTGCTTTTCCGTTTTGTTGAGCACGTGTGTGTTAGCGTCGAAGCTGCAAGACTACGAAGGTACAAATTCGGCTCAGGCAAGCTATTGATACCCAACGCTTGGCAAATAGCTCAGCCATCACACCAACTTATCATGGACTTGGTAGATTGATAGGGCCGAGAACATGTCGTGATCTGCGATCCACAGTCCCGGAGTAATGGCGCCATTCATCTGCCGAACTTGTATGAAAGCCTGAAAGCCTGGATACCTGATACCCAAACAGCACGTTTCCTACCATTGTTGCAGGCATCCAACCCTTTCAAGATGGCCACCAACGGACATGCAGTACACTCAAAGCTGTCCACTGATCCTACAGTCTACGATGTACATCACAAACGTTTCGCTAACTCACCACTCCCGTTTAAAGCTGATGAGTGGATTCAAAGAGCCGCAGATGTTGCATCAATTCTGGCTGAGGATGCTGCTGTCCGCGAGAAAGAGAATAAGAGCCCCTTTGCCGAGGTCTCCTTGCTCAAATCCTCCGGATTGACGAAGGTCCTAGGTCCTCCAAAGTATGGTGGAGGGGGACAAGGCTGGGATATTGCCTACAAAGTCATCCGAGAAATTGCCAAAGCAGATGGCTCCCTTGGCATGCTTCTAGGATACCATCTCCTCTGGTCGTGGACGTCGTCTGTTGTTGGGACAGATGAGCAAAATGAACGGACCCAAAAGCTGATTATTGAGAGTAATTACTTCGTTGGTGGTGCCGTCAATCCAAGGGACAACGATCAGAAGATCACAGATGAAGGGGACCATATTACCTTCAATGGCTTCAAGCATTTCAATACCGGGGGTGTGGTCTCAGACTTGACCGTGCTTGAAGGAGTAAGCAATTCGTCTCAGCTTAAATCACATTCACACCTTAATGTTCACTAGGTATATGAGGGAACGGACAAACACATCTTTGCGCTTGCCCCTACCAAGCAGCCAGCCATCACCTTTTTGCACAATTGGGACAACGTGGGTCTTCGTCTTACAGAATCTGGTAGCGTCAAAATAGACAACGTCCGCGTTCCATGGGGTGATGCTCTTGGCTGGGATCATTCCACTAAAGCACCTATCGAAAGCATACTGACGATTCCATGGGCTACCCTTCTGCTACCAACGTAAGCCACATCTCTACAGTCCTCAGGAGCGCCTCGCTGATCATGACCACATAGTATCCAACTCGTCTTCTCGAGTACGTTACTTCTTAAATTGCTTCGTGCGCTATCTATCTGTGCTTGGTTCTGAGTCACGAGAATTTTTTTATAAGGAATCCTTCTGTCTTTTTCCCTAGCTTCATTCTAAACAAGAAAAGTGATACTAAATTCGAAGCCATTTAGACTTCTACATCGGCATCGCCCTCGGCGCCTTATCCTTTAGCTCCAATTACACCGCCAAAAACACTCGCCCATGGCCCTACACCCCTCATCCAGTTTCCAGCGGTACCGACGAACCCTACATCCTCCAACGCTACGGCTCCTTCCTCGCTCACATTCGCGCCGCCGAAGCTCTCGCCAACGTTGCTGGCGAAAAGGTGCGCGACATCTACGTCAACCACGGCTTGAAGCGCGATATCACGGCGACGCAGCGAGGAGAGCTGGCAGAGTGGGTAGCGAGCGTGAAGGTGGTGGCAACAGATACGGCATTGAGAATTACGGATGGGGTCTTTGAGGTTACGGGAGCGAGGGCTACAGCTAGTAAGGTAGGGCTCGATCGGTTTTGGAGGGATGTGAGGACGCATACGCTGCATGATCCGGTGGCTTATAAGGAGGAGGAGTTGGGGAGGTGGTTGTTGAAAGGGCAAATACCGGAGCCGACGTGGTATACTTAATTGTGGGATCTCGTTCAACTTGATTGTGTCAGGGGCCGGCCTAGAGCGAGTCGATAGGGGTGTTAATTGACTAGGAGAATAAATCTAAGGAAGGAAAGCTATGTACATAGAGCGTGCGCATGATATATTAGGGACGCGGCTCGGTGGGCGCTAAGGCCAAAGGGGCCTAGCGTCCGACCTAGGCCGAATCGGACATAGTCCGAGTCGGATATGGTCCGGGTCGGATATAGGTTAAGGTGTATAAACGCTAGCAAGTAACGAAGGACTAGCAAGCAACGAAAGACTAGCCCGTAATATCACCCCCCCCCCCCTTAAGAAAGTATCGACCCTGATACGTGCAATTCTCCTATTAGCTAGTATTGCCAGGCTTTGCAGGGTAGCGGCGGTAAAAGTCTGCGACGATATCAGCTATATATTCGAATTTATTACTATCCGCGTTATACTATTAACGATCCGGTTACTCTTCGTCCTTCTACTAGATATAGAACTGCAGTTAGCGCTTCTTTCCTATCTAGTAGGTATCCAAAATCTTATCTAATTCCTATTCGTTCTCGTTATCAACGATTATCAGCTCTAGGGGTTCGATACGTTATCTAAGTAGGGGATTATTAGTAGCCTTATATAATAGACTTAGATAGAACTCTTTATAAATCTATATACTCTTTAGAAGGTTTAGGCGGTAGGAGTACCCTTTCTTTTTAAGAATTTTATATAGTCTTAGTATTTTATTATCTAGCTTTTTACTTAACTACTAGAGGGTCGCTATTTCGAAGCGAAATTTTTATACTAAATATAGCCTAGAAGTATTCGTATCGAGTTATATAAATCTATATAAATCTGTATAAAACTATATATAGAGACCTATATAGAACTATATACTATTTCCTAAAAGGGTCTAGTCTAGTATACTAGTATATTAGTTAATTTCTAACTAAAAAACTTTCTTTCTATAATAACTAATTATTAGTAAGTTATATAGATCCTATATAGGCTTACTTATATAGACTTATATAGATAGTTTAGTAGATCTATATAGGTTTTACCTAGAACTATAGACTATTATATAAGATAATATAATATAGTATAGATAGTAGTAAGCTTATATAGAGTCTCTAGCTAAGTATATCTCTATTTTAGTTCTATACTAACTTATTTTCTTTTTATATAGATTTATATCTTTTAATATATTTCTATACTAATCGTTAATAAAACGTATAAAATAGTAATTAATAATAATAAAGAAGACGCGCCCTATATATATCCGTAGGACTTTAGTATAGACTTTTATAGAGACGGTAAGACTAAGAAATTAGAGATCTTAATTAAGACCGAATAGTTTATAAATAGTCTTAAGAAAGTTCCGTATAAAACTATAGAAGTTATAGTAATACCTACTACTAATAAAGTTATAATACGTATAAATTAAAATATAGTCTATATATATCCTATACGTTCCGCTACGGTTTTATACTAACCGGTAAGAACTTAAACTATCTATATACTATTAAGGGTATCTTATTATAGAGTTATATAAGTCTATACTATAGCGGTAAGGAAGTATATATTCTCTATATAAAAAAGCTTAGTTCCTTTACGTCTTATCGCAGCGACCTACGGTTTCGGGACGGAATATATACTAATTATTTAGTATCTAGTAACGATATTAGTTAATATAACTTTATCTTAGGTTAGTATAAATTTAGCTTAGATTTATATAGTAATTATATTAATTAATATAGAAAAAGTTAAGGCGGCTACTAAGAAAGATATATTAGACTCTAATAATATATTCCCTTATAATCCTATTTAGTCCTATACTAATCTATATAGGCCTACGTAAAAAAGTTAAGATTAGTAATATATCTAAAAAAGAGATATACGCCGGCCTTAAAGAAAAGTAAAGTACTAGGAGCTTACTAAAATATATAAGCGTCTTATAAATCTATATAAAAAGGGATAGGATAATAAAGATAAGGATAGTAAAGCTAAGTTAGGGGCGGATAGTAAGGCGTAGTATAGATCTATATATAACTATAAGGGTTCGAATAGAACCTAAATAGGATATAAGTAGGATATAAAAAGATCTTTATAAAATAGTACCTTTTTAATATAAAAATATAATATAATTATAATAATTTATAATATTAATTTTCTAATAATACCTTAGAATAAACGACGTTATCTACTTTCTAATCTATACTAGTTAGTAAAAGAATTATAAGTCTTTATATATCTTTAGTATAGGATAGTATAATATAGAGCTACCTATAACTGGAATAGGACGAAAGTAGATTAATTCTAATAATAGATAGCGACTATCCTTACGACTTATTAATAGTTATTATAAAATAGAGCTGAACTAAAAACTATTTATATATAAGGATCTAAGGATAGTTACTATCTTTACTAGTTAGATTAATTCTTAAAATTAAGTATAACCTATTATCCTACTTTTCTCTTAGAATACGATCTTTAATATACTACTAGGATAGACGTATAATAACTAGTCGTATTCTATTATATATACTTTTATTAGGGTATAGATTCCGTAGTAATATAATTAGGGCCCTAACCTTAAGATATAATTATCTAGGAGGGAATCTAAACGGCTTAAGAGATTATAAAAACTTAAGACTTAATCTATTTATTATACTATCTAATAACGAACTATTAGTAGATAGAAAATACTATATATTACTAAGTAGATAGGAAAGGATCTCTATATTTAGGAGTACTACTATATTATTCCGTAGAGATAAGATCGCTCGACTTTTAAAGAAATCTAGTACCAGCGAGGAACGTATAAGGTTAATAATTAAAAAGATTAATTCTATAAAAAGTTATATATCTTAGTATAGATTTATAATTTCTAGCGGTAGTTATATTAACCCGTATAAAGATAGTTTATAAGATATATAGGTAATTTAATTCGTAAATACCTAATTATTAGACCTAGCGTAAAGCCGTATATTCCGGTTAAGGTTAAGTATCGAAAGTTATAGCTAGATTTAAGAACTACGAAGGCTCGTATTAACCTATATAGTATAATTACCCTTAGGAACTACCGGTATAGTCTATATAAAGTCTCCCCCTATAATTACCGGTATACTACTAAATAGATTATTATTCTTATAAATATTATATAGGGTAGTATTTACTATAGTAAAGTTACTCTTATTCTATATAAGTACCTTATCTTAGATAATTAGAGTTATATAGCGAATTAGCTAGGCCGTATTAGACTATACTAGAATATAATAGGTAGACGTATTATTATAGTTAATTAGGATCTTAGAACGGGAATATAAGGTATAGCTACTAGGTAGTAAGATTACTATAATACCTATAGAAGTAATATATAGAATAATATATCCTTAGGCGTAGAAGTAGTAATATAATATCTTATATAGAAAAGTTTTACTAGTACCCGTAGTACTATAGACGAAAAAGTATATAGATTAAGGGGTTATCGTAATAGCTATAATAATTATATTAAAAGCGTAATATTACTCGATATTTAATTACGGAATAGTATAATTACATAATAATACTTACTCCGTAATATTATAGTATAGCTTAGACGCGATTAGAAAAGGGTAAGTATATATAGACTAAGGTAGAATTAGTATAGGTAAGTTATAATCCGTAAGCTTTCTTCCCTAATTATATAACTATTTAGTAATTAGAAATAACCTATAGTTAAGGTATATATCTAGGGAATCAGCTAGTACTAATAGGTAATTATAAGTAATACGACGTAGTAAATTATCGTATATATCTAAATAGAAACGTTCCTAAAGTTTTAAAGGTTCGCTTAAATTACCGTTAATTAGTATAGTAACGAATAGAGAACGTAACGCCTAACCGGTAGAAAAGTATTTTAACTTATCAAAGTATTAAAACTATTCGCTATTATTATTAAGAAGACCTAACGTAATATAAGTAGCCTAGAAGGTTAGGTATAGAATAATATTAATAGTACGAATAGCCGTAAAACTAGTAGGCCTATATATAACCGTAAGTAGTATACGTAAGTAAAAACGCTCGCCCTATACTAGTCCGTAATTATATATCCGGCTAATTATACGGCCCTATTACTAAGGTATCTAGTACCGTTCACCTTTCTTATAGTAGTAGACGTAATACTCTAGGAAATTATAGTATAGAAGGTATTAGCTATTAATATATTTAGTATTATAATATAAAAAGCTAGTAAGAGTTATCTTAGCTTCTTTAAGTATTTATATAAGGTTAATAATATCCTTACGAAATATACCTACTACTCGTTAGGTAGGTATAGTACTAATCGAATTACTAGCGGATCTTTATTATAATTACGGAACTTGAATAGGTTCTACGTAGCCTAGTACGGACTAATATAACGACCGTTAAGATACTATATAATCTCTTTATATTCGTTAGCGAGCTTTAAAGTCGTACGGTCTATACCTTTAGTAGTTCCGACTAGTATTCCTTTAGGCTACTAGGAATTTAATAATACCGTAATTAATACTAATACGCGTAGTTATTTAGGCGTTTAGCTCTATTACTTAATATAATACGCGTATTAGAAGCTAACGGTATACTAAGCTAGACGTTCTATATTAGTATATAATAGAAGGACGTTAGGTATACTAGAAGTTAATATTATATACTATTATAACGCCTATAGAAGGCTTCGAGGCTAATATTAATAAGGATAATATAGAGGAGCGTAAGGATAATAATATCGAAGCCTTAGGTAATATCCTTTTAGACGCAGCTATATCTAATCTAGATTTAGACGAAGTAATAGTACTACTAGTAATAAGAAAGGGTAAGTAAAAGGGTAAACGTAAGGGACGAAAGCCTTAAGATACTAAATACTAAAAGCTCTTATTACTACCTAACGTATATATAGGTCTCTACCTTATAGAGAATACTAGAGAGTATATAATAGTAATAAACTCTAATATTCTCGTAGGTAAATTAAAGTATAAGTAAGTAGATATAATACTACTATTATATAAGATTAACGTCCCTTTAGGATCTTTAAAGGTATAGCTGATACTACTATACCTCTTAACCTAATAAGGTACTTATTCGCTTAAGACGTTATAAAGTAGTTACTACGACTAGGCCTAGCCGGAGTATAGGACTTAGCTATAACTACTTAGAGTTAATAGAAAGCCTTAAACTCTTTAATATATAATATCTAGTACTTATACGTAGCTTTCTACTAAGCGGTAAGTATATAGATAAGGATAAGGAAGGCTTATATAATATTATAGGTAATAGAGAATATCGATTTATATAGCTATCTATAAAGGGATTCGATATAAGTCCCTTCTTCTATATTAAACTATTAATAAATCTAATAAGACTTAACCTATAGTTGTTAGGGGCCGGCCTAGAGCGAGTTAATAGGGGTGTTATTAGACTAGGAGAATAAGTCTAAGGAAGGAAAGCTATGTATATAGAGCGTGTGTATAATATATTAGGGACGCAGCTTAGTAGGCGCTAAGGCTAAAGAGACCTAGCGTTAGATTAACGCTAACGTATATAAACACTAGTAAGTAATAAAGGACTAGTAAGTAACGAAAGGCTAGCCCGTAATATTACCCCCCCCCTTAAGAAAGTATTAACCCTAATACGTATAAGTAGTTTCCTATTAGCTGGGACTACTAGGCTTTCTAGGGTAGTAGCGATAAAAATCCGTAATAATATTAGCTGCGTTTTTAAATTTATTACTATCCGTATTATACTATTAACGGTTAGGTTTCGCTTCGCCTTTCTACTAGATATAGAACTATAGCTGGCGGTTCTTACCTATCTATTAGGTATCTAATATCTCGTCTAGTTCCTACTCCTCTTTATTATCGATAATTACCGGCCCTAGCGGTTTAGCGCGTTATCTAGGTAGGGGATCGCTCGCAGCCTTACGTAATAGGCTAGGGTAGAATATATTATAGATCCGTATACTTACTAGGAGCTCTAGGCGGTAGGAATATCTTACTTTCTCTATAACTTTAAATAGCTTTAGTATCTTATTATCTAGCTTCTTACTCAGCCGTGCTGTAGTAATATTCCTACTAGATAGAAAGACTAAATCTCCTACTTTATAGGATATATTAGATTAGTAGCGATTCGCTTAGTCTATTATCCTTTTATAGCTTTAAGCGGACTATTCCTTAATAAATTCTAATATATCTACTATTTTATCCGTAATATTATTAGCCTTAGCAGCCTACGTCCTTTCTTAGGCGGAGGGGCTAGGCTCTATTAGCGGCGAGAAAGATATATAGGGATAGAAGCCTTTATTAGCGAAGAAAGGAGATATACTAGTAGTATTAGTAATAGCGTTATTATTAGTAAATTTAGTAATAGGTAGCTAATATAACTAATTATCCTATATATAGGAGTAGTATATCCTTAATTATCGCTCAATATCCTAATTAGTCCTTTCGGTTTATCTATTAGTTTCTAAGTGGAATACTATAGATAGCTTTACTTTAATTTATAACCGCTTATATAAGGCCTTCTATACTAATAAGATAAACTATAGGCCTTAATCTAATACTATTAAATTAGGTAGACTATAGGTATAGAAGACGTAGTTAAGTAAGATATCTACTATAGCCTCTATAGAGGTTCCTTCGTCCGTAGCTATATATAGGGCGTAGTATCGTTCCTTAGTAAGGCGATCTACTAGTATATAAATAGCGTTATAATTATTAAATATTAGGAGACTAGTAATAAAGTCTATTAAGATATCCTACTAATACTATTTTAAAGTTAGTAGGGGTTATAGGAGTCTATTATACTAATCTCTTAGTACTTTACTTCTTTAATACGTATAGTAGTTACGGATATAGCGTACTACTTCCTCTTTTATACTTAGCTAGTAGAATTAACGCTTTAGAATCTCTAGTATATAGTCCCTTCCTAAGTAACCGCTTATAGGGAGATTATAGCTTTCCTTTATAAGTTTAATATAGAGTTTTAGTAAAGCGGGGACCTAAAGGTATTCTTTATAAAAGAGGGTATAATAGTATTAGGAGTAGTACCTTAGGTTAATACCCTTAAAGATCTAAGTAGGATTCTTCTTAATAGCCTCTTATACCTATATATAGTCCTTATTATCCTAATTCGCTAATATAATTCTAGTATAGAGAGGTAAGTCCTTATCTATTAGTACGTTAATTTACTCCTCTATAGGCTTACCCCCCTCCTTAGCTTCTTAGTCTATTAAGAAGGTTAGATTATAACCTTAGAAATACTTAGGTAATAATAGTATATAATACTAGTACTTTAGATATAAGTCGTCCTTATTAATAGGTACTAAGTTAGGTAACCTAGTTAGGGTATCTACTTTCCTATTTAACTTCCTAGTATAGTATATAATTTTAAAGTTATAGTCTACTAACTTCTCAGCCTATCTAGCTTAGCGGCGTATTAGCTCCTTTATTTATATAAAGTATTCTAAGCTCTTATAATTAGTAAAGATCTAGATTAGAATATCTATTAACTTAAGTTTAGGGCGCTAGTACTTTAGGTAGCGAACTATTACTAGTAGTTCCTTATTATAAATCTCGTAATTATATTCTACTAGTAGCAAGTTCTTACTATAGAATACTACTAGGTATAGTACTCTATTATTATCCGCTTATAATAATACTCTACTATTAATATAGTCTAAGGAGTCTATCTCTAGTACTACTAGTTAAGATCTTTCGTAGTACCTTAGTATTAGGGTACTAGTTACTAAATCCTTTATCTCTTTAAAGGCTAATTAATATACTTTAGACTAATAGAATAGGTAATCTTTTTTAGTAAGTACTACTAGTAGTTTTACCGTTTTTAAGAAGTCCTTAATAAATTAATAGTAGAAGTTATAGAAGCTAACGAATACTTATACCTTCTTTAGATAGGTAGGGGCTTTCTAGTTAGTAACTACTTTAACTTTATTAGGATCTATTCTTAGTCTATTAGTAGATACTATTAATCCTAAAAACTTTATCTCTTATATATAGAATTCGTATTTATTAATATCTACCTAAAGGCCTACTTTACGTAGTTATATAAGGACCTTTTTAATATACTCTTAGTACTCCTTCTTAGTCTTACTATAAATTAGGATATTATCTAAGTATACTTAGTAAAAGTTATTAAGATACTTAAATAAGGTATTATTTATATATTACTAGTAGGAGGTAGGGCCTCCGGTTAGTCTAAAAGGTAATATATAGTATTTAAACGCTTTAAAAGAAGTAGTAAAGGTAGTATAGTCCTTACTATCTAGATATATTCTAAGCTTATTAAATATAGTAATAATATTAAGCTTAGTAAGGTACTTATAACCTACTATACGAGCTAAGGCTTCTTTAATTAATAGGATTAGATAGCAGTTCCGAATTATAATAGTATTAAGTCTATAGTAGTCTACGCAGAATCTTAAGCTACTATCCTTCTTCTATATAAATAGTACTAGGGATATATATAGGGCGGTACTTAGTAAGATAAAGCCCTTCTTAAGGTTCTCTTTAAGGTATTCTTTCACCTTCTATAGCTTAAAGCTAGATATTAGGTATAATTAGCTTTATAGTAGCTTCTTCCCTAGCTCTAATTCGATCTTATAATTATATAGTTAATATAGAGGGAGAATCTTTACCTTATCTTTATTAAAGATATTAATTAAGTTATAGTACTCCTTTAGGAGCTTCTTTTTAATATTATCCTTAATATAGATAGTAGTCTCGCGTATTACTTCTATTAGAATATCTTTTCTTAATTAATAGTCTATTTTAGTAAGGGTTATAGAGAAGTACTAAACTTAGTACTTCTTCGGATTCTAGGCTAGTAGGTAGAAGGTTATTATACTAATTTAACTAATATCTAACGCCTTATTTTCTTTAGGCGGGGGAGAGGTAGTATAAGGGGGAATAACCTTCTTAGTCTTAGGTTTTACTATAGCGATTTTAGTAGGCTTTACTAGCTTTATTATAGTTAATTTAGCTTTAACTCTTAGACTAGGGGTAGGCGGCTTAGGTATAGATATACCTATATAGTTATAACGCCTTAGTATAAAGATAATATAATTATCTACTATATTTAGTAGGACCTTATACTTATTTATCTATAGCTTACTAAGGATAATATATTAATTACCTAAGTTAGTAATAAGTATAGGTACGGTAGACTCTATATAGTCGCTAACCTATATTAAGGGATAGATAGTATAGGTAATAAGCTTCCTTTATATTTTACTATTATATCCGTAAAGGTATCGGGGTTTAGAAAGGGGAATAGGGATAATATTAAGGGTATTAGAAAGGATTTATACTTCTTTTTTATTAATAAACAAGTATATAGTAGTACTAGTATTAGTAAGAGCTTTTAATTTATATTCCTTATCCTAAGCTATTAAGGTAATAGGATATATAAATAAGTATCTACTAAAGGGATTATAGAATTTTATAGATAATAAGAATAGTAGGTCCTTAGAGGCGACTTCCTTAAGGATAGCTAGTTTTTTAAATTTAATATCTCCTTAACTTTTCTAGCGTCCTTATCTTTACTACTAACTTCTTATACTACTTCGCAGAGACGCTTAGGGTATTCTAGGGCGAAGTAGCCTTCCTTATTATAGTAGAAGTACCTCAGCTTATCCTTTAATATAGGATACTCCTCCTTATAAGGTTCCTCTTTATAGGAGTTAGATAGGGGGCGGATAATAGTACTTCTAGATATAACCTAGTAATCTATATAAGGGTTTAGAGTAGGTAAGGGGGCTCGCTAGCTCTTTATTCTTAGGATACTATAAGGGTTAGTATTTACCAGAGGCTTTATCACAGCTTCTTTAGCTTAGATATTATATATCTCCCTATTAGTAACTATAAGGAACTTATTAAGGGTACTATAGTCCTTATTTATCTTATATTTCTTAGTACGGATATCCTATTTTAGTATAGGGGAGATCTTCTTATATAGATCCTTAAACTAGCGTTTAGTATTAATTTTTCTAGTAGTTATAAGCTAGGTGAATTTAATATAGAAATTATTATAAGTTATTAATTCTATTTTGAGCTTATAGTAGGCGAGGCGGGTAGACTAGATATAGTTATAATTAAAAAAACGCTAGTTAAGTATCTTTAAGATATTAGAGGCGTTTTTAGTAGGGCTTATATAATTAGGATTTATATACTAAAGGATTAAGGTTTAAGCTTCGCTAAAGGAGTATTTAAAGTAGGCTAAAACTTACTTTAATCCTTTTTAAAAGTTAGTAGGGTATTCCTTAATAAATAGCTTTATTACTATCTTCTATAAATTATACTCTACCTTACCCTTATAATTACTAAAATAATTACGGGGATACTTAATTTTAGATAGATTAATAGGAGAGCTACTAGGGGTAGGCTTAAAAAGGTAATAGTTTATTAATAGCTAGAGATTAGTAGTAAGGGATCTCTACTAATATTAGGGATTAGGAGGCGTAGGCGGGAGGGTATTCGCTATAAGGGCCGCTGCTATAGTAGCTTAGATAGTAGTTATTATAAAGGTAGTCTAGGCCTTAGTAAAGGCTAGCGTATTACCTATATTAGTAGTTAGCGGAGGGGGTATAGTAACTGTTTTTTTAGTATCTTCCTTAGAGCTTAAGTTCTCTACGTCTTCTAGCTTAGAAGTTTCGATTAAGGGTAAGAGGTTATTAAGATCTAAAGAAGAGGGTATAGGTACTAGAGACTAGCTTAAAGATAAGAATCTTAGATAGTTAGGAGGTACACTTTAGTATATACTCTTACGAGATAGTATATAAGTAGTAGATAGGTAGGTAGAGGGATAAAGACTAAGGTACCTAATATTTAGGTAAGTAGGATTAGAATTATATTATTAGGTATAATTTAGGTTTATAGAAATTTTCTTTAATACCCGCTAGTGCTAGTAATATTATAGGTAGTAGGCTATAGCCTCTTCTAATTATTAATAGTTTATAGGCCTATACCTCTTCAGCTTTATCTACTAGTAACTACTCTTTATAGTCTTCGCCTCTAGCGGGTTATTTAGTTTCTTCTACTACCTTAGTAGGGTCGAATACTAAGTTAGTTTATATTATTTATTTAACCTCGCTGATATACTTATAAGGGTAGGGGTAAGTAGTAAGATATATTCTAATATTAGGGGCCGGCCTAAAGCGAGTTAATAGGGGTGTTATTAGACTAGGAGAATAAGTCTAAGGAAGGAAAGCTATATATATAGAGCGTATATATAATATATTAGGGACGCAGCTTAGTAGGCGCTAAGGCTAAAGAGGCCTAGCGTTAGATTAACGCTAACGTATATAAATACTAGTAAGTAATAAAGGACTAGCAAGTAACGAAAGGCTAGCCCGTAATAATAGTATATATTTATCTAGTACTTAATAGCGGTATATTAGAACGAATATAATATATATATTTTAAATTTTAGTTAGAGGGTAGTAAAGTAGTATCGCTATATTACCTATATAAATTTATAAGTATTAATTCGAATAATTCTTATAAGAATCTATATACCTTAAGTTACTAATAAAGCCTTCCGTAGAACTAACTACTATTATATATATAATATTAATAATTACCTATTCGTTAGGGATTATAATACGTAGTTAGCGTAATACTTCTATTATACCTATTAATAGAAGAGATACGTATTTCTTATTATAAATATAATAACCCTGCTATAGGAGCGCGATATTAATAAAGCTAATATAATAGTATAAGAGGATAATAATAATAATAGAATACGCTAAGTATTAGACCTAATACTTAATCTACTAATTTATTAATTTAAGGGGAAGTAGTAGATATACGAGCTTCCTACTCTATCTTATAATTCTATATATATAATTAACGCTCCTAGCGAGCTAGATTAGCCTAAGGATATAGATTATATTATAGAATATACTTAGGGAGTAATATACCTATAAGTATATACGCTGCGGAAGGCTATAATATATATAGTATATAGTATATTAGTAGATAGTTTATTAATTATTAATTAACTATCTACTAACTATCTACTAACTATCTAATAACCTCTACTAACTATCTACCAACCGTCTACTAACCGTCTACTAACCGTTTTGGTTAGGATATCTATAACGGATATTAGTTTTAGTAAGAGATGTTCTAATATTATTATAACTAAATACTAACCGAATAAAGACTATTATCTAACTAGTAGTTAACTATTAGAATAACGATATAACAACTGTTTAATTACAGTTTTAGAATATTATAGGTAGATATTATAGTACTAGCGCCTTTTAATTAGCTATTTATTTTTACTCTAAGATTAAGCGCCGCCTAAGTACCGCCTTTTATCCTTAGACTAATAGTTAGACGGAATACTAGAATTAGGTACTAAAGCACTACTTACGTATCTTTACTAATAATAAGTAAACTACTTAGGCGAAATAGCTACTAATAGTAGAATTTATATATATAAATAGTCTTTATTCCTCTATTAGAATAATACCGTTTTACTTAATATATAGATACTATCCCGAACTTCGTTAGAAACTTAAGGATAAGTCCCTAGAGGGGAGGATACCTACTATAAATAAGAGGATTAGATTACTATAAATAGTAAGAGATAAAGCTACTAAACGCCTATAGCGCGCTAGAGAGTCTTAAGTTAAGTAGTATAATAAGAATTATAAGCCTTAAAGCTATAAGGTTAGAGATTTAGTAATACTATTAACTAAGAATCTTAAGTAAAAACGCTTAAATAAAAAGTTATCTTATAAATTTATAAGGCCTTTTAAGATTACTAATAAAGTAGGAGTATAAGCTTACTCCCTTCTACTACTATAAACTTATCTTTCTTACTATAATAGAAAATCGGTAATTAGGACCCTAAAGATTATCCGTGCTAAGCGATCTAATATATCTTAAGATAAGTCCCCTAATTTCCTATCTCAGCCTAGCGCCTTTAACTACTAAGTTAAATCTATATCGTAACTTCTTCGCAATAATACCCCGCGCTATATATATTATATAATATTGAGATAATTTTATAAATTTTAGAGTTAATTATCAGCTTGCTTACGTATTAACAATTTTTAGAATCGGCCTATTTGCGTAATAGTTATAAGTAAAAGAAGTGTTATCGCGATATCTTACGGCTTAAGCTCAGTACTTACTAATCCTAGACCTAAGAAATAGCTGAGCGCGTAAGTATTAAAATCTTACTATTTTAATAACTTTAGATATAATAAAGTTAGAGCTTAATACTTTATATATAAAATAAATTATAAATAGAGAGCTTTCTAACCCCGCTTAAATTATCTAAATCGAGTATAAAATAAGCGAGATATAGCTGTTTCTACGGTAATCTATTACCTTATAAATAATATTAGACTTCTACTATAAGTACTAGATAATAGAGGTAAATTACATCTTAGTAAAAATCTGGATTTTTACAGGCCTTCTCTAGTAGAATCTATAATACTTTTTATATCTTATTATTAGAGCTATACTACCTTCGCGATAGCGATAAGACGTTAGCGAACTTTATATAAGCCCCTAAACTTATTAATAATAATAAGATATAAGAGGTTAAAGAAATTATAGATAAGATCTAAGATAAGTAAAGTATTTAGTATAAGGTTAAATAGACTAGCTAGGGTAAAGAATATAACTAGTAGTTATTAGATAAAGAGCTTAAGAATACCCGTAACTTAACTTAACTCTTTAATAAGTAGACGGTTAGTAAGTATATACGGTCTCTATTTCTTTAAATACTACTAATAATAGCGAGTAAGCGGCGGCGATAATATAAGTTATAATAATTATAAACCTTAGGGCGAATAGTCTTATACTATAAGTATACTCCTCTATAATTATTATACTTACTTACTTATACCTTAGTAGGGTAAAGATAAGATTATATTAATTATTATCTAAATTACTATCTATTATCGATAAGATATTATATATAAGTATATTTACTTTAGGTATAATCTATTAGAATACTTAGGAGATACTACTAAAGGTAGTAACCTTAAGCTATCTTTACTAAATATAAACTAAGTATAGGTAAAGAAAAAACTAACGCTACTTCTACGCCGAAGTATAGCTATATAACTTAATTAGAATTCGAATTACCTTTAGATTCCTCCTTAGGAGCGCCTTCTTCTTTAAGAGCCTAAATATACTACTAAAGGCTCTTAACCTCCTCCTTATACTTAGTAATTATCCCCTTAAGCTTTATAATACGCTATTAGGCCGTATCTAGTTACTACTATAGGTTAGTAATTATTAATAGGGCGGACCTACTAGTCGCTACTATTAAACCTTATACTTTTCGCTACTAAGTTATCTACTTCCCTATCTTCTTCCTCTTATACTATACTTATCTTATCTAGCTACTATATAGGCTCTTTACTAAGAATTAATCTCGTTATAATATAAGTTTAATATAGTTATTTTACCGATTTAAGTATATACTAGTTCTAAAACGCTATTAATACTAGAATATAACCGTTCTAAAACTATAAGAACTATTAATAATTTTATAACTATTAGATAACGATTATATAACCCTAACTACAACCCTAACTATAACCCTAACTATAAAGTAATATCTAGTAACTCTAGTAACTCTAGTAACTCTAGTAACTCTAGTAACTCTAGTAATATTAGTAGCACCTATAATATCTAGTAATATTAGTAATACCTATAATATCTAGTAATATTAGTAATACCTATAATATCTAGTAGCACTAGCAACACCTATAATATCTAGTAATATTAGCAATACCTATAATATCCAGTAGTACTAGTAATACCTATAATATCTAGTAATATCAGTAGTACCTATAATATCTAGTAATATTAGCAGCACCTATAATAACTAGTAATATTAGTAATACCTATAATATCCTATAGTACTAGCAGCACTAGCAATATCTAGTAAAATTAGTAATACCTATAACACCTATAATATCTAGTAATATTAGTAGTACCTAAATAGGAGAGCTAGTAAATATAACTAGTAGAGAATATTAAGGATGGCGACGACGACGAGTACGACGGGCGAGCAGGCCTACTAGGCTAGACGAGCGATTACACTAGGTTATAAACCTAGTAAAATAATATAAGATAGAGGGGGAGGAGAGAAGGGGGTTATTAATAGTAAAGGTAGATAGGGTACGTATCCTAATATAATAATAGAGTAATAGCGATAGTAGTAGAAGCCTATAGGAGGATTATAGGGCCCTTAGGGTAAGGAAAGGACTAATAAAAGAGCGCGGTATATAAAGGCTACGGAGTAGGCGCTACTAGAGTTTATAGAGAAGGTCTAGGGGACGCTATAGGCGAATATAAATAAGACTGTATAAAGCTTCTTCTAAAATATAGTAGAGAGGATTATAGAGTATATATAGGAGAATATAGCTAAGAGATATACTATAAAGGAATACCGTAGCTAATTAACGTAGGAAGACTACCTAACTAGAAGGGTAAATAATAGCTAGGCGGACGTAGCCTATATAGCCTAAAGGGGCTAGAATACTATCTACCTAGCTATACCTAAGGCGGAAGATATTAAGAAAGCGAAGTAGATAATAGTTAGGATTAATAATAATAGCGAAAAGATATAGATAGCTATAGTAACCCTCCCCTAACTAGTATAGATATTTAGAGGGGTAGGAGGGGCGACTAAGGAGATTATTATAGTAAGGAGGATTATAGGGGGGGATATTATCCTCTAGATAGCCTTAGTAAAGGCTAGAGAAGAGCTAGAAAAGGATAATAGGTAGGTAAGGAGACTCTATAGGTTAATAAGGGTACTTTAGAAGATAGTAATAGTAGCAGTCTATAGAGTAGAAAAGATAATAAATATAAAGGATTAATAGGGGGTCTTTAAAACTCTAAAGAAAGATAATAGAAAGCTCTACTTAGAGTTAGAGATAATAAAAGCTAAGTAGCCTATATTTATATTAAAGTTAAATATACTTAAGAGGGAGAAGAGGTTCTCTATAATAATAATTAAGGTCCTAAGCTTAGAAGCGGCGAACCGACTTATTATAGAAGGAATAGTAGTAGAGAATAGCCTCCTCTTCTATAATTACTAGGAAAGAGAGGCTACCCCTAAGTAGTACTTTAACTACTATAGGTATAGATATATTACTAAGGCGTATAAGTACCCTACCTGCTATAGGATATACGCCTAAAACTATAGTACTAATAATTATATAGAAAGAGTTAGTAGTAAGCTTAAGTACGTAGTATATAAAGAGGAATACTTAGTATAGAGTAAAACCTATTTAATCTAATAGAAGGAGAATACTAAGGCTAAGTAGAGAATTAAGTATAAGCTAAAATACTTTAAAGAGACCCTAAAGTAATACTTAGTAGGGCTTATACTAGCGATACTAAAAAGGACTAGCTTAAAAGGGTAGTATAAAGTAATCTCTAAAGGGAAGAGGAAGGCCTTAGAGGATATAATAGATAAGCCTTAGAAAGGAACTAGGGAGGTAGTAAAGAGGGGATAACTAATAACTCTCTTTAGGGTAGAGTAAGGGTAATAGCCCCTATCTATAGAGAGGATTAGTCTAATAAATACCCTTAGGCGGACTTTAGGAGTAGTAAAGACTACTAAGACTACCTAAATATAGGAGAATATCTAAGCGGCTCTTACCTAATAAGGGATATACCCTACCTAAAAATACTATAGTATAATATATAGAGGAAGAAGGATATAGTAATAGTACTACTTCTTAAAAATAAAGATATAAAAGATATAGACGTATTAGTAATCTAAGAGCTAGTACGCAACCTAATAAATAGAACCTTATATAATATAAGTATAAGTAGATTCTACCTAGCCTATAGAGGAGACCTAGAGGCTAGGACGTATTTCTATATAAATAAGAGGATAGATCCTAATAACTAGGGGGTAGAATACTAAGGAGGCGACTTATACTTATTATAAATCTAAGTTATAAGGACTTAGAAGGATATTAAGGATAGGATAGAGAATACTAAAGGGCTACTAAGGGAAAGGGTATAGGTATATAATATCTATAACCCCTTACTAGTAAGCTATACGTCGAAGGATAATCTAATAACTATCCTAAAACTAGAGGAAGCGCTGGGGAATAAGGGTAAATATATAGTTATAGGAGACTTTAACCTATACTACCTATACTAGAATAACCTAGGACGAATAATATACTACGCTATAGTAGACGAGCTGCTAGAGGTGGTAGGAGAGAAAGGTATAATTCTAGGACTACTAGAGAAGGTAGTTATATAGTAGAATAGGGGCTTAGAGAGTACTATTAACCTTATATTCCTAACTAAAGGCGTATATAATATAATAGTAAAGTATAGGGTAAGGAATAACCTTAATATAGGATTAGACTATATACTAATTATTATAGAGCTAGAATAAATATAGAGCGAACGCCTAGTACGCTAGAAGAGGGCTTAGAAAAGGATAGAGGCGAAGGTAATTAGGGAGGAAATCTAGAAATATATAAAGATCCTAAATAAAGTAATAAGCTAGTACTTAGTAGACTCTAAAGATACTATCGACTAGTATATTAATAGGCTTATAGCTATATTATAAGAGGTAATAGAAGATACTATCTTATATAAGGAACTATACGTAGGGGCTAAGCTATATTAGAATGGGGTATATATAAGGGTAACTAAAGTATTATAGGTAGCGCTTAAGGCCTACTACTATAGTAGGAACGCAGAAACTAAGGAAGCCCTCTATTAGGCTAAAAGGGAAAAGGTTACTACCTTATAGAGGGCTAGGATAATAGCTTTTAGAGAGGGAGTCTATAAAGTATTACTAAGACTAGGAGGAGTATAGTAACTTATTAAGTAGAGAAGGGAGAGGAGTATACGCCCTAAAGAGCTACCGTAATTCCCAGCTATTAAAGACGGAAACGGGAATAAAGTAATAGACTTTAAGGGGAAGGTAGAGGCCCTAAGGAGGGTCCTCTTCCTACTCTTACCCTTAATAGACCTAATAGATATAAAAGGGGCCGACTACTTAGAACTTATAGCGATAGATAGCGAGATTACCTTAAAGGAGGTAAAGGATATAATTTAGTACCTAGTAGCGGATAAGGCCCTAGGGATCTTAAGGATCCTAAATAAGTTCCTAAGAGTAGTATATATAAAGATAATAGAGATATTTAGGAGGATATTTTAAGCGTGCTTAGACTATAGATATTACCTAAAGAAGTTCTAAGAGGCGAATACGGTAATACTAAAGAAACTAAAAAAGACTAATTATTCGGAGCCTAAGGTATACCAGCCTATTATATTACTAGATATACTTAGGAAAGTATTAGAGATAGTAATAGCGAAATATCTTAGTAGAATAGCTAAAAGGAATTACTTACTCTTAGAATACTAAATAGGGGGTAGAAAGAGATACTTAGTAGAAATAGCCTTAGAGACTATTATAGATTTAGTCTATATAATATAGAACTAGGGTAAAGATAACGTAGCGAGCCTACTATTACTAGATATAGTAGGGGTATTCGATAATATATCCTATAAAAGGCTACTCTATAACCTAAAGATAAAAGGAATCCCTAAGGGAATTATTTAGTAGACTATAAGCTTCCTTAAAGATAGAGCGATATTAATTACCTTAGGGGGTAAAACTAGCTTAGTAGAGGTAATAGAGATAAGGATTCTATAAGAATTACCTATATTACTAATTCTATTTCTCTTCTTTAATATACTACTAATTAAAGTATACTTAAAAGTAAAAATCCTAGTATAAGTAGGAGGATTCGTAGATAATATATACCTACTAGTATATAGTAAGATAACGGAAATAAACTATAGGTAGCTAGAATAGGCCTATAAGCTCTATTAAACATAAGCGAAAATATACGGGGCGACGTTTACGCCTTAGAAGTATAAACTAGTATATCTATTATACGCCCCTAAAAGGTTTAATATAAAGGAGACGGTATAATTTAGTAACGTAGAGGTTAAGCTAGAAGCGAGTATTAGGGTCTTAGGGCTATATATTAATACTAAACTCCGCTAGGGCCTATATATAATATAGGTAAAGATAAAGGCCGCTACTTAAGCTTAGGCGATTAAGTACTTAGTAGGATTAACTTAGGGAGCTATATTTAAGAAGTATAGAAAGGTATATAGTATAGTAGTAAGGCTTATACTTATATTCGCTACTCTAATATAATATACCCTTACTAAGGGGTAAGGAGCTATAGAAAAATATATTAAGACGCTTATAATAATATAGAATAACTACCTATAGATAGTACTTAGAGTATATAAGGTAATATTAGTCTAAGTCTTAAAAGCGGAGGTAGTTATTATATCTATCTAAACCTATCTAGACGCTTTAGTTATAAGATACTAAGTACTAAGGGGAGTATACCCCTTAATAATTAAAGGTAACCGCTTAATCTATAGGAGACTATAGGGAAGGAGAGGAAGGGCGCGCCTAATACGCCTAACCCTATTATTAGAAAAGGAAGAATAGGCCCTATAGGAGCTTAAGGTAAAGGATTAGGATTAAGTAGTAATAGTAATAAGGAGAAAGGTATATTAGTATAACCTAAAAATAGATATTAAGGAGTATTAAGACGTAGGCGTCTTAGTTAAGAAGATATAAGGCTAGGTAATAGCGAAGTAGATTAAGCGATAGGAGGTATATAAGGATACTATCCTTAAGTACTCTTATATACCCGTATAGAATAAACTATTATTTAGAGGAAGGTATAACTACTACCTAAAGCTTAGGAAGGTAGAAAGCTTAATAGCAGTCTAACTCTAAAGTAAAAAGAATAGGTTTAACTACTTCCTTTATAAGGCGAAAGTACTAGGGGTCTGTAGTACCTACTATAGTTATAGATAGAGGAATTAGGATATAAAGTATATTCTCTTATACTACCTAAAACTTAGCGATACTCGAAGGGAGCTTATTAAAGAGGTAGAGACTTATAATATTAGGACTATACTAGTTAAGGTTACTAGTATAAGAGCGGCTATAAGATAGCTAGTTAGGTTAGGATTTCTAATATAGTATTAACTTACTAAGGAATAGCTCTCCTAGTCTAAACTCCTTATTAGAGTAGAACTAGTAATAAAAACCTTAAAGATAAAGAAGCCTAAGTATAAGTAGAAGCTAAAGGCGGCGGAGCTACTAGAGTATTATAAGGCTTATTAAGGTAGCGGAGATTATTATTACTAGTATTATAGAGCCTAGCGGCGAGGTTAGATAGGCGGAGTAGGACGATAAGTAAGCTAATAAGCGAAAGTTTTTAGTTAGAAGAGGTAACTTTAGAAAGGTTTCTTTCGCGTCTAAAGGGCCTTTAACCCCCCCTAGATTTCCTAATAATATAAGAGAATACCCTTATTAGTATATATAGATACTAGAATAGGTGTATAAATCAATTAATTAATCAATTAGTAGCACCTGCAATATCTAGTAATATCTAGTAATACTAGTAACACCTGCAATATCTAGTAATATTAGCAACACCCGCAATATCTAGTAATATTAGCAACACCTATAATATCCAGTAATATCAGTAGCACCTATAATATCTAGTAATATTAGCAACACCTACAATATCCTGCAATATCTAGTAACACTAGCAATACCTGCAATATCTAGCAATATTAGTAACACCCGTAATATCCTACAACACCTGTAACACCTGCAATATCCTGTAATATCTAGCAATACTAGTAACACCTATAATATCTAGTAATATCAGTAACACCCGCAATATCCTATAACACCTGTAATACCTACAATATCTAGTAATATCAGTAGTACCTGCAATATCCTATAACACCTGCAACACCTATAATATCCAGCAATATTAGCAGCACCTGCAATATCCTATAACACCTACAATACCTATAATATCTAGTAATATTAGCAACACCTGCAATATCCTGCAATATTAGTAACACCTGTAATATCCTACAATATCCTACAATACCTGCAACACCTACAATATCCTATAACACCTGTAATACCTGTAATATCCTATAGCACCAGCAGCACTAGTAATATCCAGTAGTACTAGTAACACCTATAATACTAGTAATATTAGTAATATCTAGTAATATTAGTAATATCTAGTAGCACTAGTAATATTAGTAATATCTAGTAATATTAGTAATACCTAGATAGTTTATTAATTATTAATCAACTATTTACTAACTATCTACTAACCGTTTACTAACCGTTTACTAACCGTCTATACTAACCGTTTACTAACCGTTTACCAACCGTCTACTAACCGTCTACTAACCGTTTACTAACTGCAACGGTTATTAGTTTTAGGAAGAGATATTCTAACGTTATTACAACCAAATATAAACCGAATACTAACTAAATAAAGACTATTATCTAACTAGTAGTTAACCGTTTAATCATAGTATTAGAATTTTATAAGTGGATATTATAGTATCTTTCTTATAATAACAGAATATCGCGACTTTCGGAGCAATTCCGCCTTTGCAGCTAATTAGATTGCCCCTATACTTCTCCCCCCCTAATAGTACGCTTTTCGGCCTAGCGCCTTTAACCACCAAAAGTTGAATCTGCTTCGTAACTTCTTCGCAGTAGTGCCTCGCGCCACATACGTTATATAATAACTAGATAATTTTATAAGTTTTAAAGTCAGCTATCAGCTTGCTTGCGCATCAAAAATTTTCAAAAATAGTCCATTTGCGCAATAGTTATAAGCAAAAGAAGCGTTTTCGCTATATTTTGCAGGTACCGCGGGCTCGCTGGTAATTACTAAGCATTATACAGTTGCCAAGCTTAATACTTAGTAATTACCTTTAACCACTAAAAGTTAAGTACGCTGCGCAATTCTTCGCAGTAATACCTCGCGCCACATACGTTATACAATATCTAGATAATTTCAAAAGTTTTAAAGTCAGCTATCAGCTTGCTTGCGTATCAAAAATTTTCAAAATCGGCCCATTTACGCAATAGTTATAAGCAAAAGAAGCGTTTTCGCTATATATTATAGGTAGCCCTAGCTCGCTACTAAATACTAAGCTTAATACTTACTATTTAAATAACTTTAGAAGTCTTAGGGGTAGAGATTAGCTTTATATATATAAAATATACTGTAAATAGAGAGCTTTCCAACGCCGCTCAAATTTTCTAAATCGGGTATAAAATAAGCGATATATAGCTATTTTTATTATTAATCTTCTGTGAAGATTACGGGCACTAACTTGTTATACTAATAATACTATATAGATCTCCTCGTAGACTACTAGAATAGCTATAGGATCTAAACGTATTAGTAAGCGCTATAGTAGAGCTATTAGAATTATATATATTATAGTAGCGATTAAGGCTATAATAGCTATTAGCGTAATATTAATAGGGGGGGAACTTACCTCGCTCGTAGTTATTATTCCCTATATAGAAATAGGGTAAAGGTATATTAATAATATAATATAATCTATAAGTATTAGTAGCTAATAATATACGCTAGTTACGCGATAGCGACGTATAATATTAAGTATATATATAAGTTATATCTATAAGTAATATATTAGTAGCTAATAATATACGCCGGTTACGCGATAGCGATATACGATCTTAAGAGAATATTTAAATATTATTATAACGAAAAGAACTATTAACTATATTAGTAATATTAATTACGATATAGGTACGCTAATATTAGGGTATATATAAGTCGTATTAGGAGTTATAAAGAGAGAAAAGTTAGAGGGAAAGTTATTATTTATATACCTATAGGTTATCGTCGCTACGACGTCGCTATACGTTAAAGCTATATAAAATAATAATAATTAATAATACGGTAACGTAGTTATTACCTACTAATACGGTCGGTAATTAACTACTTATATTTATTAATAACTACGCGTTACTACTACGCCTACTACGTATTCTTTTTATAATATAATAGATTTAGGCGTTACTGTAGTTAGATAATATTCTATATATATAATACGCCGCCTTAACGACGTTATATCTAGGTTAACTCTTTTCCCTTATATTTCCTACTAGGTTTAAAGGGTTTTTAACGAGTAGTCTATTTTATATACTTTAGTACCTAGGGACTAGGGCTTAGAGGGGAGGATACTATTAACCCTTAAGCGTATACGCGTTATAGCTACGCTAACGTAATAATATTAGTTAGGGTCTAAGGGCTTAGCAATAGTATTACTACCTAGGACTCCCCCGTATTTAGGGATCTTTAGAAATTAGTTCTACTACTACTTCTACTACTAAGTAATATAATTATATCTATTACTTAACTAGAGAATACCTGTAAAAATCCAGATTTTTACTATTTTTACTAAGGCTATTAATTAGGTAATAGCACCTAAGTATATACTATATTCTTTATTAATCGGTTATTCGTATATTTATAACTATCCGGCCTAATAACATATAGATTCGCCTGCTTCGTAACCCGTAAAAGCGATATATAGAGCTAACTATAACTAAAAGCCGGCCGTAACTGTAGGTTAATACCTACGAACTTTATAGATTACCCCTAGGACTTATTTATTGTTATTATAAATACTAGGCGGACTAGATATTACTTACGTATAAAGGGTATAGAGATCCTCTTATTATTTTCCTTAGACTATAATAGCGTCTTAAAGAGTATTACCTTCTCGCTATTATATATACCGCCTATAATCTCACCTTTAAAGATATACTTACTATACCGTATAACTTAAAGCTGAGTCCTATTATAAAGCTGTGGCGGATCTAGGTTTCTAAGTAATATAACTAGAATACTTAGTTTAACACAGAGCTTATAGGGCGGTAGCAAGACCTCGTAAAATATATTAAAATATTTAGTCGGAAAGAGGTCCTCGTCTTCTTTAGAAACAGCCTAATTAATACTCTAGTATATAGTAAGCTCGCTAGGTATCTGCGTTATAAGCTTGCTATTAATCTTAGTAACGTCCTTATTCGCAATAGTAAGAATAGCTCTTTAAGATAGATACTCTCTATCTACTATACCTAGGTAATATAGGTTTAGGTATACCTTATTAATTAACTTATTAATAGTATTTTTAGGAACGTAGCTATAAGCCTAAGGTGCTACGTCTTCCTTAGTAGTAGAGCTCTTCTAAATACTAGACCCGTTCCCGATCTTAAGAAGATCAATAGTAAAAGCCCTTATATTAATATATATAGAATTAGTAAGATTAGGATTATTAAGTCGTTTATTAATAGTTAGGTCTAATTATATAGTATCCTACTAGAACTCAGCCTATTATATATAGGTATTAATAACCTAACTACTAAATCCGCTAGCTACTACTAGTAGGGTTTATCGAAAATTACTATAGAAGTAGACGACCTTACCCCTAAACTACGCCCCCTTATTACTATAGATATCTTAAAGGCTTCGGCTTACAGCCTCTATATTATACCTACTCTATATAGGCGACTTATCCTAAAAGATTACCTAAGCTTGCTTTATAAGCTCTATAAGGTTCGTCCCTTTCTTAATCCCGTATAAAGAAGTAGCGTCCGAATCTAGTAGTATCTTAAATTAGGAGTAAGTAGTACGGCTACCCTAAAGGAGCGTTGCTACTATACCTAAGGATACTATAGCTAAAGCTACTTTTCGTTTAAGGCGTACTTTCTTTATTATAATATTCTTAATAAAGGTCTTACTAGTACCCCTAGCGCCGTTAAGAAAGAATAGGGTACTAGAGGCTCTATACTTATTATCCGTATTTATATTAATAGCGTCTATAATCCGGTTAATAGCGTAGCTTTAATTAGGATTAAGCTTACTCTATAAGAACTCGATATCCTTAGGGCTAATATTATAAGATATCTCTTTACGTAAGAGCTAATTAGGAATATCGCTTATACTATTAAAGTTAATAGTAGGAATTAGTAGATTATATTAAGCTAGATCCTCTATACGCTCTAGAGTAAAGGTATATTCTAACTAACTATTAATAAGGTAGAGTGTATACTACTTAGTATATATAGTCTCTTTACCAGCTGGTATCTAAAGCGTCTGAAATTCCTATTATAAGATACGTATATAATTAGATAATATATACTCTTTATATTTATCCTATAATACTAGAGCGTCTATTAGTTAGAGCTTAAGTAATACTATAATAAATAGGCTTTATAGTCTATAACCCCCCTAAAAGTCCTTACCCTTATCTAGGATCTTATTAGTATACTTATTATTTTTAGTTAGCCTAAGCTCTATATAGGCTTCTTTCTATTCTATTACGCAGCCGTTAATTATATATAGGTCGTCAAAAGACGTAGCACCCTTATAATAATATAGGAGTAGTTATAGATAATATAAATCCTTACTCTTAAGGCTAATAAAGTATATACGCCTAAGGGCTTCGCCTTTTTTATAAACCTTCTACCGCTTAGATTACTTAATCTAGGTAAAATACTTTAGAAAGTTAGTATATAGGTAATCTAGCGGGTTCTTTTCGACTATAAACCGCCTACCGTTCTTCTTCCTAAAAGGTAGTAGCTAGCCTTAATTAAGGGCTTCCTTAGCGATCTAATTTATCTTAAAGTACTTAGTTAAGGTAGTTCTATATAGCTTTTTATTATCTATAAGCTTCTACTTA